>OX359290.1:97333875-98533875 GCA_947179395.2 Pulicaria dysenterica | reverse complement strand
AGATCGATGTGGTAGCTACTCATGGAAATGTGCCCTAGAACTAGCAACAATGGCGGATCATTTGGGATTGATAGATGAGTCTACAACGAATCCTTGTTGTAGCGCGGTAAGTTGTTTCGTTTTTGCTTAATCAACCATGTTGGCTTTCTTTATCGAATGCACTCATTCAAGAACCGCGTTTCAGTTCATGAATTCAATATCATTTGATGGTTCCTTGTTGATTTTTAATAATTTATGTTTTAAGAGTTTTTGTTTCTTTACTGATAAATGCGATGTGGCATCAGTGGAAAGATAGAGTTTTAAAGTTGCAACAGAAGATTAAGAAGGCGGAAGATGGTCGGGCAGCGCTTAAGAGGGCAGTCGAGATTTATCGACAGCAGTTTGACAAGGCGCAGGATGAAAGTCTGAAACTCAAAAAGGGTAAGAATATGCTGGTTGTGGTCTCCTTCTAAATTTCGATATAAATATATAACTTGTGCAAATGTATGTGTGGTACAATTTTTGTTCATTTTGAAACGAAAGGGACAAAGGGGACATTCATTTCGACATTCTAGGGTTCTGAAACCAGATAACTGGGTTGATCACTATAGAATTACTGAGTTACTTACAAAACGAGCTAGGCTTACAGAATGACCTAAGTACTATCGTACGATCTCGTTTGAGTTTCTAATGAAAATAGCATTATTGAGTTACTTGCAGATAATCAACCACTGAGTTTTGTATTTTTGTTCATATTGAAAATGTAGCGTCTACTCTTAAACTCATTGTGAAAGACAACTATAGACTACTATATAAAAGTGACTAATAGTTGGATTGACTATTCTGTACATTGCATGGTTTGCAGCTTATGAGGAGGAGAAGTTGCAGACTGACCATGAAAGGAAGGATAAAGAAAAAGAATCAGCTGCAAGAGTTTCATTGGAGAAGGAGATATGTGCACTGAAGTCTGAGATTCTATCATTGAGACAGAAAGGAGGTCTAATACCCGAACATGTGAATGAAGAACTTGTACTTCTTAGAGGGTGTGTTGTTGACAGTGAAAAGGAGATAAATCGCTTACGAGAAGAAAAGAAAAAAGCAGATGAGGCATGTGAAAGTTCAAATACGGAGAAAAATAGGGTTGACCAGGAATTAAGTAATCTTAAAGCACAGTTACTTAATGTGGAAAAAGAAAAGAAGCAGCTAAAGAAGGATCTTCAAAAAGAGAAAGCTAGGGCAGATTCAGAGAAAAGGAGAGCTGACGAAGTTATAAAAACTGGAAAGACTGAGCAAAAAGGTGATCTAATACCCGAACACGTGAATGAAGAACTTATACTTCTTAGGGCACGAGTTTTTGACGGCGAAAAGGAGATAAACTGCCTACGAGAAGAAAAGAAAAAAGCTGATGAGGTGTGTGAAACTTCAAAGACTGAGAAAAACAGGGCTGATCAAGAATTAAGTAATCTTAAAGCACAGTTACATAATGTGGAACAAGAAAAGAAGCAGCTAAAGAAGGATCTACAAAAAGAGAAAGCTAGAGCAGATTCAGAGAAAAAGAGAGCTGATGAAGTTTTAAAAACTGCAAAAACGGAGCAGGCTGAAGTTGCAGCTTTAAAGGATGAGCCAAAAAATACGCGTGATTTGTCTTCTTTAAAGTCCACGGATCAGAATTTGGTTGTAATTACATCCCTTAAAGGACATGTCTCTGAAATGGAAACAGAAATACGTCGGCTGAAAGAGCTTCTTGACAAGGAGAGAAGACTAATGGATAATGAGAGAAAGAAAGCTGAAACAGAGAAGAATAAAGCCAATAAAATGCAAGAAATGTTTAAGAGGGAACAAAGTACAGCTGCTGAGCAAAGAATGTTAGTTGATGCTGAAAGGAAAAAGGCCGAGGAATTTGCACACCAGTTGCATAGAGTAAAGTGTGAGGCAGATGAGGCAAGATCAAAGTTGGTTTCAGAGGGTTCAAAGTTAAAAGAGGCAAACAAGAAGCTTGATGCTGAAAGGAAGAAGACAAGTAAAGAGAAAAAGAAAGCCCAAGAACAGCAAAAGATTGCAGAAATGAGTACAAAACATGCTTTGGAGAAGAAACACGATGCTGACTGTCTTCAACAAAAGTTAGAAGAGAATCAGAAGATGTATGAAAAGTTGAAGAAAGATACGGAAGAGAAACAGAAGACAAATAACAATGCAGGTTTAGCCAAGGAAAATGTAGCAGAGCAGAAAAAGGCTGCAGAAATGCATAAACTTGAGGCCTTGAAACAAAAATCTCGTGCTGATAAGTTGGCACTGCAGCTAGAAGATATTAAAAAAAGGACTAAAGATGCAAGTAAAGAGATTAGAAATTTAACTGACCCTACGAAAATTAGATCTGCTGAAATGGAAATTTTAAAGAAAAGATTGAAGCTTGAAAAGGCAAGAGTAAAGCATGCCAATCAAGTAGCGGAGCTTGAAAAAAAGTGCAAAAAAACAGTGGAAGAAGAGCTTTGCCGATTAAAGCTGGAGTTTGCCCGATTTTCAAATCGCGTAGGCCTTTGTAGCTGTTTTTCCGTCTGCAATGTAGGTACATCTTGCCTAGAAAAGGTTCGTTTCAAATGTTATAACTTTTCATTTTTACAGTTGTCAACATAATTATTTGTCATTTATTATATCGCAATGAAACTCAGCAAATAAATTTTGATTTTTGCTGTTTCTTCACAGAATGACAACGAAAACTTAAAGAGGAAAATTATGCACTCCGAGAGCGAAAAAGAGCTTATGAAGCCTACTTATGCAGCTACAAAATCATGTGAACTTGTTAGACCAAGTTTAGACGGTCCTTCACTGTCACTTCCCATGTCTGGAACATGTACCGAGTCCACCTCAGGTACTGCTTCTAAAATCGAGCCTCTGCTTGGAGGCTCAAATAGAAAACATTTAGACAATTTTGCCCTACTTTCAAGCATGGCATCTTTTTCTGATCGACAGTTGGTGGGCTCACAGGGAAATCCTCGTTTTTCCAACTCTAAAAAGAATTCCGATATACAGTTGCATATTTCCCAGTTGTCTAGTAAGGCTGATGATACCACCAAAAGTAACAAAGATGTAAACACCAAAAAAAGAAAGCGGCATCTCAATGAAATTGAATCTATCGAGCCTTTGTCTACAGAGGGCTATGCAAAAGTAGCAAAGAACGTTTCTACATCGCTTGGTATGTTTGATAACATGGATAAGCAATTGACAGGAGTATGTATGCAGCGTTCTTGCATGTCTGTTGAGCATAATGAAGATGTTGATTTAGCTACTTATACATGCAACAATGATCTTGAGACTTTTAAGAGAATGTTAGACGGTGATTGCATGAAGTTGCTTAATTTGGATAGTGAGGTTGAGGAGGAAAGATATCGTGCTGCAGTTAAAAGGCCGCTTTCACCTACTCTTCCAATCATTGATTTTGAAAGCAACCAATCAGATGCTTGTGGACCAATCGAGGTTAACTGCTCATATGGGGGGTTGCCAAATCAGTATGATGATTCTTCTCAATTCATTGTTGTATTTCCAGAAATCAGGGATGATAGCAGCAGACTTTCTAAGATAGTTCACATGACAAGAACTTGCTGCGCAAAATCTCAGAGTGATTATGTGGTTAAAAATGTAGTGTCTGCTCTTTCAACAGATGAAATTCTCTCCCCTAAGTAAGTGCTCTTTGATCACTCTTTATTAGAATGCGCGCTTATTTGTTTTTATTTTGGCGTTAAGTAATAATTATTATTTGATGTTTGCTCTATCAGGGAAAAGGTCTGTGTGTTCTTCTCTTTCTTCTTGAAGCAATTCTCAAGCATTGTGACGATCAACTTCAATCATGGTTTTGATGCCTTTTTTTGGAACAATATAGATATCTTCTCTGAAAAAATGAGGAAAGGTATGAACTGTAATATTGTTTTTTTCGTTTATTCTTCATTTTTACAAGTTGCTTGATTATTATTATTTATTATTTGTGTGCAGTGATGTCAGATGTAGAAACAAGGACCATGTTTACAGAAATATGGAATTTAGATGATCTTATCACTCTCATACAAATTTTTACTACTGATGGAAGATTACTGGTCTGTACTGATGTAAATTCCGAGACACAGAAACCTTCATTGAATCAGTTTGTGATCGGGTCAGTCCTTTTAGCATCAGTTTGTACAGCTTTTGACCTTGTTGATTCTATATGTGAGGTGTCATACACCATTTCTCGCATCACAACTTCTTCAACTTTGACTTTTCTGCACGTGTTTGCTTATTTATGTGGAGAAAAGTTATTCTCCCGCGGTGATGACAGTCTGATAATGACTGTAACAAAATCTTTTGTCACACACTGTGAGAGGGAATATTTGTCATCGGGCTTCCCTCCATGCACCAAGTGTCCATTTTCTGATGATGCTGTTTCCATGGAAGAAATTGCTTCACTTCTCTTAAAGAAACTTAGTGACTGCTGTATGCAGAAGTTTGGGACGCCAACATGTAAATCAACAACATTTCCTGATGATCCTTTGTCCAATTTGGGTGATGTTTTGTCTCTGTTGGAGCTGTTGGCATCTAAGATGGTATAAACTTCAAGTTGCATAATTTTTTAGTTTAATATTTTTGCTATTTAATACCTTATTGTATATCTTTTAATCCCTTCACACTGGTCTGTAAATTTAAAGTTTTATGGTGTGCTGTATTTTTTGATATGCAGAGCTGGGGTTGGATTTGCAAGAACATCATCTGCTCATTGTTGACATTGTTAGAAGTATGTGTTATGGAAACTCCTTTGACTGCCATTTTTGTTCTTCTAGGCCAAATGGCAAGGTAAGTTTAAATCGATTTCTAGCCCTCCGAGCAAAATTCGTATTACAAGTTGACATATTCTTAAAAGTTTGATCCACTGTCAAGTTTTTTACCCGCCATTGTTTTAATCGAATTTCCGTTATATTGCAGACTTGGTATTGATGCTAACGGGTTACAAGATGCTGAAGTTGAGAAAATTAGAGTGAAATTAAGTTCATTCATATCCCAAAGTACCTCAAGCAAAATCAACTTAGCGGTCCAATTTGCTGCTGTAAATGCTTTACTGGGTACAACGCCTTATGATTTCCAAGAAGTTTGCAAGAACAGCTTTGATTTTCCTAAAACTGCAACTCATTGTATAAAAAAATGGTTTTCTTTGCTGAGTGAAGAGCACAAGTCCCTGTCGGTTAGACTCTTAACTGCTGATGATTCTTAACTGCAGAAATGTATAGCCCGTCATTGCTGCAAGCAATCAATTTTGTACTGTAGATTTGTCCGAGTATTTTGATGGTTATTTATGTAGTGGCAATCGGGATCTTGATTTTGCTTTTGTCCTTGTTGACACTACGCGTTCTATAGCTGAATTTGAATATTTTATTGACTCGTCACTGTGCTTGTTGACGTTAGCTCGTGCTTACCATTAAGAGGCTAGGTTAAGTTCATTTCTAAATCAAGTGTTACCAAGTTGTAGCTTAGCGACATGAAGATGCTTGAAAGGTAATTGAGGAGTAGATTCTAAAGCGGGTGTATCCTGTTAAATAAAAAAAGAAAAAGACTTGGGATCTGCTTGGTTTGAGATATCATTCAAATTATTATCAATCTTTTCTTTTTCTTTAAGAATAATAGTGTTTTTAAGAAACAACATTATTACCCTGATAATCTTATACTAATTTTTTCACTCTTATATGGTTGATAGCGAGATATCGTGTGTTTTCCGACCAAACGTGTTGTGTGTCTGTGTAGGAGATCAAGAATAAAAGAGGGATTCATGCACTGTCATGTGTACATGTAACTTCATAGGTAATCTAGGGGTTTCAATAGTCGACCAACGTATCATTTTCTTCCCCTCTAATAAAGCAATTGTTTACTATATCTTCGAATTGTATTTCAATAATCCAACAAAACCCTTTCGTTTGATTCGCGAAAATAATACGAAAGAATTGAAATTTGAGCAAAGAATTAGAATTCTTAAGAATATCTGTCTGGTTAGTAAAACTGTAATTGGAATCCAACGTAAGTTAAATTACTTCAATATGTATAAACCAAAATATATTATACTATTAAAAGCCCATCACCCTCCTACACCCTCCGTTACCATCACTCCTACTCCGCCACCCTACAAGGCCCTACCCCCGGCCCACCCCTACCCCTACCCCTACCCCCACTCTAGTACCTTACACTACACTTATCCTCATCTCACCTTACTCTCTCTTACTCACCCTACTCTACCCCCACACTACATACTTCACCCCCATCACCTATACTACCCCACCCGACCCTAAGCCATCCTACTCCACCTTACTCACTATCCCTACCCCACCCCACCCCACCCCACCCTGCCTTACCTTACCCCGCTTTACCCTGACACACTCCCACCCTACTACTTCTAACTCCAATCCCTACTCTACCACCCTACCCCCACCTCACCTAACTAACCCATTATCTACCCTATCCTACGCACCTCATCCCACCCACTACTCTAACTTACTCAGTCTACCCTACCGTACCTACTCCACCTTACCCACAATCTACCCCTACCCTACCTACCCAACCTTACTATACTTTGCCTAATTACCCACAATCCACCTCTTCCCCACCCCACCTACCTATTATACCCTATGTCAACTCTACCTTAACTACCCACCCTACCCTACCTACACCCCCACCCAGAGGGTAAGACTGAGGTGAATAGAAATGGAGTTGGATAGGAGTTGGGTCGTTAGGATGAGACCCGGTAGGAGTAGGTAAATGTGTCATAATAGGATAGGGTGAAGTAGGTATGATGGGGTGGGGTAGGGGTAGGGTGAGTAAGTTGCCATAGATTAAGGTATGGTGAAGTGAGTAGGATAGGATAGGATGGGGTGGGGTGGGGTAGGGGTTGGGTGAGGTGTAGTGATGTGGAGTAGATTAAGATAGGATGAGGTAGTTAGGGTAAGGGTAGGTGGAGGTAAGTAATGATGGAGTTGGGTGAGAATATGGTAGGGTAGAGTGTAATGCCCCAATTTACAAAATTAATATATAATAAATTACCATTACGTACTCACATTTAGTTCGAAAGCAAAGTGGAAGCGTACATCGTTTAAAACCACATTCATTCGAAAGATGTACACATATGTACATCTGGATAAGTTTTTAAATATTACATAACGAGGCATTAAGTTTTCAAAAGATTTATGAAACTAGTAGGCAAATAGGAGTCTTGCCCTTGCCTTTGTTACGTCCTGCAAAAACATTAAAATATTATTTGATAAGCCACGAGAGCTTAGTGATAATGCCAAACTACTAATCATATAAGCATATGTATATGATCACGCAGAGATATCACATGTGTAACAAGCAAGTTATGCCACCCTCTGGTTCTAGACTCATGGCAACAAAACATAAGCCGGAGTACTGTACCACATTTGCAAATAACAACGTATATTACTTGATAATGTATCCAAACACCTCCCTATACATATAAAATAACGAAATATAACAAATAACACATTCTATACTGAAATAGGGCCTATACGGGCCGTGTAGGGGTCTACACAAGCCATGTACACTATACACTCCACGACCAAATGAGGTGAAGGATCACTACCCTTTAAAAATGAAGTGAAGGATCACGACCCCCTAAAAGTCTCTGGTATATTTATCCTGTACTTCTAACTTTAGCATAATTTCATTTGATTCTTGGAAGTAAGTGTTTGAATATATGATTGACAAGTTTTCATGATGTTTTGCAAGGAATTGAACACCTAAGGAGTGGGCAAGCATTGGATTGAGATCGACTTGCCACTCGTTCATTCATTGGTCAAAACGAGTTCTGACAGGGCTTTAGTTCAAGGTATGTTTCTCTTCTACCCCCTACACACACATCTCACCTGTGAGTTGTGACTTAACAATTTAAGTGCTTGTTTTTTCATTTCACTAATAATTTATACCTTATTTCCTGAATCTTTTTACTCAACTTATATCATTTTCAAATTTGTGTTACCCTACGAGTGCCTTAATAGAGATGCGAGCAACCTAACTCAAGAGATTTAAAGAGTATCTATTTCATTAAGTTGTTAAAAAATGTATAAGCTAGTTTTAACTTATACGGTAATTATCCAATCAAAGGTATTTTATTTGTTGGACAAATTAAAAAATAGTAATAAATTCGGTTTTAATGTTAAAGAATTGAGTTGGATAAATATTAAACCGTTAGTTATTAAACAAAAGACGGAAACTATTTTTGACGGGTAAAATCTTTAGATTTACTTAATTGTCATGTTCTCATAACGTTCTAGGGACCGGACATCTAATGAACCAGGAAAGACTGGATTTAGATCCACTTGCTACCTTTCTTCATTTAGACTGCAGACACAGATTAGTTCTTCGTGTCTTCCCACACAAAACCACACTCACATTATTCCACTTGTTACACTTTTGACTTTTGTAGTAGCAAAATACTTTTTCTTGTCCAAAGTTTTCATTCATATTTGTTGTGTTCATCATTGATATGTTTCAAATTGTCATTAAGGCTTTATTTTGCTGTAAATTGTCTTCACATATCACTATATCAGCTTGGATTTATAATGGATGTAATGATGATTTAACAGTTTCTTGGAATTCGACTTTATTTTCGATCCATTTTACAGCTTTTGATCTTTCTGAGTTGCTTGTGAGGTTATATTCATTGATGATAAAACTTCAATATAAAGAACCTTGCACAAATACATAACATTCAATTGTTTCAAAATACCAGTTTATCAAGTACTAAGAATGAAATTTTATTGCACAGTATTTTGTACATACTTAAATACTAACATTTCCAATCTGAAAACTAATATAAAATATGAATCATAGTGTTAAGCTACCTTGATAGTTTTCTTAATTTCATAATATCAAACACCATACACATGGATTTCTGACCAATCGTAATAAACCTCGATTGAAGTAGCAGGAATTAGTAGGTACAAACGGAGTGTATCCAAAGAACAAAGGAAGAAATATTTTAGGATTGAATATAATAGGATTTATGAAATATTTATTGAATAAAATAGGATTGAAGTAGCACACTAACCTAAAATATTTCTTGAATATCTAGACAGGAAGAACGTTAACTCGATTAATAAGAATGCCATTAAAACAGAACATAACTGGATCGAAATGATTTTATTTTTAAATGGAAGTAGTAAGTTGATTTACCTCCATGAGCGCCCGCTTTCACGACCATCTCCTCCTCTTGTTCTTCACGAATTTTTTTTTTGGCATCTGTGTTACAAAAGTATGAAAATAACATTACCACATCATGTTATAATGCAATTTGTTGTCTGTAGGTCTCATTATAAACCTTAAATTTGGGGTGTAAACATGAGTTGCAATTGCAGTTTCCACAACAAAACAGGCAAGGTTCTAATATTTTTTCTTCTGACAAGTATTCAAGAAACACTTTACGTTAGTGACGACAAATTGTGTAACAAACAAACAATTCTTGATAGCTTTATTCTCAATACCTTGATTCACCATTGCATAATTAAAGAAACAGTATCCAGGTTGCAAATGAGATCCAGCATCTGGTTTTGGGGAAGAGACCCACATCTCAGAAAGATTATGTCATAGAATCTTGTAGGAGCTGATTCTTACCAATTTGGGGTGTTTCGAGTGAAATGGTTTCTTTCGCGGCGCTTGATAATATTCCATTCCTTGAAAGGCGGTGAATATACGGAAAAGTTTGCCGAAATTGAGTGCGCAAAAAGAGTATCAAACTGTACTTGCAAGTTTCCCCGCAAAAAGCTCTCCACGCCTACTCTTAGAAAGAAGACTCTTTTTCTTTAGTTAGTACCGACGTAGGATCTGGTGGTTGAATCTGAACAAGCTGTATGTTTGCTGCATCAGCTTGATAGAGTCATTCTGGTGGTTGAGGCTGAGTTTCTTCATCTATAATCTTCCTCTTTCTTCTCTTGTATCTTTTATAACCCGTTTCTCCTTCAGGGTCATCATCTGATCTCTTTTTGCTCTTCCCTTTTTTGTCATTATCATCATCCTTAGTCATGTCAATGTGATCCTTGAGATCTTGTTCTGTTTTCTGGAGGGATTCTATGACCGACATCATACTTGACATTTCCTTTACCATATCAGCATATCTATTAACTTGAACTTTCTGGTATGATTGAATAGTTGAAGCTAGATCTCTTAATTCTGTTGTGATTTGTGAAATGTCAGCAGTATTTTGAGCAGGAATAGGTGATTGCAGAGAAGAGCTTATCACATTGCCAAGGGCAGCGTATGCAAGATATTACAAATGATAAAATGCACTAATCTCCAGCTCATGTTTTTAGTGCAGTAAATTCAAATATTATTGTTCAATGGTTGTTAATAGGTTGCCATGTATAAGTCCTACAATTGCTCCTGTAATTTTGTATACGTGTACTATATATTGATGAATAATACTGAAGGCATCCATGAAGCCTTTTACATTCAAATCATATTATGGTATCTAGAGCCTTTTAACTCCAAAGAGTTCGATCCTCCATTTGCTTCATCTTCTTCTTCTAAACTTCCTCCCATGACAACCTCACAAACCATAATTCCCATCACCACTGCCACCCATTTTCCCACCAAACTTACCTCACAAAATTTTCCAGTATGGCGACGTCAAGTTCAGTCCACCTTAATTGGACTAGGTCTTGATCACTTCATCACTGATGGCAATGCTCCATCAAAGACTATCGGTGACAAGGAAGCCACTAAATCAAACCCGGAATACATCGTATGGTATCGACAAGATCAAATCTTGTTCAGCGCTATTCTCGGATGCTGCTCCGATGAGATTCAACCAGTTATTGCATCAGCAGTGACTGCTAAAGAGGCATGGGATCGTCTCACAACCAGCTTTGCAAGCAAATCTCGATCCAGAATTATCTCCCTGAAATCCAAACTTGCTAAGAATCCAAAGGGAAATCGCTCAGTTGCAGTTTTTTTGAATGAAATGCGATCTATTGCCGATGAATTGGCGTTGGTTCAGAGTCCAATTCATGAAGAAGATCTTCTTGTTCATATCCTTACCCAACTTGGTGAGGAATATAACTCCATAACTGCAGCCCTTAAGGTACGAGAACAACCGATTTCTTACGCGGAACTCTTCGATAAACTTGTTGATTTTGAACGGTCCCTTAAAGAAGGTGAACCTGTTGCTCCTGAAATTGTTACTGCCAATGCTTCCCAACGTCAACTGGGTCGTACCCAATTCAGATCTACGACTGATCAGTCCACATGGAACCAAAGGTCCCACTCCGGATCCTCTCAAAGGCCACACCGGATGACAAACAATTTGCAGGCTAACCATTCACGACCGAATAGAAGCAATCAGTTTTGCAACTTCTGCAACTTTCAAGGTCAAGATACACGGGACTGCCGGAAACTTGCTAAGTTTCTGAAAGATCATCACATCACCTTCAATAATAACCCAATTGCTCCGGTTGCTAATGTCGTCTCATCTACTTCTCAAACGCCACAACAATGGATGATGGATAGTGGTGCTTCTCATCATCTAACCTCATGTCCATCCACTCTCTCTTCCGTCTCTGAATACGGAGGTCCAGACGAAATCATATTGGGAGATGGTACAAATCTTTCTATTTCCCATACTGGTTCCACTAATATTCACACTTTGTTATAATCATTAGATTTACCCAACATTCTTTGTGTTCCTAAACTGCGTAAAAACTTGATTTCGGTTGCTAAATTGTGTCGTACTAATCACGTCTCTGTTGAATTCTTTCCTTCTCATTTTTTTGTGAAGGATCTCAAAACGGGGGCGCGTCTCATGCGAGGGGAGAACATACATGATGTTTACTATCTAAATAGCTCTCATCTTCCTCAAGTCAATGCTACTATATCAACCTCACCAATCCAATGGCATCACACTTTTGGACATCCATGTTCTCGTACTTTTAATATTATTTGTAAAGACTTAGGTCTTAATTTTAAATCATTGTCAAGCTCTACCTTTCATTGTGATTCGTGTGCTATCAATAAATGTCACAAATTGCCATTTGGTCATAACTCTTTTGTTGCTACGAAACCGTTACAACTTCTCTATTCGGATGTATGGGGTCCGGTTCAAAAATCTATTGATGGCTATCTATATTATGTTGTGTTTGTTGATTACTATTCCAAGTATGTTTGGCTTTACCCCATCAAATCCAAGTCTGATGTTGCAAAACTATTCCCTCAATTTAAATTACTTGTTGAAAAATTCTTTCAAACGCCAATCTTATCGCTTTTCACCGACAATGGTGGTGAGTATATCGGACTTGCTCCCTTCCTTCAATCCACGGGAATATCTCATTATACTACCCCGCCTCATACACCCGAACAAAATGGAATTGCCGAACGTCGCCACCGACATATTGTTGAAACCGGACTTGCCCTTTTACACTATGCTGGCTTACCACTTACTTTTTGGTCTCATGCGATCCAAACCGCCGTCTACCTTATCAATCGTCTTCCCACTACAACTCTCGGGTCAAAATCTCCATTCCAGGTTCTCTATGGTACTTCACCAAATTACAAAAGATTAAAACCATTTGGTTGCTTGTGCTATCCATGGCTTAAACCTTATGCTCCTTCCAAGCTACACCCACGGTCCCAACCGTGCATCTTTTTAGGCTACTCCTCCTCTAAGTCAGCCTATAAATGTCTTGACACCAAAATGAACCGTTTGTACCACTCTCGACATGTGGTATTTGTTGAAAATCAATTTCCATCTAAAACTCAATCTACAAAAACATCATCTCTTATGCACGTGGATGAATTTTTGAAGCAAAATACCATCTCTACCCCTCAATCCATGCAACCTCTTCAACCTTTGCATGCTACACCACCGACCACTACACAAATTACATTTGTCATGCACCATACTAACTCTCCCATAATCACAAATGGCACTCCAACTTCACCTTCACATAATGTTCCTTCTATTCCATTGTCTACTCCCACTCCAGAACCAAACACTCAATCTTCAACTCCCTCACATATCTCTCCCTCCACAAAATCTGACCTGTCACCTGTTAGTTCATCTACAACATCCACTTCTTCACCTTCTTCTGCCCCAATTTTACCACCTCGAACTCGCAAACCAAACGCCAAGTACTACAACCCACACTTTGTCAACAATACCACTCTTCATCCTATACCTCCTGCCCTTGAACCACATACTTACCTTCAAGCCTCCAAAGATCCTCTATGGCGTCAAGCCATGGACAATGAATATAACGCATTACTTCGTAATCACACGTGGGAACTCGTTCCTCCAACTTCTCGTCATCCTATCGGATGCAGGTGGGTATTCCGTATCAAACGGCACCCGGATGGAACGGTTGATAAGTATAAGGCAAGGCTCGTCGCAAAAGGGTTCCTTCAAGAATATGGTAAGGATTACTTTGACACGTTTAGTCCCGTTACTAAACCTGTTACTATACGAACCGTTCTTTCCCTTGCCTTATCTCGAGGATGGTCACTACGTCAACTTGACGTAAATAATGCCTTCTTGCATGGCACTTTACAAGAGGAGGTCTACATGGTACAACCTCCTGGTTACATAAACCCACAATATCCGAATCATATTTGTAAGCTTAAACGGTTTCTTTATGGTCTCAAACAAGCGCCTCGAGCATGGTATATGGCTCTTACATCATTCTTACTTGACTCGGGTTTCAAAAAGTCCCTTGCCGATGCTTCCCTTTTTATATATAATCGAGATGGTACAATGTGTTACTTTATGGTTTACGTGGATGATATTATACTAACGGGTAACACTAAAAGCTTTCTTGATCAGTTTGTTACTAAGCTAGCTTCACGGTTCTCTATCAAAGATTTGGGTTATCCAAGTCATTTTCTTGGAGTTGAATTAATACCAACAGCTCATGGTTTGTTCCTCTCGCAACACAGACACATACTTGATTTATTAACCATGTATCGCATGGATGGGGCCAAGCCTGTTCTCACACCATTATGTTCATCTGAGACTTTAAAACTTGATGATGGTACACCCAAAGTAGATCCTTCACCTTATCGCAAGCTAATTGGATCTCTTCAATACCTTGCGTTCACAAGACCGGATATTTCTTTCGCCGTCAACAAATTGTCCCAGTTCATGCACGATCCATCTCAAACGCATTGGCAAGCTCTCAAACGCTTGCTACGCTATCTTAAAGGGACCATGTACCACGGATTATTTTTGAATAAGAAATCACCCATGCAACTTACAGCCTTCTCGGATTCAGATTGGGGAGGGGTATCTACAGCTGGAAGGTCTACAACAGCATACATTTTGTACCTCGGTTCGAACATCATTTCGTGGAAATCTGCTAAACAGAAATCGGTCTCGCGTTCCTCCACCGAAGCCGAGTACAAAGCACTCGCTAACGCGGCCGCTGAATTAGCATGGGTGGAAAATCTCCTCATGGAACTTGGTTTAACACACCCAGATCCTCCACAACTTTACTGTGACAATATAGGTGCCACATATCTATGTGCCAACCCTGTGTATCACTCTCGTATGAAACACATCGCCTTGGATTATCACTTCGTACGTGAGAAAGTAGCAGCTGGGTCTTTACGAGTTCATCACATCAACTCTAAGGATCAACTAGCGGATGCACTTACTAAACCATTGTCTCGAGCTCCATTTCTATCTTTGCGTTCCAAGATTGGAGTCTCCGACGGATCCTCCATCTTGCGGGGGCGTATTACGAATGATAAAATGCACTAATCTCCAGCTCATGTTTTTAGTGCAGTAAATTCAAATATTATTGTTCAAGCTAGATCTCTTAATAGTTGATTGAATAGTTGAAGCTAGATCTCTTAATTCTGTTGTGATTTGTGAAATGTCAGCAGTATTTTGAGCAGGAATAGGTGATTGCAGAGAAGAGCTTATCACATTGCCAAGGGCAGCGTATGCAAGAAGACCCAAGTTTGAGCAAGGGGCAGCAACTGATGGTGGAAGAGTTGGGTTGTGCTCATTCATACTTTCAGAAGATGAAGATGAAGATGAAGATGATGAAGAAGAATATGTAGTGGAAAATCCTGAGGCTCAGTCTGTTGCCTCATATGAAGATGATGCTGGATGAAAGGCATCATTGATCCAAAATCTCATTGTGGATGGCATTTCTACTTCGTCATCTTGTATGTTCCCATTGAACATCTTATAGGTTAACTTAGGGGTGTCAACAGTTACGAACATCACTGCTAAACTATCATAAAGTGTTGGAAATAATTGTCAAAGAAAACTATAGTTAGTATTATTATTTGTATTTAGTATGTAAAATAGGATTAAATATGTCAGCACCGTGTGCCACACTACCGCCGACGGCCGACCGCCAACCACCGGAAAAAGCGGCGAAAACCGCCGGAAATGTCCGCTTTTAGGCCTATAAATATGTATCAGTTTTGTACAGATTCTAAGTATGGATTGATATGTTTTTCAGTTTAGCAAGATTTGCACGTTTAAGTTTAGTTTATGAGATTTTGAAGATTTGATCCTATCATATGGTATCAGAGCCAAAGGGTTGTCAACATTTACTGGAAAAGGCAACCGGAAATCTGACCGCAGAAGAAAGGGACATACCTCATCGGAAAAACGGACTTATACCGAAACCGGAGAGGAACACCGGAGCATCGCCGAAGAAAGAAGAACCATCGAGGGATACTCGAAAAAAGGAAGCAGACGAGAAGGTTTCTGTCGACAGGGGAGGCAGACGAGAGCGACGACAAAGAAAGGAGAAGGAAACAACAAATAACAAAGGGCGGCTTCTTTTTCTTTTTTATTAATAAATAAAAAATCTAAGTTTTATTACTAAGTTTTACAGTCTTATGGTTTTTATTTTTCAAGGTTAATCAAGTTTTTAAAGTTTATAAGGTTTTAATCTATAATATTTGGACAACGTTTAATTTTTTTAAAGGTTTTATTAAAAAGGTTTGTTAAGATTTCAAAATTTATAAAGTTTTGAGGTTTATTAAATTTTTAAAGATTATTAAGTTTTTTCTTAAAGTTTTTAAAGATTGTTAGGTTTTAATGATTTATAAGGTTTTAAGATATGAAGTTATTATAGTTTTATAAGTTTTTTTTATAAAGAAGAGGTCTTTAAAATTTAGAGTTTTATAAGTTTTAAAGGTTTATTTGTAAGTTTTCGGATTTGTTAAGTTTGTAAAGTTTTAAAGTTTTTCAAAGTGTTTATAAGTTTTAAAAAGTATTCAAAGTTTAAAAAAAGGTGTTTTAAAGTTTTCTCAAGGTTTTAATATCTGAAAAGTTTATTATAGTTTTTAAGTTTTATAAAGAATTAAGTTTTTTTAAAGGTCATCAAAAGTCTTAGTAAAAGTTTTAAGAAAATATGGAAGACAATCCGATTGTTAATTCAAGTCATCGGACAAAGGATATTTGATCCACAACCCAATTTCAATACCCTTTGTTAAAATCAACAAATTATACCATATAGTTCATCAGAATGAAGATCATACTGCAAGCGAATAGCCTTTAGGAAAATGATTGACCTACTGCTCAAACACAAGTGGATAAAACTGCAATTGCATATCTCTTCTCAGCACTACCTGAAGATCTAACTTTGCAAGTGGCAAACTGCGAAAGTGCAAAAGAAGTGTGAGACACTTTGAAGACTAAAAATATTAGTGTAGATCGAGTTCAAAAAGCAAAATTACAAACCCTCATATCAGAATTTAAGGCACTGTAAATGAAAGAGAAATAATCTATTAATTCATTCACCGCGAAGATGACAAATGTTATTTCAAAAATAACTAGCCTTGAAACAACAGTTGATGAACCAACTCTCGTACGAAAATTACTGGATTCTATGCCAGACAAATTTCTTCAAATAGTTGCAGTCATTGACGAAGCAATTGGAAGATTAAAGACGTTGGATTGAAGACTCAAGTTGGGAGATTGTTGGAAATAATTGTCAAAGAAAACTATAGTTAGTATTATTAGTATTATTATTTGTATTTAGTATGTAAAATAGGATTAAATATGTCACCGTCGTGGGCCACCACCAGTGACAACCGCCGACGGCCAACCGCCACCGTCCACCACCGTCAACCACCGGAAAAAGCGGCAAAAACTGCCGGAAATAACCACTTTTAGGCCTATAAATATGTATCGGTTTTGTACAGATTCTAAGTATGGATTAATATGTTTTTCAGTTTATAAAAGGCAAGATTTGCAAGTTTAAGTTTGGTTTTATGAGTTTTTGAAGATTTGATCATATCTCAAAAATCCCCTATACTATCTTGAATACACATAGAGACAAAATCTGCTGTATGGGGTTGTTGGGTCTTAGGCTTCTTGCACACATAATCTTTTAAGTTCATTCGAAAAAGAGTTATGCAAAAACTAGATTTCTACCATTTACTAGAACAGACATCAGTTGCATCTCTACTTCATTAAAATTGTTTAAAGAAAATTTTGTCCCTAGGCATCTAACTATGGTTGAAACTAGAAAGACCCATGTTGATTTCTTGAAAACTCATGTTGCTTTGGGCTTTCCTATCACAAGCAAGATTGACCTTACTTGAGATTTTGAGACTATTGGCTGTCACAGATTAACTCTAATGTCAGCTCGAGACTAGTTAGCTTAGGCCTATGGTGGATTTGGATCAAGATCTGACCTGACCCATAACCCATTTAATTATGTAAACTTATGTATAATGGTTAAGAATTTTACAAAACACTCAAGGCACTAAAAATCCCGTGTACTTATGCATTAGTAACACCAAACCATTTTTGATGAAACATATTCATAAATACATAATGTAAGTATATGCAATTACCATTTTCATGCCAAAATAATAATCCACATATAAATACACCAACTATTATACAAGGCAACTTCAAGAAACCAAATTTCAATTCCTGGACAAAAATTCCAGAAACTAAAATTTAGTGCCAAAAACCCAAAAATGCTTTTCTTTAAAAAGTTTTAAAAAAAACAGATTTTGTCCAGGCAATATCCGCGCCGCGTAAATATCCTGAAGAAAAAGCAGATTCAACCCCCGACAGTTTCTGCGCCGCGTACCGACAACATGTCCGCGCCGCGGAAACCTACTGGTCAGAAAAGAAAAAACTATTTTCGGGTTTTTTAGGCCACCATGTGCAAATATAGTATAGAGGTGGCTCTGATACCACTGTTGGGTTTTCCAGAGCGCAGCGGAAGCAAGAATATAAAAGAGCAAATACATGGTACAAGCGTGCAATGCATAAAACCCAAAAGAGGACCAAACTCTATAACTAGTATTTGCAACATGAAAGGGAAGAGAAAGAAGATTATACCTTTCTCCTTAGCTCCGGCAACCTGTAGAAACCGGTGGTGATGATGAAGAAGCAACCGAGCTCCTCTCTATTGCAAGTCCACACCGGGTTTTTTCAATCCACTTGTACTAGCAAGCTTGGATGGACTTCAAGGACTTGAATCCACCACAAGGACAGCAAATCTCTCACCAATCTGGAATAAAACCTCACATGCACTCACTAGAAGATCAAAGATCTCTCAAAGTGCCATGTAGCTTCAAGGGTTTTCTAGAGAGAGAGAGTGAGAGAGAAATCTGAATTCTACCATGTCAAATGAGCCAAAAGACCCTTTATTCTCCCCAAGGCCGGCCAACAGAAAGCAAGCCTTCTCATTGGCCCAAAAAGGAGGTGGAGCCAAAAGTTGCATGCTGTCAGACAATTTTACGCGTCGCGTGCCCGTAGGTTTCCGCGCCGCGGAACATCCGCGTCGCGTACCCTAACGAGAGCCGCGTCGTGTAATCTTCCTGCACGCCAACTTCTCCACTTTGACAGTTTTAGTCCCTCATCTTTCATTGCTGTTAGGATTGATCCCCGGCGTGCGACCCAATAGGCCCACACTATATTGGCAGTGATCCTAATGGCGTACGTGCGTGGTGTGCACAAGGACTGCTTGTTTTTCTGGTTATAAAATCTTGGAACACAACCTCGTTTTAAATTTATAAAAACGATGTTATTAAGCAGATACTACACACGACTCAGGCAAGTATAACCTGGTCAATAGTAGTATAGACTCGGTAAGACCGGATGTCGTTCCACCAGGACAGGAAGCTACCAATACTTAAGTCTCATTGTTGTTTGATCAGCAGGATTAATTAAAGCAAGTAACCAAATTAACTAAATTAAACAGGAAATACAACAACTAAAACAGATTAACACTGAAGGCAAACAGACAGGATAACAGATTCACTCAGGCTTTCGAATCATCGAGACTAGTCATGGCAATGACACAATACAAAACATAATATGGGGACTTGAATAGTTTAAGTGCATAGCATGCTGTTCTAATACTCACAAGACTACATTATCATACATAAATCATCACTCGAGTTATCAAGACTCAGACTTAGCAATTAAACATAATCAGGCAAGCAACGGCATATAAGGATTTAACTACAGATCCACCAGATCACGTCCAAATCACACTACAAAGACATACATCTTTTCAAATGACATATCCAGTAGTCCTCAGAACCCAAAAATGTGTTAAAGTGGTTAAATTAGTTAAAACAAGCAAAAACAGCACACTGGTGGTGAACATGGCTCCTACGGCCGTAGTAATTATCTACTACGGTCGTAGCATCCTGGATAGTCCTACGGTTGTAGGGATTTCTTCCTACGGCCGTAGGGACCCATCCGACAGAACATTCAAATCTAACATAAAGGCATTCAACAACAAATTACAATCTAGACTTTAATCTCAGATCATAAACACATGTAAACTGGTACAATGGGGTCATAAACTCATCTAAACTCAAACCTCACAATTAAGGGATTCTTAATGTTTAGTCACATGATTTCTAAAGATATGAACATGTTATGTAACAACCGGAATTTTTGAGGTAATGTTTATTGGAATAATTAATGCTTTTAGATATATGCTTTCGAGCATTTAAATAGACGACTTGTGATGTAATTTTTTTTTATTGGGTGTTTAGTGACGTAGGGGATGATTAATGAATAAATTAAAAGGAAAGGGACTAAGGGGTTAATAAGGAAAACACTAAGGATTAAAAGGGAATTAAGGGATTGAAGTTTAATTAGGGTTATTTAATTCTTTTGGCAGCCCTAATTTAGACTTACGGCAGTTTGTTTGAAGGCTATTAGCTCTCGATTGACTGAAATAAGAACAAGAAATTTTGGTTACCTTTGAGAAGATAATCATCAAGTAAGTGTTCTACCCTTTTAGTATACATCTTATATTGTTTAAAGTTGAGATTTAAGAATATTATTAAGGTTCTAAAGGCAGTGAATCAAGTTGAACGGCGGGGATTTTTGAACCTACTGTTTCTCCCAAGAATTTAGAAATTTAATTGATTTTGTAGTTTATTACATAAATCGATGTTAGGGGTTTTTTTTAGCTATGAAAGTCTGGAAGCAATGGTACATATTTATGAAATTTTATGCTAGAAACTTGGACTTCATGGTTGTGATTTGGGATTTTTTTTTGTCGCCTGTCACCGAAGATTAGAAGTAGGGAGAATTACAATTTATCTATATGATATGGAATTACAAATTGGTTTAAAGGATGATGATGGAACTACATTGGAAGTAGGGGATTAATTACGATTATGAGGTGAATTAAAGATGATTACAAGATGTTTAATTACAATTGTTACTTGCACCAACCACGATTGAGGTTATCAACTACGATGGGGAGAATTACTATTGCTTGATTTGGACCGTACGTAATTTGCTATGAATGGGTTGTAAATTAGCTTCGATCAGTTAGGAATTTAATAGTTATCTTCATGAGTTTAATAATTTATAATATAGGTTATATTTTGTGACTTTAATTGTTGTAATAATTGTATTCGTATTCTACGAATCGGATACTTATTAGGACTCGTTATTTCGTTAGGTTGCTCGGTGAACTCTTTCGGTGACTTCTCTCGGTTTATTCTCTCGAAATTTCAGGTGAGTTCAGTAGAATTTACAAAACCCGAGTACAAAGACAAAACCTAATTTTTGGAAATATAAATAGCTATGTATATTGATTGATGATACGTGTTTTGTGTTTATAGTCAAATACTTGTTTTATATATGTTTAAACACGTGATACACATGCTATAATTATTTGCGGTTTATATATAATTATTTATGATTATATGCATATTTGAACTTAGCGGGCGGGGGTAGTATACTTTATTACTCATTTATAAATTGCGGGCCTAGTAGGTATGATTGACCTTCTAGGATTAAAGTGCTAGCCAATGCGGGTCGCTTGGTCTTTCTAGATGGCTATAGCGACACATGGTATGCGGACACCTCGGTGTTCAAATACTGGAGTGATGCAGGCCAGCGGGGCTAGATCATGCATCACGAGGGTGTGAGGAGAAGCTGAAATTTGCGGTCGGCTTCGTTTGTACTTGCACTTGAACGACAACGCAGTACTTGTACTCGTACTGTCGGAGTAGCGAAAGCGGCGATACTCTCGGGATCTATGCTCTCGGGTGGGAGTCGCGCCCCACTTGGTGCCTAGGTTGGCCGGGCACGTGATTAGCGAACCTTGGGTATCTAGTGTGGGTTTAGACTCTACATTAGGACACCTTATTGATGCATATGCGGTTATGATGCGGTATGATTCATGATTATTTGCGGTTGAGTATATGATTTGATTTTCGGATATTTGACCCATTCAGTGCTATGTGAGTTGCGGGTTATTGGGTAAGGGTCAAATACATGGTGGGTCGGGTACGGTATTATCTATAAAGTCATACCTATATTTATGATTATACTTTTATGGTTTTTGGTTAGAACTCCTATTGACTCACGAGGCGTAAGCTGACACTTGTTCTTTTGAAATGTGTCTTGTACTCGTGCAGGTGGTTTAGAGATTGCGGTTATGCGAGGAGGGTAGTCATAGACTGTAGTTTGATTAGTGATTGGTGCCAACGAACATTTTATTTATTTAATTGATTTACGGTTTCAAACTCGGTAACGGTTTTCGAAAGACTACGGTGGTAGCACTGTGGTTTGTTTATGGTTGGTTTTCTTTGCCGTTTCGGCGATGACAGTTAATCATGTTAAGGGTTTTAGACTTCCGTTGCAAGTATACGTTATTATTTTAAAAGTTTTTGTAAGTGGTGAAAATTTAGAATCACGGTGTTACAAGTTGGTATCAGAGCCAGGCTGTGAGTGAACTGAGTGTTGAGACAGGCACTTAGACTCACGGCTAGATCGGCTCGTATAGGAATGAAAATGACTTTAAGTGGAGGGAGGTGTGTGATTTGAGTGCTTTTAGGGTTACTTATTTGTTTCCTATAGGACTCTTCTCTCCTCTTTTAAGTTTAGAATCTCTCGATTTCCGCTCGTGCTAACTTTCTGAATTTCAACTCGTGATCGTGTTGTCTTGCAGAAGAAAATGGTGGGTACACGAAGGAACAACAACAATAACAACAATAACATGCTCGGTGCTGGACGTGGAAATGGTGGAGCGGGCAGCGGTCCCCCAATTGTTCAAAGCATCCCTCATGTTGAGGATACCTTTTCGGTCCACCGCTCCACCCACAATTTGTCAGGGAATGAAAACCAGCATGACAGGACAGAAGGGACTCGACAGAGCCACCGCAGCCACGGAAGCATTGCGCGTCAGGCGCGATTGGAAGAAGAAATACGGGCTAGGGATGCCGAGATCGCTCGTTTGAGACGAGAAGCACGTGGTGGGAGAAATGATGATAACGATGAACATACTGTGCATAGTGAGGCGGGCAGTGTTTCACACCCCGAGATGGAGCGTGGTAATCGGGGAAAAGCGAGAGGTAGTGGAACTTCGTTTGAAAGCTTCATGAAATGCAAACCACCAGTGTTCAAGGGGGGTGATGACCCGTTGGGATGCCTGCGCTGGATCATGAAACTAGAGCAGGTGTTTAGCGTTGGAAATTATACTGAGTACGAGCAAGTGAGCTATGCGACTATGCGTTTGGAAGGAGAAGGATTAGAATGGTGGCAGACGGTTAAACGAACACTTAATGAGGCCACTCAAAGGAGTATGACTTGGGCGGTATTCACTGATAAAATTAAGATGAGGTTCTGTAGCTTAGGGGCTCGAGAAAAAGCTAAGAGAGAGTTTTTGGAACTAAAGAAGGGCAGTATGACTATAGCAAAATACAACGCTGCCTTTCTTGATAAGTTGCAATTTGCCGGCAGCTACTGTGTTACTGAAGAAGAACAAATCGGAAGATATGCAGAGGGATTACCATATGAATACTAGGTGGCAGTGAGGATGAGGAGAACTTTGGGAGAGGCCATGGACGAAGCAAGTAGAGTCGAGTACGACCTAACCAAGCGAGACCGGGCTATGACCAAAGGGGGCGAGAAAAGAAAATGGGATGGACCATCCGGGTCCTCCAAGAAGAAGGATTTTCCTCAGAAGAAGAACTACCAAGGGGAGAAACCCCGTTACTGTACAACTTGTCACTCTTCTCATAAGGGGCAGTGTAGCAGCCATACCTTGAGTTGCCGACGCTGCGGAAAGACTGGTCACAAGTTCGAGGATTGTCAGAGTACAGAACAAATATGCTATAACTGTAGGGAGATGGGTCACATAAGTGCCAACTGCCCTAAACAAAAGACTCGTGGTGGAGCTCCAGAGAAAAAGCAAGAGGCACCCAAAGCCAAAGGGCGTGCCTTCAATATGACAGCGGATGAAGCCAGACGCGACGATGAGGTTATTTTCGGAACCTTTTTAATTAATTCTATGCCTGCTAACGTGTTATTTGATTCGGGTGCTAGTAGGTCTATAGTGTCTACTTCTTTTTGCTCTCGTTTTGTATTACCTCGGAGTCCGTTAGAGTCTGTGTTGGAAATCGAGGTGGCGGTTGGAAAACCCGTCACTGTTAGGGAAAAATACGAAAATTGCACGGTCGAGATCAACGAAATAATCTTCCCTCTGACACTGATTCCGATAGATCTCGAAGGATTCGATGTGGTTATAGGTATGGACTGGTTATCGTTCAATCGTGCGGAAATCCTTTGTGCCAAGAAAATCGTGCGTGTACCTCTTCCAGCGAGTGGTTATGCGGTCGCCTATGGGGAGAAATCTCCAGGGACTCTATCCCTAATCTCAGTTCTTAAGGCATGTAAGTGCCTAGCGAAAGGTTGTGTGGCGTTCTTGGCTCACGTAGTCGAGACTTCGAAAAAAAAAGCGATTTTGTCTGAAGTGGAGGTGGTTCTGGACTATGCGGATGTCTTTCCAGACGAATTACCCGGTTTGCCACCACCGCGACAGATAGAGTTTCAAATTGATCTTGTTCCTGGTGCGGCACCCATCGCCAAAGCACCGTATCGGCTAGCTCCAACAGAAATGAAAGAGATCATGACTCAGCTCCAAGAGCTTCTCGATAAAGGTTTCATCAGGCCGAGTTCTTCACCTTGGGGAGCCCCGGTCTTGTTTGTTAAAAAGAAAGACGGTACTATGCGGATGTGCATTGACTATCGGGAGTTGAATAAGGTTACAGTCAAGAATAAGTATCCGCTTCCGAGGATTGACGATCTCTTCGATCAACTCCAAGGGGCGAGTTACTTCTCTAAAATCGACTTGCGGTCTGGCTATCACCAAGTGAGGGTCAGAGATCAAGATATTCCTAAAACGGCATTCAGAACTCGCTACGGTCACTACGAGTTCCTTGTGATGCCGTTCGGTCTTACTAATGCTCCAGCGATTTTTATGGACTTGATGAATCGGGTTTGCCGTCCTTTCCTAGACAAATCGGTTATTGTTTTCATTGATGATATTCTCATATACTCTCGCACTGCTGAAGATCATCGGCGTCACTTGCGGGAAGTACTTGATACTCTTCGGGAGGAGAAGCTTTATGCTAAATTCTCCAAGTGTGAGTTTTGGTTGCGGGAGGTTCAGTTTCTCGGACATTTGGTTGGAATGAATGGGATTAAAGTAGATCCTGCGAAAATTGAAGCGATTAAAAAGTGGGAGACCCCGAAAACCCCTACTGAAATTCGCAGTTTCTTGGGTCTGGCGGGTTACTATCGGAGGTTTATTCAGGACTTTTCGAAAATAGCTACGCCTTTGACAAAGTTGACAAGGAAGACAGAGCCGTTTGTGTGGTCGGGTAAGCAAGAGGAAGCATTTCTAACACTAAAGAAGCATTTGTGTGAAGCCCCTATTCTTTCCTTACCCGAGGGGAATGAAGACTTCGTGGTGTATAGTGATGCATCCTATTCCGGTTTGGGGTGTGTCCTTATGCAGCGAGGAAAGGTTATCGCATATGCCTCAAGACAGTTAAAGGATGCAGAAAAGAACTATCCTATTCATGATCTGGAACTAGCAGCGGTGATTTTTGCTTTGAAACTTTGGCGGCATTATCTATACGGTACGAGATGCACCATTTACACGGATCATAAGAGTCTACAACATATCCAGAACCAGAAGGAATTAAACATGAGGCAACGACGATGGATGGAATTACTGATTGACTATGATTGTGAAATTAGCTACCATCCGGGAAAAGCTAATGTGGTAGCCGACGCTTTAAGCCGTAAGGAGCCTCGAGCGGCTTATCGGCTGAAGTCTATGGGATTGGTGGTTATACCTGATATTATCGAGCAGATACGGGCAGCTCAGATTGAGGGTTTAAAGGATGAAAACTTGAAAGACGAAGTTATGGTTAAGCAGAAATCGCTACTTGAAGAAGATAATCGCGGATTAAAGACTTTCAAGGAACGAGTATGGATTCCTAAGGTCGGTGGGGTTCGTGACACACTGTTGCGGGATGCCCATCGGTCTAAGTATTCAATACACCCGGGCAATACAAAGATGTTTCGTGACCTGCAATCGAGCTATTGGTGGCCG
The DNA here is from genome assembly GCA_947179395.2 of Pulicaria dysenterica. NCBI lineage: Eukaryota > Viridiplantae > Streptophyta > Magnoliopsida > Asterales > Asteraceae > Pulicaria > Pulicaria dysenterica. The sequence continues at coordinate 98,508,016 of OX359290.1, read as the reverse complement.
GGAATGAAAACAGATATAGCGGATTACGTGGCTAAATGCGTTACTTGTTCGCAAGTGAAAGCGGAGCACCAGAAACCTTACGGGGAACTGCAGCAACTTGGGATCCCTGAGTGGAAGTGGGACAAAATTACGATGGATTTTGTGACAAAGTTACCGAAGACTCAACGCGGTAATGATATGATTTGGGTTATCGTAGACCGGTTAACTAAGAGTGCTCACTTCTTAGCGACAAAGGAAAACGAAAAGCTGGAAAACCTAGCTAAACTATACGTGCGGGAAGTGGTCACAAGACATGGAGTTCCCTTATCCATTGTCTCTGACCGTGACAGTCGATTTGCTTCACGGTTTTGGCAGAAATTGCAGGAAGAGTTGGGTACTAGGGTACACTTGAGTACGGCTTATCACCCTCAAACGGATGGGCAAAGCGAAAGAACGATTCAGACACTTGAAGACATGTTAAGAGCCTGTGTGATAGAGTATGGTGGTAGTTGGGATACTCACCTACCACTAGTGGAGTTTGCCTACAATAACACATACCATGCGAGTATCGATATGGCACCATACGAAATGCTCTACGGGAGAAAGTGTCGTACCCCTACTTGTTGGTTGGAACCGGGAGAAAAGAAATTTGTCGGGCCTGAGATAGTTCAGATGACAGCGGATAAAGTTGAGGTTGCTCGCGAACGGTTGCGAGTAGCTCGGGAAAGACAGAAAAAGTATTCAGATAAGAAGCGTAGACCAAAGATATTTGAAGTGGTCGAGAAGGTGATGCTTAAAGTTTCACCATGGAAGGGAATCATACGGTTCGGGAAGCGTGGTAAACTTGGACCTCGGTTTATTGGTCCATTCACGGTACTTGAAAGAGTTGGAGATCAAGCTTACAAGTTAGAGTTACCACCTGAATTGGAGGGGATTCATAATGTGTTCCATGTCTGCTATTTACGAAAATGCTTGGCTGAGGAGCCGAGTATCTTACCACTAGAGGAATTACGAATTGATGAACACAAACGGTTGATCGAAGAGCCAACGGCTATACTTGATCGGAAAACCAAGCAACTAAGAAAGAAACGGGTTAAGCTGGTGAAAGTACAATGGAGAAACAAGCACGGCTCGGATGTAACTTGGGAAGCTGAAGATGAAATGAAAGCTCGTTACCCTCAGTTGTTTGTCTCGATGCCTGATTCCGGGACGGAATCTTCTTAAGGAGGGGAGGATTGTAACAACCGGAATTTTTGAGGTAATGTTTATTGGAATAATTAATGCTTTTAGATATATGCTTTCGAGCATTTAAATAGACGACTTGTGATGTAATTTTTTTTTATTGGGTGTTTAGTGACGTAGGGGATGATTAATGAATAAATTAAAAGGAAAGGGACTAAGGGGTTAATAAGGAAAACACTAAGGATTAAAAGGGAATTAAGGGATTGAAGTTTAATTAGGGTTATTTAATTCTTTTGGCAGCCCTAATTTAGACTTATGGCAGTTTGTTTGAAGGCTATTAGCTCTCGATTGACTGAAATAAGAACAAGAAATTTTGGTTACCTTTGAGAAGATAATCATCAAGTAAGTGTTCTACCCTTTTAGTATACATCTTATATTGTTTAAAGTTGAGATTTAAGAATATTATTAAGGTTCTAAAGGCAGTGAATCAAGTTGAACGGCGGGGATTTTTGAACCTACTGTTTCTCCCAAGAATTTAGAAATTTAATTGATTTTGTAGTTTATTACATAAATCGATGTTAGGGGTTTTTTTTAGCTATGAAAGTCTGGAAGCAATGGTACATATTTATGAAATTTTATGCTAGAAACTTGGACTTCATGGTTGTGATTTGGGATTTTTTTTTTGTCGCCTGTCACCGAAGATTAGAAGTAGGGAGAATTACAATTTATCTATATGATATGGAATTACAAATTGGTTTAAAGGATGATGATGGAACTACATTGGAAGTAGGGGATTAATTACGATTATGAGGTGAATTAAAGATGATTACAAGATGTTTAATTACAATTGTTACTTGCACCAACCACGATTGAGGTTATCAACTACGATGGGGAGAATTACTATTGCTTGATTTGGACCGTACGTAATTTGCTATGAATGGGTTGTAAATTAGCTTCGATCAGTTAGGAATTTAATAGTTATCTTCATGAGTTTAATAATTTATAATATAGGTTATATTTTGTGACTTTAATTGTTGTAATAATTGTATTCGTATTCTACGAATCGGATACTTATTAGGACTCGTTATTTCGTTAGGTTGCTCGGTGAACTCTTTCGGTGACTTCTCTCGGTTTATTCTCTCGAAATTTCAGGTGAGTTCAGTAGAATTTACAAAACCCGAGTACAAAGACAAAACCTAATTTTTGGAAATATAAATAGCTATGTATATTGATTGATGATACGTGTTTTGTGTTTATAGTCAAATACTTGTTTTATATATGTTTAAACACGTGATACACATGCTATAATTATTTGCGGTTTATATATAATTATTTATGATTATATGCATATTTGAACTTAGCGGGCGGGGGTAGTATACTTTATTACTCATTTATAAATTGCGGGCCTAGTAGGTATGATTGACCTTCTAGGATTAAAGTGCTAGCCAATGCGGGTCGCTTGGTCTTTCTAGATGGCTATAGCGACACATGGTATGCGGACACCTCGGTGTTCAAATACTGGAGTGATGCAGGCCAGCGGGGCTAGATCATGCATCACGAGGGTGTGAGGAGAAGCTGAAATTTGCGGTCGGCTTCGTTTGTACTTGCACTTGAACGACAACGCAGTACTTGTACTCGTACTGTCGGAGTAGCGAAAGCGGCGATACTCTCGGGATCTATGCTCTCGGGTGGGAGTCGCGCCCCACTTGGTGCCTAGGTTGGCCGGGCACGTGATTAGCGAACCTTGGGTATCTAGTGTGGGTTTAGACTCTACATTAGGACACCTTATTGATGCATATGCGGTTATGATGCGGTATGATTCATGATTATTTGCGGTTGAGTATATGATTTGATTTTCGGATATTTGACCCATTCAGTGCTATGTGAGTTGCGGGTTATTGGGTAAGGGTCAAATACATGGTGGGTCGGGTACGGTATTATCTATAAAGTCATACCTATATTTATGATTATACTTTTATGGTTTTTGGTTAGAACTCCTATTGACTCACGAGGCGTAAGCTGACACTTGTTCTTTTGAAATGTGTCTTGTACTCGTGCAGGTGGTTTAGAGATTGCGGTTATGCGAGGAGGGTAGTCATAGACTGTAGTTTGATTAGTGATTGGTGCCAACGAACATTTTATTTATTTAATTGATTTACGGTTTCAAACTCGGTAACGGTTTTCGAAAGACTACGGTGGTAGCACTGTGGTTTGTTTATGGTTGGTTTTCTTTGCCGTTTCGGCGATGACAGTTAATCATGTTAAGGGTTTTAGACTTCCGTTGCAAGTATACGTTATTATTTTAAAAGTTTTTGTAAGTGGTGAAAATTTAGAATCACGGTGTTACAAGTTGGTATCAGAGCCAGGCTGTGAGTGAACTGAGTGTTGAGACAGGCACTTAGACTCACGGCTAGATCGGCTCGTATAGGAATGAAAATGACTTTAAGTGGAGGGAGGTGTGTGATTTGAGTGCTTTTAGGGTTACTTATTTGTTTCCTATAGGACTCTTCTCTCCTCTTTTAAGTTTAGAATCTCTCGATTTCCGCTCGTGCTAACTTTCTGAATTTCAACTCGTGATCGTGTTGTCTTGCAGAAGAAAATGGTGGGTACACGAAGGAACAACAACAATAACAACAATAACATGCTCGGTGCTGGACGTGGAAATGGTGGAGCGGGCAGCGGTCCCCCAATTGTTCAAAGCATCCCTCATGTTGAGGATACCTTTTCGGTCCACCGCTCCACCCACAATTTGTCAGGGAATGAAAACCAGCATGACAGGACAGAAGGGACTCGACAGAGCCACCGCAGCCACGGAAGCATTGCGCGTCAGGCGCGATTGGAAGAAGAAATACGGGCTAGGGATGCCGAGATCGCTCGTTTGAGACGAGAAGCACGTGGTGGGAGAAATGATGATAACGATGAACATACTGTGCATAGTGAGGCGGGCAGTGTTTCACACCCCGAGATGGAGCGTGGTAATCGGGGAAAAGCGAGAGGTAGTGGAACTTCGTTTGAAAGCTTCATGAAATGCAAACCACCAGTGTTCAAGGGGGGTGATGACCCGTTGGGATGCCTGCGCTGGATCATGAAACTAGAGCAGGTGTTTAGCGTTGGAAATTATACTGAGTACGAGCAAGTGAGCTATGCGACTATGCGTTTGGAAGGAGAAGGATTAGAATGGTGGCAGACGGTTAAACGAACACTTAATGAGGCCACTCAAAGGAGTATGACTTGGGCGGTATTCACTGATAAAATTAAGATGAGGTTCTGTAGCTTAGGGGCTCGAGAAAAAGCTAAGAGAGAGTTTTTGGAACTAAAGAAGGGCAGTATGACTATAGCAAAATACAACGCTGCCTTTCTTGATAAGTTGCAATTTGCCGGCAGCTACTGTGTTACTGAAGAAGAACAAATCGGAAGATATGCAGAGGGATTACCATATGAATACTAGGTGGCAGTGAGGATGAGGAGAACTTTGGGAGAGGCCATGGACGAAGCAAGTAGAGTCGAGTACGACCTAACCAAGCGAGACCGGGCTATGACCAAAGGGGGCGAGAAAAGAAAATGGGATGGACCATCCGGGTCCTCCAAGAAGAAGGATTTTCCTCAGAAGAAGAACTACCAAGGGGAGAAACCCCGTTACTGTACAACTTGTCACTCTTCTCATAAGGGGCAGTGTAGCAGCCATACCTTGAGTTGCCGACGCTGCGGAAAGACTGGTCACAAGTTCGAGGATTGTCAGAGTACAGAACAAATATGCTATAACTGTAGGGAGATGGGTCACATAAGTGCCAACTACCCTAAACAAAAGACTAGTGGTGGAGCTCCAGAGAAAAAGCAAGAGGCACCCAAAGCCAAAGGGCGTGCCTTCAATATGACAGCGGATGAAGCCAGACGCGACGATGAGGTTATTTTCGGAACCTTTTTAATTAATTCTATGCCTGCTAACGTGTTATTTGATTCGGGTGCTAGTAGGTCTATAGTGTCTACTTCTTTTTGCTCTCGTTTTGTATTACCTCGGAGTCCGTTAGAGTCTGTGTTGGAAATCGAGGTGGCGGTTGGAAAACCCGTCACTGTTAGGGAAAAATACGAAAATTGCACGGTCGAGATCAACGAAATAATCTTCCCTCTGACACTGATTCCGATAGATCTCGAAGGATTCGATGTGGTTATAGGTATGGACTGGTTATCGTTCAATCGTGCGGAAATCCTTTGTGCCAAGAAAATCGTGCGTGTACCTCTTCCAGCGAGTGGTTATGCGGTCGCCTATGGGGAGAAATCTCCAGGGACTCTATCCCTAATCTCAGTTCTTAAGGCATGTAAGTGCCTAGCGAAAGGTTGTGTGGCGTTCTTGGCTCACGTAGTCGAGACTTCGAAAAAAAAAGCGATTTTGTCTGAAGTGGAGGTGGTTCTGGACTATGCGGATGTCTTTCCAGACGAATTACCCGGTTTGCCACCACCGCGACAGATAGAGTTTCAAATTGATCTTGTTCCTGGTGCGGCACCCATCGCCAAAGCACCGTATCGGCTAGCTCCAACAGAAATGAAAGAGATCATGACTCAGCTCCAAGAGCTTCTCGATAAAGGTTTCATCAGGCCGAGTTCTTCACCTTGGGGAGCCCCGGTCTTGTTTGTTAAAAAGAAAGACGGTACTATGCGGATGTGCATTGACTATCGGGAGTTGAATAAGGTTACAGTCAAGAATAAGTATCCGCTTCCGAGGATTGACGATCTCTTCGATCAACTCCAAGGGGCGAGTTACTTCTCTAAAATCGACTTGCGGTCTGGCTATCACCAAGTGAGGGTCAGAGATCAAGATATTCCTAAAACGGCATTCAGAACTCGCTACGGTCACTACGAGTTCCTTGTGATGCCGTTCGGTCTTACTAATGCTCCAGCGATTTTTATGGACTTGATGAATCGGGTTTGCCGTCCTTTCCTAGACAAATCGGTTATTGTTTTCATTGATGATATTCTCATATACTCTCGCACTGCTGAAGATCATCGGCGTCACTTGCGGGAAGTACTTGATACTCTTCGGGAGGAGAAGCTTTATGCTAAATTCTCCAAGTGTGAGTTTTGGTTGCGGGAGGTTCAGTTTCTCGGACATTTGGTTGGAATGAATGGGATTAAAGTAGATCCTGCGAAAATTGAAGCGATTAAAAAGTGGGAGACCCCGAAAACCCCTACTGAAATTCGCAGTTTCTTGGGTCTGGCGGGTTACTATCGGAGGTTTATTCAGGACTTTTCGAAAATAGCTACGCCTTTGACAAAGTTGACAAGGAAGACAGAGCCGTTTGTGTGGTCGGGTAAGCAAGAGGAAGCATTTCTAACACTAAAGAAGCATTTGTGTGAAGCCCCTATTCTTTCCTTACCCGAGGGGAATGAAGACTTCGTGGTGTATAGTGATGCATCCTATTCCGGTTTGGGGTGTGTCCTTATGCAGCGAGGAAAGGTTATCGCATATGCCTCAAGACAGTTAAAGGATGCAGAAAAGAACTATCCTATTCATGATCTGGAACTAGCAGCGGTGATTTTTGCTTTGAAACTTTGGCGGCATTATCTATACGGTACGAGATGCACCATTTACACGGATCATAAGAGTCTACAACATATCCAGAACCAGAAGGAATTAAACATGAGGCAACGACGATGGATGGAATTACTGATTGACTATGATTGTGAAATTAGCTACCATCCGGGAAAAGCTAATGTGGTAGCCGACGCTTTAAGCCGTAAGGAGCCTCGAGCGGCTTATCGGCTGAAGTCTATGGGATTGGTGGTTATACCTGATATTATCGAGCAGATACGGGCAGCTCAGATTGAGGGTTTAAAGGATGAAAACTTGAAAGACGAAGTTATGGTTAAGCAGAAATCGCTACTTGAAGAAGATAATCGCGGATTAAAGACTTTCAAGGAACGAGTATGGATTCCTAAGGTCGGTGGGGTTCGTGACACACTGTTGCGGGATGCCCATCGGTCTAAGTATTCAATACACCCGGGCAATACAAAGATGTTTCGTGACCTGCAATCGAGCTATTGGTGGCCGGGAATGAAAACAGATATAGCGGATTACGTGGCTAAATGCGTTACTTGTTCGCAAGTGAAAGCGGAGCACCAGAAACCTTACGGGGAACTGCAGCAACTTGGGATCCCTGAGTGGAAGTGGGACAAAATTACGATGGATTTTGTGACAAAGTTACCGAAGACTCAACGCGGTAATGATATGATTTGGGTTATCGTAGACCGGTTAACTAAGAGTGCTCACTTCTTAGCGACAAAGGAAAACGAAAAGCTGGAAAACCTAGCTAAACTATACGTGCGGGAAGTGGTCACAAGACATGGAGTTCCCTTATCCATTGTCTCTGACCGTGACAGTCGATTTGCTTCACGGTTTTGGCAGAAATTGCAGGAAGAGTTGGGTACTAGGGTACACTTGAGTACGGCTTATCACCCTCAAACGGATGGGCAAAGCGAAAGAACGATTCAGACACTTGAAGACATGTTAAGAGCCTGTGTGATAGAGTATGGTGGTAGTTGGGATACTCACCTACCACTAGTGGAGTTTGCCTACAATAACACATACCATGCGAGTATCGATATGGCACCATACGAAATGCTCTACGGGAGAAAGTGTCGTACCCCTACTTGTTGGTTGGAACCGGGAGAAAAGAAATTTGTCGGGCCTGAGATAGTTCAGATGACAGCGGATAAAGTTGAGGTTGCTCGCGAACGGTTGCGAGTAGCTCGGGAAAGACAGAAAAAGTATTCAGATAAGAAGCGTAGACCAAAGATATTTGAAGTGGTCGAGAAGGTGATGCTTAAAGTTTCACCATGGAAGGGAATCATACGGTTCGGGAAGCGTGGTAAACTTGGACCTCGGTTTATTGGTCCATTCACGGTACTTGAAAGAGTTGGAGATCAAGCTTACAAGTTAGAGTTACCACCTGAATTGGAGGGGATTCATAATGTGTTCCATGTCTGCTATTTACGAAAATGCTTGGCTGAGGAGCCGAGTATCTTACCACTAGAGGAATTACGAATTGATGAACACAAACGGTTGATCGAAGAGCCAACGGCTATACTTGATCGGAAAACCAAGCAACTAAGAAAGAAACGGGTTAAGCTGGTGAAAGTACAATGGAGAAACAAGCACGGCTCGGATGTAACTTGGGAAGCTGAAGATGAAATGAAAGCTCGTTACCCTCAGTTGTTTGTCTCGATGCCTGATTCCGGGACGGAATCTTCTTAAGGAGGGGAGGATTGTAACAACCGGAATTTTTGAGGTAATGTTTATTGGAATAATTAATGCTTTTAGATATATGCTTTCGAGCATTTAAATAGACGACTTGTGATGTAATTTTTTTTTATTGGGTGTTTAGTGACGTAGGGGATGATTAATGAATAAATTAAAAGGAAAGGGACTAAGGGGTTAATAAGGAAAACACTAAGGATTAAAAGGGAATTAAGGGATTGAAGTTTAATTAGGGTTATTTAATTCTTTTGGCAGCCCTAATTTAGACTTACGGCAGTTTGTTTGAAGGCTATTAGCTCTCGATTGACTGAAATAAGAACAAGAAATTTTGGTTACCTTTGAGAAGATAATCATCAAGTAAGTGTTCTACCCTTTTAGTATACATCTTATATTGTTTAAAGTTGAGATTTAAGAATATTATTAAGGTTCTAAAGGCAGTGAATCAAGTTGAACGGCGGGGATTTTTGAACCTACTGTTTCTCCCAAGAATTTAGAAATTTAATTGATTTTGTAGTTTATTACATAAATCGATGTTAGGGGTTTTTTTTAGCTATGAAAGTCTGGAAGCAATGGTACATATTTATGAAATTTTATGCTAGAAACTTGGACTTCATGGTTGTGATTTGGGATTTTTTTTTGTCGCCTGTCACCGAAGATTAGAAGTAGGGAGAATTACAATTTATCTATATGATATGGAATTACAAATTGGTTTAAAGGATGATGATGGAACTACATTGGAAGTAGGGGATTAATTACGATTATGAGGTGAATTAAAGATGATTACAAGATGTTTAATTACAATTGTTACTTGCACCAACCACGATTGAGGTTATCAACTACGATGGGGAGAATTACTATTGCTTGATTTGGACCGTACGTAATTTGCTATGAATGGGTTGTAAATTAGCTTCGATCAGTTAGGAATTTAATAGTTATCTTCATGAGTTTAATAATTTATAATATAGGTTATATTTTGTGACTTTAATTGTTGTAATAATTGTATTCGTATTCTACGAATCGGATACTTATTAGGACTCGTTATTTCGTTAGGTTGCTCGGTGAACTCTTTCGGTGACTTCTCTCGGTTTATTCTCTCGAAATTTCAGGTGAGTTCAGTAGAATTTACAAAACCCGAGTACAAAGACAAAACCTAATTTTTGGAAATATAAATAGCTATGTATATTGATTGATGATACGTGTTTTGTGTTTATAGTCAAATACTTGTTTTATATATGTTTAAACACGTGATACACATGCTATAATTATTTGCGGTTTATATATAATTATTTATGATTATATGCATATTTGAACTTAGCGGGCGGGGGTAGTATACTTTATTACTCATTTATAAATTGCGGGCCTAGTAGGTATGATTGACCTTCTAGGATTAAAGTGCTAGCCAATGCGGGTCGCTTGGTCTTTCTAGATGGCTATAGCGACACATGGTATGCGGACACCTCGGTGTTCAAATACTGGAGTGATGCAGGCCAGCGGGGCTAGATCATGCATCACGAGGGTGTGAGGAGAAGCTGAAATTTGCGGTCGGCTTCGTTTGTACTTGCACTTGAACGACAACGCAGTACTTGTACTCGTACTGTCGGAGTAGCGAAAGCGGCGATACTCTCGGGATCTATGCTCTCGGGTGGGAGTCGCGCCCCACTTGGTGCCTAGGTTGGCCGGGCACGTGATTAGCGAACCTTGGGTATCTAGTGTGGGTTTAGACTCTACATTAGGACACCTTATTGATGCATATGCGGTTATGATGCGGTATGATTCATGATTATTTGCGGTTGAGTATATGATTTGATTTTCGGATATTTGACCCATTCAGTGCTATGTGAGTTGCGGGTTATTGGGTAAGGGTCAAATACATGGTGGGTCGGGTACGGTATTATCTATAAAGTCATACCTATATTTATGATTATACTTTTATGGTTTTTGGTTAGAACTCCTATTGACTCACGAGGCGTAAGCTGACACTTGTTCTTTTGAAATGTGTCTTGTACTCGTGCAGGTGGTTTAGAGATTGCGGTTATGCGAGGAGGGTAGTCATAGACTGTAGTTTGATTAGTGATTGGTGCCAACGAACATTTTATTTATTTAATTGATTTACGGTTTCAAACTCGGTAACGGTTTTCGAAAGACTACGGTGGTAGCACTGTGGTTTGTTTATGGTTGGTTTTCTTTGCCGTTTCGGCGATGACAGTTAATCATGTTAAGGGTTTTAGACTTCCGTTGCAAGTATACGTTATTATTTTAAAAGTTTTTGTAAGTGGTGAAAATTTAAAATCACGGTGTTACATGTTAAACCTACCATTTCTAGTATAGCCAACACTTCTTAAAACATGAATCATGTGATATGCACATTGAACACTAAGACAAGCATAACAAAGGCATACATGTGAGTTCATTTCACCATCTAAACATACCAACAAACATCTTTGTGAATCCTTTAATCATTAGTAGCATGTTTAACCCATAAATACACCAAATAACAAGATTTTCATCTACAATCATAAGGCATGCATAAAACCAACATATGATTAACATAACCAATAATGGATGAACCTGAAATGATTCAAATCATATTCCAAAAATGACATCTAATGACAACCATGCAAGATGTATCATTTCTAATAACAAACTCAACATGGAATTAATAAAATCAACCATCATTCTTGAATATTCATATGTTAAAACATGAATGAGTTATCATATACACATTATCACACATGAACATGGTTAGATTAAACATACTAAATTGATAAAACACATTTGTATTCAAGATTAAACATGCATATATGAATCAAGTCATCATAAAAGTCAAATATATTGCCATAACTTAGCCAAGAATCATCTTGGCCCAAGTGAAATGAGTTTAGTTATCCATATACAATAATAGTAACATTACAACATCTGGAACACATGGGTACATGATTGATATAATAAATGGAAAGAGTATACCCAAGCTAGCAATGATATAACTAATGAATCCAAGCTCCAAATGTTGTTCCAAGCCTTCAAGATCCAAGCTCTCCTCCTTAGAATCACCAAGAGAAGTCCCCTGGAGTGTTAGGATATTTAGAGAGGGTCTATGGAAGTGTTTTTCCGGAGTGGAGGTGAAAATGGTAACCCTTTGCAAAATGGCAGAATTCTGAATTTAATCTGCTGTAAGTGGGCTTCCTACGGCCGTAGGAATAAGCTACTACGGCCGTAGGAAATCATGACTGGATTTTCTACACACGCAACGTTAAACCATTTGTCCGGGACACGCAAGATCTGGCAGGCAATGATGGATTCTAGAAGAGGGCTTCCTACGGCCGTAGGATATAATCCCTACGGCCGTAGAGTTCATTTTTTCACTATTCTTCTATTTTCTTCAATTCTTTCCTTGTTTTGCCCATTTATCTTGCTTAAAGCTCTTTGTAACCTGCATGGTGAATGTTAAACATATTAGATCCATTTTAGAAGTATTCACCTTGTATTTGGGCTAAGTACGGGGTATTCTAACATGTAAAACATGTATAAAAACGCATATATCAAAGCGTCTGTGGGCATACTCCAACAGCATGTTCGTGTCACCACTCATTGATGACTAGCCAACTCGCGACTCGTAAACCCGAAGACAACGATTGTCATCCCTAAATAGAAAAGCCGTAATCTACTGGAAGATTTCAAAACGAAAGAGAAGCGAGGATAGAAAGCGATTGTTACAGAAGCGACGTTGGCTATGAAAGAAGCACGTATCATCAACTTAGGATAGAGTTATCTATATCTATATATAAAAGACATGCAAATTTTTCAAAAATAATCATTACATCAATCTTAATTAACCAATAAGAACCCTCAATTGCAAAATTAATCCATTATCAAAAACAATTTTGGCAAGATTCAGAATTTTAAATCAATTGCAAAATTGATCGATTCAATTTTAAATCAATTGGAGGGAGTTTGATGAAAATTGTGAGGGGGAATTTATAAAACATGTGAGGGACTTTTAAGAAAATACGAGAGAGTTATATAAAAATTGTAAATTAATGTAATTAATTACGGGCTGTTTATAAATTATGTTTAATAGTTTGTGATATAATTTGTTTAGATAAAAAATAATTATATATTTACGATTGTCTCATTTTTATCTACGTTTTGGTGTAAATTTTATTGTAAAATGACAATTTTTTAAAATTAGTATATTCTTAATTTTTTGTTATCCATTAATAGTAGTGGGTATTCTAAATGAAAATGATTTCATTAGATACAAAACTTTGGGTTAAGTTTCAAAGAAGACAATTTCCTCCAATGTTGTGTTTTGCTATGACGATTAACAAAAGTCAAGTACAGTCACTTTCAGAAGCCGGTTTATTCATCTGGAAACCTGGTCAATTATATGTGCCGTTGCACGTGTTAGAAGTAAAAAAAGATTGAAAGTTTCCAATGATATTTTATTGATTGCATTATTTTTATTTAAAATTTTTAATATCTCAAATACACTAATGAGATACCAGTGCGTACACACGTTAATAAACTAAAAAATGATGGTGTAAATAAAAGACACTGTGCCTTCTAGATTACTGATCGATTAAAAAAAGGAAGATGAGGAAATTAAAATTAAAAAATCATTACTGTATTATAACGCTAAATTGATAGTTTTGATCCGAATATAATCTTTTGTCAGAGAATCATTAAATAGAATCGCTGCAGTGAATGGAAGGTGTAATTGGTAAAAGGAAAGTCGTAAAGAATACGCGGATCGATCTTCCTTCCCGCCCTGTGTATATATACAATCATACGATACGACCGTTGCCCATTCCTTGTTCGTCACTTCACCCACATTCGTCTTCCACATTCTTTTGATCGATTAGTTTTGGTTTTCATAGTAATCGTTGATTTCTGCAGCCAACAATCGATTCCTAATGCTTTATCCACACGCCGGTAACCTCTGTACTCACGGATCGTTTCTTCTAAGACTCTGATTGTTTTACTTTTCAAGCCTCTTAAGTTCCATTGTTCTTGATTGATTTTCGTATTTTCCACAGGCAACATTGATTCCTAAGCCCTCTGACATTGAAATCAGGGTTTTGTGTCGTCTCGTAGAACCACATCTCCCTTCGTTCCTATCTCAACCTCTCATGTAATGATCTTCCCGGATGATCTTTTTTTTTCTATTCTACTGATTTTGTTATTGTATTCCTCTCCGATCTTGTTTTTAACTTTTTTATGCGTGTTTTCTTTTTGTTAATACGCATATAGGGTAAAACATCGCCTTTCTGCTGACTACTGTTTGATTTCATTAATCTGAACAAATTATATATGTCTTTGCCGATTGTTTAGTAAAACATGTACAATCTCTTGTTTTCACTGATTCCCTGTTATTCCTATTATAACAAGAAATTTGAAGATGAGCTGATGAGGAGAGGGATTATTTAGTATGAAATTTATTGGCTCTCTGCTGTTCATTCTGTTAGACATCTTTGATTATCTTGGTCCCATTATAGAATCAGCAACATATATATATATATATATATATTTATATATATATATGTATATATATATATATATATATATATATATATATAGGGATTATATATATATATATATATATATATATATATATATATATATATATATATATATGTGCTACTTACAGCTTTTTGGAATAATCAACTGATATTTCGTTTCAGTGTTATGAAAACTTATATGTGTGCAATATTTTTTAAACAAAACTTGTATAGCTGTATGTTTTTAATGACTATCCCATTTAAGTCAAGCATCCTATATTATACATGAACTTCGTTTTTAAGCTAGGACCACAGTTTGACTTTTATGAATGTCAAACTATTTGCACTTTCTTGTAATTAAACCCACCTTCAACATGGCCATTAGTAACAGGTAGTTTAATTAGTGTATTATAATGTATATTCTCATTATTATAATCAGTATGTTATGGTTCATACATGAACGATGAATAGAAAACTTAGATTTGTTTTTCTTTATAATGCTATACATACTTGTTGTAAATGTCATTCCAGAAAACATAAATTAAATGAAACTAATACGATATTTGATTTTCATTTGATGTTAATGAAAGCTGTATAATAATTCCTGGTTGATCCATATATTTACAACCATAGCTGGATGGTACTTTCTTGGATAGTTTTTTGATCTTCATCTACTTTATCTAAAATGGCTACAGAAGCAATGAGAAAAATGATTAAAGAACAGTTGGGGTAAATGGCCTCAGTCTCTATTAGCTGAAGTCGCGTCTTCAGGTTTGTTGTCTTATTTTGTCAACTAACCATTCATGCAACTGTTATGGTTGATGTCCTCACAAATAATATAGAAACCTTTTTATGGTTGATAAAACATAAATTGTCGAATTTTATTTTTCAAATACTTCAACAACACATAGTTATGCTCATCGTAGTCATTTTATCTATTAGTTCCTTTAATAATCAGTATTTCCGTACACTCAGAGTTTTCTTTAATCTGAACAAATTATGTAATGTCTTCACCTATTGTTTAGTAAAAACTTTTACAATTCTTGTGTTCACTGATTGGCTGTTATTCCTAATCAACTTTGAGATGAGCTGATGAGGGCAGAGGGATTGTTTAGAATAAAGTTCATTGCCTCTCTACTGTTCATGCTGTTAGACCCCTTTGATTATCTTGGTCCAATTATATGAATCAGCAACATATATATTTGTGCTACTTACAGCTTTTGGTCTACTTAATTATCGTGCATGTTTTCATAATGTTCCAGGGAACATGACATCTAAAGAATCAGGAAACACCGGATATATGACATAAGTAATCTGAAGTAGTCCAAACAAACTGTTGATATTCTTGACGCTTCGCTTCTGTTAACTTATATAATTCCGTGTAATTTGTAATTCTACATGTGTTTGCAGGATCTGCTTTCTGGTGCCGTGTCTGTATGTAATTCCTTTGATTTGGTTGTTGCTGATGAAGACTTTATAAAGGGGCATTATAACAGGTTATAACAGAGCTCTTTCAGCTTCACTCTGCAAATTATTTAAAAAGGTAGGGTTTTGCAGTCAAATAAGTTGAACATTTTCTGGTTTGAGTGGCTTCAAACTTCACATGATTCTATATTCAATATTAGTTTTATCAAAATAATTCCGTTCTCTCTCTAACTTTTATGCCAGAATTTTGAGGGTTAAAATTGAAAAATGAAGTGAATAGTGATTTTATTTGGAGAATTGATTATGAGGGATAATAAACAATAGTTCACCTTTTCTTCAAAAGAGCTTGAATATGATTACTGATTTTCTTCTTCTTCTACTTCCTCTTACCACATTCTTTAATCATGCATCAATGTCACTACAATCATTTATTCATTTATATTTGAAGTTGGCATCTTTATCAAGAAATATTGACATTCTCGACTAGCTAGCATCTGTGATATCTGCCACTTATCAAGTATCTTTTTGGAGTAATCAACTGTTATTTCGTTTCAGTGTTATGAAAACATATATGTGTGCAATATTTTTTAAACTAAACTTGTATAGCTGTAGGTTTCTTATGACTATCCCATTTAAATCAAGCATCCTACATTATACATAAACTTCGTTTATAAGTTAGGACCACAGTTTGACTTTTATGAATGTCAAACTATTTGCACTTTATTGTAACGGAACCCATCTTCAACATGGCCATAAGTAACAGGTAGTATAATTAATGGATTGTAATGTATATTCTCATTATTATAAGTATATTATGGCTCATACATGAACGATGAATTGAAGACTCAGTTTTGTTTTTCTTTATAACGCTATACATACATGTTGTAAATGTAATTCCAGAAATTAATTGAAGCTAATACGATATTTGATTTTCATTTGATGTTTATGAAAGCTGTATAATAATCCCTGGTTGATCCATAAATTTACAACCATAGCTGGATGGTACTTTCTTGGATAGTTTTTCAATCTTCATCTACGTTATCTAAAATGGCTGCAGAACATAGTTGTGAAAAGCGCGCCTGAGGCGCGCCTAAGGCGCTGAAGCGCAGAAGCTCAAAGGGATGGGCTTTTTTGAGGTCGAAGCGAGGCACATCACCAAGGCGCCGAGGCTCTGAGGCGCTTCCGAGGCGCGCTTCATGAATGTTGCCCAATTTTGAATTATTTTTATACATTGACCTGTGCAAATTCTACTTCTTTTTGCAGTTTTGTGAACATTTTTTGGCAAGAAATAATATTTACTTGAATCAAGCCTTGTGTTCAGGAAAAACATGCACTTGTTTCTACTTTTCTGTTTTAGCCATGATTTACTTTGACCGTTTGACCGACCTTGTTTCTGCTCCGGAGTTAAATTATATACCTAGCTCTACTTATTTTGTTTTCTTTATTATTTGTGTAGTTGATTATGTTTTCTTGATTGTGGTAATCCAAGTTATTATACCCTTGTAATCTGTTTTTTTTTCATTATGGGGGTAATCTGGACAACAACCAGTATTTGATTAGGTTTGTTGATGACTTTTATGACATTAGTTGGTATTTAACTTAGAAAATGAACTCTTTTGAAGTTTAATTTTGAGCAAGAATTTTATGATATCATGATATAATATAAAATAGTATATTATTTCATATTTCAAGTTCTGTTAAGTTTTTGGAGTTTGATTATATTACTATATACCTATATTAAAATTTATTTGCATATCATGCGCCTCGCCTTCATGAAGCCCGCGCTTTTCCTGCGCTTCGCGCCTCAAGGCTCCAAGACACTTTGCGCCTCGGTGCGCTTTGAGCCTTTGATAACTTTGCTGCAGAAGCAATGCGAAAAATGATTAAAGAACAGTTGGGGTAAATGGACTCAGTCTCTGATTGTTTTACTTTTCATGGTAATTACCTCTCTTAACTTCTCTTGTTCTTAATTGATTTTCTTATTTTATACAGGCAACATTGATTCCTAAGCCCTCTGACTATCCAAATCAAAATCAGGGTTTTGTTTCGTCTTGTAGAACCACATCCCCCTTTGTTCCACTCTCAACCTCTCATGTAATTCTTCCTGGTAATCATCCGATCTGTTTTTCCTATATTTCAGACTTCTTGTTTCTAACTTTCTATGCGTTTTATCTTTTTCTTTTTTTAATATGCATACAGGGTAAAACATTGTCTTTCTGCTGACTGCTGTGTGTTTTCATTATTCTGAACAAATTATATAATGTCTTCGCCAATTGTTTAGTAAAACTTGTACAATCTCTTGTTTTCACTGATTCCCTGTTATTCCTATTATAACAGGAATTTGAAGATGAGCTGATGAGGTGAGGGATTATTTAGAATAAAAGCTATTGCCTCTCTGTTGTTCATTCTGTTAGATCCCTTTAATTATCTTGGTCCCATTATATGAATCAGCAACATATATATTTGTGCTACTTACAACTTTGATCAGCTAATAAGTATAGTCACATGGTTCGTGGTTCGCCTCGGTACGGGAACGAGGGTCGGGAACGCGGTTCGCTAGATTAGATGTATCTGGTACGGAGGGGGTTAGGTTCATTTCGGTACGTGGTCTGGTACGGTGTACCTTTCGTTTTGGTACGGTGTACCACATTTACCCTTAAACATAAGTTTACTTTTTTACATATCAAATTTAAGTTCAAACACCATGATTTAATCTTGATAATATGATTTGTGAGAAGGAGAAGTGAAGAACAGAGACAGACTCTGTTTTTAGGAGATTAGAAGAGGCGTACTGTAATAGGAATATAGGTACGTAGCATATATATAATAATAATAGCGGCTGTATTTTTGGAAGGAAATGGTAGCTGAATCGAAGAGGCGTAGCTGATAGGAATTGAAATCGTTTCCAAGTATCTTTCAATCGTTTCCGTAATTGAGTCGTAGCTGTAATTTTCGGTACATCCAGTTTTCTAAGCGATTAGGAACGATGAATTCTCGTACCCAATATCGAATCAGGTTTGGAATTGGAACGATTATTTCCCGTACCCAAATCGTGAACCCCTAGCGACCGGGACGCGAATGTACCACGATCTGGTACTTATCGTTTGGTACGTGGTACGTAGGGATTTTAACGTACCTGCGTTTCTATGCTAATAACCAAATCGTGGTAGAGTCTCTTGATTATGCATGTTATTTCACATTAAATGGACGAGCTTTGGAGGACTCCATCTGCATTACAACCATATTTGCAGACATGGAAAGACTTGTTCTCTTTTTGAACATCTTAAGGTATTCCTGTTGTTTTATCTTCTAAACTAAATAAATGTAGGTAAATTGTTAACAAGGATTAACATGGGTTTTATTTTATTGTGGGTTGCATTTATATAACAACGTGGTTAATTTGTTAAACACTTATGACTCATAGTAATGGATGGTTGCAGCAGGGGCTGAGAGGAAGAAGTGTGGATTCATACATAAGGCATATGCTAATGAGAGCAAAAAAGGAGGGCTGGTGTGTTGTAGTTTTTAACAGCCGTGGTGGTGGTTATGGTCCTGTCACTACACAACAAATCAGATATAAAAGTTAATTATACAAGTATCCTTTTTGCAATGTTATGTGAATTTAAAAGAAAACTTACTGAGCAAAGTCATACAAGGTGGGCAAGCAACTAAATTTGGATCGAGGTCCTGAATTTAAGAAAAGGGCATGTTTGTATGCGGTTAATAATTTAGTCATAAAACTTTCTCACGTTTCTAGTCGAATCATTTGTGGGAGGTATTAGTGGAGTAGTAGCTCATGTTTCCTATTGTTACCCAGATGCAAATTTATATGCTGCTGTTTGGTCTATTGGAACAAACATTCTTGTTAATTATTTGGCTCAGGTAATTCACATGACGTTAATTTGGTTTTTATTATTTAAGCTATATTCATCTTTTATTGTTACCTATTATGAACTATGACATAAGTGATCATGGAGCAGTCCAGACAAACTGCTGGTATTCTTGATGCTTTGCTTCTGTTAACTTATATAATTCGGTGTAATTTACAATTCTACATGTGTTTGCAGGAAGCGGGTAGCTGTATGCTCTCTGGTGCCGTGTCTGTATGTAATTCTTTTGATTTGGTTATTGCAAATGAAGACTATAAAAAGGGGCTTTATCATAGATTATAACAGAGCTCTTTCAGCTTCACTGTGCAAAATATTAAATGGTAGGCTTTTGCAGTCAAATAAGCCGATCATTTTCTGGTTTGAGTGGTTTCAAACTTCACATGATTTTATATTTCATTATTAGTTTATCAATGTAATTCCGTTCTCTATCTAAACATTTATGCCAGAGGTGAAAATTTGACCACAATAAACAATAGTTCACCTTTTTTTTCAAAAGAGCATGAATATGACCACATAGTATTTTCTTCGAAAGATCTTGAATACGATTACTTATGTTCTTCTACTTCCTCTTATCACCTTCTTTAATCATGCATCAGTGTCACTACTATCATTTTTATTTGAAGATGTTATCTTTATTAAGAAATATTGACATTCTTGACTAGCTAGCATCTGCGATATTGATGACACTTGTCAAGTATGTTTCTTTTTGGAGTAATCAACTGTTACTTGGTTTCAGTGTTATGAAAACCTATATGTGTGCAATAATTTTTAAACTAAACTTGTATAGATGTTATTTGACTATCCCATTAAAATCAATCTCCGTTTTCAAGTTAGGATCACAGTTTGACTTTTATGAATGTCAAACTATTTGCACTTTCTTTAACTAAACCCACCTTCAACATGACCATTAGTCACAGGTAATTTAATTAGTGGATTATAATGTATATTCTCGTTATTATAATCGGTATATTATGGTTCATACATGAATGATAAATAGAAAACTTAGTTTTGTTTTTCTTTATACCGCTATATGTAAATGCTGTAAATGTCATTCGAGAAAACTAAAACTAAATGAAGCTAATACGAGATTTGATTTTCATTTGATGTTAATGAAAGCTGTATAGTAATCCCTGGTTGATCCATAAATTTACAACCATAGTTGGATGATACTTTCTTGGATAGTTAATCTTCATCTAACTTATCTAAAATGGCTGCAGAAGCAATGCGAAAAATGATCAAAGAATAGTTGGGGTAGAAGGCCTCAGTCTCTATTAGCTGAAGTCGTGTCTTTAGGTTTGTTATCTTATTTTGTCAACTAACCATACTTGCAACTGTTATTATGTGCGAACATAATGAAATGATTTCCTCACAAATGATATAGAAACCTTTTTATGGTTGATAAAACATAAATTGTCGAATTTTATATTTTTCAAATACTTCAACAACACAAAGTAATGCTCATTGTAATCATTTTATCTATTAGTTCCTTTGATATTCAGAATTTTCCGTACACTCAGACAACAATTGGTCATCTGATTGTTACAACTTCAAATTGTAGCACATCAAACGGTTAACTTCTGCAACATGTTTATCACAGCTGGTTGATTGAATATGAACATTAAATATCACATGATAAAGTTCAAAAGTCAGAACACATATCCAGACATCCTGTACTCAAGGTTAACTTTCTTGTAGGCGTTCTCTGTGAATATTTCTTGTTTTAGTTCATGCCATAAATGTATTTGTGTAGGCAAGAGCAACATAATCATGTTTTTAAAACACAATATCGAACATCCTGTTGGTGTTTAAAAACTTTAAATTCAGAAATGCAGAAAATCAATTCAAAAACCAATCCCGTACATCCCTGAGGGTAAGAGAGGTTCTAGAATCATATATAAAATACCTTGACGTTATTAGAAAGAAGTATTTTAAATTTGTTATACACATTGTTGATATTTTTTCAAAATACATTGAGGCTATAGTTTCATTGACAATTGTCATCACATATCAGCTTTTAGGTATTTTCAATAAACATTTTTAATAGTTTAATGTAGTTTCTTGAACTTCAATTTTGTTATTTAATTACAAGTATATCACTCCATCACAAATAACTTTTCACTAATCATGATCGTTTTAACTTTTTCTTATACCATAAATTAAACATGCTAACATTCTGATTGTGAAAGATCTTGATTTGATTTATGCAGTATATGTGTGTGTTTTTTCCTTTTCTTTTTTTGGGCTAGTGTGCATATGTAGTCAAACATTGAATTTCTTATGCGATGATGGATTGTTAACTTTCAATTTACTTAATTATCATTCGTGTCATCATAATCTTACTTTTTTCTCCTTTTGTTGCATCGCTACCCGTTTCTCCCCAATTCTTGATTCATTAGGTTAGGAGCTCATTGTAATCGCTGATTTCTGCAGCCAACATTGATTTCAAACGCTTATATCCACACGCCGGTGACCTCTGCATTCACGGATCCTAGCCTTTGATTGCTTTACTTTTCATGGTAATTATGCTACTTAATTTTCATTGTTCTTAATTGATTGCTCGTTTCTGTACTCTATTTCCGCAGGCAACTTTGATTCCCAAATCAGAGTTTCGCATCATCCAATTTGTTTTTCATGTTTTCAGTGTTCTTGGTTAATTTCGTGTTTATAGTAATCATAGTTTTCTACAGGCCACATGGATCATCAGTTTTGTATTTGAATATTTTTTTTTGTGCGCTTTCTTTTTGATCTGTAATACATTTCAAGTCTTTTATAATCTATATTACGCTTCCTTGATCATTTATTATAAACTTTTACAATCTATTGCTGCTTTGAGTTTACTTAATCATCATGTTTTCATAATGTTTCAGGGAACTGAAGTATAATGAATCAGGAAAGACTGGATTCAGATTGACTTGCTACTTTCATATAGACTGCCAGACAGAGATTAGTTCTTGGTATGTTCCCACACAAAATCGCAGTCACATTTATCCATTTATTTCACTTTTGAATTGTGGTAGTAAGTACATTTTCTTGTCCACAGTTTTCATTCATATTACAAATCACATTTAACCTGATTTCAGAATCGTTTCAACTTCATCTCTTTATACCGTAATGCAGTATGCAGTATGCAGTATGTGTGTGTGAGCGTATTTTACTTTTTGGTTTGTGTGCATATACAGTTAAACGTTGCATCATTTATTTGACAGTATATTCATGTCTATCTATGGTTACTTGGCACTTCTTGCAATATGTGTAAAGGTTCAAATATTGGATTTCTTATGAAGAACATTTAGACATAACTGTCATGGCATCAACCTGTTTAATGTTACTCAACCCACTTGACCCTTCCGTCTTGCCACATCATTTGATTCTCGAAACTGTAAAGAACTCAGATGAGGCGAAGGATTACTACCTTTTGAAATCTTAGATATATATATATATATACTCTAATTCAACTTTAGCCAAATTTCATTTGATTCAATAATATTACTGTTTTAGATTGGCGACTTACAAGTTTACATGATGTTTTGCAAGGAATTGATCATCTTTGGATGTACATATTCATTCATTCATGGGTCAAAATGAGTTCGAGTCAAGACATGGCTATAGTTCCAGGTATGTCTCCCTTCCCGCCTCCCCTCCTCTTCGCGCATACCTACACTAGTTTCCAGTGCCTTTTTGCATTGCATTAATAATATGTAACTTCCAAAAGTCTTCTTTTCTACTTCACTGATTCTTCCTACTCACCTCAACTCATGTCTAAATTTGTTTGCACATATTTAGATGTTATTCGAATTGTTGGATACTATGTACATACTGTTTTATCCTATTTTTCATCTATGTTTAAATGGAATACTCTAAGCATGACCGGGACCTTTTATTAACAATTTTACATATTCTTATATTGTGTAATAACTCTATATTTCTATTCAGAAAAATAAAAGATTATATTAATTCTATTGTTTCTTTTCAAAATTTGAATCTCAATAACGCTCTCTAGAGTTTAAGTAAATTTCCAGGTGTTGGGGTCGAAGGTAAATGATGATGAAACCATACTATTAACGCTCTCTATATTTCCAGCTTATTTCAATTATAACACCCGAATTGTGTCTTCTTGAGCTATCAAACTTGTGTCAACTGCCTTCACATTACTTCCCCGGGTAAGTAAGGTATATGGATTGGCGGTAACTGTCCATATGCAAGTTCAAAAGGAGTGAACTTGGCAGCCGTTTGGTAGTTAGTGTTAGTACGGGTATATATAAATAATCTGCAGCATGTAGAATGAAAAAAAATAAATAACAGAACAAGAAGACAATACGATGCCCTTAAACAGATTCCCAGGGTACGACAACCGAAGTAGTCGAGCTGCCGGAGATGACCACTTGCCTGAAAAACTCGCCGGAGTACGTATGCAGTAGAGAAGGTGAGAACTGTGTGCCTTTTCGTGGAATGAGACCATAGGTTCATTTTATAGTGATAATAGAAACTGAAATAATTAATTTGTACTAAGACAAATTAATTATCATTATTTCGGAGCTGCATTCGTGTCCGCAGGTCGCGCCCACACACGAGTTCGGTGAATTTAGCCTACGAAATCCATCATCAGCACCCCCCCTGTGCGCGGGTAAGACTTGGAGTAAAACCACACAGAAGCTTGTAAGCCCCTTACACCTTCAAGGTTATAAACCCCTTAAAGTTTACTCCTCCCTCCTATGTGGGACACTTCCCACACTCACTTGTTTTGCCAATTTTCATTCCAAGTTCTCAACTTTGAGTGTCGATATCTCATTCACACATTCTCCGTTTTGGACACATTATATATCGTTTTGAAGCTCTCATAAAGGAGAACACAAACCCACTAAGAGTTATCTATATATAACAAATACTCATGTATTTAATTGTGTCCAAAGTTAGTAAAAACACATATATTTTTACTAAATTTTCCAACAGTTAGTCTTATACCACAACTTTTCCCACTGGCCATCCAACTGCGGGTGGTACGAACCACTTAGTTTCTGTTCTACTCCTTGAATTTAACATCAGACTCTGCCAAAATTGATTGATGCGTGATGGAAGGATGACAAGTATGATGATCTTGTGAAAAGAAACAAGAAAGTGTGACTGACTGTGGATGATAAATTCCATGGGAATGTTATGGAAGTTGATGATGGATTATTCTTGAAGTTTAAAGGCTTCAGGAAGATGGGTGTTGAGTTTGTGTAATTAGTCTAGCTTAAGGGATGGTGTTATAAATAAGCTAGAACAATGGTTACTATGGTAGTTAATCAATGACGATTACTTAGTTATATATATATATATATATATGAATGTATGTATGTGTCGTTATGGTTTGGTGTAACCACCACCATACAGTCATGTTGGTTTGTGTAAAGAGTCATGTCAGCTGGTCAACTATAAATATGTAATAGTTTTGTATGTATCAAAAATAGGTCGGGTTATTAATAAACTATAATTGCTCTCTTTGTGCAGAAAACCCATCCCATAGGTCGGGTCTATTGCCACGCAGCCAATTACTTTTAATCGCATATCACAAATGCGAAATACACTGAACATTTAGTGAGCCCCCAACTCAATTACCAAGTACACATATGTACTCCCTTTAATTATTATTAAATAAAAATATAATAGTATTTAGTTCTCTCATCCTCTTCATGCAAACCCAGATCCAACACTATGTTACTGTGAACTTCGAATCCATCGCCGGAGACAACAAGACGACAAGACAACCGCTCCAACCCAAGCGCAAAGACGACCCAAGCACAACATATTGCGATTAACACCGCCTCCATCGCCGGAGACGACAAGACAACCGCTCCTATTCTTCTCCTCTGTCACCATCGCGTTCGCCGGAGACGACAAGACAACATTCCATTTTCATTTTTGTCACCGCCGGCGACTATGGCTACACCTCAAAACACCCTAACCGTCGCGGTGAGAGGTGGCCATGGAAAGAGAGAGAGAGAAAGAGACTAGAGAAAGGAGAAACCCTAGATCTACACACACATACACTTACCGTTGTGAGAGGTGTTCGGCGGAGAGTGAGAGAGGAAGAGAGAGAATAA
Source organism: Pulicaria dysenterica (assembly GCA_947179395.2). Lineage (NCBI taxonomy): Eukaryota > Viridiplantae > Streptophyta > Magnoliopsida > Asterales > Asteraceae > Pulicaria > Pulicaria dysenterica. The sequence continues at coordinate 98,482,707 of OX359290.1, read as the reverse complement.
CCAGAGAAGTGAGAGAGTTGTCTTTGGGAGTAATGAGAATGACTTTTTGACATTGACAATACAAAGACAGTTGTGCAGCACTCCACCCCATCATAGCCTTTTCACTCTCACAGAGGATATTTACAGCTACTATTTCGCATTTGTAAGATGCGAAATCTAACATATTATTTTTGCTAGCCACATGCATAGCATCACCCTTTCTACCCTTTTATATGAATAATATCTGACACCATCAGTGAGTAGTCACAATCTGCAGCAATCCTCTATTTCCTGCCGGAAGACTCTTCATTCATAATTATAGTTCGATTTCCAACATGGCCCACATGGCTTAGGCTATCCGTTATACTCCCCTTCTTCCCTTTCCTTACCCACTGTCACATCAGCGCCACATCATTTTTCTCTCCTTTCCTTTCCCTTACCCACTCTTACCCGTTATACCTTCCCTTTAAAGTAAAAAAAAAAAAACTAAAAAAAAAAACTAAAAGAAAAGCCGTGATTGGGGGAGGGGTGGGGGTGGGAATTGATTGTTTCACGCGAGTCTGAGAACCCGGAAGTCCCCTTTACCCGCGGAGTCTATAACACCCGTAATGGTGTTCCCCTCCAACTCGCAGCCTACTCGCTCGGCGAGTAGGCACCACAACGGATGGCCTTACATTAGTTTCTTTTTTATTTTGAAAAGCATTCATCAATGAAAACTTGATTTACATCAGTTTCTATCTATTTTGTTTTTGTATTTCATTGATTGCTTATTTAAAACTTGTAGAATCTATTGTTTCACTGATTCCCTGTTATTCCTAATCATCTCTGAGATGAGAGGGCTTTTCTGGAGCATGTTTCATTGCCTCTCTACTGCTGCTTTTGTAAGATTCCTTTGAATTACTTAATTATCAGCAACATATTCATGCTGCTTACAGTTTTGCATTTACTTAATTATCATGTTTTTATAAGGTCCCAGGGAACTGGACATCTAATGAATCAAGAAAGACTGGATTCAGATTGACTCGCTACCTTCTTTTAGACTGCCAGACAGGGATTAGTTCTGGGTATGTATGTCTTCCCACACAAAATCACGCACATTTATCTATTCATAAGTATATAAGTCAGTGTTGTAAAACTCGAACTAGGCAGCCGAGTGCTCGAGGATTACTCAGAAATTGGATGTCTGCCGAGGCGAGTCGGGGCTACTTGGCCAAATTACTCCAATTCAGTCAAAACTTGGCGGTACTCGGTCCTACTCAGCCCTACTTGACATACTCGGTCAACAGAAGTTCCAAATTATTAATTTTTTTAAATTTTTCAAAGGCATAACAATACACACGCAACTATTGTTTAGCCTAGTCTATTCTCTCTCTTCTGTTATTTCTTGCGACTATACGATTTGGAGTTTTTAACAACTATGTTTGTGTTTCTAATATATTTTTTGGGTTGTATGAACAATTATATTTACATTTGATATGTATGCTTTTGAGATTGAGAAGTCAAAAGTTCCAATCCGGGTACTCCCCGCTTGTTTACTCCGGCATAATTTCATTTGATTCTTGATACAAACTGTTTGATTTATGACTCGCAAGTTTTCATGATGGTTTGCAAGGACTTGAACATCTAAAGAATTGGCAAGCATTGGATTGAGATTGAGTAGCCACTCGTTCATTCATGGTTCAAAACAAGTTCAGGTATAGAAAAGGCTTTAGTTCCAGGTATTTCTTCTTCCTCTCCCCCCCCCCCCCCCCCCCCCCCGGTAACTTATACATACACAAACACGTCTCACTTGTGACTTAACAATTTAATTGCTCGTTTTTCATCTCTCGAAAACTTTTTTTTTAATGTCTTGATTCTTCCTACTCACCTTAAATCCTTTTCAAACTAACTTTTCAACCAATAGAAAGACCAGATCTTGAACCGCTAGGAGTGAAAGCAAAGACGTCAATAATCGTAGAAGGGACTATACATAAAGTTTTTTTTTTTTTTTTTTTTGGGGGGGGGGGGGGGTGGAGGAAGGGACAGAATGTCCACCTCCTAATAAACATAAAAATATTCTCTTAGATATAATTTTGAAATGAAAATGGTTAAAGTATTTTCACATGTTTTGGTGTAGTGTCTTTTAAGTGTAGAAACATGAAAACCATAAACCTACCGATACTAGCTTAGGTTATTCACTTACAAGTGTATCACACCCTCACAAATCACATCCAGATTTTGCTACTTATGCGTTCATTTTTTTTTATACATGTTAGTGACGTTGATTTTTTTTAACGACAAAGTAACACAAAAATGCTAACTACAAAGACCACTTAACTATCTTAATCTTCTACCAAGTATTAAGCGTATCTGGATGGTTGTTTATTTCTCCCTGATTCTATTTTTTCTCATTTATGCCACTTAGACCGTATCTTAAAGGTTGTTTACTAAATTGCAAACATTGCATCATTCTTGTTCAAGTAGTAAAGAAGCATTAATAACAAAAAGTAGTACAATCCTTCAATTAGTCTAGAGTATCAAAAAGTTTCGACTACTCAAATTGTATTAATATAAATCAACTTTTACAAAACTCATGCACAGTGTTTAACGCAGACACAGGTGGTGTGCATGGCTGTCGTCAGCTCATGCCGTAAGGTGTTGGGCTAAGTCCCGCAACGAGCGCAACCTTCGTGTTTTGTTGCCATCATTGAGTTTGGACCCTGAATGCAAAACACAAATTTGACCGATACAAAAAATTTGTCATTAATACATGCTTTATAAAAAAACGTGTATATATTTTAATCGTTGTCACACTTATAAATGTGATAAATAGTTAAACAATAAATATTGTTTGAAAAAGAAAAAAACTTAACATTTATAAACGTATACATTTACTTTTAAAAGTCCACGCTTTTAAAATAGATGATTATACTACTTTAGATAATTTGTCCACACTAATAAATATGAATTTTGAGTCCACTTTTCACACTTTTAAATGTAAATATTTGGTAGAAATTAGTAACACCTGTTTTTTTCACGCTTGATGATAATTCTCCATGGGGTTTTAAGTGTATTAATAAAAAATGTGAATAATTGATATCTTTTTTGTAGTGTGATGACATTCATGACTATTATATGTGATTAGTTGTCATATCAAATTTTTTTTACTTTATGACTATTTCATGACTAAACGGCCTTGGTGAAAACTGCCATGATAAATCATCGGTCATTTTCACTTTTATTTTCAATTTTTAATATTAGGACAAATTAATTAATATAGTACAATCATAGATATTTCAAGAAAGTTGTTGATTTGCTAAAGTCATATCCGTCTCTAATCTATTGCTAATATCGAATCAACCATGGACTTGCCACGAAATTAATCCGTCGCTAATATGATCGTCTCTAATTTTAGAAACGGAATTTGCAACGGATAAGCAACAAAAATGACACATAATCGCAAACAGGATATTTTTGTCTCTAATTTTCCACGGATTTGAGACGGAAGAAATATATTCTAATATTCTTTAATCAAATTTGTCACCAAACTGTTGCAAATCCTTAGCTTAATAGCGACAGATTTTATGCGTCTCTAAAATCCATTGCTAATAAGCAGTTTTCTTGTAGTCAATTTATTCAAGAAAATAGACATCGACACTACCAATCTACTCGTGAAACAAATGAGTTACTCAAAGTCGATATCCCACATCAAGTGTCTTCATCCAACGATGTTGTACGGGACATAGTATAACAAGTCTTGAAACTTGTGGGGAACTGTCAATGCAGGAACATCTTAAATGTCATGACGTCCCAACCTGTAACCTTTAGATTATTGAATAAATACATCTGAGCTCCACAGTAATGAAGGAGCGGGAAAATTTTGATTTCACCACCATAGTAAACGTTTAAGTTGATGCGTATTAGACAAATAGCCATGAAGAAGGAATATAAAGGAAAGGAGAGGAGAGATTTATAAAATTAGAGAGTAGAGTTAAAAAGAAAAGAAAATTCATGTTGGGCTCGTTATTCGGACGACTAGCTCCTCTTAATGGTTGACGAAGGTGTTGAGCCATGACATGCTCGTTATCGTCGAGTACGGGTGGCCTTAAGGCTCTCAATAGTATAAGATAGGAAAATAGAGAGAGAGAGAGAGAGAGAGGGCACGAGAAACAAATTTTGAGCAATTATAAGGAGATGAAGCAACTTGAATAGATTAGGGTGGCAATTATTGGCACGATAAGAACCCAGCACGCAAATAAACGGGTATGAGTTGAGCATAAACGAGTTCGGTTTATTTTCGGGTTGATTTGCCAACCCATATGAGGTTCACGAGTTGACGCGCATACCCATATAATTCTTTTTGATGTTCAATATATACCCATTTATGTTTCATGCTTCCTGTTTTGCTATTGGGTTTTTCTCTTAGACCCTGTTTGTTTCACCGTAATGCGAATGAATGGAAATGATTTTAATTTTATCCATGTTAGTTACATAATAACATTCCTCTACCTAAAGTAATATTAACACTTCGAAGAACTTAATTCATTTCAAAATAATGTTACCAAACGCAATATACAACGGAATTTGATTTCAATTCCATTAAATTCCTTCACATTACGGTGAAACAAACTGAACCTTATTCTTTAATCTTCGTAAACCTAATAAAAAACAAATCTATCATTTTTATTTTGTTCTTTCGTCATTTTTGGATCATCGAGAATATACACTACTAAAAACCATTATTCTATCATTTGTAGCTAAATTGTTTAGCAGGCCGAATTTTTTTTTTTTATTTTTTTTTTGCATTTAGATTTTGTATCTTGACAAACAATGAACAAAAATAATAAAACTAGACTGACTAACCCATCAACCCCCTTATGACCCATTAACCCGTGAATGACCCATCAACTAGCGAATGCATATATCTAAACAAGTTACGCGGGTTGTGTCGTGTTCATATAACATCATGGCACAAGTAATTATAAGCGATGATAGAAATGAAAAAAACACATATCATCAACTTAGGATAGAGCTTTTTTTTTTTTTGAAAAGCAAAAAATAGAGTTATTAACGCCTCGTTCTCGAGTTGTTTTTTGGAAGGAAAGAGAGGGAAAGGGAAGGAAAACATGAAAGTTGTATGTTCTTGAGTTTTTTTTAGGAGGAAAATGGAGGGGAAGGGAGAGGGAAGGAGGTGCTATTTGTTAAAAAATATATCCTTCCAAAAGTGGGATGATTGGGAAAGAAATAACTCCCACTCCTTTTCCTTTCAACTCAAGAACACATCTTAATCCTTTCTTTTTCTTTCCTTCCATTCCCTTTACTTTCTTTTTCATTCCTTTCCTTCTTAAAAAAACTCGAGAATGGGGCGTAAGCGAGAAAACTAAAAGATTACGGTGTATTTAAAAGACACGTGTCTTCTAGATTACTTATCCATCAAAAATAAGGAAGCTGAGAATTAAAATTAAAAATCATTATTATAACACTAAAAATGGATAGTTTTGATCCGAATACAATCTTTTGTCATTAATTATGAATCGCTGCAGTGAACGGAAGGTGTAGTAGTTGGTAAAAAGGAAAGTCGTAAAGAATACGCGGATCGATCTCCCTTCCCGCCCTATGTATATGTATATATACGATACGACCGTTGCCCATTCCTTTTTCATCACTGCACCCACATTCTTCTTCTACATTCTTGATCGATTAGGTCTGGTTTTCATCGTATCGTTGATCGATTAGGTTTGGTTTTCATCGTACTGTTTTGTCCACACGCCTCATGGACCGTTTCTTCCAAAGTCTGATTGTTTTACTTTTCATGGTAATTTCCATTCCTCTTAATTGATTTTCGTATTCTCTACAGGCAACGATTCCCAAGCCCTCTCACTATCTAAAATGAAATCAGGGTTTTGTGTCGTCTCGTAGGACCACATCTCCCTTCTCAACCTCTCATGTAATTTTTCCCGGTAATCATCCGATCTTTTGTTCCTATCTTCAGTCTTCTTGATTGATATGGCTGTTTCTATTAATTTTGCTTTCCTCTCCGATCTTGTTTTTAACTTTTTATGCGTGTTTTCTTTTTGTTAATACGCCTGCTGACTACTGTGTGATTTCTTTAATCTGAACAAATTATATAATGTCTTCATCGAGTGTTTAGTAAAACTTGTACAGTTTCTTTTGCTCACTGATTCCCTGTTATTCCTAATCAACTCTGAGATGAGCTGATGAGGGGAGGGATTGTCTAGAATAAATCCATTGCCTCTCTACGCTCATTCTGTTAGAGCCCTTTATTTATCTTGCTCCCATTATATGAATCAGCAACATATATTTGTGCTACTTACAGCTTTGGGTTTACTTGATTATCATGCATTTTTTTACAATGTTCCAGGGAATTGGACATCTAGAGAATCAGGAAACACTGGATTCAGACAGGAATTAGTCCTGGGTATGTCTTCACATGTATCCATTCATTACACTATTGACATGTGGTGATAGTAAATAATTTTTCTTGTACAAAGTTTTCATAATCCATCCCTTATCTAATGTATTTGATGATTTAACAGTTCCTGGAATTTGATTTTGTTACACACGTTTATGACTTTGATATTCAGTTAAACATTGTGTTTCTCGTGTGACGGGGGACAGTTTACTTTTCCAACTCTAGAGACCCGAAAAAAAGAGTAATGTTATAAGTTATATCAATATGGAATGTGTCAAAAAGACGATTGCAGTATCCATTCTAAAGAGAATATTTTCACACCCAACTCTAGATATTCAATTATTCATATTTAATTTTCAATTACGTGAATCAGAATCCAAAAAAAAAGAGTTCTAAATCAACCTATCTAGATTATTAAATATTGATGCATTTTGATGAGCTAATAACCAAATAGTGGTAGACTCTCTTGATTATGCATGTTATTTCACATAATGGACAGGCTTTGGAGGACTCCATCAGCATTACAACCACATTTTTTGACATCGAAAGACTTGTTCTCTTTTTGAACATATTAAGGTATTCCTGTTGTTTTATCACAAAACTAAATAAATGTAGGCAAATTGTTAAAAAGGATTAACATGGGTTTTATGGTATTGTGGGTTGCATTTATTTAAAGACTGGTTAATTTGTTTAACACTTATGACACATAGTAATGGATGGTTGCTGCCGGGGCTGAGAGGAAGAAGTGTGGATTCATACATAAGGCATATGCTAATGAGACCAAAAAAGGAGGGCTGGTGTGTTGTAGTTTTTAACAGCTGCGGTTGGGGTCATGGTCCTGTCACTACACATCAGATATAAAAGTTAATTATACGAGTATCTTTTTGCAATATTATGTGAATTCAAAAACAAACTTATGGAACAAAGTCAATATTACTGATCATTGGTGGGCAAGCAACTAAATTTGAATCTCGGTCCTGAATTTAAGAGAAGGGCATGTTTGTGCGCAGTTAATAATTTAGTCATAAAACTTTCTCACAGTTCTAGTCGTCATCATATTCGGGAGTTATTAGTGAAGTAGTAGCTCATGTTTCCTATTGTTACCCAGATGCAAATTTATATGCTGCTGGTTGGTCGATTGGAGCAAACATTCTTGTTCATTATTTGGCATAGGTAATTCACATGACGTAAGATTTATCATTTGATTTTTATTATTTAAGCTAATAAGCTATATTCATCATTGTTACCTATCATGAACTATGACATAAGTAATCATGGAGTAGTCCAAACAAACTGCTGCTATTCTTGATGCTTCGCTTCTGTTAACTTGTATAATTCGGTGTAATCTACAATTCTACATGTGTTTGCAGGAATCGGATAGCTGTCTACTTTCTGGTGCCGTGTCTGTATGTAATCCTTTTGATTTGGTTGTTGCAGATAAAGACTATATAAAGGGGCTTTATCATAGGTTATAACATAGCTCTTTCAGCTTCACTGTGTAAAATATTAAAAAGGTAGGCTTTTGCAGTCAAATAAGTCGATCATTTTCTGGTTTGAGTGGTTTCAAACTTCACATGATTTTATATTTCATTATTAGTTTATCAAAGTAATTCTGCTCTCTGTCTAAACAATAGTTCACCTTTTTTTCAAAAGAGCTTGAATATGATCACATACCATTTTCTTCGAAAGTTCTTGAATATGATTACTTATTTTCTTCTTCTACTTCCTCTTATCACCTTCTTTAATCATGCATCAGTGTCACTACTATCATTATTATTTGAAGATGGAATCTTTATCGAGAGATATTGACATTCTTGACTAGCTAGCATCTGCGATATTGATGACACTTGTCAAGTATGTTTCTTTTTGGAGTAATCAACTGTTATTTGGTTTCAGTGTTATGAAAACCTATATGTGTGCAATATTTTTTAAACTAAACTTTAATAGCTGTATGTTATTTGACTATCCCATTAAAATTAAGCTTCCTATATTATACATAAACTCCGTTCTTAAGTTAGGACCACAATTTGACTTTTATGAATCTCAAACTATTTGCACTTTCTTTTAACTAAACCCACCTTCAACATGACCATTAGTCACAGGTATTTTAATTAGTGGATTGTAATGTATATTCTCATTATTATAATCGGTATATTATGATTCATACATGAATGATAAATAGAAAACTTAGATTTGTTTTTCTTTATGCCGCTATACATACATGCTGTAAATGTCATTTCAGAAAACAAAAACTAAATGAAGCTAATATGAGATTTGATTTTCATTTGATGTTAATGAAAGCTTTATAATAATTCCCTGGTTGATCCATAAATTTACTACCATAGTTAGATGGTACTTTCTTGGATAGTTAATCTTCATCTACCTTATCTAAAATGGCTGCAGAAGCAATGCGATAAATGATCCAAGAACAGTTGGGGTAAAAGGCCTCAGTCTCTATTAGCTGAAGTCGCGTCTTTAGGTTTGTTATCTTATTATGTCAACTAACCATACTTGCAACTGTTATTATGTGCGAACATAATGAAATGATTTCCTCACAAATAATATAAAAACCTTTTTATGGTTGATAAAACATAAATTGTCGAATTTTACTTTTCAAATACTTCAACAACACAAAGTAATGCTCATTGTAGTCATTTTATCTATTAGTTCCTTTAATAATCAGAAATATCGTACACTCAGACAACAATTGGTTATCTAATTGTTACAACTTCAAATTGTAGCGCATTATATACTTAACTTCTGCAACACGTTTATCACAGCTGGTTGATTGAATATGAATGTATAATATCACATAATTAAGTTCAGAAGTCAGAACACATATCCAGACTACCTGTACTCGAGGTTAACTTTCTTTTTAGGCGTTTTCTGTGGATATTTCTTGTTTTAGTTCATGCCATAAATGTATTTGTGCAGGCAAGAAAAACATAATCATGTTTTCGAAACACAATATCAAACACCCTGCTGGTGTTTAAATTCAGAAATGCAGAAAATCGATTCCAAAACCAATCCCTTACATCCCTGAGAGGGTAAGAAAGGTCCTAGAATCATCTTTTATATAAATAGCATGATGTTATCAAAGGTACAAATGACAAGGGTAGGTGATATGGTTACCTATTATTAGAAAGAAGTATTTTAAATTTGTTGTACACATTGCTGATAATTTTCAAAGTGTCATTGAGGCTATAGTTTCATTGACAATTGTTATCACATATCAGCTTAGGTTTTTTCAATAAACATTTTTGATCGTTTAATTTTGTTATTTAATTACAAGCATATCACTCCCTCACAAATAACTTTTAACTATTTTATGATCGTTATAACTTTCTCTTATACCATAAATTAAACATGCTAACACTCTGATTGTGATATATCTTGATTTGTTTTATGCAGCATATGTGTGTGTCTGTGTGTGTTTTTTCCTTCTTGTTTTGGGCTAGTGTGCATATGTAGTCAAACATTGAATTTCTTATGCGATGATGGATAGTTAACTTTCAATTTCTTGTGTGTAAGTTGCAACAAAGGTGAAGAGAGAGTAAAAATGAGGGAATGGAAGCTATTTACAGCCTCTTAGAAGCCCCTTGGACTCCCTAAGGCCGACTACTAAGCTCCATGTTGATTGGACCAACAAAAAGGTCATTGTAATTGCTGATTTCTGCAGCCAACGCTGATTTCAAACGCTTATATCCACACACCAGTGACCTCTGTACTCACGGATCCTAGCCTTTGATTGCTTTACTTTTCATGGTAATTATACTACTTAATTTCCATTGTTCTTAATTGATTGCTCGCATCTGTTCTTTATTTCCGCAGGCAACTTTGATTCCCAAATCAGAGTTTTGCAATCATCCAATTTGTTTTTCATATTTTCAGTGTTCTTGGCTAATTTCGTGTTTATAGTAATCATAGTTTTCTACACGCCACATGGATCATCAGTTTTGTATTTGAATACGTTTTTTATGTGCACTTTCTTTTTGACCTGTAATACTTTTCAAGTCTTGTATAATCTATAATACCCTTCCTTGATCATTTATCCTCTAATCCAAATTTAGCCGAATTTCATTTGATTCAATAAACTTACTGTTTTAGATTGGCGACTTACAAGTTTCCTTGATGTTTTGCAAGTAATTGATAATCTTTGGATGTACATATTCATTCATTCATGGGTTAAAATGAGTTCGAGTCAAGACATGGCTATAGTTCCAGGTATGTCTCCCTTCCCGCCTCCCCTCCTCTTCGCGCATACCTACACTAGTTTCCAGTGCCTTTTTGCATTGCATTAATAATATGTAACTTCCAAAAGTCTTCTTTTCTACTTCACTGATTCTTCCTACTCGCCTCAACTCATGTCTAAATTTGTTTGCACATATTTAGATGTTATTCGAATTGTTGGATACTATGTACATACTGTTTTATCTTATTTTTCATAAAGATGATTGGAATACTCTAAGCATGATCGGGACCTTTTATTAACAATTTTACATATTCTTATATTGTGTAATAACTCTATATTTCTATTCAGAAAAATAAACGATTATATTAATTCTATTGTTTCTTTTCAAAATTTGAATCTCAACAACGCTCTCTGGAGTTTAAGTAAATTTCCAAGTGTTGGGGTCGAAGGTAAATGATGATGAAACCATATTATCAACATCTCACTAGAAATTAAGGAAATAAAAAGTTATATAGCAGGCTTCTTAGGCCTTATCCACATGGGCTTTCCCAAGTAGCATCTTCAGGTAGTTGTTCCTTCCACTTAACCAGCCAATCAGTTATAACTCTATTGTTTCTTTTTAACATTCGAGTCTCAATAACGCTCTCTGGAGTTCTGAGTAATTTTCCAGCTGTAATCGATGAAGAGGAGTACCTTAGTATTTCGTAAGCAAGGAGACAATGAATGTAGGATGTATAGAAGTACTGGAGGTAACTGCAGAGTGTAGGATATGGAGCCCACCTTGGCGGCAGCTGGATAGGGATCATAGTACTTGGTAGCAAGCTTTTGAAGTCTGAATGCCACTGAAGTTTTTTAAATTTGTTGTACACATTGTTGGGCTGTAGCTTCAAATAGACCCTTATACCCTATCACCAACTCAAAACTCCTGTCAGACCAGTGTTTATCAGTACAGCTTATTTCATTTTATTACGAGCCTCGTGTTGATTATCTTTTAACACCCGAATTGTGTCTTCTTGAGCTATCAAACTTCTGTCAACTGCCTTCACATTACTTCCCTGGGTAAGTAAGGTATATGGATAGGCGGTAACTGTCCATATACAAGTTCAAAAGGAGTGAACTTGGCATCCGTTTGGTAGTTAGTCTTATACCACAACTTCTCCCACTGGCCATCCAACTGCAGGTGGTTCGAACCACTTAGTTTCTGTTCTACTCCTTGAATTTAACATTAGACTCTGCCAAAATTGATTGATGCGTGATGGAAGGATGATAAGTATGATGATCTTGTGAAAAGAAACAAGAAAGTGTGACTGACTGTGGATGATAAATTCCATGGGAATGTTATGGAAGTTGATGAATTATGCTTGAAGTTTAAAGGCTTCAGGAAGATGGGTGTTGAGTTTGTGTAAATAGTCTAACTTAAGGGATGGTGTTAAAATATAAGCTAGAACAATGGTTACTATGGTAGTTAATTAATGATGATTACTTAGTTATATATATGTATGTGTCGTTATGGTTTGGTGTAACCACCACCATACAGTCATGTTGGTTTGTGTAAAGAGTCATGTCAGCTGGTCAACTATAAATATGTAATAGTGTTGTATGTATCAAAAATAGGTCGGGTTATAAATAAACTATAATTGCTTTCTCTTTGTACAGAAAACCCATCCCATATGTTGGGATTTACAGTGACTTTATCCTGCACAGTTGTGTTTTTTCTACCCTTTTATATGTATAATATTTGACTCCATCAGTGAGTAGTCACAATCTGCAGCAATCCTCTATTTCCTGCCGCAAGACTCTTCATTCATTATGGTTTGATTTCCAACATGGGCCACATGGCTTACATCAGTTTCTTTTTTATTTTGAAAAGCGTTCATCAATGAAAACTTGATTTACATCAGTTTCTATCTATTTTGTTTTTTTTTTTCATTGATTGCTTATTAAAAACTTGTAGAATCTATTGTTTCACTATTTCCCTGTTATTTCTAATCATCTCTGAGATGAGAGGAGGGATTGTCTGGAGCAAATTTCATTGCCTCTCTACTGCTGCTTTTGTAAGATTCCTTTGAATTACTTAATTATCAGCAACATATTCATGCTGCTTACAGTTTTCCATTTACTTAATTATCATGTTTTTATAATGTCCCAGGGAACTGGACATCTAATGAATCAAGAAAGACTGGATTCAGATTGACTCGCTACCTTCTTTTAGACTGCCAAACAGTGATTAGTTTTGGGTATGTATGTCTTCCCACACAAAACCACTCACATTAATCTATTCATATGTATGTACGTTAGTGTTGTAAAACTCGGTCTAGGCAGCAGAGTGCTTGGGGATTACTCGGAAATTGGATGTCTGCCGAGGCGAGTCGGGGCTACTTGGCCAAATTACTCCAATTCAGTCAAAACTCAGCGGTACTTGGTCCTACTCTGCCCCACTTTACCCTGTCGGTCAACAGAATTTCCAAATTATTAATTTTTAAAATTTTTCAAAGGCATAACGATATACACGCAACTGTATTGTTTAATATAGTCTATTCTCTCTCTTCCGTTATTTCTTGCGACTATAGGATTTGAAGTTTTTAACAGCTATGTTCGTGTTTCTAATATATTTTTTTGGTTCTATGAACAATTATATTTATATTTGAGTATTTACGAACATTTGATATGTATAATTTTGAGATTAGAAGTCAAAAGTTCCAATCCGGATCTCCACGCTTGTTTACTCCGGCATAATTTCATTTGATTTTTTATCACAAACTGTTTGAATTTATGACTAGCAAGTTTTCATGACGGTTCGCAAGGCCTTGAAACATCTAAAGAATTGGCAAGCTTTGGATTGAGATTGAGTAGCCACTCATTCATTCATGGTTCAAAACAAGTTCAGGTCTAGAAAGGGCTTTAGTTCCAGGTATTTCTCCCTTCCTCCAACCCCCTAACTCATACCTTCCTAAAAACTTTTATTAATGTCTTGATTCTTCCTACTCACCTTATATCCTTTTCAAATTGTGTTAAAAGTCTACATGTTATTTAAACTGTGTTACAAGGTAACGAGTGGTATGATTTTCTGTATTTTATATTGAACAAGGACCATTGAATTTATAAGAGAATAACTTGGGTATGCTTTGAAAGTGTACAAACTATACTAGGAAACCAGAATCTTGATTAAACAAGCTTATACGGCTGTAATATACATATATCTAACATTCCTCTTTATGTTTTAACTTACAAGTTGTGAAGCAAAGGCAAATTACGCTAATACCCTCTACTGTGCTACATTTGAGTGAACACATGGACTACATATGATGAAGTGGGATACTTTGTTCATCTCTGAAGAAGTTATCCGGATCTACTTTGCTCTTAACCTGTGTCAACCTCTTGAAGTTTCCCTTGAAGTATTTCTTACCCCACACCCTACCTTCCATGTTGCTCTCTTCTGGGTTTGTTCCAAGATCCAAATCTCTATAATTAAGGTATGCACGTCTCGGGTGTTTTGAAACGTAAGGCTCCATGTACTCGTACAGTTTCTTGAGCCAATCTATATGCTCCTTTGATGCTTCAACACCGTTGACTTCCCATTTTACCAAGTACTGTATGTTATACAAATTCCCCCGTCGGTGTGGAAACGGAATGTGAGATTCTGATATCCGACTCATCCGCCCACCATATGGATCCATTATCATGAAAACAAGTTTTTGTTGAAGAAATTTCTTTTGTATCCTTATAAATACCTTTTTTGGTATAGGTTTTGTAACGAAATCGGATTTTGCCTTGAAGTAGTTAACGTAGAGGTCAGTTTTGTTTCCGAGTAACACTTTTGGGGATTTCTCTAAGCCAGCAAAGTAGAGAACAGACTCTATCCAACTCATCTCAGTGCAATCTTTTGCGTCTAGACCTAGTTGAGAGAACTTCTTATTCACTAAAGGAATTAGGTCTTTGAGTTCTCCCAAGAAAAGCGAGTTAAATAATGCTTGAACCGATGTGTTCTTATCATCATGCACGTATTGAATGATTAGTCTGATGAAGAGCTCGTTCTCCAGCTCGTGCACAACGTGTTGCCAATGGTGAATGATTTCCATGGTGCTCCGATCCATCTTCTTGTGAATGTTGAAAACTGTAACTTTTGGTGGAACTTTAACAAGCTTGATCTTCCACGAGACTATAATGCCGAAGCTTGCCCCTCCTCCACCTCTAATTGCCCAAAAAAGATCTTCACCCATTGCTTCCCTATTAAGAAGACGGCCCTTGGCATCGATTAAGTAAGCATCAAGTACATTATCAGCCGCTAGGCCGTATTTTCGCACCATAGCACCAAACCCGCCACCACTAAAGTGCCCACCAACACCAACACTTGGGCATATTCCTGCAGGGAACCCATGAACTTGACTTTTTTGTGCTATATTGTAGTAAAGCTCCCCTAGTGTCGCCCCTGATTGGACCCATGCGGTTTCTTTTTCGATGTCAACGCTTATCGAGCGAAGGTTTCTCATATCAATGATCACAAATGGTGTTCTGCAAAGATAAGACAACCCTTCATAGTCGTGGCCCCCGCTTCGGACTCTGGTCTGCAACCCATGCTCTCGGCTACAATGAACGGCTGCTTGGATCTCGGCTTCGGTTTGTGGTGTAACTACTCCGATTGGTCTTTGATATGCCGTTAAATTTGAGCATCTTGGATTGTGCTGAGATGACACGAGGGATGAATACATGGGCATGTCTTGTGTGAACACATAATTTGAGCTATTTGTCAATGGGATGATATAGTTATCCATACATGAAAGGAATTCGTCACGAGTAGTTGCAATTGCATCGATACATGTAATCGATGCAATTGCAACCCATAAAACACTTGTTGCTAATACTATACCCATGAACTTTTTGATATGATGATTCTTCTCATAATGATTAGTTGTAATATAATTATAGATGAGGTTGAAGTTATGGGATTGGAATATTTGCAGACAAATGATTCTAATTTGGGAAAATGACAACTTAAAAGGGATAATTAATTATTATTTATTTTATCAGTCGAGATGTTTAAACAAAAGTAGATATATGCTTGTGGTGAAAGGATCTCTCTTATTCGGCATGCAGAGTTAGTTACCTTAATTTATTCTTTCGTATGTCTCATTTCATGATTTATTGTATTTGGGAGGATCACTGAATACGTCCAATGAATTGGCCAGCTGCCAAATTATCAACAAATTAAATTTCTTCACACATTGAGAAGTGAAATTGGACTTTTGTTACAATAATTTATCAGTTTAATTTATATGATAAAAGAATAATTGAACTGATAAGTGTTTTGTTATAGACGACAAAAACCAATGTTATCAAAGAAAATAATTTATCATACGAGTTACTAATCAGTCACGGCACAAAAGCTAAAGGTTTAACAACAATAATGAAACCATCTACTTGATTAAGTTTGATGATTCTTGTTTTAAATAAAAGATTGACGTGTTTCTCTCACGTGGTTTTGCAAAATGAATGAGCAGAAAACGGTCAACAAAGGAGCGAGCCCTCATTCCCAATACCCACTTCTCTTTGTGAGGCTGCCTCCGTATTCCATCTCTGCATCTTGTAAAATAGACTGAAAAAAAAATAGAATCGCTAAGCAATTTTAGTAGGTGGTCAATTTTCCTACTTATTTAGGTATTTGAACATCCTTTGACTTCTTTTGTTCATCATCACTGATTACGGTTTACATTGACTTCATATTGACTTCAATATGTTTGTATTTTTTGTTCAGTTATGATTTTCTTCTTGATTAGGTTTCTTGGTTCCGGCCGGCGCCTACCTGTAACGCCACCCCTAACGAGCTTAAAATTAGAGTTAATTTAAACTTTTTAAACATCGATTATCAAAAAGTGTTGCAGCGGAATTAAACACCATTTACAAAAACAACAAGTTTGACTCGGCTAATTAATTACAACAAAAAGGTTAGCCAAGTTCAAAACTACAAGCATTACCAACTAGTTGCCGACCATCGGATCCAAAAACAACAACGTGTTCCCCAAAAGGTATATACAACAAAAGCTACCATCGGTACCCGCCTCACCAGGCCTCTAGCATCAACCTGCGAAAAAGTAAATCCTGCACCGTTAGCTACAACTAGCTAGTGAGCACCAATTACACATAAGCAACAATAAGCAGGCTATCATGTATCAGAACAGCACACAGGGCTATCCTATCATATTGTGACGTGACAAACGTGTCAGCAGTAGTCGTATGTTGCAGGGGAGCTAACCCCGCTCAACAACCCAAAAGCAGTCCACATAGTACGCCAATTATCTATCATGTTGGTTCCCATCTATCAAGGAACCTTACTCCTTAGAGGAACGGCGGCCTGCAGGACCATCACCCAAGCGTATACTACTTGAGTACCGTTAGTGCCCGGGTACTAACTCCCGTCTACCCGAGAACCCAGCCAAGTATTGACACCCGTCTACCTGACTGACCTCCGTGTTCTCCAATTCAGTGTCCGGACAAAACTTCATAAACAACTAGTTGATCCAATAAGGATCCAGTTCATGCGCGCATATAATCACAACAATATCTTTCATATCAACAATAATAATACTAAGCATGCTTGTACAACTTTATCATAACATACCTCCATTTCCACGTATCAATACACCAATCATGTGTCAACATGTACTACAGATAACTTACCTACTGAGACTCATGGGAAACCGGTACTCACCTCGAAACTACAAGAGGCAGATATGCAATCGGGAATCCCAAGAGCACACAGAATCGTCTGAGTCACCTAACACCAATAAACACAGATAAACACCCCTTAGTATACACTACAACAGACTGCACTAACAACAGTCTCAACAAAAGGTCAGCATGGCTTCTGACAGCCTCCTACGGCCGCAGGAACATGTTCCTACGCCCGCAGGACAACATTCCAACACGTACTACGGCCGCAGTACATATGCACTACGCCCGTAGGAGTTCTTGCCAAAGAACCATGGCCTACGGCCGTAGTAACCATTTCCTATGCCCGTAGTCTTGTTTCCATCACCCGTAGGTGGCAATCCTCATAATTTCAATCCTACGGCCGCAGCAACCATTTCCTACGACCGCAGTAACATAAACAACACCCTACGGCCGTAGTAACATCATACTACGCCCGTAGGAACCATATTTACAGCGTGTTCTTGCTCTGTTCGTAAACAGACGCTGTTTTACGAGTTTTTGACTCAAAATCCAACTTGAATCCATATTCAAGTGTTTATACAACATTTCTAACATATATACTAACTTACTAACATGATTTGGACACAAGAACAACATCAAAACACTTCTAAATCTTCACTTTGACACCACACACACAAGGTCATGAAGAACTAGGTTTTTAGCTTCAAGAACACTTACTAGGATGAAGAAGATAAGGCTCAAGAGCAGATTTAGCACCCAAGTCCAACTTCTAATCCGAATCTAACTTTGATTCTTTACTTGATTTCCTTCTCAAATTCAAAAACCCCAAGTGTATGTGTGTGTGTAAAGGTTCACGTATGTATGTATGTGTAGAAGTATGTATGTGTTTTAAGCTTATCCAGTAAAGAAGAAAGAGGATATAGACCGACTTAACAAGTTAATACCCCATCTCGGGTATTTCGTTCTCCTATTCAACTTAAAACACAACTTAGGGTTATCCGTTTCAACTAACGGAGATATTTTTGGAACCATTATCCAAAACCGTTCAACTATTTGTCAACATGGTCAACTTATGACACTTTTCATAATACTACATTTTTATCCACATTTAACACCAGTTAACACCATTTAACACCAATTAGCACCAATTCATGTTTAAAACACCAATTAACATTTAAGACACCATTTAACAACATTTATACTACAGTTAGCAACAAAACACCAATTAAAGTCAATGTACAACTGTTAAAGCTACATGTACTACAGTTTACAACTAGGCCCCATTTTGGGGTGTTACAAATCTACCCCCCTTAAGAAGATTCCGTCCTCGGAATCTGATCGTCAACAAACAAGTGAGGGTATCGAGCTTTCATGTCATCTTCCGTTTCCCAAGTCATATTCGAACCCAGGTTATGCTTCCATTTGACTAACACCAGTTTAATCAACTTTCGACGCAACTTTTTGGTTTTAGAATCAAGTATCTCTACAGGTTCTTCAACTAGGCGCTTTGAAGCGTCAACCTTCAATTCTTGTAGAGGCAGAATCTGGTTCTCCTCCACCTTGCACTTACGCAGATAACACACGTTGAATGTGTTGTGAATTCCAGATAACTCTGGAGGCAACTCTAGCGTAACTGTCTGATCATTAACCACGCGAATGATCCGAAATGGACCAATGTAACGTGGACTCAACTTACCCTTTCTACCAAAACGAATCACGCCTTTCCAAGGAGAAACTTTCAGGAACACCCGATCGCCCTCCTGGAATACAACTGGTCTGCGCTTAGGATCAGCATATACTTTCTGTCTGTCACGGGCCGCTTTGAGCTTTTCCCGCGCAATCTTCACTTTATCTGCCGTAATCTGAACAATCTCAGGTCCGGCAAACTGCTTTTCACCGGGTTCTAACCAACATGTGGGAGTACGACAACGCCTCCCATACAACATTTCATAAGGTGGCATCCCAATACTGGAGTGGTACGAGTTATTATAAGCGAACTCGACCAACGGCAAGTGAGAATCCCACGCACCACCAAATTCGAGAATACATGCGCGAAGCATGTCCTCCAACGTCTGGATAGTTCTTTCTGACTGGCCATCTGTCTGCGGATGATACGCCGTGCTCAGATGAACACGTGTACCAAGTTCATGTTGCAAGCTCTGCCAAAAGTGTGAAGTAAATCTCGCATCACGATCCGACACAATCGAACATGGCAAACCATGTCGTGACACCACTTCATCTACATACAGCTTTGCTAACTTTTCTAGCGGAGTAGACTCGCTGATAGCTAGAAAATGAGCGCTCTTGGTCAATCTATCAACAATGACCCAAATAGCATCATGACCCCTAAGGGTCTTCGGCAACTTAGTCACAAAATCCATCGTAATATGATCCCACTTCCACTCAGGGATCTCTAGTTGCTGCAAACTGCCATAAGGCTTCTGATGTTCTGCCTTAACTTGCGCACAGATCTGACATTTTTCCACAAAAGAAGCAATATCTCGCTTCAAAGTAGGCCACCAGTACAATGCCTTTAAGTCATGATACATCTTTGTGCTGCCCGGATGAACCGACAGCCTAGACTTATGAGCTTCCTGCAGTATCAGCTCACGATTATCACCATGAAGAGGCACCCACACGCGAGACTGAAACGTCTTTAGTCCGCGAGAATCATCAAAAAGCTGATCTTTCAGCTTTTTCATCGTTTATGCTTTTAGGTTTTCATCTTGTAACGCTACTTGCTGCGCTTCCTTCAATCGAGCAATGATATCGGGAACCACAGTAAGTTTCATAAATCTAGCATCTACTATAGAGCTCTTGCGACTCAATGCATCCGCCACCACATTGGCCTTACCAGGATGGTAGCGAATCTCACAATCGTAATCCTTGATCAACTCGAGCCATCTACGTTGTCTCATGTTGAGCTCTTTCTGCGTGAATACATATTGCAGGCTCTTGTGATCCGTACAGACCACACACTTGGTGCCATATAGATAGTGCCTCCACAATTTCAACGCGAACACCACCGCTGCCAACTCAAGATCATGAATCGGATAGTTGCCTTCATGAGGTTTCAATTGCCTTGAGGCGTAGGCAATCACTTTATCTCTCTGCATCAACACACACCCCAATCCAGAATACGAGGCATCACAGTAAACAATGAAGTCTTCAGATCCCTCTGGCAAGGAAAGTATTGGAGCCTCGCACAATAGCCGTTTCAAATATTGAAACGCCTGTTCTTGAGCTTCCGCCCAAACAAATGCAACATCTTTGCGGGTTAATTTAGTCAGAGGACCCGCAAGCTTAGAAAAGTCGCGGATAAACCGCCGATAGTAACCAGCTAGGCCGAGAAAACTTCTAACTTCAGAAGGAGTTCGAGGAACTCCCCAATTCATAACCGCTTCAACTTTCGCCGGATCAACTTTCACGCCATCGCTGCAGATCACGTGACCGAGAAAATGAACTTCTCGTAGCCAGAACTCACACTTTGAGAATTTAGCGTAAAGCTTCTCCCGTTTAAGAGTTTTGAGAACCTCTCGCAAATGCAACTCATGTTCAGCTTCTGTCTTAGAATAGATGAGAATATCATCAATAAACACAATCACCGATTTATCAAGAAATGGACGACAAACCCGATTCATCAGGTCCATGAAAACCGCAGGAGCATTGGTTAAACCGAAAGGCATCACCAAAAACTCGTAATGACCATAACGAGTACGGAAAGCCGTCTTTGGAACGTCTTCATTAGCAACTAACACTTGGTGATATCCAGACCGCAGATCAATCTTTGAGAAGCACGTCGCTCCCTGCAGTTGATCAAACAAATCATCTATCCGCGGCAGAGGATATTTGTTCTTTACCGTTCGCTTATTCAGCTCCCGATAATCAATGCACATTCTCATAGTCCCGTCTTTCTTTTTCACAAATAGCACCGGAGCACCCCAAGGAGAAGAACTCGGGCGAATAAAGCCTTTGTCTAGTAACTCCTGAATTTGCGTCATCATCTCGCGAACCTCGGAAGGAGCAAGACGATATGGAGCTTTAGCCACAGGGGTAGCCCCCGGAACAAGATCAATTCTATACTCAACATCTCTGACTGGCGGTAACCAAGGCAACTCATCAGGAAATACCTCTGGATAATCGGTCACCACCGGAATATCACGAACCACACGTTTCTCCAGTTTAGCATCAATCACATGTGCTAAATAGCAATCGCAGCCTTTCGAAACCGACTTTCTTGCTTTCAACAGAGAAATGATAGGAATATCTAACTTTCGTCTCTCTCCACGAGCCACAGCATATGACCCGTCAGGTAAAGGAACTTTAATCAACTTCTTGGAACAGAAAATCTCAGCGTTCAACTTACTAAGCCAATCCATCCCAATCACAACATCGAATCCCGCAATCGGCATTAAAAGAAAAGAAACAGGAAAACTACTCCCGTCGATATCAATAACCGCTTGAGGGACACTATCTACAACAGAAACTACTTTACCACTAGCAGTCTCTACTCTTACAGGCTCAGACAACTCAGATACAGGCATTTGCAGTTTATCACAGAAAGATACAGACACAAATGAATATGTAGCTCCAGAATCAAACAATACACATGCTGGGGTAGAGTTAATAAGAAAAGTACCCATAATCACATCCCCAGCACCCTTGGCCTCTTCCTTTGTCATCTGAAACGCCCGCCCTTTAGCACGGGGAGCGTTGTCTTTCTTCTGCCCTGAGGCAGATCCTCCAGTTCTAGCGTCTGACTTTGACCGACAATCTGTAATCCGGTGCCCTGGCTTATGACATTTATAGCAGACGTTCTCTTTAAACTCGCACTCATTCACCGAGTGCCCTTTCTGACCACATCTAAAACAACGAGTAGTGGCCTTCGAACAATCACCGGCATGGTAGGTGCGACACAGAGAGCACCAAGAACCCTCAAACTTAGCCTTCTTCGAAGAATCAGGCTTTCCCCCAGTCGACGACTGCCCCTTGGAAGTAACAGATTTTGAGAACTGCTGAAACTTCCTTTTCTGACCCTCAACAACATGATCCCCCTTTCCCTGGCGTCTATCCCCATCAATCTGTCGGGCTATCTCAAACGCCCGATCCAAAGTAGCCGCAGCTCTAACATGAGCGCGAAAATCAAGTGGCAACATGTTTACAAACTTCCGCATCTTGGCTTTCTCATCAGTCACCAAATGCGGTATGAATCTAACCTTATCCGTAAAAGCATGAATAAGGTCCTCAACAGGCTTATCCCCCTTACGGAGACCATTAAACTCGTTCTCCAGTCGCTCCAGATCATAATCTGTACAATACTTCGCTTTTAATTTCTCAGAAAACTGCTCCCAAGTCAAAGCATCAATCACCTCCGGCCTCAACGTATCTTTAACTGTATCCCACCAATCCAAAGCTGGCCCTTTCAACCTCTGAACAACATATCTGACGCGAAGCTCACGTTCACACTCACAAGCTTCGAACACCTGATCCGTCTCACGTAACCAACGAATAGTCTCAGAGGGATTATCACTACCCTCATAAACCTTTGGCCCGCAAGACAAGAACTTCTTGTAAGAACACTTCTTTGGCTTCTTCACTGCCAAAGCATTTTGCAACAACTCCCTCGTCAATCGGAGCTCCTCCTCTAACAGTCTAACATATGCCGCCTGCTCTTGATCATGTCTTGGCGGTTCCACATTATGCTGAGAAACCTCGTCCTCAGCTTCCCGTCGTTCACTTGAGGCCTCGTCCTCCATTCGTTTGAGAGCCTCTTCTGTCGTAGCTCTACGCTCGGCCATTTCTACTCAACTAAATATTTACACGTAAACCACAGTTAGTACACCATTTATTCACCACGTACAAATACTACAATTAATCTATCACATAAGACAGCCACATATCACTCAACTCAACTCCAATTACCCCGATAGGAACACTTAACGATGGTCGGGCCCGAGCTTGAGATTGAATACTTCTACGAGTACCCAATTCCTCAAACTTAGGCTCTGATACCTACTTGTAACGCCACCCCTAACGAGCTTAAAATTAGAGTTAATTTAAACTTTTTAAACATCGATTATCAAAAAGTGTTGCAGCGGAATTAAACACCATTTACAAAAACAACAAGTTTGACTCGGCTAATTAATTACAACAAAAAGGTTAGCCAAGTTCAAAACTACAAGCGTTACCAACTAGTTGCCGACCATCGGATCCAAAAACAACAACGTGTTCCCCAAAAGGTATATACAACAAAAGCTACCATCGGTACCCGCCTCACCAGGCCTCTAGCATCAACCTGCGAAAAAGTAAATCCTGCACCGTTAGCTACAACTAGCTAGTGAGCACCAATTACACATAAGCAACAATAAGCAGGCTATCATGTATCAGAACAGCACACAGGGCTATCCTATCATATTGTGACGTGACAAACGTGTCAGCAGTAGTCGTATGTTGCAGGGGAGCTAACCCCGCTCAACAACCCAAAAGCAGTCCACATAGTACGCCAATTATCTATCATGTTGGTTCCCATCTATCAAGGAACCTTACTCCTTAGAGGAACGGCGGCCTGCAGGACCATCACCCAAGCGTATACTACTTGAGTACCGTTAGTGCCCGGGTACTAACTCCCGTCTACCCGAGAACCCAGCCAAGTATTGACACCCGTCTACCTGACTGACCTCCGTGTTCTCCAATTCAGTGTCCGGACAAAACTTCATAAACAACTAGTTGATCCAATAAGGATCCAGTTCATGCGCGCATATAATCACAACAATATCTTTCATATCAACAATAATAATACTAAGCATGCTTGTACAACTTTATCATAACATACCTCCATTTCCACGTATCAATACACCAATCATGTGTCAACATGTACTACAGATAACTTACCTACTGAGACTCATGGGAAACCGGTACTCACCTCGAAACTACAAGAGGCAGATATGCAATCGGGAATCCCAAGAGCACACAGAATCGTCTGAGTCACCTAACACCAATAAACACAGATAAACACCCCTTAGTATACACTACAACAGACTGCACTAACAACAGTCTCAACAAAAGGTCAGCATGGCTTCTGACAGCCTCCTACGGCCGCAGGAACATGTTCCTACGCCCGCAGGACAACATTCCAACACGTACTACGGCCGCAGTACATATGCACTACGCCCGTAGGAGTTCTTGCCAAAGAACCATGGCCTACGGCCGTAGTAACCATTTCCTATGCCCGTAGTCTTGTTTCCATCACCCGTAGGTGGCAATCCTCATAATTTCAATCCTACGGCCGCAGCAACCATTTCCTACGACCGCAGTAACATAAACAACACCCTACGGCCGTAGTAACATCATACTACGCCCGTAGGAACCATATTTACAGCGTGTTCTTGCTCTGTTCGTAAACAGACGCTGTTTTACGAGTTTTTGACTCAAAATCCAACTTGAATCCATATTCAAGTGTTTATACAACATTTCTAACATATATACTAACTTACTAACATGATTTGGACACAAGAACAACATCAAAACACTTCTAAATCTTCACTTTGACACCACACACACAAGGTCATGAAGAACTAGGTTTTTAGCTTCAAGAACACTTACTAGGATGAAGAAGATAAGGCTCAAGAGCAGATTTAGCACCCAAGTCCAACTTCTAATCCGAATCTAACTTTGATTCTTTACTTGATTTCCTTCTCAAATTCAAAAACCCCAAGTGTATGTGTGTGTGTAAAGGTTCACGTATGTATGTATGTGTAGAAGTATGTATGTGTTTTAAGCTTATCCAGTAAAGAAGAAAGAGGATATAGACCGACTTAACAAGTTAATACCCCATCTCGGGTATTTCGTTCTCCTATTCAACTTAAAACACAACTTAGGGTTATCCGTTTCAACTAACGGAGATATTTTTGGAACCATTATCCAAAACCGTTCAACTATTTGTCAACATGGTCAACTTATGACACTTTTCATAATACTACATTTTTATCCACATTTAACACCAGT
Organism: Pulicaria dysenterica; assembly: GCA_947179395.2. Taxonomy (NCBI): domain Eukaryota; kingdom Viridiplantae; phylum Streptophyta; class Magnoliopsida; order Asterales; family Asteraceae; genus Pulicaria; species Pulicaria dysenterica. Next base: position 98,457,451 of record OX359290.1, on the reverse strand, counting down.
TAACACCATTTAACACCAATTAGCACCAATTCATGTTTAAAACACCAATTAACATTTAAGACACCATTTAACAACATTTATACTACAGTTAGCAACAAAACACCAATTAAAGTCAATGTACAACTGTTAAAGCTACATGTACTACAGTTTACAACTAGGCCCCATTTTGGGGTGTTACAAATCTACCCCCCTTAAGAAGATTCCGTCCTCGGAATCTGATCGTCAACAAACAAGTGAGGGTATCGAGCTTTCATGTCATCTTCCGTTTCCCAAGTCATATTCGAACCCAGGTTATGCTTCCATTTGACTAACACCAGTTTAATCAACTTTCGACGCAACTTTTTGGTTTTAGAATCAAGTATCTCTACAGGTTCTTCAACTAGGCGCTTTGAAGCGTCAACCTTCAATTCTTGTAGAGGCAGAATCTGGTTCTCCTCCACCTTGCACTTACGCAGATAACACACGTTGAATGTGTTGTGAATTCCAGATAACTCTGGAGGCAACTCTAGCGTAACTGTCTGATCATTAACCACGCGAATGATCCGAAATGGACCAATGTAACGTGGACTCAACTTACCCTTTCTACCAAAACGAATCACGCCTTTCCAAGGAGAAACTTTCAGGAACACCCGATCGCCCTCCTGGAATACAACTGGTCTGCGCTTAGGATCAGCATATACTTTCTGTCTGTCACGGGCCGCTTTGAGCTTTTCCCGCGCAATCTTCACTTTATCTGCCGTAATCTGAACAATCTCAGGTCCGGCAAACTGCTTTTCACCGGGTTCTAACCAACATGTGGGAGTACGACAACGCCTCCCATACAACATTTCATAAGGTGGCATCCCAATACTGGAGTGGTACGAGTTATTATAAGCGAACTCGACCAACGGCAAGTGAGAATCCCACGCACCACCAAATTCGAGAATACATGCGCGAAGCATGTCCTCCAACGTCTGGATAGTTCTTTCTGACTGGCCATCTGTCTGCGGATGATACGCCGTGCTCAGATGAACACGTGTACCAAGTTCATGTTGCAAGCTCTGCCAAAAGTGTGAAGTAAATCTCGCATCACGATCCGACACAATCGAACATGGCAAACCATGTCGTGACACCACTTCATCTACATACAGCTTTGCTAACTTTTCTAGCGGAGTAGACTCGCTGATAGCTAGAAAATGAGCGCTCTTGGTCAATCTATCAACAATGACCCAAATAGCATCATGACCCCTAAGGGTCTTCGGCAACTTAGTCACAAAATCCATCGTAATATGATCCCACTTCCACTCAGGGATCTCTAGTTGCTGCAAACTGCCATAAGGCTTCTGATGTTCTGCCTTAACTTGCGCACAGATCTGACATTTTTCCACAAAAGAAGCAATATCTCGCTTCAAAGTAGGCCACCAGTACAATGCCTTTAAGTCATGATACATCTTTGTGCTGCCCGGATGAACCGACAGCCTAGACTTATGAGCTTCCTGCAGTATCAGCTCACGATTATCACCATGAAGAGGCACCCACACGCGAGACTGAAACGTCTTTAGTCCGCGAGAATCATCAAAAAGCTGATCTTTCAGCTTTTTCATCGTTTCTGCTTTTAGATTTTCATCTTGTAACGCTACTTGCTGCGCTTCCTTCAATCGAGCAATGATATCGGGAACCACAGTAAGTTTCATAAATCTAGCATCTACTGTAGAGCTCTTGCGACTCAATGCATCCGCCACCACATTGGCCTTACCAGGATGGTAGCGAATCTCACAATCGTAATCCTTGATCAACTCGAGCCATCTACGTTGTCTCATGTTGAGCTCTTTCTGCGTGAATACATATTGCAGGCTCTTGTGATCCGTACAGACCACACACTTGGTGCCATATAGATAGTGCCTCCACAATTTCAACGCGAACACCACCGCTGCCAACTCAAGATCATGAATCGGATAGTTGCCTTCATGAGGTTTCAATTGCCTTGAGGCGTAGGCAATCACTTTATCTCTCTGCATCAACACACACCCCAATCCAGAATACGAGGCATCACAGTAAACAATGAAGTCTTCAGATCCCTCTGGCAAGGAAAGTATTGGAGCCTCGCACAATAGCCGTTTCAAATATTGAAACGCCTGTTCTTGAGCTTCCGCCCAAACAAATGCAACATCTTTGCGGGTTAATTTAGTCAGAGGACCCGCAAGCTTAGAAAAGTCGCGGATAAACCGCCGATAGTAACCAGCTAGGCCGAGAAAACTTCTAACTTCAGAAGGAGTTCGAGGAACTCCCCAATTCATAACCGCTTCAACTTTCGCCGGATCAACTTTCACGCCATCGCTGCAGATCACGTGACCGAGAAAATGAACTTCTCGTAGCCAGAACTCACACTTTGAGAATTTAGCGTAAAGCTTCTCCCGTTTAAGAGTTTTGAGAACCTCTCGCAAATGCAACTCATGTTCAGCTTCTGTCTTAGAATAGATGAGAATATCATCAATAAACACAATCACCGATTTATCAAGAAATGGACGACAAACCCGATTCATCAGGTCCATGAAAACCGCAGGAGCATTGGTTAAACCGAAAGGCATCACCAAAAACTCGTAATGACCATAACGAGTACGGAAAGCCGTCTTTGGAACGTCTTCATTAGCAACTAACACTTGGTGATATCCAGACCGCAGATCAATCTTTGAGAAGCACGTCGCTCCCTGCAGTTGATCAAACAAATCATCTATCCGCGGCAGAGGATATTTGTTCTTTACCGTTCGCTTATTCAGCTCCCGATAATCAATGCACATTCTCATAGTCCCGTCTTTCTTTTTCACAAATAGCACCGGAGCACCCCAAGGAGAAGAACTCGGGCGAATAAAGCCTTTGTCTAGTAACTCCTGAATTTGCGTCATCATCTCGCGAACCTCGGAAGGAGCAAGACGATATGGAGCTTTAGCCACAGGGGTAGCCCCCGGAACAAGATCAATTCTATACTCAACATCTCTGACTGGCGGTAACCAAGGCAACTCATCAGGAAATACCTCTGGATAATCGGTCACCACCGGAATATCACGAACCACACGTTTCTCCAGTTTAGCATCAATCACATGTGCTAAATAGCAATCGCAGCCTTTCGAAACCGACTTTCTTGCTTTCAACAGAGAAATGATAGGAATATCTAACTTTCGTCTCTCTCCACGAGCCACAGCATATGACCCGTCAGGTAAAGGAACTTTAATCAACTTCTTGGAACAGAAAATCTCAGCGTTCAACTTACTAAGCCAATCCATCCCAATCACAACATCGAATCCCGCAATCGGCATTAAAAGAAAAGAAACAGGAAAACTACTCCCGTCGATATCAATAACCGCTTGAGGGACACTATCTACAACAGAAACTACTTTACCACTAGCAGTCTCTACTCTTACAGGCTCAGACAACTCAGATACAGGCATTTGCAGTTTATCACAGAAAGATACAGACACAAATGAATATGTAGCTCCAGAATCAAACAATACACATGCTGGGGTAGAGTTAATAAGAAAAGTACCCATAATCACATCCCCAGCACCCTTGGCCTCTTCCTTTGTCATCTGAAACGCCCGCCCTTTAGCACGGGGAGCGTTGTCTTTCTTCTGCCCTGAGGCAGATCCTCCAGTTCTAGCGTCTGACTTTGACCGACAATCTGTAATCCGGTGCCCTGGCTTATGACATTTATAGCAGACGTTCTCTTTAAACTCGCACTCATTCACCGAGTGCCCTTTCTGACCACATCTAAAACAACGAGTAGTGGCCTTCGAACAATCACCGGCATGGTAGGTGCGACACAGAGAGCACCAAGAACCCTCAAACTTAGCCTTCTTCGAAGAATCAGGCTTTCCCCCAGTCGACGACTGCCCCTTGGAAGTAACAGATTTTGAGAACTGCTGAAACTTCCTTTTCTGACCCTCAACAACATGATCCCCCTTTCCCTGGCGTCTATCCCCATCAATCTGTCGGGCTATCTCAAACGCCCGATCCAAAGTAGCCGCAGCTCTAACATGAGCGCGAAAATCAAGTGGCAACATGTTTACAAACTTCCGCATCTTGGCTTTCTCATCAGTCACCAAATGCGGTATGAATCTAACCTTATCCGTAAAAGCATGAATAAGGTCCTCAACAGGCTTATCCCCCTTACGGAGACCATTAAACTCGTTCTCCAGTCGCTCCAGATCATAATCTGTACAATACTTCGCTTTTAATTTCTCAGAAAACTGCTCCCAAGTCAAAGCATCAATCACCTCCGGCCTCAACGTATCTTTAACTGTATCCCACCAATCCAAAGCTGGCCCTTTCAACCTCTGAACAACATATCTGACGCGAAGCTCACGTTCACACTCACAAGCTTCGAACACCTGATCCGTCTCACGTAACCAACGAATAGTCTCAGAGGGATTATCACTACCCTCATAAACCTTTGGCCCGCAAGACAAGAACTTCTTGTAAGAACACTTCTTTGGCTTCTTCACTGCCAAAGCATTTTGCAACAACTCCCTCGTCAATCGGAGCTCCTCCTCTAACAGTCTAACATATGCCGCCTGCTCTTGATCATGTCTTGGCGGTTCCACATTATGCTGAGAAACCTCGTCCTCAGCTTCCCGTCGTTCACTTGAGGCCTCGTCCTCCATTCGTTTGAGAGCCTCTTCTGTCGTAGCTCTACGCTCGGCCATTTCTACTCAACTAAATATTTACACGTAAACCACAGTTAGTACACCATTTATTCACCACGTACAAATACTACAATTAATCTATCACATAAGACAGCCACATATCACTCAACTCAACTCCAATTACCCCGATAGGAACACTTAACGATGGTCGGGCCCGAGCTTGAGATTGAATACTTCTACGAGTACCCAATTCCTCAAACTTAGGCTCTGATACCTACTTGTAACGCCACCCCTAACGAGCTTAAAATTAGAGTTAATTTAAACTTTTTAAACATCGATTATCAAAAAGTGTTGCAGCGGAATTAAACACCATTTACAAAAACAACAAGTTTGACTCGGCTAATTAATTACAACAAAAAGGTTAGCCAAGTTCAAAACTACAAGCGTTACCAACTAGTTGCCGACCATCGGATCCAAAAACAACAACGTGTTCCCCAAAAGGTATATACAACAAAAGCTACCATCGGTACCCCGCCTCACCAGGCCTCTAGCATCAACCTGCGAAAAAGTAAATCCTGCACCGTTAGCTACAACTAGCTAGTGAGCACCAATTACACATAAGCAACAATAAGCAGGCTATCATGTATCAGAACAACACACAGGGCTATCCTATCATATTGTGACGTGACAAACGTGTCAGCAGTAGTCGTATGTTGCAGGGGAGCTAACCCCGCTCAACAACCCAAAAGCAGTCCACATAGTACGCCAATTATCTATCATGTTGGTTCCCATCTATCAAGGAACCTTACTCCTTAGAGGAACGGCGGCCTGCAGGACCATCACCCAAGCGTATACTACTTGAGTACCGTTAGTGCCCGGGTACTAACTCCCGTCTACCCGAGAACCCAGCCAAGTATTGACACCCGTCTACCTGACTGACCTCCGTGTTCTCCAATTCAGTGTCCGGACAAAACTTCATAAACAACTAGTTGATCCAATAAGGATCCAGTTCATGCGCGCATATAATCACAACAATATCTTTCATATCAACAATAATAATACTAAGCATGCTTGTACAACTTTATCATAACATACCTCCATTTCCACGTATCAATACACCAATCATGTGTCAACATGTACTACAGATAACTTACCTACTGAGACTCATGGGAAACCGGTACTCACCTCGAAACTACAAGAGGCAGATATGCAATCGGGAATCCCAAGAGCACACAGAATCGTCTGAGTCACCTAACACCAATAAACACAGATAAACACCCCTTAGTATACACTACAACAGACTGCACTAACAACAGTCTCAACAAAAGGTCAGCATGGCTTCTGACAGCCTCCTACGGCCGCAGGAACATGTTCCTACGCCCGCAGGACAACATTCCAACACGTACTACGGCCGCAGTACATATGCACTACGCCCGTAGGAGTTCTTGCCAAAGAACCATGGCCTACGGCCGTAGTAACCATTTCCTATGCCCGTAGTCTTGTTTCCATCACCCGTAGGTGGCAATCCTCATAATTTCAATCCTACGGCCGCAGCAACCATTTCCTACGACCGCAGTAACATAAACAACACCCTACGGCCGTAGTAACATCATACTACGCCCGTAGGAACCATATTTACAGCGTGTTCTTGCTCTGTTCGTAAACAGACGCTGTTTTACGAGTTTTTGACTCAAAATCCAACTTGAATCCATATTCAAGTGTTTATACAACATTTCTAACATATATACTAACTTACTAACATGATTTGGACACAAGAACAACATCAAAACACTTCTAAATCTTCACTTTGACACCACACACACAAGGTCATGAAGAACTAGGTTTTTAGCTTCAAGAACACTTACTAGGATGAAGAAGATAAGGCTCAAGAGCAGATTTAGCACCCAAGTCCAACTTCTAATCCGAATCTAACTTTGATTCTTTACTTGATTTCCTTCTCAAATTCAAAAACCCCAAGTGTATGTGTGTGTGTAAAGGTTCACGTATGTATGTATGTGTAGAAGTATGTATGTGTTTTAAGCTTATCCAGTAAAGAAGAAAGAGGATATAGACCGACTTAACAAGTTAATACCCCATCTCGGGTATTTCGTTCTCCTATTCAACTTAAAACACAACTTAGGGTTATCCGTTTCAACTAACGGAGATATTTTTGGAACCATTATCCAAAACCGTTCAACTATTTGTCAACATGGTCAACTTATGACACTTTTCATAATACTACATTTTTATCCACATTTAACACCAGTTAACACCATTTAACACCAATTAGCACCAATTCATGTTTAAAACACCAATTAACATTTAAGACACCATTTAACAACATTTATACTACAGTTAGCAACAAAACACCAATTAAAGTCAATGTACAACTGTTAAAGCTACATGTACTACAGTTTACAACTAGGCCCCATTTTGGGGTGTTACACTACCGGTCTCATACCGGCGCTACCAACTCCGGCGTGTCAGGTCTGCAGCCCAATACACCTCAACCCTTTCCTCTGATATCATACCACTCCTACTAGAGTGATATCACCAATTGAGCTGCAGCTCAATTGGTGATATCACTCTGGAAGGAGTGGTATTAAAGGGTAAGGTATTGGGTTCAAGTCTCACCAAAACCTACACTGGATCTGGGATCAGAGGGAAGGGTTGGGGTGTTACAAAAACGTGCACTTTTTTATAACACTCGGCCGTCGCCTACTGGTCTCATATCGGCACTGCCAACTCCGGCGTGTCAGGTCTGCAGCCCAATACACCCCAACCCTTTCCTCTGATCTCGTACCAGAGTATGTTGTTGCCATGATTAGAACCCATGACCTTTTATACCACTCCTTCCAGAGTGATATCACCAGCTCAATTGGTGATATCACTCTGGTAAGAGTGGTATTAAAGGGTGAGGTCTTAGGTTCAAGTCTCACCAACAACCTACTCTGGTATGAGACCGGTAGGCGTCGGCCGGGTGTTACAAGATGCATCACCACTTGCTTCTCCTTTAAACACCACCACCTCCACCATGTGCTTCATCTTCAACCAGCACCACCGCTTACTTGGTTTTCAACCATCACCATCACAACCACCTTCTTTGTTTTCGGTAGCCTCTACCATCGCCACATCCTTTTTCGACAACCTCTACATTCACCACCTCCTTCTTCTAGGGTTGATTTCATCTCTCCGTCATCTAGTGTTCACACCGCTACCTCCTTTGACTTTTTTTGTTCGATTATGTTTTTCTTTTTACTTAGGTTTTCTGGTTAGATGCATCGATTTCAAGTTAGAGTTCATCAATCTATGTTGGGTTTTTTATATGATTGGTTTTGGTTGTTTAATTCATCATTGATATGCGATTATTCGATCTTTTTAAATTTCATCAAAATTTCCAAATTTAGGGGTGTGATTTGAGGCAGGTTCATATGATTATCACGATTTTTTTTAAAATTCTTCGTCTTCATTATGAATTTGGGGATAGGATTAGGGCAGGTGAAAGTGTGGTGGTTGTAAGCAATGGCAGGAGGTGTGTTTCATCGAACAAGAGTGTTTAAACGAGAAATGTTTTTCGTGTAAAAAATTGCGGAAATTATCTTCAGCGTTGATCAAAATAAGTTAATGGTTATTAATTAGAATATTTCATAAATGAGGGATATTTTATAAAAATTATTCATCACTTATTAATGATGATCCATCTAGACGTAATTCACGGTTGGGTAAATATGTGAATAATCAATATATTCACATTAATGAGTCATTAATGATGTTATAAATATAATGAAAAATAGTCTTGTTGAAACTTTTCTATAATAATATTAATAATAATAAAAAATAGAATAAAGTAATCACAAATCAATATTTGCAATTTATATGACATTAAACATTAAATTCAACAATCTTTTTACATTAATGTGTTTGAGAGTTTTTTCAAAAATTGTGTTTCGGATTTTTTTAAAGACAGAAGATAAGCGGTTTGGAAGAAAATTTCATTAACATTTCTTCTAAACTTTACTTCCATAAGTGGGAAGATATGAATGAAAAGTAAAAGAAAAGTTTTATAATTTTTTTTATTAGTGATTAAATTACCTCTATTGACAACTAATAATTTAAAAAATAAAGGAATTATTGTAATATAACTATTTTTTTCTTTCTCTCAAACTTAGAAACACAAAATAAAATCAATACTCTTTCACTCTTTTTTTCTTTCAAACTTGAAACACGCAATTAACCCAGTTATTTGACCAAATATATTCAATTTCTTTATAATGCATTTATAACTTTCAAAACTCTTAATTTTTAAGTAAATTGACAGTTATAAACTACTCTCAAATCAAAGTAAATTAAAATTGTTAAATGAACTAACTATTAGATGGATTTAATGATGTTCATATATACCATTTTAGTGAACAAACTTTTCATAATAAAAAAATAGTTTAAACATTAAGTTAATGTCAACTAACTTAATTATTATAAAAGATTTTAACAATTAAATATTTTATTATAAATATTCAATCACATAATAAATAGTTAAACTTAATTATTTAAAAATATGTATAAATAAACTTATGAATTTAAATAATCTATATCTTTAATTCATAAACGACTAATCAAAAAGTCAAAAACTTGAATTTTTTTGGGTCGGACCACGTTACTATAATCCCTAGACTCCCAAGGGCGGGGTTACTAATTCGCTCGAGAATTTTGGGGCCGGAGTTATGTGATTACCACCGCATCGGAGTTACGACTTTTCATCCGCGCCACTTCATCCTCTTTACGGCATTCATATCTGTAACGCGCTGATCTTGATTAACTCGATTCTCTCCATCTTTCTGTATTTTTCTACTTCTGGAATCGAATCGATAATGGTGGGACGGAACTTGTTCAAAACGAGGATATGTATTTTGTATAGAAAGGGCCAGTGCCATCGTCAGAACTGCTCTTTTGCCCATGGCGATGCTGAGCTCCGTCGCTATAATACTTCTTCCTCCTTCAACGGTAGGCATACAATATACGAACTTCAAATTCCTTTTGATGTTGTTATATTTGCTCTTTAATTTATACTATATAACTCGAATATTAATCGGTTTTTGACGTTTTGTATAATAACTGCATCAATTAGCAACAACTGAGTTTCATATAAGGCTAGGGTATAAGACTTCGATCATAGGGTTGAGACTTTGTGAGTTTAATGCATATGATTTGGAAAGGGGAATATCAGGGTTTTAGGGTTTTATGTTTTGATTGGCGACTAGCAGCAGGGATTGTTATTTGGGTGTTGTTTTCTTTGACTATAATATATGTGATGAGTACTGGTACCCTTTTTAGATTTGGGTGCTATCGTGTAATAATAATCGCATAAAAGTATATAAAATAAATGTGTTGACTCCAATGACATGAGCTCCATGGTGGTAACTGCTATCACTTTGATTTATCAATCATTGTTTGAAATTTTAATCACCAAATGTGGTTTATACATGTTCTGATGTTAGTTTGTAGAGACAAAACTAAGGAAATTGGAATATTGGAGTATAATGTAACATTTTGTTGTCAATCATTATCTTGTATAAGAAAGGGCACTCACGTCTTGTAAGTGCAAATAATATCCATTACCTATCATACTTTTTTCTTTCTAATTAAAAGATTCTTTTTTTGTTTCTTCTGTCTGGCTTTAATCATTCTTACTATCTGTCGATATACTATGGTTGGCTAAACTTAATAGATGGTAAGAGCATGCGTAGGTTCAAGGTTTGTGGGCTCACTAAGGATAACTACTATCACTCCAGTTACATATAAGCCTCCTGTTTCTATATTGCTAAAGCCATTAGTATTTAGTATTCATGACATTATTATATCATATCCTAAGATCCTATATCATTTATCTCGCTTTATGGAAGTTTGATAGGATGGCGGACTTAAGAATTAATGCTGATATATATTTTCAGTTAATTTGATTAAGGATTTCTATTATCGTTCCATGAGCACTTTGCATGGATTCTTTCTGGATATTGTTTTGCCTCTAATGATCTGTCTATTTGCATTTAAAAATGTGATTCGATATCTGAGCTACTCCAGTAGGCACATGCTGCGCATTGTGGCTGTTTCATGAATGGTTTTCTGATCCTTTAAACGCTTTAGGACTTCTACGACACTCTTTCGGCTCTTTAAGCTGGAGTTGGAACCCGTTTTACATTTTTCTTAAGTCAAACAAGTTGTTGCCCATAATGCTATTATGAGTATTTTATAAGACAGCGAGCTCCCACCTTATATTTGATTGACTGGAAATATGTCTTCAAATTTCATATTGAGACACATAATCGTATCAGCAGTTGTGTATCTCATTGTGACTTGTGAGTTATTAAGACATCATCTGACGGGCCTGGTATATCTTTATCAGAAGGAATCATGCTGGTTGTGGTGTTGATTGCTGGTATTTCATCATCATTTTCTCTTACGAATCTATGAAAGAACCTTATTTTCTGAAGATCCATAACTTAGATGTCAGAAGATGAGTTTGTTCATATATTCAAATACTTTTCTCTTAAGTTCTTGCTTGCATGATGCTGCAGTTTGTGCTACTTTCTTCCTTTGACTCCTTCATGAGCATGAACCTACCACATAATTTATTGATGAAAGATATTTTCGGAACAAGCAAATATATAGCATGAGAGATGGACTAAATATCTTTTTTCTATGACTTCAAGTAGAATATCAGACCATTTTGTATTCATATTCTTCAAGAAGAGAAGTATCTACATTCTTATTCGTTCTACGCGAAGCAAAAAGTTTTCTCAATGTTATACGTCAAATATGGATATATTCACTCCTTATATGTATTTTTGAGAGCTGTAGTTTCAAATTTTCAATGGACTGTGGCCTCCTTTGGAAGTTGAAAGAAGGCACCTTAACTTTTCATTATTGTGTTAGGATGTGGTTCCATCTAATGGTAAGGGGTATCTTTGTTATTGACTATGGGCCGTATGGTTATCTTGAGTTTAAAATATGGGGATGCTGGTCTTCAATCTTCTGGAAATATTTTATTCACGTTCTGCAGGGAGGCGTGGTTATCGTGCTTCTGCTGATTTAAGAGAGAAGCTTGGCAGACAACGTTCCCCCCCTCGAAGAAACTCTCTTGAAAGAGATTTGCTCCCATCTCATGGTCAGAAAGAATGTCTAGTCTTGATACTTGTTATCTTGTTTAGAAACTTACTTTATTTGTGAACTTATACTATTTTATCTTGCAGGAAATACTTCTCCAAGATTAGGGAAAAAGAGGTGTGCTCTTTATGTTGCTCACTAACTTGTCTCTTCTGCTTGCATTTTTCCATTTTGGGATTTAGTCAAAAGATTAAGGAAATATGATTTTGTGGTGCTCATATTTGACTTTGTGGAAGCTTGTATTATAGTGACTGGGGTCACAGAAAAAGGCAGCAATTTGATAGTGAAAATAATTTCTCTGGAAGCTTGAGATTATCAGATGGAGCTGAACGACAACCCAGAGAAAGAAAACCCTCATCCTCAGAATTTAAGGATATTCATGATGAGCAGGTTTGATTTTAATATGCTGGTTGACTATAAAGTTTGTGCTCTCAGTGCTTACTCTTTTGTGTTTTCTTCTAAACCTATGGTGCAGTTGAAGCAAGTGCAATCTGATATTGATATGCTAGAGGATCAGAAACAGCAACTACAGGTGCCTGCAGACATTCTTTGTTTGTTTATGTTTTTTAAATGCTGACGTTATTCTTTTAATTATTAAATGGTTTCAAATTATTTCACACAAAAATTAGATATATGTCAAGTCATCTTTGTTATGCATGCAGACTAAAAGATGCTTTTCTTGGGTCTGTGGCCTATTATGTATTTATTATTTACTTCTTACATTTTCTTATGCATTATGGCATATCCTCTAATCAATACATGATTCATAGATCTATTTGGAAGAAAGTATCCAAGAAGCAGATGGTCTAAATTCAAAAATTGAAGAGCTTGAGATGCAATTATCCACTGAGAAAGAGGAATGCAAAAGGTAGTTGATGAATCATAGCCAATCTTCAAACTTATTCTTGCTTTCAAGCTTTTATATTTCCTTTCTGTTTTCTTATAAATTTTGCTTGTTATTAGAATTTCTTCCAAACTAAGGAGGTTTGTCAAGGCAAGTAATCGTCATGCAAGGATACAAGAGGAACTGAAGAGGCAAATATCACTTATATATTGTCAACTTGCACATTCTTTGGGGATTAACTATTACTATTTCTATTATTATAATAACTATTATTGTTATTATTATTATCATTTTTTACATAGGTTTTCCCTTTTAATTTATTTGAAAATTTTACATGATGTAGGTCGCAAGTGCGTCTTCAAAGGCTTGGGGATCAGCTTGGTTCAGATGCTAGATCTGTTGTTAGTGAAGAAGATATAAACATTAATATATTAAGCGATGAAGAGAATTTTGGGAATCTCTTAACGAGCCCCAAAACTCATAAGGTTTCACCAAGGAAGAATGAGACATTGGGAATGAGCATACGGAAGGATCAATATAAGGCTTCTCCAAGCAAGAAAAGAATGAGAGTCGACACTGTAGAAGCTGATGAAAGATCAAAACAAGGTATCTATCATTATAACATCCCTTTCTGGAGGACAAATGTTCATTAGCTCTTCCTCCTAGTGATTCAATATCGTCTATATTGATAACCAGCAAGTTATGCAGCAAGACAATGGGTTGGTTCTGGAAATATGAGATCTGAAAGGCATTCCAGGTGGGACCCACATCTTGGTGAAACAAAAAACACTGAAGATACAACGACAGATCCTAATGGAATCAGCAACACAAGGCCTTTGGTTAATGATGGCAAGCCTATACGAAGAAAGAGCAATTTCAACAGCTCGCCCGTGGGAGATGAGGTACCTTTTTTATAATCATATACTGGCTTGCTTTTTGTATTTTATTTGGTTCCTGTGTATAATGTTCTTATGTTCAACAAAAGCCCAAATAAAATTATCTAGTTTCCACACTATTCTTGTCTACCATTTTTTTTGACATGTATAATGTACAGTAAGTCTGGAATCAAACAAGTAAAAGAAACAAATTGTTTTTATTGCTCATATAACAAATACTAGTTTATTGACCCGTACACGTACGGGTATTTCGTAAGTGTATTTGAGATATTAGAATTTTCAAATAAAAATAATACAATAAATGAAATATCACATTTGTGATGAGAATATACTAATTTAAAAAAAGTGTCATATTACAATAAAATTTATACCAAAACGTAGATAAAAATGAGACGGTCGTAAATATATAATTATTTTTTCTCTAAACAAAATATATCATAAGTTACTAAACATAATTTATAAACAACTTATAATTAATTACATTAGTATACGATTTTTATAAAACCCCCTCACATTTTCTTAAAACCCCCTCATATCTTTTATAAAACCCCCTCACAATTTTCATCCAACCCCCTCCCAATAGATTTAAAATTGAATTCAAATTTCTCCAATCCACGATTTTTAATCTTTCTAAAATTGTTTTGAGAATGAAATAATTTTGAAATTGAAGGTTGTGATTGGTTAATTAAGATTCAATTTATGGTTATTTTTGGAAAATTTGCATGCATTTTATATATAGATATAGATTTAAAAATCAAAAGATAACTATACTAGGTAAGGCTGAAAATTTTGGTCGGGTTCCGGTTATTGGGTTTGTGTCATTCGTCTACTTGTCAATTTCGTGTCTGCTTAGTTTTGACCCATTTATATGCGTGCTAAGTTTGAGTCGTGTCGTTTTTCATGTGGGTTATGGGTTGACCTTTTCAGGTCACTATCGTGTCGTCAGGCTGACCCAAACTTGGCCTGTTTTTGTCATGTCTGACATGTTTTTAAGCCATACGGGCTCGTGTTGGGTTGTTTCACTTTTTCATGTTGGGTCAAAAATTGCCAGCCTCAATCCTGGGAGAGAGGTAAAAATGTACTTTATAAAACAAAAGGCAACAAACAACAATGTTTTTGAGCTTATAACCAGATGCAGGAAAACAGATAACTAGCATGTATAATGTATATGCGTAAACCTTATTTTGTATTTAATGTTTAATTAATTTGTCAATAAGTGTTTAGGCTGTCAATGATATAGTTTGTGTTGTCTAAACTACCCTTGCCTTTGCCTTGCCTCTCTGAAGAAGAAAACTCTAGAGTTTTAGCCTCAGAAACCACAGGTTGAACTGTTAATAAGGAGGCCTGTTTCTGTTCTAGGCCCCCTGTGCTTGCCTTATTTCTGTTCTAGGATTCATACTTTCATAGGTAACTTGCATAGGTAACTTGCTATAGCAAGTTATCAAGTTACCTTCTATTTTTTTTATTTAAATAACAATTAATTACCACCTAAATATTAATAATTAATATTAATAATACTTAATTTTGAAAACAAAATCGTGGACTTCAATACCTTGATCAAAGTCGATGCCCTGCGCCCTTGCCCTTTCGTTTTTTGATTTTCCGTGACTCCTGTTGAATCCGCCATTGCTCCATCGTACGTAAGCTATTTCTCCATTGTCGACGCTAGGCTCATCCACCATATTGCTCAATAGTCGAGCGGCAGTTGCTCCCCATCGGATTTCCGCTGTCGCATAGCTTTCCCCTGTTGCGGTGACTAACCTAATCGAACCCTTGTAAGTAATATTTCCAACTTAATCACTGATACAGGGCATCAATTACTGGTCACTTGTTTATAAAATTCTTGATTTTTTTGAAGGCCGTGAATTACTTCTTTACTAGGTTTATATGAAAACCAAAGTTCTTACTTCTTTAATTAGGGAATGTGATTGTGGGCTGCTCTTGTTTTCATTCAATTAACATCGATTTATTCTTTCTTCTATCACAAAGTGTTAGAGGAGATAATTAAGAAGTGAATTGTGAAATCAAGTACTTCTTTTAAGTTCATGAGTTTTAAGTTTATGAAATCAGATCATTAGTTTTAAGTTCACCCACCAAGAAATCAAGTACTATTTAAATTTCCTCTTCCATACATTTTGATAAGAACATGATCTTCTTTACATTTTTCTATTCATATCTGCAAATTATAAAGCTTACTGCTGGTCTGCTACTTTACATTTTGTTTAATTTTATATGTAATGCATGATACTAATTCAAGCAATTCAACTGTCTTTGTTTTATATATATGTCGTGATTGTGTGTTGATAAAATATATGTCGTGATTGTGTGTTTTAATCACTGATACAGGCCATCAAGTATTGGTCATTTGTTTATAAAATATATTTTTTGGGTGATTATATTGTTAGGTTAATAATTGTTTTTTGGATATTAATCGAATTTTGTTTGGAAATATATACGTTGGGCATCGATTTTGATTAGAAATATATACGTTGGGCATCGATATATAATTTATTATTTTATTTGTATCTTGGGCAATTTTGATTGGTTATTTGAAGACCATGCTATTGAATTTTATTGAATTGCATAGCATCAATTTTGATTGTTATTAGAAATATTAAGTATTATTAATATTTAGGTGTTAATTATTTATTAGCTATGTAAATGAAAAAATTAATGGTGGGCATCAATGTAATCAATCATGTGTGCGATTAATTTGTTATTTGTTTAGAAATATTAAGCATTATTAAATATTAATTATTAATATTTAGGTGGTATTTAATTGTTATTTAAATAAAGAAAATGGAAGGTAACTTGCTAACTTGCTATAGCAAGTTACCTATGTAGGATTACATAGGATTGGAACAAAAAAAATAGTTGAGTGATTTTTGAGATACAAAAAAAGTTTGAGTGACTTTAGTAGAACAAATTTGAAAGTAAGTTACTATTCTATATAGTTAACCCTTAATGAAATTACGTTTAGGTGTCAATATATTATCCTAAAACACTTTGAATGAGCAGTTAAAGGATACAAAGTCAAGTAGAGTGGCTGCGAATACGTTGGATGAAGTTATTTTGAATGAAAAGCTCGAGGCAAAAGAAATCTCCTCTACCAGAATTGAGGGAGGCTCTACACATGACAATACATCCACCTTGCCACTTCCATTGCCACCTCCACCTCCACCTCCACCTCCACCTCCACCAGTTGCCCCCAATGCTCATTTACAGGTTAGCCTATAGATATTCTCGGTCAATTTGGTAGATGTTTTCCTTTTAGGTTATTACTATTTCTCTATATCTTTTTTCTTGAGAATTGTAATTAGTAAACTTCATGCATAAATTAGTTGGAGTGTTTGACTGATTATTAATCAAGTGTCTTATATTAAATAACTGGAGGTAACCATGCAGTTTTTCACTTAGAAAGTCCTAATTTCTCGCCAAGATTTAAACTTCCTTTATAAGAAGTAATGAGTTAGATTACCTAGTTTAAATCCAGATCTCCTTAGTTTAGCTTGTTCAAAGTGAAACAATCATTTCTCTTTTTGCTAGATTTCTGTAGTTCTGTGGCAATCATTTATGCTCCATGGTCATTCTTACACTCTGATGCTCTTTGAACAGATCATTCTATTTTTGTCATATTGATGTTTTCGAGTCAAAACATGTTTCAAAAGCTGTGTACTATCAAAATTTTTAAATTTAGTTCAGTGAAGGTACGAGTCAAAACTCAAAATTCAAAAGCTGTGTACTATCAAAATTTTCTTTTTGGTGGGGTTGTTTTCTTTGCTTTAAAGAAATCTTTTACTTGTATAAAATTTAAGTGTAAATGCGTGTAATTTGGATTTTTAATATGCAAACTGATTGATATTTTATATTCTGGTTTTGGTTGCTGTATAAGGGGGAAAATGAGACTCTGGACGTGGTTAATGATGATGATAACGAGGACGACGACGAGATGCTGGATGTGGATATCGTTTGACTCTTAATTTAGCTCATATAAGGCAACCACCCCCCAACCCCAAAAGGAAAAGAAAAGAAAACAACCCAACCAAAAAGAAGTAGAAAACGAGCTTGCAGCATGTGTACAAACGTTAGTTTTTTTTTCAGCTCACATGTTTAAAGTGTCGTAGAAATTCCGAAGGTTTTGCACTTTTACCTTGAATCACTGAATTTTGTTTCTCACAACCATGGCTCATATGGCAAGCTTTTCTGTTGCAATAAGGTTGGGACGTTAGACCATCCATCATATCGAAGCTGAATGGGGTGGCGGGTCCAACTTGGACAACGGGTAAAGTTGGGAACACCACATCCCCTCTCCTCCCAACCTACTGCAAGTAATCCTTTCGGGTTTGAGATTCCATCTCTCTCTCTCTATAACCAGGAATAAGATAATTCATGAATCACTTAGACAAAATCGATCTACAGGTTACTGGATCCTTTTTGTATCTGTTTGGCTGACATGTAAACCGTCTTAGGAAATAACTTTGTTCGTGCTACTTCGATTTTCAGTTCACATATTCAAGAAAAACAAGTCTTA
Organism: Pulicaria dysenterica; assembly: GCA_947179395.2. Lineage (NCBI taxonomy): Eukaryota > Viridiplantae > Streptophyta > Magnoliopsida > Asterales > Asteraceae > Pulicaria > Pulicaria dysenterica. The sequence goes on along the minus strand of OX359290.1, from coordinate 98,439,400 downwards.
AGCATCATCTTAAAAATTCTTAGGAAAACGAGACTACTTTTCGTTAAAATCAATACCGTTGCCGAAACCCAATTATAATAAAATGCCACCTTACATAATCTAGGACTAGATCTGTTGCAAAACCATCATCGGTTTCATGTACCGTAGGTTACATTGTACAAGTGTAAAACACAAACCCATATGATGATATATGAAGCAAACTGGACTAGGAACAGACGTGTATGTGTTGACTTTCTTTTCAAAGGTCAAACCTGGAAAAACTGTTCAAATGATGATGAGTTGATAACATTTGAAGCAATTTGTTCCGTTTTTGTTGAAATATGAAGCTGGTGTCTGATGAACCTCTGTGATCAAACAAAAAACACCAATTAATATTAGCATAGTAGCATTAGCGTGTATGTAATTATGTATGTTTGTTTGTGTGTATGTAGGTATGCATGTATACACACAGTCACACACATACATATGTCTCTGCATATGAACAAATAAAAAGCATAATTTACTTTCTGAGAATACATAAAAACTTGGTAACAGACATGTTATTACAAATCATAAGAAAGTTGTGTATACCGCCAATTGAGAAGTAATTTCTGGATTGGAGTCTATATGCCAATCTGGCTCAAGCTGTCGAACAAAAGACATTCGTCCATTCTCCGTGCTACAAAATAGCACCTACAATCGGCACATACTATTTAAAATGAATAATGTGTTTGAATTACAATCTACAACAAGTAATGAATTGGTTACTACCTTCTCCTTCACCAAACCCCCTGATGTAAAAATCCCAGCATTTTCCAACGCCGTTAAAACCTTCTTCTGCAAACACATGATTTTTTCAATGCAGAATCAAAAGTGTTAGGAATCTCAAGCGGAATTATAATCAAAAGTGTTGGCAACTCGAAAGTCTCTGAAGCGGGACTCCTAAACTCTTTAAACTTTATATGGGAGTTTTTGTGAAATATTATTATAGAAACAGGGGAAAGGGAAGTATTCAGCTCATACATACTTCACTTTCATCATCCACAACTCTTTCCATGAGATAAAGGTCATAATATTTTGTGATCTCCAATAAAACTTCCAACACACAGGATTTCACAGTTGCTTGATTCTGCTAGTTACAATCAAGATCACAATCAAGTTAATATCTTCATACTTTTATGTGTTGAAAAGAAAGGCAGACAAAAAGCATCACTACCTGAAGCTCCTCGGGACTGTTTTCCTCTAGTATAACCCCAAGTAACCGGCAAGTTACCTTCACAAAAACATATTGATCATTAGCTGCTGCATAATCATTAACACTAAGGTCCAGTTTGTTTCACCGTAATGTGAAGGAATGCAATGGAATTGAAATCAAATTCCGTTGTATATTGCGTTTGGTAACATTATTTGAAAAGGAATTAAATTCTTTGACGTAATAATATTATTTTAAGTAGAGGAATGTCATTCCATAACACTAACATGGATGGAATTAAAATCTTTTTCATTCCTTTGCATTACGATGAAACAAAATGGACCTAAGTTTATAACTTGATTACTGAAGAGTACAGGTTTAGATATTTAAAAACTAATCAAACAATTGTCTTGGATCAAGTTGGTTCTAAAAATATACCTTTCTTCCATCCCTTAATCTCTGCCTGATTATCTGTTCTAAAGTAGGCTGCATCAACATATTATGAAACATCTAAGTAAACGGATAAATAAATTCAAAACAAAAAGTTGGTTAAATTTTCAATTTACCTTTACAGGCTGAAAGAACTCGTCAATGGTGCCGCGTGCTCTTAATTCTTCAGAAGTTAACACATTTTCATTTGGATGAGTATCGAATTCAGATCTGCTAGGTGTGGAAGGTTGACTTTTGGGTTGTCTACCATTAGGCTTTCTCAAAGCTCTCCATGTAAAAATTACTGCAACAGCAAATCCTGCTATAGCAGACATAGATCGAAGATCCTGAAACCAGATTTTATAACATATTACAATTACAATGTTTGACAAAGATGAATATCTTTAGATATTGAAAATTTGAGACACCTAAATGTACTATTTATATCAGAAACAGGGGAATAATCTTGATCACCAAACTCATCAATAACTTGAAATTGATAATACAAAAGAACTATCCCTAAGTAATGCCTCACTTGTAGTCCTGCTTCATGGGTTACATACACTGTGTGCAACATGGGGAATTATAAATGGATATGATGAATGAAAAGTAGAGCAATTCATGCATGGAGTACAACCCAAAAAGGACAGTAAATGATAAAAACTAATTCTCAATATCCCCAAATGAGTTTTTTCCAACTTCACAAACATAAAACTGCTATGATTAACTCGAATCATGATCAGAAGCAGAAAACAACAACTTAATTCCATCCTAAGTTGGTAAAAGTAACAGTTTACAGTTACAGATTAAGGAAACAAAAGCATCGACTCTTGAAGTAAAATTAGATAAAAGAAGAAGATTGGAACCAGAGTATTGATGATTTTAGAAATCTTGGTGGATAGATAAGCCCCAATTCTGTTAATAAGCTGTAAAATATCTTTTTTGAAGTAATCAGCCATGGCCGTGATTTTCTGACGCTAGTTTAAGGAAACTTGTTAAGGTCTCAGGGGTATTTCTGATCGGAGGGAAATGGGGGTTTGATTGATGAATTTATGTAATGGTGATTGAGAGAAGAGCTGAATGAATGAAGATTATTGTGATGGATAACGTGACCGAAAGTCGATAGAAATTGCATCAGCATTGGAAAGAAGAAATGCCAACGAAAATTCAAAATTGGGACCATGGTTTGGTTTTTACTTTTGAGATAGTATATTGCTTCTTTCATAAAGCATCGATTTTAGCCCTTTTGAATAAAGTTTGAACAACTTTGAATATTATATGAAGTTTAAATTTGTATTATAATCAAACCCTTTTTAAAAAAAAGCACAAACAACTTTCATAAATTTATGCTATGTTATATTTACCTTTCATAACATTTTAAAATATGATATTATTTAAAATTCTTAATTTTACCATTTTAAAATATTTTATAATCATTATAAATTTCTTTTTAACATATAAAAATAATTTAATTGTCCCTAATAGTACAATAATGATTTTCGACTTGAAAAATAAATACAATCACGTTTATTTGTATTATGATACCAAGTTCTTCCGTCATGTTTGCCCTTAACCTCACATCGTTGATTTTACCACTGATCTAAGTACTAACGTAATCTGTCGATATTTTGTTTTTATTTCTTTCATGACTTGTAATTATTTAATATTTTTTTTAAGTTTAATATTTATTATTTTTAAACAGTTGACATATTACGCGAACATCTAATTTACTATTATTGTAATTGTTAAATTTTCAATTAAACAATAAAGTATATTTACTTTTACGACTTAATAAATTAAGACATTTCCTAATTAAACAAAAAAAAAAGTTAAAATCAAACCCCATCTTATTCTTGTCTTATTGCTTGAATATTGTATTCGTTTTTCAAGGTAAATTAGGCGAATCGTAAGTCTTTGTATAAAGATGCCATGAAGTTGTTAAATGGAGGACTGGAACTGCAAAGTAAACAAAGTATAAGGGCATGAATGAAGTCTGGGTACAAGTACGAGGGCTGATTGGTAAGATCCTCAAGCAGAATTGCTTCGATATTTCTCTGCTGCTCTCTGTTCTCTCTCACTTGCTCTTCGACTGTTATTTAGGGTTTCTTGGTATTGTTTATGTGTCCTGTAATCACTTCGATTGCAGGTGTGTTCTATACTGAGAATCGTTCGATTACAGTAATAGTGAGAGGCTTATAGTCGAAATTAATGTTCTTCTTGAGTTTTTTGTGAGTAAGCTTTTGCAGCGTTCATCCGGCACCTCGGAGACTTCCTGCTTGACACTGTCCATAGTATCAATTTTCCGGTCAGGTAACTTTGAAATTTTTTAATTTCTATCAACTTTTTGGTGACATTAAACTTATACTGTTTTTCTCGGTTACTGATTTACCATATTTGTCATATGCTGTTTGAACATGTTCTCTACCTTTGAATACATTAGAACTCGTGTCGCGACAATGTTAGGGACCAGTTTTTGAAAAAGCTTCAACCAAGAACCAACCCGAAAACATGATTTAACGAAAGTTAAGCCAAGAATCGAATTGAATTTTATGGATAACGATCGAATTTGCAAGCCCCATTATAAAAATGGCGGACCTTCGACTAGCTTCTGGTATGAAGCTGAACTAGTATTACCAAAGTCATCATGTCGACCCTAGTAATTTGCTTAAGCAGTATTAAATTGATGTGGATCTATAAGGATTATTATTTCATCGGGTGTTTATTATGATATTAATTTAGATTCACAATCTTTTTCAAGTCTTAAATTCAAGTTCAATAATGAAGTTGAAAAGCATCCGTGCTTGTAATGATTAAGTTTGATCAGCGCTTTTTCTTTATGAAAAGTTTGTATTTGAAGTTAAATTTGAAGTTGACAAGCATCTTCTTTGACATCCAAAAAGGAGTATTGGTGCATTCAAATGATTTTTCTACTTCTCTTGCTCAAAACTTTTCCTGGTTTGGGTTTCTGGAATGTATTGGTGCATTCAGATTTAATATTGGTATTTCAATGCAACAAGAACATTGGCATGGATATTTTTGAAGATTTAGAACGAATAAACCTGTATGAATCTTATGGACTCCACAAAGTTTTCTCTAAAACATGTGAGGGCGACATTAGCGTGTTAGAGTATAACAATTGAGGTTTATCTGCCTTTTTCGTTGATTGTTAATTGTTATATCAAGGATTGCTTCAGCTTCAATGAAACATCTTCCAAATAACAAATGTAGCTCCCAACTTGAATCATAATATCTCTTTCAGTATTATCTATTCGAAATCTCTCTTTTTATAATGTGTGTCATTAACTTCCATAATTCGCGAGTTCTAATTTCTTCATCTCTTATATGCAACGAAGATTTGGGCTGAAGATTTGTGAAAAGCATGGAGCATGTTCCATGCTTAGGGGGTCCGTCCCCAACAATTCTGCGATCATTTTCCACACCTGGGCAGCATACCCAAAGCCAGATTTTCTATAACTCGAGTTACCAGTCTCATTACCTGCATGCCAATGATAAAATTTCTTCCCTCTTCTTTAATAGATGTCACCAGGTACTCTGATCTTTACTGGCTATAATTTTTTTTAATTCATCTTGATTTTTATTTTATATTAAAATATTGGTGTTAGGCAATATTATGGTTATGATTGAATTTTTTTATTACTATGATGGTTTTTACTTCATTTTCTGAATATTGGTGTTAGGTATCTTTTCTGAATATGATGATTAGGCTTTGTTCATGTTTGTATGTTAACTATATTGTAGGTCAAAGTTGTATATGTTGGGCAATACAACTTTAGTGGAAGGAAGAGGTATTCATTCGTTGATAGTGATAGCTCTGATGAACTATTTTGTAACATGTTATTGGAAATTTAGGCTAAGATTTGGGACGATATTATACAAAGTTGTGATGATGTTTGAATCAAATATAAAATGAAAGACAATTTTGGTGGATATTAGGCGGTGTTTGATTTTGACTTAATTTGGTTAATTAGAAAATGACTTAATCCGTTAAGTTATAAATGTTGTTTGGTGTTTTGCCTAATTGAAAATACCGTCTTACTTTGAAAAGTCATGCGGTGACGATTGCCTATTCAGTCATCACTTTTTCGAACTTTGCCATTCTATCTTCCCATCTTCAACCATGCGAAGATTATAATGGTATTTTTTTGTAATTCAGACAGTATATTCAGCACTAGAAACAGACGATTAGACGACAATTATACATTTTCAGCTTATTCCTAACAGACCTCATATATACAATCAGATACTTTACCTGGACAGAACTTAATGTAGATATTAAACAAACAAACCCTTAGTCTAAGTCAACCTGTAAGAAGCAGTGATAAGAATTATAAAAATATTTAAGAGACACTGTGTTAATTATGGTTACTACATTGTAAGATCTCTTAGACACCTGATATTCTGTGAAGCTGCATATTCAAATTTTTTTTTTTCTGAAATGAACTTATTTTAAAACAAGCTCATGTAACAACTTCATCTTTTAGCAGTGTATATCTCCTATGCAAGTTAACTGAAAGTCAAAATATCCAATGCATAAATTCGGGGAAAAAGAAAAAGATAATAATTCAAGAATTTAAGGGAAAACCGAAGTCCCTCCAAATCTATTTTGAATTTATAATATGGAAAGAAAAAAGAAGCAAGAAACAGGAAGTTAGTTGAGATCAAGATTTATTAACTACAAACTGAAATCTCTTGAACTTTCTATCATATATAGAATATTTCAAAGTTTAGTTGAGTAGTTGTATCTGCATATTGTGCTAGCTAAAACATATGATTTAGTTGCAGTGTATACATGAACGACATTGGCCACAAGCATCAAAAACCACCATTTTTGCTTGTCGAACTCCTGCTCATGATAGGCATTACAGCAAGAAACGGGTAAAGCACCCTCAAAATACAGATCTTCCTCCCATATTGCCTAGGAATAAGAAGAAACCGTATCCAATCCCTCTGAAGAAGATCTTGCATGATTCAAGGGCTGACAAAAAACTTGCAGAAATGGGCATAGAAAAGCCACTTGAGCCTCCAAAAAACGGTCTGCTTGTTCCTGATTTGGTTCCAGTTGCTTATGAGGTTGTTGATGCTTGGAAAATCTTGATCAGAGGACTTTCACAACTTCTCCATGTCATTCCTGTTCATGCTTGCAGGTTTGTGAAAAAACCCAAATAGTTTGCAAGACTTCTATAAATTAAGGATATCAAATTTAAATAGTTTGAAAAGTAATAGACCGACTGTTCTAACTTTGAATCTGAGTTTTCAATCCTAGTAGCACGTGATTTTTGTCTTTGATTCTTCTTTTTTTATTTTGAAAAAGAAACAGTTCAGTTGTCAAATGCATTTCAATTTTATTGTTATATAATTCACAACTCTATTGACATTATAGGAAAATTAAAATTATAAGCAGAAAGGCTGTCTATATTTATCTAAATAATTAACTTACCATTAGTATATCAACACTTCTATGTAATTCTAACATCCTGGGCATCACACTCGCAGTGTGGCGTTTCTGTCATGGTGCTGCTAACTTTTGCAGTTAGAAGTGACAAATAAATGCTTCGATTTTGGTTAGGTTTTACCTGTTCCGTGTACCATATGTCAAATAAATCAAGTGAAAGGATTTAACTTTCAAGGAGATGTGTCATGTACGGATTTAAAGTCATCCAAGCGTAGTTAGATGCATAAAAACCTCATAAACTTGATTTAATACAAATTTATAGATTGATTTTGTAATAATATAGTTTTTACTTTTACAATCATATTTCGCATCAACCTGTTTTGACCTAAACCCTGTCAGCAGTTACTTGACCCATCAATTACACTACCTGTGTGTTTAAAATTTGCCTTCACTTACGGGTTATTATTGTGCAGTGAGTGCTCGGAGGTCCATGTGGGTCAAACCGGCCATGACATTCAGAACTGCCGTGGTCCAAACAGTGCGGACCGGAGAAGTTTCCACTTATGGATAAAAGGGTCAATTAACGACGTTCTTCTCCCTGTTGAATCATACCATCAATATGATCCTTATGGTACCCGAGTTAAACACGAGACTAGATTTGACTATGATAGAATCCCAGCTATCGTGGAGCTCTGCATCCAAGCTGGTGTTGAGTTACCAGGATACCCTTCACGGAGAAGGACCCAACCCATCCGAATGTTGGGCAAGAAAGTGATTGACCGAGGTGGGATCATCGAGCCACCCAAGCCACCACAACATTCTGATGAAATCTTGGAACTGGACACGCACCGGGCCCTTGAGCGGTTCCCTCCTCCAGTCGATGTGGTTGCCACTGCACAGGCAACCCTAAACGCGTATGAGAAAGTAAGATGGGGAGTGACCAAACTTATGAGGAAGTACACAGTCAAGGCGTGTGGGTACTGCCCGGAGGTCCATGTGGGCCCGTGGGGACACAATGCCAAGCTTTGTGGAGAGTTTAAACATCAATGGAGAGATGGGAAGCATGGGTGGCAGGATGCAACGGTGGACGAGGTTTTCCCGTCAAATTATGTGTGGCATGTTCGGGATCCAAAAGGGCTGCCATTGAAGAGTTCGCTCAAGAGGTTCTATGGGAAGGCTCCTGTTGTGGTTGAAGTTTGTGTGCAGGCTGGGGCTCCGGTTCCTCATAAGTATAGGCCGATGATGAGGCTCGATATCGTTGTCCCGGATAACGAGGAGGCTCGGTTAGTTGCTTAGTAACTTAATAAGCCCTGGATAATCAAGTGATTTGTAGCTTGTATAGAATTGAACTAGGACTTTTTTCGTTTTCAATTATAGCAGTTACATGCGATAGATAGGTAGTGTTGTAAATGTTATAAACCATTTGGAAAACCTTAAAATATTGATTATTGATATATACAGATCTACATCATCGTAAAACATTGTTAACATTTACGATTCTACTTTTCTAGTAGTAGTGGGGTACCCGCGCAATGCGGCGACGACGAATAGAGATGGGTTTGATGAGTTTTTGTTGTGCGTATAAATCAAGAGGATGGAGAAGACAATACAAACAATAATACACTTTAACTTAAAATGAATATAAGATAATACGTTTTCCATCAATAAAGCTTCAAACCACTAACCTACTTCTAAAGCTTCATCAAATGGCAAATACACACTAACTAAATCTACTTCACAACATAATTTAAATACACAGTTTCATTGGAGGTGTATTACTGCACAACACCAAATACTACTGGGTTACAAGTCTTTCGATTTTTTTATTATTTAACTGATGTACATATTGGGTTAGGATGTAGAATGATATATGCACCTACTAAATCTTTTTTATTTCATCCTTCTTACACGATAAATGATAGGACGTAGATTTCACTAACTTTGTTTCTTGATGTCTTCTTTTGATTTTAACACCTTATCTTATAATATTAGTAGAAATACAAATTACAAGTATAGAAACTCTCAGTTAAGATACATGTTTCTTTCCCTCACAACTCGGATATTTTTTTAAACATTTTTTACATGTTATTTAAGTAACTTGCATTATTCAATCAGTTTTTTTTTAATTTTTCCTCTTTTGTTACATGTGAAAAAATAATTCGTATATTTCTTTATTTATTATTGTAATTTGACGAGACTCAAACTTTAAAAAAGTTTATTTAATTAGTAGAGACTAACAAACATATACATCTTGGATTATATTATATTATTATATATAATAATAATCATACAATACACCAAGCCACTAAATGAAATTTGTCGATCATTGTTTGGTTTCCAAATTTAATTTTCATGATTTTAATATCTTTATTTTGGAATGATATATTCAAAGTTATGAGTGAGGGATAATTTGGTCTTTCAATTTACTTAAAAATTAAGAGTTTATAAATTATAAATACATTATATAGGAGTAAGATATATGCAGTCAAATAAAACGGTTTGTCAGTTGCTCCAATACATACCAAAGGGCTTAAAAGTCCAGAGGTGGCTGGTGTTTTTGTATTTCATTAAGTTACGAGTTTAAGTCTTGTAATAAATAATATTATGTAAGTTATCTATTTAGTTAATAAATAAAATTGTTGGTAAAATAAAATCTATTTAGGTAATAAAAAAATAAAGTTACCTACATACATAATTTTGAAAAAGTAAATTACTTATTTAGGTAATAAAAAAGTAAGTTACCCACATAGACAATTTTGAAAAAGTAGGTTGCTATTTTATAACATTAACTCTAATTATTAATGACTACATCAAATGGTTTTTAACAGCCACCACCACCAACAAAAACTCAAACAACCACCGTCTACCACCACCCTCTCAGCCCTGACCAATGTCTACTAACATGCTCACTCCGGTGATCGTCTACCACCACCACTCAACACCTCTTCCCCCAATCGTCCCGTCAAGAAAACCAAGAACATCCCAAATCGCGAAGCAAGAACAAGATGTAAAAATTGCAATCGATCAAAAACAAGATCTAAAATGCTAACAAGATCTGAAATACTACACATATCTGAAAAATAGCATGATACGGCGTGTTGATCTTGTTGGGTGTGATTTGACTAGCGGAAAGATATTTGAGACTAGAATGGTTACTCGATGATAAACGGCTTTGAATTCGGAAATGACGTGAACGATAGTTGCATGGAATTAGTTTGCATGAGCATGGCTTTCCAAATGTTTCGGCCAAGGTTACATGTCGTGGGGCTTGAAGCTCAAAGTGGGATGCATGGTTGAAATTTACATGGATGGTGTTTTGAATTAATTTGGATGGAGGCACACGTGGAGTGAACTTTGAGGATGATATTGGAAATTAATTGTATCATGCATGTGGAAAATTAAACGCTTAGATTGAGCGCATCCGTCACATTTTACACCATGTGAGAGCTCGTCACGAGTGTGAGGGAGAATGAGAACCATCGTTTTGCCTCATGAGGCTATGTGCATCGGAGGCATGAGGGGGGTCGTGAGAGGCGCTCACGAGGGTGAACACCATCGCCGCCCCTCGTGAGCCGGCCTTCACGCTCACACCCGTGAGCACCATCGCGCGAGTGAGGAGGAGAGAGGGGAGGGAGTCGACCGTTGGGGGGTTTTCAAATTTTTTTTTTTAATTCCTCCTCTCCTATAAATATAACCTCTTTTATTTAATTTTTCACACATATTTTTTCTACATTCTCCTCTCAAACATCTATATTCTCCTCTTCAAACATTTATATACAAACAAACATGTCATCTGATTCGTCGGATTATTATGATAATGATTTTGAGATTAATCAAGCGGAGGTAGATTTTCTCTCCGTTTATCGTCAAACGATAACCAATTTGTTTATTGGATTGTCCAATGCGGTTTTGGATGTGTTGTGTGAGTATGATGAAGTTAGCTCGAGTCAATCAACAAGACGGCGAGGCCCGGATCAATTTAGAGACCGTGAAGCTGCACACGAGCAACTTGTAGCAGATTATTTTGCGGACAACTGCAACTACAACGACGAATCGTTTAGGCGACGTTTCCGCATGAGCAGACGACTATTCACACGGATAGTCAGCGATCTTGAGGGATGGCATGCATTTTTTCAGCAGGGTGTCGATGCTAGGGGAAGAAAAGGTTTATCTCCCTTGCAAAAGTGTACATCGGCAATTCGGCAAATGGCGTATGGGATGACCCCTGACGGATTTGACGAGTACTTGAAGATGGCGAATTCAACCGCACGGTTATGCCTAGAAAACTTCAACAAAGGTATCATCACTCTTTATGGTAAGCGATACTTACGCAAACCTTCTTACCATGATATTCAGCGTTTGTACACCGCACATGAGAGTAGGCACGGGTTTCCTGGCATGTTAGGAAGCATAGACTGTATGCATTGGGAGTGGGACAACTGCCCAAACGCATGGCGAGGGCAGTACATGAGAGGTGATCATAAGAAACCGACTCTTATGCTAGAGGCGGTTGCGTCACAGGATCTTTGGATTTGGCATGCATTCTTCGGAATGGCCGGGTCCAACAATGACATAAATGTTCTAAACCAGTCGCCGTTATTCAATGATGTATACAACGGGCGAGCACCGCAGTGCCCATTTGAAGTAAACGGTGTACAATACAAACACAGCTACTATCTTGCAGATGGAATATACCCTGAATGGGCTACTTTTGTCAAATCCTTCAAAACACCTCTTGATCAAAGACGAGTAAGGTTTTCTACCGCGCAAGAAGGGGCAAGAAAAGATGTAGAACGTGCTTTTAGTGTGCTTAAGCAACGGTGGCATGTGATAATGCACCCGGCTAGAATGTGGCACACGGATAAAATATGTACAATAATGTACGCTTGTATCATATTGCACAATATGATATTGGAAGACGAAGAACATCTGATTTGTCCATTCGACGAAAACATTAATCAACCAAACGATGAAGACGACGTAGAAATTAGCGAACAACAATTTGAGGCTAATGTCCTAGAAGTCCGAAGTGCGGAAGCGCATCACAACCTTCGATCGGATCTAATCGAGCACATTAATTGGCTTCCGAAAATAAAACGACGACGTTAACTAGTATTTTTTATTTAAATTAATGTAGTTATGTTTTTTTATGTAATTTGAAATTTATAAAATATTATTTGAATTTATATTGTTATTTAATGTTTTTTATAATTATTATGTTTTAATTATATTGTTTTAAAAATTATATAATGTATAAAAAAAAGAAAAAGAAAAAGAAAAAGGATGTGAAGGGTGTGATGGATGCAGGAGTTTGTGTGATGTGATAAGAAAATGGTGGGAAGCTGATGTGACGTTGATGTGGCTGTGTGAAGGGTATGATGGATGCACATGGTCTGAGGGAGGGCTCACGGTCACGAGTATGACCCCCATCGCGTGTGTGAGCGGAGAGAGAAGGCGCTAATTGATTTTTCTTTTTTTTTCTTATGATGTGAAGCATGTGATGGATGCTGGGTTTGTGTGATGGGATGAGGGAATTGTGAGAGAATGATGTGGGGCTGATGTGGCGGGTAAAAAAGCATGTGAAACATGTTGATGGTCTTATCGTGGAGTTAAGTTTGAAATTCAAAATTGGATATATGTTTATAGTTTATCTACGGCCGAGTTGGTTTAAGCATATCATGATGTATTTGATTTGGTTTATGATTCTAGTTGGTTGCCTATAAATACCAAGGCTAGGGGTCAAGTCATATGTACATCAAAAAAATCTTTTGAGTCATAATAAAGAAGTCTCTGGTTCATGTCCGTTGACGTAGGTCGTGTTTTGACCGAACCACGTTATATCTCGGTGTTTGTTTATTTTCTATTTTCCGCATTATTCTAACGTTTGTTTTAGGTGTTTCGATCCTAACAGACCTAATCGAAGAAACCTAATCTGAAACGGTGACGAAGATAACCTAATCGAAGAAACCCCTGAAACGTGACAATGGTGGTGATGACGCGACGATGGTCATGATGTGGCGTTGTTGGTGATGAAGTTCATACGCAAAAACCCTTTTAAAGCTTTGAAGATGGTATGTATTCTCTTGCGATGGTGGTCATGGTCGGTGGTGACGTAGCGAGACAAGTTGGTAGTTGGTGGTGACGCAGCGAGAGTAGTTGGTGGGTGGCGGTGGTGGACTTCCAGCGATGGGAGTAAGGGGGCGAGGGGAGATGGTGGTGGAGGTGGTAGTCAGTAGTCTTCCGGTGAGAGGGAGGAGACGGCATGTGGATGACGGTGGTTTAAGGACTCTGACTGTAATAAGTAGCAAACCACGAGAACAATCCGTGTAATTTACTCTCTCTTAAATGGAAATCAACTTAAAAGAAAGAGAGGTGATTTTTATTCAAATACACAATAAAAAAATTAATAATTTAATGAATGCTCGATAAGAAAAAGATTTTTGAGCAAGTAAGTAATCTACATCAGAATACTTAAAATTTTGTTTAATCTATTATTGTGCAATTAACTACTAATACAAGCTTTCAAAAGCTGTCGATCATTATATAAAATGATAAAATACATTTAATTAACTACTAATTTAGCAGGTTCTAGAGCATCCGTAATAGATGTCATGGATGGTATCAATGACATCAATCGTAATAATTTTTGTTAGGTAGAAACATATTTTCATAGTTTAATCATTCTGCCAATACAAATTTCAATTAATGTGAACCATTTGTTTACAGGGAAAGACTCGTCTAATATGAAATGCCTACGTCGTCCATGAAAAATTATGATACAACAAAGACCATACAATGATATTCAGAACTTAGGATATCCTTATAAATCTCATTCACTTCTTTTTTTTTTCTTTTTCTTTTTACATTTTCCGTTACAAAAGTATATAATTTGATTTTTCATCATTACGTTAATTAAAAAAGAATGTAAAAGTCCAAATTTTTAAGTAAGTCCGCCATTTGAGAGAGGTGAAGAAAAACTTTCCATGTCTTCTACAGAAATTTCAGCGATATCATCGATTGTGTTTGCATGATGAATTCCAGCTTCAATCTTTAACGTCGTACCCTTCCACATTATCATCTCCCTTTCCAAATGCAAACAGTAACTCTCGAAGATTCTAGAAGTAACCGTGAGCTCAAAATTTAACATGAACAGGAACTCCAATTCTAGCCTGTTTAACTCCACATTCGTCACTCCACCAACTCTAGCGTAGAACGCATTGTTGTAATGCCTGTTTTTACATTAACTTAACTATATTAATGTCTGATAAACAAAAGATTCTTAAAAACTCTGACTTAATTACAAGTTTAATAAAAAGATGTTGCTCAAATCTTGATTTCTTTAAAGTTGGTGACAGTTTTGCTATTTTATACTTTTAAGAGAAGATTAATTTAATTGATATAGTAGAAATCTAATTAAAGCGAAAAAATAGTAAAATTTTTATATATTTTGCATTGTATATAATAATTAAGATTAGTAATAGAGACATACTCATCATCAAGAATCTTAGCAGCCACCATAATACTGGTAACAAGCAGCCTATGAACATTTAGTGACACCACCAATGAACCGGGGTGTTTGTGAACCAACCGGTCTATATAAATATACCCCACAACAAAACAAGCCGGGCTACAGTTGGTGTACTTGTATATCCTCTCTAGATATTTCGGAATACTGATCGCCGGCGGTCTTACGCCGTGAAACGACTCCAAGTTCTTCCCCAGCCGCCCTCCGCCACCGCCGCAGCTTAAGCTCAACATCTCGTTCCGGTTCACGAGTCTTTCCATAACAAAAGACAGGATTGTTAGTACTCTCGGGGTTGCCGTGTCCGGTTCGGTCTGTTCCGGCAGCAGGTTCGGGTCGTCATCGGCGATGGCTAACATTTATGAACCGATTGTGGGGCTGAGAAAATGGGTGAAGCGGAAATTTATTGGGTGGGATATTCTTCTTTGTGCTTGTTACTTTAATTGGCTGGCTATTGGGAAATATTACACTTACGTCCCCTTAACTATGTCAATACTTAATTTTAAGCACTCGATTTTATTTATTTGCTTAACGTTGATAGGAAAAATGATTAGACCAAACATGGACGTATAGGGCGGATTAATTTCACATATTATATTTACTTACGTCCCTTTCCTTATAGATATATATATATATATATATATATATAATCACCCAATAGTTTACAAATTTCCTTTTCATAGTTTTAGGGGGGTGTTTGTTTTAGCTTATTATGAGCTTATTTTCCGGGTTTATTTTTCATAAGCTCGTTTGTTTCGGCCTATTTTTTACTAGTTCGGCTTATTTTCTTATTGTAACTCATAATAAGCTGAAAAGTCAGAAAATACGCAGGAAAAAACTAGTTATTAAAAATAAGCCCGAAAAATAAGTCTTAAATAAGCTAGGACAAACACCGGTTTAGTGTAATTAAATATTTAATTTTTTTATTATTCGTAAATTCTGAGTTACAAATCACAGATATCCACTAAAAAAATTAAAATACGAAAATTACTACCACTAAAATGATTTGTTAAATCATGAAATAATTTCAAACATTCTTTATTGTAGTTGCAACTTCCCATTTTTCATTTATATGAATTAGCTTGTAGAACTTATTAAGATCACTTAAGTGCTCCTCCCATAGATAATTAGATATTGCAACCTTAAACGGCTGTAGGCAGAATTCCATTTGTTGGTAATGTGAGCAGGTAATATCTATTTACCCGTCAATCTTACTTAGTTGACTTCAGTATCAAAATTTTATTTTGTATATATCAAACCTTTTAAGTATGTTATAGTTTGTCTATTTTTGTTCAACATGGCTTTGAATACTTTGAAACCATCTTTCATAATCAAGTTTAGTAAATGAGCACTACATTATACATGAAATAAGTTTCCTTTTAAACTTAGTAATGACATTATCCCAAGTCAAGTATTCAACAATCTAAACAAGACATCATTGAAGATGCATTGTCAACAACCATTGTAAAGTGTTTTATTTACTATCAATGTTTCACTCCAAGATCAAATCACGTATATACTTGAACAAAGTTTGATCATCATGAGGATATTCTATATGTATATATGCAAGCATTTTCTTTTTAATTTCCAGTCATAAAGAAATGAGAGTCAAACATATGTATGTAGTTTTTGATTTTCTGAATTCCAAATATATCAGTCGTGAGAGTTAATTTGGAAAGATCTTCCAAGAATACATACATCTTTTCTTTATAAAATGCTTATTATATCCGACTTCATTGTATTTGTAAAAATAATATTGAAATCCGAGTTCAAACCACCAAACTAATTCTTAAACCAATGATAATTGACAAGAGATCATCAATGCACTACAAGAGAATTATATATATATATATATATATATATATATAGGGGAGGGTTCCATTGAGAACCGATTTTAATGCGAGAACCGCGAGAATCAATCTTAGCCGTTGATTTGATAAGTGGAATTCATGGATGGAGAGCATGGGGGGATCGAGTGTGGCAGGGTGTATGTGAGGAATTCATGGTTGGGCAATGACATTGAAAGAGGGGGAATTAGACGGCTCAGATTGGTTCTCGCAGTTCTCGCACTAAAAATGGTTCTCGATGGAACTTCTTCCTATATATATATATATATATATATATATATATATATATATATATATATATATATATATATATATATATATATATATATATGTATGCATTTGTTTATCTAGTACTTGTGTGTTAACATCGATAACAAGGAATAATGAACGGCATCACTAAAGATAATTATCAATTCAATAACTCATTTTTAGTGAATGTTTTCTAGTTTTGGTGTGTGCTTATTGCATTTTTTAATCATTTATGGTTATTGTTTAAAAACCAAATAAAAGTTATGTCATTCAAGATATTTCATTCACACATAACAAATAACTAATTTATAGCTATAACTTATTTCAAGGTTATAATGGTAACTTATTGTAATTAGACAAAACACCGAAAACAAACGACATTTATAAATCTATTACTATTTACATCTTATTCCTTGTGATTTATTCCTATTTATATGGGCCTAGTATATTGAAAGGTAGAATAAAAAGAAACTAATGCCCATGGGCCGTAGCCCATCGGCCCATCTTTAAAGCTAGCCCGGTTAATAACTTAATACTACGATTTCGTAAAATGTTTACTATTATTCGATATAAAATCCTCTTTAAGTTTAAGAAGAGGTCTCTGTTAGCAACATATCCAAAGATAAAACAACACTTGATTATGTTATTTTAAGGGAAGGTGATTATGTTTACTATTCTGCTTTCTTATTTGAAGGTATTTTGGAATTGGTTTTTCTAAAGAACTTGTTTACTTTAATATTAGTGAAATAAGCAACTTATTGTAGACATCTTTGAAGATTAAAATAGCTTAAAGTAAACATAATACATGCCATCTAAAACCCCCATTGAATGTTTTTGTTATCGGTATGTTTTTCATTATGATGATTGGTACTATTTTTTAATAATGTGTAATTAATGAGTAATGAATAAAAATATAAAAGAAAAGAGTAAACCATGTATGGTAATATGTTTAAGGTGAGAAATGGCTAAAATACATTTTGACTAATGGTTAAATTTAACTGAAGTAAGTGTAAAGGAACAAAAACGAAATAAAGTTACCACAACAATAACTATTGACATATTTTTTAAAAATTAAAAGATAAAAAATTGAATTTTCATAACAAGACAGAGATCATTTATGTAATTAACTCTAAGGATGTGTTTGTTATGATGGAATGGGCTATTGGGATTTGGGATCGGAAAAGGAACCATTGTTCAATTTTCTTGTTTGTTAGTCATGCATTAATAGAATTGGTCATTACGTATGAAATAAGATTCTTTTTTTAAGGATTTTAATTTCTTAGAGTATTTTCATTCTTTCGGGGAATGAAATCAATTACTACAGTTTAATATTTTTTTTTCTAAGAATTTATTTTATTTCATTTCTATATTATTTCTCTGTATCAAATATCATATAATAATGAAATAATATTTCTTTTTATTACGACAAAATAACCAAATATGTCAATAAATAATAATGACTTATTTCGTTATCTCATACATTCTATAGCAATTTTATTTCTTGTAAAATTTATTTTCATCTAAACAAAGTAACACTAATCTTAATTTGATGATTGACCTATGTTGTACAAACTGACCTATTAATTCAAATTCGACTCGATTAAAGACCGCTCCACTCAGACTCGTGATTTGCAATCTTTGTAAAAATTGTGCGACACAATACATAGAGATTAGGAAATCTTTCACCTTTATGAATTCGGATCCCCCTAGTTCATATGTTATTTCTTGATTCTTCAATCCATGAATCTTTCAGTAATCTATTGGCCAAATTATCCCAAACTAACGATCTTAGACCAATCAAGAAACTCCATGCTCATTTACTTAGAACTGGGATAATCTTCATCTCCTACACCCTTCAAACCGATCTCGTATACACATACACCAAATGCTCTCACGAAAACAACATTCAAACCCTAACCAAATTCTTCAATTGCTCCGTTCTCACACACCCTCTCCCCTTTAATTCAATCCTTTCTTGTTTTGTTAGAAATGGGCATCCATCTATTGCTCTCAAAACCTTCTCTTTTATGCACGTTCATAGCGTTTCTATAGATACGTACGCGTTGTGTAGCTCGTTAACAGCTTCTTGTTTGATTCGAGGTGTTGCGTTCGGGAAACAGATTCATACCCATGTAGTGAAATCTGGTTGGGGTTCTAGTGTGTTTCTGGGCAGCGCTTTGGTTGACTTCTACTCGAAATCAAAGTTGGTTGTTGATGCAGCAAAGGTGTTTGATGAAATTCCTGTGAAGAACACAGTTTGCGCAAATGCACTTTTATCAGCTTATTCTGATTCTAAGATGTGGGTGGAAGGTCTTGAATTGTTCCGAAGTATGCCTGGTTTGAATTTGTGCTATGATAATTGGACATTTACGGTAGCTTTGAGTATATGTGCTGGTCTTTATGCAATTGAACTTGGTAGCCAAGTACACGCTAATGTCATTCGAACCATTTACGACCCAGGAACCGATGTGTTTCTCCTGAGTTCCTTGATTGATTTATATGGAAAATGCGGGCTGCTAACCAAAGCCAAGCAAGTCTTTAGTATGGCAGGAGTTACTGATGTGGTGTTATGGACATCAATTCTTGGTGTATATGGTAGAAATGGGCATCACAAAGAAGTAATTCAACTGTTTAAAGATATGTTATCTAAGAATATTAGACCAGATGGGGTGGCATTTGTTACAGTCATCTCAGCTTGTGGTCACACAGGCCAGGTTGATCTTGGCACAGAGTACTTTGAGTCCATGGCTCGTGATTTCGGGCTAAACCCAAGTCCCGAGCACTATGGGTGCTTAGTAGATTTGTTCTGTAGGGCGGGTCAGTTAGAAAACGCGTGGAATGTAGTCAACAAAATGCCAAATAAAACGAGTGCTAGTGTTTCTGTTTGGGGAGCGCTGTTGAGTGCGTGTTGTGACCATGGGCATGTTAATTTGGGTAAGCTTGCAGCTCAAAGGGCACTTGAAGTGGATCCTATGAATACTGGGGTTTATGTTTTATTGTCGAATATGTACGCCAAATATGGTTTATGGGACGAAATCGAAGAATTAAGGGAGTCGATGCGTGATAGAGGTATAAAGAAAGATATCGGTTGTAGTTGGATTGAGGTAACCAGGTGATTTCGGTTACATTTTGTCATCTTGATGCTAATGCAGCCCGTTGATCATCGTTTGTGATGCACGGGCTCTTAATAATTGTCACCGTAATTTGAGTGTGGGTCTAACAAGTCGACCTAAACCAACGAGTGAATCATACACGCGTATATATATCAGCTACTTTTGTCAAATATACTCGAAATTGAGTTGTGTTCATTAAAGTTCATACAAAAAACATAGTCCTGAAATTTAAATATTCATTCACATGTGATTCAGTATACTATCACATATAATTGTAAAAATATCACATGTGAACTACGAAAATGTCACTCCGCCCAAAATTTTAAAGAAAATTTGAAGTTACTATTTTCAAAATCCTTTTATGATAAACAGGTTTTACTTAGCAAAATCTTTATTAAATCATTCCAGAAAACAGACCAACCCTGAATAAATAAGGCCTTAGCCTTCCATAGAGCTTTGTTTCAAGCTCTGATACCAAGATGAATTATTCCAGGAAAATGCAAAGACTGAAAGTACGATAACAAAGGGAAGAAGCCCAGATTTCGGAAACGTGAGCAAAAAGGAAAATTTAAATGAAAATTTTTGGAATCAAAATATGAGTGACGGGTTCGAAAAAGCAATTTCCTATTGGTATAATCATTCCCGTACGGCTAACCTTGAATATCTTGATTTATCGAGTTCTTCAAATATTAAATTGTCCGATTTAGAAAACAACGTTGCTGTAATTTATGATCGTCTTTTACTACTATAAAAGGTTTCTATTAAACAGTTTAAAAAAGTTAAAAACCAAAATCAAAGGATAAGTGAGAAGCTAGAGAGTTGTGAGGATTTGCTTAGAAAAACCCAGAGTAAAACCAGAAAAAGCTTTACCCAAATATCATCAGAAGTTCATCAAGCAAAACCACTCACAAAGAAAGAGATTATTGAACTTGTTCAAGAAATTTCGCAACAACCGAAGCATATCGAAGAAAAGGCCCTGAAACGCTCCTCAGAATTAAACAACAAGGTCAGACAAGTTGAGCACCAAATTTAAAGGGTTGAACACCTTTTGAAAGAAGTCCAAAGTTTCCTAACAACCACATGAATTTGGTTAGTATAAAAGCTAGCCAAGAATATATTGAAGCTAAAGAAGCAACAGCTGAAATCGAACCGCCAGCCATCGGATTTGCAGTCCCATCAGAACACAATACAGGACCTCTGGTTGCATCAAAAGCAATCATTAAACAGAACAATACTATATTGTATCTGTTAACCAAACAAGGGCAAGAGATCTCTTCTATAAGGGAATCTCTCGTTAGGATCCAGAAGAACGTTGAAGCTTTTGGAAAACAGGAGTCTAAACCATTAGACCTCAACGGATCTATATCTGATCTGACAAAAAGATTAGATAATTTAACCATCTCAGGAAGCAAGGTCCCGCCAAAATCAAAACAAGGTCCTATCTACGTATACAAAGATCCCAAAAAGATGTTTGAAGAACAGTTTGCCCAGGAAAAGAAATGAATCGTACACCGCCACCAGCCGTAGAAAGGGTAGTCACGGAAGAACTCCCCACACAAGAAGATCAAGTCAGAAACTACAGATAGGTAACACGAAGGAACTTTGAACTCCAACGAGGATTACAGCAAAGAATTGGAAGGTCCTACAATAGGACTTTAGAAGCTTCAATAGATCCGGAACAACAGCTCGAAGCCTCTGGAAGATGAAGAGCTCATTTGACACCAGCTGAAGTATTATACTCATATAACAGACAAACAACACGTCACAGGGTTTATCAACACTACTCCGAACAACATATACGTTGTGTTGAAGGAAATCAAGTATATCTCAGTCTTTGTAATAGCCAAAGTTATTCGACAATAAGAAACTCAAGACTGCAGCATATCCATATAGGGCTAGCCATGATAAGAATTCATGCCCTACACAGAATTGGGGCAGGAACAAATGCTCTCATAGTCCTACAGGATACCAGATGGAAAGACTCTACAAGAATAATCAACACCATGGAAGCTGATCTATCACAAGGTACACAGCTAGTGTACATGGTCCCAAACATGATGTTGAGCATAGATGATTTTCATAATCATGTAAGAATTTTCATTCAAACTCATGGCTACCAGTCATGGCAAGAAGGAGAAAGTAACCTCCTAATATCTCTCTCCATGATTGGAAGACTCTCCAATACAAGCTACGTTGGGTTCAATTATAACGTTCAAAACGTTATAGATCACCTTGCCACTAGGGGAATTTCTGCAATTCCAGGCGAAAGAAGAGGTATTGAAGAACTTGAAGGACAAAGTTGGCATCTAAGACCAGTTGCTCAGACATCTACTCAAGTCCCTGCTCGGGTGGCAGTCTCTCAAAGACTTGATAGGACCACAAGTCTACGATTTGAAGGTTATCAAAGAAAAACGGAACCAGCAAGAATGTCTGTAAATCTGGAAGACAGAGAAACATTCCAAGAAGATAAGGACGAAATCGAGCTAACAGAAACAATTGCGATCTGTATTAGCAATGATCCTCCTCATACTCCTTTTGACATATGTTTCTGCAATGAATGCTTACATGAAGCACGACAACTTGAGGAAGAACCTCTAAACCTCAAAAGAAGATCAAACAAACCTCGTAAAAACAAGCGAAGAAATTGGGAAAATTGGGATACTCTTGGAGAATCTTCTGGAAAATGGGACTATTATGTCAGGTATGATAGTCCAAACCAAACGCTAGCACTTGAAGAAATTATTGCAGTCGGTTGGGGAGACGAGTTCACAGACACTGAAAACATCAGTAAAGGAAAAGTTATCATAAAAAACAGGGAAGTATCAGAATCTGAGTGGGGAAACCCATTCGCAACACACATAGATGAAGAAGCGAAATCTGGAAACTCTTCTGATGATAGCTCTCAAGCCCGAAAAGAAGCCTCGTGCCTACATATAGAAGAAACTGATGAAAGCAAAAGTGAACGAGAAGAAGATGATGGCCTCCCATACCCCAAGTATCGAGAGTTCAGGAAGCTAGTAAAAGAGGTTCTGGAAGATAAAAATACAGAACACCTATTCATGGCCGATGATGCAGAATCAGGAACAAGCTATCAAATACCAACGGATCCAATTATGGGGCAACCTGTTTATCCCCCGTCAGGAGAAAACTTAAGGTGGCCACATAATAATCTTAATTGGAATCCTCGAGGAAGTCATGGTAGTTTCCAAGGAAACTATAGCAAGTATCATAGCCAACAATGGTCCTTACCACCAGCATGGCTAGATACCGGTGCCCTGCTAGTCCTTCCCAATGATCCAGGCCTATGGAACGATGCCATATCACGATGAGAGTCTATTATCATCAATAGACTAAACAGTCAAACCTGGCCCGACAACAAATCAAAAATGATTTTTGTGGAAAATTTGCTCGGCGAAAATGAGAAGCTTATGTGGCAACAATGGCGCACGGCTTATCCAAACATCTATGCTTCCATAGAAAACATTGCTGATGATCCACAAAACATAACATCCCAGGTTAGGCAGATAATTATCATGGAAGACCCTTACAAAGGATCGACTGAGGAACAAGATAGGGCCCAAAGAGACCTTGATCGTCTTACTTGTGAAAAAACTAAGAATCTGTGGCAATTCTTGGACGAGTTCAAGATACTGTCTATCAAATCAGGGAGATTATTTTTTCCTTCAACTAAGAAAAAATTCTTCTATAAACTGCCACCAGCCCTGTCCAGAAAAATCGAAGAATCATTCAAAGCCAAGTACCCAGGCTTAACCGCAGGAGTACTACCGGCAATAAAGTTTACACATACTTTCATAGCTGACATGTGTAAAGAAGCAACCTTATCCAAAGAATTAAAGGATTTATCTCTTTGCTCTGCAATATCCATCCCGGGGTATTACAAGAAGAGTCAGAAGAAATATGGCCTGAGAAAGTCTCAGACATATAAAAGAAAGCCTCACGGGTCACATGTAAAAATCTTCAAAACAAATACAAATATGACCGAGGAAAAGTTAAAAAATGCAAGTGCTTCATTTGTGGAAAAGAGGGACATTTTGCCCGAGATTGCCGAAGCAAGAATGGAAATATTGCAAGATTGGCTGTTTACCAAGATCTTGAACTTGATAAAGAATGGGATGTAGTTTCAGCAGACTTCGATGATAGTAGTGTCTTCAGTATTTCAGAAGGAGAAGCAGATGCAAGACAAAGTTTAAAAGCCATTATACAGGAAAGTCCTATTGAAGAAACCTTGTTTATGGCAATCAGTGAAGAAGATAATGATAACTCTGATAATGAAGAACGTCATGAAGTTGCTTACATGTTCACCCCTCAGAAATATATATTCTACCCGGGATCCAGAAATTCGATATCAGAAATGGTACACATTGCAGGATCATGGAAACCAATCAAAGAAGTTCCTGAGAAAAGCAGGAAATGTAAGCATAACTGAGAAGAAAATGCAATAACCAGTTATCTTTTCTGCTACTACTGTGGCATCATCACAACAGATTTATCAAGGCTACATTGCACAGAATGCAAACTCACAACCTGTGGATTATGTTCCCAAAATTACCTTAATATACATGTTAAGGTAAAACCAAAGGAAGTGGTTACGTCAGCAAGCAGCTCAAAATCATCCAGCCAAGAAGCAATATTGCTACGAGAGCTACTTGCAGAAAAAGATAGAGAACTCAAGTAAATGATTAAGGATCAAGTAAAGGAGTATTATGAGCATAATATCAAGGAAGCAATTTGGAAAGCTAAAGAAGAAGAGTGGAAGAAGAGTGAGCATAGACTTAAGAATGACCTGGAAAAAGGCATAAAATTGCTAAGTCAAGAAGAAAGCAAAGAAGATTCAAGTAAAAACCTATGGGTTATTGAGCAACTAAAAAAAGAAAATGATTGGTTTCAAAGGGTTCGAATTCAAGAATTAGAAGCTAAAGTACATGAACAAGAAGCTCAACTCCAACAATTGAAGTCTAGGATCAAAAGCCAAGAGGAGGAACTGGAAAGACTCAAAGGACAACAAAGCTCAAATTATGATGACACTTTTCCCCTTCTAATTACACAATTGGTAGGCGCTTTCATAGAAGAAGAAGTTATTCGAAACACAACCGAAGGAGTTCCAAGGATTAGGAAGGTTATTAATCAACTCTACAATATCACTGTAGAATTTGACATTGCAGGACGCCCCTTCTTCAAAACGCGAGCCATTATTGATACAGGCGCATCATCATGCTTTATCAATAAAACAGTCGTTCCCAATGAAGCAGTCGAAGCCCTCAACCAACCCGTTAACATTAACGGTCTCAATTCCCAACAGCAGGCTAGGCATAAGATAAAGCCTGAGACTTTTTCAATTGAAGGGAACAGGTTTAGGGTTCCTCTAATCTATACATTCGAAATGACTATAAGCGATGGTATAGAAATGCTAATTGGCACTAATTTCATTCGTGCCATGAAAGGAGGAATTCGGATTGAAGGCGAGAAAATCACAATCTATAAAAAAGTCACAAAGATCCCAACAACGAATCAGACAGAAATTTCTTGATGCCTCATAGAAGAATTAGAAATGGAGGAAGAAGATTATCATGAGCTAAATGAATCTATCTTCTATAACCAGCAAAAAGGAATAAACTTTAAACAAAAGTTTAGCCCTTTGCTTGATAGATTAAAAGCTCAAGGATACATAGGGGAAGAACCCCTGAAGCATTGGAAGAAAAATTGTGAGCTATGTATTCTGGACATCATAAATCCCGATATCACCAGTGAAGATAAGCAGCTTAAGCATGTCACACCTGCTCTTGAAGCAACTTTCAAAAAACATGTGGATGCCCTTCTCCAACTCGGTGTTATACGACCAAGTAAAAGCAGGCACAGAACTATGGCAACGATAGTAAACTCTGGAACTATCATTGACCCCAAAACAGGGGAAGAGATCAAAGGAAAAGAGCGAATGGTTTTCAACTACAGATCGCTAAATGATAACACCTACAAAGATCAATATTCCCTTCCTGGAATCAATACGATTCTAAAAAAGATTGGGAATGCAAAAGTATTCTCAAAATTTGATCTCAAGTCTGGCTTCCACCAAGTAGCCATGAGCATAGACTCAATTCCTTGGACATCTTTTCTCGTCCCAGGAGGTCTGTATGAGTGGCTTGTTATGCCATTCGGATTGAAAAATGCCCCCGCTATTTTTCAAAGAAAGATGGACAAGTGTTTTAAAGGTCTTGAAGATTTCATTGCCGTCTATATAGATGATATATTATTCTTCTCCAACAATGAGAAAGATCATTCAAGGCACTTGACAAAGATGCTAGAAATTTGTGAAACAAATGGTTTGGTTCTATCTCCTACAAAAATGAAAATAGTTGTTCCTAAGATCGATTTTCTTGGAGCAGTAATAGAAGAAGGAACAATCCAGTTACAGCCACACATCATAAAAAAGATAGTAACCTTCAATGAGGAAGAACTCAAAACAAAGAAGGGGTTAAGATCTTTTTAGGCATACTCAACTATGCAGAAACCATATTCCCAAACTGGGAATGCTCCTCCGACCATTATACGAAAAAACAAATTATCATGGAGACAAGAGGCTTAAAGCATCTGATTATGATCTTATCCATAAAATCAAGAATCAAGTTCAACAACTCCCAGATTTATCAATACCATCCGAAGGTGCCTATATCATTCTGGAGGTAGATGGATGTATGGAAGGATGGGGAGGTGTTGTTAAATGGAAAAAATCTCCTGAAGATCCAAAAACCAGTGAACAAGTTTGTGCCTATGCCAGTGGCAAATTCCAAAATGTTCAATCAACCATTGATGCCGAGATACATGCATGCATCAACACACTAGAAAAGCTAAAAATCTATTACCTTGATAAACAAGAGATAACCCTAAGAACTGACTGTCAGGCTATAATTAGTTTTTACAATAAAACTAGTAGCAGCAAAGCCTCTAGGGTTAGATGGATGAAGTTTGCAGATGCCATAACTGGCACTGGAGTCAAGATTAAGATTGAACATATTGATGGAAAACACAACACCCTCGCAGATTCATTATCACGATTGGTTAACTTGTGTTTTGCAGAATGTACCAAAAAAATGAAGAAGGTCCTTCAAACAGCAACCCAAGCAATCGAGGAGGAAAAATTGAAAAGGAACTAGTATGGTTCCTCACCGATGAAGGAGCAAGACTACTCTACAACAGTAACCCAGATCTCAAACCTATGCCTGGAAGCATTACACAAACTCTCAGAATCCACGAACCAGCAAGTGAATACAAGCGTGTCCAAAAGGAAGCCCATACATACCCAATCAACAATAGCGCTCAGTGTGCTCTCGAACGAGTCGCAATGTCAATTGAAAAGTCAGAAGGACGAAATGCAGTTGCAGCCATGGAAGAACTCACAGCAATTGTTCAATATAAGGCCCATGTCTGCTATGGGCAGAGATCAAGGGATAATTTCGCCAGTGATTGGTGGCCAGACGTCGCAGCCCAAAACATTAAGGCCCAAAAATTACTACAAGAAACACAAGAATTGGTCCGAGAACTCGGACAACATTTTGTCTAAAGCCTACAAAGCCCAAGTTCCAGCCCAATACAAATATAGCCCAATCCATGGAATGCTTCTAGAAGATGATGCAAGCGATGACTGAAATGAAGAAAATTATTGGTGGACCCCGGAATTGATGACTACTTCATAAAAGCAACAAAAGTTATTCATCCAGACCCCCTTTACCCCACCATGCGGAGGGCTCGCATCTAGAAGATGCTCCCCACTTAATGTATAATTATGGGTGTTCACAGCTGTCCTCTACGACAGTGTTTCTAAATAATGCATATCAGTATGAGAAGATATGCTCCTGATCTCATGGGCGGATGAACATCGTGCTTGTCGGCCATCTTTTGTAAATTATTGCTCGTTTTTGTCTGTATGTGAATTATTGACACCTTTAATAATTCACATTTGTATTATAAATAAGCCTAATTGGTATTGTAATTACACACCACCACTTACAAAAGCATCTAGCATCTTCCGCTTTCTCTCTTGTAAGATTTTCTTCAATCAAACTCTTTTCTTAAGTTTTAGTCTTTGTACTTTCAGTCTTTGCATTTTTCTGGAATAAGCTGATCCAAAAACTAAAATTAGTCCCTCAGGATTAAGTATGAACTATATTGAACATTTCCCACCCGAAACTAACAAAGAAAATACTATGTAAACAAGAAAATAGCAACATATCCGCCATTTTCATATTCTTTTATTCGATTCTTATACATACACTCCTAAACACACTTTTATTTCCTTTCCTCGCATAAACTTATAAAAGATCACCCATACTATTTAAATACATAATGAACAAAACGAATAAGACTTAACAGTATTCAACACAATTCAACTGTTTACAACAGCACAATTCCTTCGAATCTCACCCGAGGTGCCCGTTTTCACCTCGACTTGACCCATTTTTTCCATTGATAACGCAAACTCACCGAAGAAATTCTGGAGCGAGCCTTGAAGGAGTTGGTTTATGAATGATAACGTGTTAGGGTTTCGAGTCAAGGCCGAATCAGACTCGAACAATCCCCTACGCTTCAACAATAACGTGTAGTAGCTGAGATCGAAACTGTTACGGCTCCCAGGATCCATCTCAACTTTTGTTGTGTTGTCGTTTTGGGTCCTGCATTTTCTCGATCTAAGATTGTCTGCGTATTCACTATCGAGTGACGGGTCTCGATCTCCGACACCTGTGAAATTGTATAGACGGTTTGAAAATGCTGTACAGTGTGCGATTCCAATGGTATGAGCTCCTGAAAGAAGAACAAGATCCTTCAAATCAAGACTTTTGTTCGCAAACTTTTGTATGAGGATGGTGATATTGTCGAATGGAGCAGGGATATCCGATAGTGCCTCTGATGAATTCGATATCAGCCCGTCTCTTCGACCCGTTGGAACTTTCCAAGAAGGACCACCCTATAATGAAACAAAAAACAACAAAAATATTTAGAAAAAGGAAAATCTTGTCTCATTACAAGTAAACTTGTCGGAAATAGTTGATAGTTGTAGCTGTAAACTATATGTATATTCTAGTTATGTATTTGTTTGACAAATTAGCTGGTAACTTGAGTGAAAATGACAAAAAAGGACAAATTATATAAACAGGAGACGATATAAAACAATTAAAGATGTTATTTACGTAATTTGATATATAAAAAACTTCCAGTTAGTTTTAAAGTTACTTCAAGTTTTATTCATACCGAACATACCCTGTGTATTTATAATTTAAGGGTCTCATATTAAATCAGAAATATGAATTCTTACAGTGACAACAATTGAATCTCTAGCAGAAAGAGCAACAATATCAGCACAAGAAACAATCCCAGGGCATTCTGCTTCAACTAAACTCTTCAATCTATCAATGAAATCAAACCCTCTTACAGATAGGTTTGGAGCTGCCACTTTCTCTGTTTGATTCCCAGTGGATGAAGTAAAATTCAAAAGGACTGATCCATCACAACCCTGTCAAAATCAAAACTTCAATAATTATAGTAGTAAGGACAAAAATGTCATTGAAAGCTCAAGGGTAAACTGGTCATTTCAGATTTTTCAACCATGTACGTCCTACACTCTCACGTGATTTGGACAATTGCTAACGAAGGACCATTGTTTGATTTTCCTTTAATTGAAAATAATTTGATATTTTCTCGGCATTATTCTATACAGCAATCATTCGGGTCACACTAGTCGTTTTGATCGCATAAAATAATTGCCAACATAAGTGTTGGTTTTTTTTTAATCTATGTATACACTCTAATTCTACTCTTAAATTTACGTCTTTTATTTACTATGAAATCTAAAGCTATAATTTTAAGAAATATCAAACACACCGGATATTATTATAAGCCTTTTAATAGTCGAATTTAGATGTCTATACATAAAAACATAGCTTAATTAGTTAAAGGTGTTTAGACTTAGCTTATTCCATGATAAATATGTGCAGTGACAAAATGTATAGTCATTACAAGTTACTCGAGTAAGTTCCATAATGGTTAATTTTCACATATTAGAAGGAATGAAAGTAAATGTGTGCTTATCAAGTTACAGGTTCGAATCCTTTGGTCGAGAATAATGAAGATACAGTGAAACGCATAAAACCGAAGAAAAAAAAAGAATGATAATCCGCAAACATTGTTATAATTATTAAAGTAACAGAACCCGAAAATAAGACTGATATGTTGTATAGTGTAAACTTCATACAACATAACAATCACACTTCGGGTTCTGATTATGGATAGAAGAAGACTAACCCGGACAAAACAGTCATGGAAATGCATTCTTATGAGAGCAGCCGCAAGCGATGGAGCATTAGGGATATGCTCATTCACGTAATCTTTCACAATCTTTTCGGCTTTCGGGCATGAACTCGAGTAAAACCCCATCTGCAAATCACCTTGAACGGATCCAAGAACTGCTAGAAACACCAAAATCAAGCAAAAGCCTTTCATTTCTCTTTTGCCTTCTTTAACCAAATACTTAATTTCCTCTGCTGATCTTGAAACTTAGCTGGATCATATATAGGGAGGGAGTATACAAGTAAGACCTGGATACAAATCACACAAGCCAGATAAAAAATGGTTAATTAATGAAGCTTGTCATTATGATCATCATCTTCAGATTATAAAATGATTGAGAGCAGCTATAATTAGACGTCGATCAATGGGTCAATATTTAAAGTAACAGATCTCACCTAAATACCTAATATATGATATATGCATGAACAAGTGACATCAGATCCAAATCACACACTAAAATGCACACAGTTGATGTTCATGGATATATATATATATATATATATATATATATATATATATATATATATATATATATATGTGTGTGTGTGTGTGTGTGTGTGTGTCGTTCATGGAGAAGATAGAGTATGAGTTATTGAGGGGTTTTTTATAATATATTATATGATTTATTTATTTAATTAATTAATCAATTATATATGTTTGCAAACTGGAAAGTGTGTAATTAATAAAGGTGAAGAATATTAATAATAGTGGTTTTGGTAACCTGCTTCCTTGGACATGAAGTGCATGCGAATAGTTGAACATGTTCCCTTTGTCTATATTCTTGATTTACTGAGATAAATAAATTAATATATATTTTAAGAGTTATATTTTAGTATCATTCACTTTTATCGTAAATATATAGAATTTAAATAAGGATTTAAAATTTTACGAGTAAGACCCATATAATAAACATGTTCAAATAATCAATAATTCAAGATTTTTATTATTCACTAGCTAGAATCAACAATTAATAAATCAATATTTTAATGTGTAAACAGTAGATTTGGACATTTGGTGAAATAATGAAGTGAGTGTGATTGGCACATGCAGTGTACAAGTCAAGCAAAGGTTCCTTTAATTAATATGCTTAATTGCTCAAACCCAATAATTTTGGTATGCTTAATTAATGTAGTGATTGTGAAAGTTGGAGATTATGTTCTTTAAAAACTTAAATCATATCTTTCTTTCATTTTTTTATTTGAAAATAATAATAATTTAAAAACCAAAAAAAACATTAAAATAAATAACACATTAGCTAATTTATAAAAAACTAGCATATATAAATTAAATTAGGTCTGTGTAATTATGGACCTTTTGTTCTTGACTTCAATAATGATGTAGAAGCATAACAATTCGTATGTCACTGCGTAACTCTTCAAATATTTATTTTTTTAACAATCAAAGTATAATTATCAGAAAATACGATGTCACAAACCATCAAGATAAACTTTTCTAGTCAAATATTTATAAAACCATTCATAATACATTTCCACGAAAATTAAGATAATAAAGATGTTTGAAACTAACAACTGGTATATATAAAACATGGGGCTCAAAATGTGAAAACCTCCATCATTAAAGTGTTTTCATTGCAGTTGAGTTTTTCATTTAAACTAGCTAGAACCTATCAGATCCATTTAAAAGAGTAAATCAATAACTGTAACCATAAAATCTAATGGGCACATAACTCACATATTACACTAGGTATGTATACTTTAAAAGTATATCCATTATCATATATCATAGTTCACATAACACCACTAGAGTGCATTGACAACAATTTTCAGGAATCACAGCTTTCAAGATTAATATAGTTTTCTCATATTCTCGAGATCAAGAATCACTTTTCAAGATTAACATAGTCTTCTCATATTCTCAAGATTAACATGCACATTTTACACATATAGTGACAAAGCTAGTGTAACTTACCTGGCAGAAGTAACACAAATTTACAACAGCCCACTTGAAAATCATGAAATTAAAACACATTGCTAACTACAACAACCTACAATTAGATAATAATAATAAATCTTCTAATTTAAAGATTAACTAGAATGACCGGTCAAATCTCATAATGTTTGCAGGCTATGCCACTATTGCAAAACACCAAACATCATAAACCAAGGGTTGTTGTAAAACCCTGGTTTTCGCAAAAGCTAATATTGTCATAAGGACTACTTATCTCAAAATATACTTGTCAAAACATTTGTCGTGAAACTATAACTCTCACAAAGGAAAATTTATTGCAAACGATACTACTTCTCACAAACTATGGTCCATCGCGAAAACCTTAACCACTTGTCTCAAACTAAAACTGTCGCAAAGTACGATTCGAGCCTTTCCCTTTTGTGCAAAGACTACTTCTCGTAAGATCTCACTTCTTGCAAACCTTTTGCGAGCCCCCCTTTTGCAAGCTTTAAGCCCTTGCAAGGTTGTGCTTAGATGCAATTCGCGAATTAATTTTTAAATCTCATTATTAAACCCATTAAACCTAAAGATTTTTTATCACCAAACACCATAAACTTTAATATGAACAAACCGTCATTCATTAATTTGAATATGGTCGTCATTTTCGAATATCAAGTTGGGTCTTCGGCACTCAAAGTGACAGCACGCCTATACGAACTAAAACTTGCACGAAGCTCCTCGAGTAGGATATAATATAATTTACGTTCTCATTTTCATAAAACATTAAGTAAATCACGTTCGCATGCGTATCATATCAAATAACATAATTCACTTAGTCAAGTAATCAACAAAAATTAATCAATTCAAATTAATTAAAACTCCTCAAAATGGTTTTATCGTTATACTCGTTTTTGGAAATCTATTGAACTCGTCTGTAGTCTTGAAAGTAGAAGCCGAACTGAGAGATTAATGAATCCCCTAAAGAACAACGAGTCCTATTAAGTAGCGAATAACAAGAGTCAGGTACAATGTACAATTATATAACCTACAAGTTTAATTACAATTCTAACTCAAACGAACTAATATATTTCCACTTATCATAAATCTAATTACTAATCGGATTGTAATTTAAATACATAAACTAATTCGCAATTCCCTCCTTAAACACAATCGTAATTCAAGTTAACAATACCATGATAATTGAGCCCGATATTTAATTAAAAACAATCACACTTGAAATATATCATTTACGCTCGAATATATTTATACAAAGACATTAAAAATATTCTAAACACAGCCTTAGCTTTTTAACTTTATTTACCGAGCCCAGTGAAAAGAACATCTAAATTCTAATCAAAATCGAGACCATAAATAACATTGCAATTATTGGCCTGGTTATATTGACCAGTCAATATTTCTTTATCCATTTATTAAATTAATAAAACTATTATTAGAAAGTATCTACTTTGTTGGAAAGTGCCTATACTGAAAACATTTTGCCCCACTTAATCTCTTCAAACTTCTCATCTTTCTTTAATCTTTATCTTTTTTATTATTTTTAATCTCTATTTTTGGTATATATTAAAAAATAAAATTAATTTGTAATCATTCTATTAATATATATTAAAATATAAAATTATAATGTCATCATACTATCTTTAAAAAAAATTTATTAATCATGTCTATATATTTTCTTAAATACCCATAAATTAGTTGTTTTATATTAAAAAACTTAAAGCCTTTCATATTGTATAAAAGTTTCCGTTTTTGAATGATTTAGTTATTAACATCAAAATATTTTTATAGAAAATTTATTCAAATCATGTTATAATACATTTTTTTGTTCTTATTTATTTAAACACGTAGACCAATTTGATTAAATCAAAACATTGAATTTTCATTCTTCTATTTATGATACTATTTTATTTTGAGAATCAATATTCAAAAATGGCGTCATAACATATCATTTTTAGTGTCTTCTTTGTTTGTTATATTTTTTTCCTTTCATATAAATCGACGGAGATGATCACTATTCAAAAGGCTACGATTCACATATAGCAACGATCTTTTCCGTATTTTATCTTACTTATACATTTGCTAAGAAACTCATCTTCTTCATAGTTTATTTTTCAATTATGAAGAATAATTACATTCTTAATAAGCTCCAAAAAGAACTTCAATGAGATAGTATTCAAAAAATACATGGTTCACCAAGACGACAATTATTTTCGGACTTTAGCAGTATTAATTACATATAATGAAAGAACTTCATGGATGTCTTTAAACAATATATCTAATCGTCCATTCATATTGATGTATAAACTTATTCCATAGTAACATATTATCTATTTTATATGTTATTTTCATGTTTCAATAAACCTAATTGAAAACGCATATCGTTTATTCATATATACTATATAAAAAAACTATATTGGTAGAGAATACAAACAATGTTTGTGATGTTTATTATTACGATAATTTTTGTATGATTACCATTGTTTTACTATACATGTTAGTACTGTTTACGAGAAACATATAAATTTACTTTAATCATCTTTCATGTTTATACATGAGTAATTTAACTAGTATTTAGGTAAAATTTAATATTTGAGCAACTTAACACGTTAACGAAAAATAATGTAACCAAAATCACCCCATGTATACATACGCTTACAAATTTTTATAAGAATGGGTCATCGTACTTTTATTTATCTACTTCATAAAATGAATAGTATAAATAACTAAGGTGTTAAAATGTGCACACCAAGAATAGTACATATAAATAACTAAGGTGTCAAAATATGATAAACTTTGCTTAAAGTACCATTACATATAAACTTCCCTTTGTTTAAAATAATACAACACATTTCACAAACCATCCATTATATATATGCAATGGGTAGCCTAAGATTCAAGCTAATTTCAAAGTCTCGTTAAAATTTTTATTATTTTTATTATTATTTTTATTTAACACCAGTTTTTTAGTTTTAACTTTTAAAACATTATTCTACTGGTTAGCATCAAAACATCTGAGTTTACCAAAATAATGGTCCTATGTACACATGTGCTAACAATTTACAAAAGTAGTATCAAACGTCAGCTGCATAAACAACAATACTGAAACGTAAGCTTTTATTTAGTGAGGATACTATATTAAGTGAAATAAACATAAAGCAGGAGTAAAGTGTTCTCAGGATATCTCACATCCAAGCTGTAACACCTGCAAAGCTATTCAAATTATTACTGCACAGGAGTATAGTCACACCACCTGCGTAGCTATATACACCGTCATTGATCTGTGGTACACAGCTACACCACCTGTGCAACAATGTACCCTAATACCATTCTTGTGCATAGCTCTACCACCACTGATGTATAAAGTATATGCATAATAACTATATCACCTAATAGAGATATCACAGAACAGTTTATATCATGGATACTTACATGCTACTTATACAAGAGAAGTAGCAAACTCGCCTCAGTATTCAGTAACATCCTAAAACAATCAAATGTTAATGTTATAGCAATGTTCACGTCAATGACTAGTGTCTATAGTTATCATACCAATAGTGTATCAACATACAACCACTGTTGGTCAACTGCAAACTGGTCAGAGCAAGGCACAAATCTACCTGCTTGGTTGCTTGCAGACATGCTCGTGCTTCGCTCTCAGGCCTGGTCATGACCTCGATCTACAGACATGGGCGTACTAGCAAACACGCCCATACCTTATATAGGTATGTCCGTCCCCGAGCACGCCTGTACCCCAAGAACTAGGGTCTGTCACGGGACACTAGGCACGTCCGTACCCCCTTTAGGTACGCCCGTGCCTCACTTATATCAGCAACAGTGTGCCGACTGTTTTAACATATTTCTGACCAAACTCAAAATAACTAAACATACAAGTGTTTCCAGCACTTGTTTAACTTACTACGATCACTATAACCACCACCACCACCACCACAACAACAACAACAACAAATACTAAAGAGCTGAAATCAGATACTAAGCTTCTATTTTCCTTGATCAAAATCGCAGGTGACAAGGTGGTAGTGTGTGTACGCGTGGCTATGTATGTATACATGTGTTTTTATGTTAATCGCCAAGAAGAAAACAACATATAAAGTAAATCTACCACTTTGGTCTATTTGCATAACTAACTCCTGTACTTAATAGGTTTTAGAATTAACAGTTTTAACCCCTCTAGTTATAATCATATATAGGTAACTTATAATTCACATAGCACTTATTATATATTTATTTAAAGTAATCGAACCTTAGAGGGTCACATAATTATTATTATTATTATTATTTTTGAAATATAATATTATTGTTATTGACTAAATAAGTACTCAAGAACACTAATTGAAGAAGACATGATTCGAGAACATATTAATGCAAATCTTTAATAATGAAATCTGTTAAAGACAATTCACACATATATATAAAGCTTTAACTTTCTTTTTGTTTACTCCAAATCATATCATAGATTAATTCACCTTAACAATTTAAGGCTTAAACAGAAAACCACATAGCCATAGTCATCCAAAGATGTCAGTAAATTTGAATAATATCAATAAAGCTTAAACATGATTTATTAACAACATTTTCTAATTGAAGTCTCTAAATAGGTTTTAGTGCAAAATCATCAACTTAATTAGAATTATATATACCTCGACTTCTTTGTTATTGTTTTCCTTCGCCCAGAAGTTGTTTGGATGTTTTTAGTCTGATCTTTCCATTAATTGCAACTACTATATACAGAGTTTTGAGTTTATTCTTGAGGACTACACTTGCCACTTTAGATTATTTTCATAGACGGGTATTCCTTTCTCTTATTTAACTCACAACTTATCCTCTTGATTGGCTAGATACATCCAACCTGGAGGGAAGTTGGTTGGTGCGTGAGAACCATCTATACCATCGCCCCCACCCCCTAAAATGAGAATAGAAGACTCAATCTCAGCCGTCCAATTTGCCCTCTTTCAATGGCATTGTCCACCTATGAATTCACATGCACCCTGCCACACTCTATCCCCTCACGCTCTCCATCCATGAATTTCACTTACAAAATGAACGGCTGAGATTGAGTCTCCCATTCTTATTTAATTTCTCATTTTTATTTGTATATATATATATATATATATATATATATATATATATATATATATATATATAGGGGAGGCTTCAAATGGGAACTGTATTTCGTACGAGAACTGCGAGAACCAATCTCAGCCGTTCCTTGGATATGGGAAGTTCATGGATGGAGAGCGTGGAGGGGATCAAGTATGGCAGAGTGCATGTGAGGAATTCATGGGTGGGCAATGACATTAAAGGAGGGGGAATTAGACGACTCAGAATGGTTCTCGTAGTTCTCGTACGAAAAACAGTTCTTGTTTAAACTTTTGCATATATATATATATATATATATATATATATATATATATATATATATATATATATATATATATATATATATATATATATATTGTGTGTGTGTGTGGGGTGGGTGGGGGGGGGGGGGGGGGGGTTAAAGGAGATTGATGTGGTTTTAAAGTAATAGGAGTGAAATAAAGATAAACTAGTTTATTGACCCGTACACGCACGTGTATTTCGGAAGTGTATTTGAAATATTAAATTTTTTAAATAAAAGTAATGCAGTAAATGAAATATCATCTTTGTGATGAGAATATATACTAATTTTAAAAAAGTGTCATATTACAATGAAATTTATACCAAAACATAAATAAAAATGAGACGGTTGTAAATATATAATTATTTTTTATCTAAACAAAATATATATATATATATATATATATCACAAGTTACTAAAAATAATTTATAAACAACTTATAATTAATTACATTAATATACAATTTTTATAAAACTCCCTCACATTTTCTTAAAACCTCTTTATATGTTTCATAAAACCCCCTCAAAATATTCATCTAACTCTCTCCCAATAGATTCAAAAATTAATATTTCGAAATTGAAATTGAATAATTTGAAATTAAAATTTCTTATTCACGTTGTTTATCTTTTCAAAATTGTTTTGAGAATAAAATAATTTTGAAATTGAAGATTATGATTGGTTAATTAAGACTCAATTTATGGTTATTTTTGGAAAATTTGCATGCCTTTTATATATATACTAGTTTATTATCCCGTGTAAAAACATGAGGATGTTTAAAAAAAGTATAAAATATGATGGTATGAAATTATAAATTATAAAAGATATAGTAAAATAAGTGTAAAAGTGTTTTAGAAATGTTTTGAGATATTAAAATTTTCAGATAAAAATAATAAAATATCACCAAACATTTACATATGTCAGAATTTATGGTAATTTAATACTCAATTTATGGTTATGTTTTTGAAATTGAAGGTTGTGATTGGTTAATTAATACTCAATTTATGGTTATTTTTAGAAAATTTGCATGTCTTATATATATATATATATATATATATATATATATATATATATATATATATATATATATATAATGAAAAAAAAATAACGTGATCGGTGATCCTGATATAAAAATAAGAATAAAAAGACATATAAATACACATTATTTTATTAATTGTTAAAGTGTGTATTATTCTGACACGCTATTTTACTCCATTTTGTAATAATCCATAATTACGTTAAATTCTTAATTCAGTACGTATATCACTTATTTTCTTGACTCCAACTAGTATTATATTTCAACTTAGATAATTTACAATGGATCGATACAATATTTGATAATCTACAAAATACTGCAAACATACAAACCCATTTCGACGATCTTACAGATGTCCGAGTAATCTTTATCAAAAATCACCAATTAAGTCGGTTCAAAAAAAAAAATCACCAATTAAGTATAATTCAATAGGTTGCTGAACTTAAATATTATTCTTAGGTTTGATATGTAATATTTTGATTTTGGAAGGAGAAACCCTTAAATTTCTTTTAGCATATATTTTATTATATAACTTATAATAAAAAATTAATTGAGGGAAAATTTTTCGAGGGTCTGCAACCATCCTGTATCTCTATCAAGTTCCTCCCTTAAGTCATATACATAAATCATGTTACGTACCCATTAATTAAGTACTAACATACCTAAAATTAACCCGTATAATAAGCAAATCTATTTAACCCGATCATGAACCTTAAACAGGCACATCTATTGACACATAATTAATATTTGATTAGTAGTTAGTGAAAATTAAGCAATTAATTTATAAATAATAATAGTATAGGCCAGTTGTGATTTTTCTTTAACAACTAAACATAGGTGCACTGACTTAGTCTTAAATCTAAAACTTTTTTACTTATAACAAAATTTGAATCTATTATCATAGATTATGAAAAACACTGTTTCAACACTTTAATATTACTAAATTACAAGCTCTTCAATAGTTGGTTGTAAATTATACACACCTAAACTATTCATACGCCACTTAAAGTTTTGTAAAATTTAACATTATATCTTGTAATCACAAAGAAATTATTATAAAATAATTAAATAATAAAGAAAAAAATTCAAAACTTTAAGGGGTATATAGAAAATTAAGTTGAAAATATTCTTACGCAAAGAAAGGGACCACTTTTCCAACTCTAACCTACTAATTAATGTCTTAAAACTATTTTTTTATATTTTATTAGCTGGTTTAAATACCTGTATAAATATATAGTAGTATAAAAATATTATTATATATTCATTTATTTAAATATCTAATTGTTTTATACTAACGAAAGTAAAATATAATATTAGACTTTCTCAAAAACTAAAAGAATATTATATTAAAGTTGATTGACATATAAAAGTAATTAACGACAACTTTGAAAATAATATAAAATTTAATTATGATAAGATTTATATCATATAATAACCGTAGATATTGATAAAGAACTTGAATATTTATTTCTAAATTAATGTAATGGATAAAAAATTAAAATTAGACAATAATCCTAACAAAAGTTAAATTTATTTTAAATCAAATTAAGTTTAAAATCAAATGTAAGTTGAAAAAAATACTCTAACTAATATTATTATATTAAATTAGTATATATATGTTTTTTAATCTTATTACTAGTATATGATACACAAATATAAGGATTTTTTATAACGTAAATAAATTATCAACACAAATATATATCAACATTATTTTAAAATTTATATAATAATTATTATTGTACTAATAATCTTATCTTTTATTAGAATTAAATTTTAAAAATTGAGTTTCAGTTTGACTATTAAAAGTCATAATTAGACTTTCAATTTTAATAAAATAAATGGATAGGATTTAATTTTTTAGATCATTGATCAAGATTTTCTAATTAAATAGATAAAGATTTAGGGTTTAGGGTTTATATTAGAAGAATATAAATTTACATATATAATCTATTTATTATATTTTTATTTCTTTTATTGATTTTAATATTTGTTCTAATCTTATAAATAAGAACATAAAATCAAAAAAAATATAAAACCTCTCTTTTATCTATCGTACGTTGTACTTTTAATTTTATTTCGCGTACTTTTTTCTAATTTATAATACTAAAAGTATTGCGTGCGCATATATTATTGCATCGAGTGACTAGTGAGTCCGCAGCAGCCAAGAAAGGTTAAATTATTATAAGATATTTTTATATTTTTCTAACAAATATATCATTGATTTTACATAAAAAAATTCTGATATAATATCTATAATTAAAACACAGATGTTTCACTATAGTTTCATATGTGGAGAAAAAAACAGGAAGAAAAATAAACAAACATGTGGCTTATAAGCTAGCTATTAGAAACTGATAACATTATTAGACATTTTCTTTTATGATTTTCTAGTTTATAATTGCACATTTATATAAATCTTTCACTTATGTAACGAATTGAAATTCATCTGCAAAATTTTACTTTAAAGATTCGCCTTTTCAAATAGGAGAGGATTAATTGGTTACCTCTTCAAGAACAATGTTTATGGGTATTTATTACATAAAATGGAATGATTTCATATATTTTCTTTTTAAATTATAAATATCTTATATACATAAAGTATGTTTTAAGACAATTTTAAAATTTATACTTTAGATTATATAAGATACTAGTTTAATATCCCGTGTATAAACACGGAGATTGTTGATGTAAATTTTAAAAATTTATGATGTGAAACCTTAAATGTATAATAAATTCATATATTTATAACAAATCAAGAAATATTCATGAAAATCAGAAGATGATCAAAAAAGAAAGTTGACATAGCCGCATATTTGTAGTGATAATTGTTAGCTTTTTAGGAATAAACAGAGTTGGTTAGTGAGTAAAATTTTCAGGAATAATTTAAAGTCATTTTTAAATAAGGGATTTTGATTGGTAAAATATATTCTAAAAATAACAGGATGGTCAAAAAATTGAAAAACACTAATCATTAGTAAAAAAATATTAAATAATTATAAAACGCGAAAAAAATAAGACTTTTACAAAATGGTGACAAGCAACGTCAAAACGCAAATCAGCGGTTGAAGCATCGACGTAAGGGAGGGAAATGTGGTATTATGATATGAAACGTGATTGTATTTTTTTATACAAGTCATCGATTATTACTATAATAAGTAGAAACAATATGGTTAAACATTTATTGGTGATAATTTACAAATACTTTAAACTTATTATGATACATGTTAAATGATAAAACTAATAATTTAGTTAAATATGATACTTTAAAATATTTAGATTACATAAATAAGATTTAATTAATTAACGGCAATAAATCAATTAATTGATGATGTTTATCCAATTATATAGATTTAGTTATCTAATGAGGTGTGATTTGTATGGTGTATCTAATATACGTACATAACTATACATAAATATTTATTTGATGTGTACGTTCATAATTATACATAAATATAAATTTGATGTTTATCCATTTAATAGGCTAATAAATGATATCGTCTAATAATTTTTTTAATTAGTCAATTAGAAGATTGAAATTTTTTGATATTTATGATTGTTTAATTATTAATTGTTTATAATTTTTTGATATGTAATTATTTATCATGATTTAAAAGGGTTAATTTTATCTAATTTATATTAGTTTGACTCTAAAAAGTTAAAATTAAAATTTTAGAATTAAATGAATTAACGGCTAAGATTAAATATTTTATTAAATAAAGGGTCCAGAACATCTAATAATTTCTTTTAAATTAGTCTTTTATATATATTAGAAGATTTGTAAGTTAGACAAGACGAGCATATATGACGATATGACATCAAGACATAAGAAAATATGCGGTATTAATTTATTATTTAGCACATAACAAAAATATTCTTAATTATCCCCTTCAAATTTGATTTTG
The DNA here is from genome assembly GCA_947179395.2 of Pulicaria dysenterica. NCBI lineage: Eukaryota > Viridiplantae > Streptophyta > Magnoliopsida > Asterales > Asteraceae > Pulicaria > Pulicaria dysenterica. Next base: position 98,397,041 of record OX359290.1, on the reverse strand, counting down.
TTATATGTTTCATATTTATAGATTTTGTTAAATGTTTCAGTTTTATTAAAATACTAAGTATATTACATTATGCATGTAAATATTAAATTAAAATATTAAAATATATACGGCAATATAGTATATTAGTAGTGGTAACATTGATAGGACCCATCTGTCTTAGATATATACGCCACCAAAAAGAACAAAAATATATCAATAAGAAAAAAAACCAAAAAAAGGCATAAAAAATTATATTGTTCATTAATTGTCACATTAACACTTGACAATTATATATATATATATATATATTAATAGTTCTTCACCAACTCCGTCTTCTCCATCTCCAAGCTAGCCAGTAAGTCGACTTATTCACCATTTTTGTTCTATAAATCTCATTGTCTTTTATATGAACTTAACAAGGGATGTGACTTGATTTGAAATCTCAAGGGACTTGGAATCCTTAGAATTTCAATTTCATGAACCAAACAAGATGGTGAAGGACGATGGCAGGGGAGACAGTGAAGGGTGACGGTGGAGGCAAAGACGAAGAAGAGTGACAACGGCGGAGGACGATACGGTGAAAGGAGAAAATGGTGGGGAAGGAGACGGTGAAGGGCGACAGTTGCGGAGGCAGAGACAAAGAAGCGCAACGACGGAGACGGAGACGAAAAAGGGCGACGACAAGACGGTGAAGGGAGACGGTGGCAGAGACGGGAAAAGGAGACAACGGTAGAGGCAGGGGATGGGTGACAACGGCGGAGACGGGGAAGGGCAACGGCGGAGACAGAAAAGAGCAACACTGACAGAGGCTGAGAAGGGAGATCGTGGAGATGGGAAGGGCGACGACAACGAAACTGGAGACGATAGCAAACGTGGAGACGGTGAAGGGCTACGGCGGTGGTTGAGGCCGACAATGATGATGGCGGTGGCGTTTATGGCCGATTAGGGCAATGATGACGGTGAAAGTAAAGTGTTGATTGATATGGTAAAGGTGAAAGTGGATTTTTGATTAGACTAGTATTTTACCCGCGCGATGCGGCGGGGTAAATAGTTTCATTTGTCGACATAGGGGTGTTCAAAATTTGGATATTAACCGCTTTAACCGTAATCCGAACTGCTCCGTAACCGAAAAAGCCGAAACCGTTTTCAATTTCGGTTTTCGGTTCGGTTTAAAAACCGAAACCGATTACCATAAACGGTTTTCGGTTCGGTTACGATTTTAGGAATTTTCAAACCGAAAAACCCGAATAAACCGAATTAGATATTTTACTATTTTTTAATTATATATTATATAATATATAAATGTTTTTAAAAAATTTTAAAGTACCCTCTCTCTGGCTCCCTCCGACCTCTCGCCTTACCTGTCTTTAAATTCAGGACAGTTTTTTGTAAACATTTAAAATATATTTAAATTCTGACAGTTTTTTATAAAGCATTTAAAATGTCATTAAATTCAGGAAAGTTTTTTGTAAAACATTTAAAGTGTTTAAGATTATTGCTTAAACAAATTGTAAATAATGGTATTTGAGTTGTACATTTTTAAAAGTGTTAAGATTGTTACCGGAAGTTGATCAACTCAACTTAACCCCAAAAATCTGAAAGAGAGTTAGGATCTAGCAGTCTCAAAAATTAATCATATAAAAGAAAAATATGATATCATAGTCACTCAAGCAACCACAAACAAAACAAGTTGTTTGTTTGTATGCGTGTGTGTGCGTCTAACAAGAAAAAAACCGACCCCGTTTTTTCCTCCTTTGTGGTCGGCCGAAACAACAGGGAGAGGGGAAGAGAGTTTTTTGGTGACTTGTTTCTTAAGCTATCTCCTTAACTTATGAGGTAAAATTAAGTTAAATATATTTTAAATACCATTTTAGTTAAAATAGATCAAGCCCGGATTTAGCTCATATGAAATTTGGTTCAAATAAAAAGTGAATTAATATAAAATCTGTAAGAGTCATTCACAAGATGACATGTGGTAAAAACTATAAAAGGATAAATTAGACTTTTTATATCATTTATGATGCATTTAAAAAAATTTAATTAGTCAAACTAATCCATATTATGTTGGTAAGTATTCCCGCCTGTTTTTATCTTTTTCTCTAATATTCTTTTTGATTTTTATGAGCACTATCTAGTTTCTTTATATTGGTTTAATTCTGTTTCATGTCTCATTACAAATTGATTTAAGAATATGTACAGTGTTAATCATTTTAATCGAATAAAATAATATATTTATCGATTTTTTAATATATGATAATCCATCAATTATTTACTACGCAATCATCAATTTTTAAAATAAATTATGAAGTTGATCATCCTTCAATTTTTGAAATATATGATAATTCATCAATTATTTAATATGCAGTCATCAATTTTTAAAATAAATGAAGTTCCGCATTTTTCAATATTATTGTATATTAAATTAATAACATAAATGAAGTGCGCGTACCTTTTCTTTCCGATGAATCGTTTCCTTCTGATAAAACAGTCTTCTATTTAACTAATCGTATGAATTCCATTTTCCAAACAATCGTGATTGATAGAGGCCACGTAGCATATTTCTCGGTATTAGGGTAATTGAATTGATATTTTTAATCCAATTTTGCCCTCGCGTCTCAATTAAACCGTCCTTCCATGTTATCAATTTTGACCGACGGAAATTGACATTTTATGGCAATCCGACGGTTAGGATTGTCTCTTACCTTTTTTTACATTTTCACACCTTTTACAATAACCACACTCTATATATCCCAAAAAACATATTTTATCCCGCCGCATCGCGCGAGTAAAACACTATATATATATATATATATATATATAGTGGGAGGTTCAAAAGAGACCAGGAAATAAAAAAAGTACGGGAGACCAAATCTGAGCCGTTGATCTCATCATCGTTAGTGCTGCCAGTTAATGTTGCCCTCCCTAGTTAATGCTGCCAGTTATATTTCCGCTTTAATGAATAATAACTGTGTTATATCTGTACAATTCTGAGTTGGTTCAAACCAGTTTTGTTGTGAATCAGGACAACTAATTGTGACCTGTAAAACCCAACAGTGGTATCAGAGCCTCGACTCAGTTTATCACAGTGTTATATATATATAGTGTTTTACACACGTGATGCGGCGGGGTAAAATATGTTTTTTGGGATAAAATGTAACTTTTGAAGTAAAATAAAAAGAAGAAGAGTGTGATTATCAATAATATGTGTTGTCTATATTAAAACCATTTTAAAATGACTAAATTTAAGATAAGTAATCAAGATATACTTTAAAAAATCATTTTTTAACAAAATTTATATTGAATTTAATATTATTTAAATCACAACAAAAATTTAATACCTTAAAGAAATATTTAGTAATGTTTTAAAACTACTTTAATTATGTAGTACAATTACTAAAAGATTACTTACAATACCTTAAAGCAATAAATTATTGAACTAAACTTGAGTTCAATTTAATATGCAATAAATCATAATAATTGGTTACAATAATTTGAAATTAATGTAATTAATTAGTTTGTTTTGTAACTTACAATTAATTAATTTTTATAACTTCAATGTTTGAAAATATTGCTTTAATGTATTATAATATATGCAAAATATGTTGTACTACTTAACTTAAAAAAGTCTTAAAAAGAATAAGTTAAATGCTTTATAAAGTAGTAAAGATAGGTTATGATATTAAAATCACACGTATTATAGATTTAGAAATGTTACCCCCACCCCCCACTCAAGAATATTAAAACTCGGATTTGAAATACAAATATCTTCCTTCTCGTCTTCTATCAAACATGAGATTTCAAAAGATTAAAAATACAATTCCTATAAAATCTCTCAATATTTATTAACCTGAACACACCCCTTAAATTTTAATAATAAATTTCAACAATTCAACAAGTGTCTATATCATTAAGGAAAGAACAAAGAATATTGCTCTTTAACATGGCCAGTCTACATGTAGTTTTCTTTTACTTTAACATGGCTAGTCTACATTGTCACTTCACCAACACCCTTTGGTTTTTTTTGGTCTACGAATTGAAAAATAATAAAAAAAAGATTATTTATATATAGGTGGTAGTGGTACAAAGAATAAATCAATATCTTAGAGCATATGTAGTATTAAAAATCGATCGACTCACACTCAATCTCATTTGAGCATCATTTAATTTCTTTTCTCTCAACCCATCACCCCAAAAATACCCGGCGTCATTTTCACATATCTTGAAATTAAGCTCCCACGCATGATTTTTTTCACTTTCTTCCCTCACTCCTTGACAAAAGGACGTCGAAGAGTAATGTCACGCCAGGAATATATGTTGTTTGATTTAATGCTTAATTAGCTTAGGTTATACAAGACTCAAACCCAACTTGAGATAAAAGGCAGCTTCACTCAAACTCACTATTTGCTTATGTATTATTCTATTAAATCTTCTTTGTTATCTTCTTACGATAAAACTCAAAATTTCTTAAATAAAATTTCTGAAGAATGAATTAATATATTTCACGTGTCATCATTTAACCAGTCTACTGATTAAATAGAATAATTTATTAGGAGCAAAAAGAATTAGTGTAATGCTCATCTAGTACAAGGATACATCTTTCTTCAAATATTATAAATTTCTATAAATATCATAAAATTCTATATCCTGTGTTAATATATAGCTATAAATATCAGTTTGATATCATTGATTAAAAAATCGTTGAATATCCAGTTAATCAAAATCTTAAATTCAAAAGATAATAAACATTAAAAAAACAAATGTTTAAGATATCTTTGACCAGACAGGGAGGGAGACAGATACATAGTGTGTGTGTGTAGAGAGATAGCGGTGACACAAAACAATTTGAAGGTCAATTTACAACGTACTATTATTTGAATCATTTAAAACCTTAAATAGGACGAGTTACAAAAATCGATGAAATCCTTATTTGAAACCTCATTTGGAACTTACCTTTTCAATCCATCTTGTTCCGTTAGTCTCATATAATTCAAGCATCAACTGAACCAAAATTTTTATGTTGTCTTATTAATGGATGAATTTAAATTTATAAATAGATATTGCATAACAACATTAACATTGATGACAAACATACCTTCTAACAACACCAGTATAGCTTAGCACTTAAGTCGGGTGTTAAACCCAGGATGAATAGTATTATTATGTCTGTATTTTTTGTTGTCAACCAATTTGGAACATTGGTTTGAGAAAGCTTTGAACAATTATCTAAAACTAGAAGCTTGATAAAATTATGAATAAACTAAATAAAGACTAAAAATTTGAAATTAAATAAACTAGGATCCATGAGACACTAGGCCTCCATAGATATTTATGACTTCTATGAACAGCAGACATACATAACATAGATTTAGCTCCAAATTTATAACTTTGATGAATAATAAATGTGTCCCAATTTTAATTCACTAGCATTGTACCCGCGCAATGCGGCGGTAATGACAATAGTTTGTGTTCGACAAGATGTTTGATTTCAAAAATGTAGGGTGTGGTATGTGTGTAATACGGTGTTAGTCAACCTATCCATGTTCTTTCTCCTTTTGCTAATTTCTTTTTTTTACAATCAATCATTTTATTAGTTGTTAAAATACTTTTTAAAAAAAATAAAAAAATATTATTATTAAATAATTAGAGAAAAAAAATACTATAGTCTTAAATTTGCATTGATGTAGTAATTTAACCAAAGTTAGATAAATTAATATTTAATGATTTATTAAAGTACCATGACCATCATTTAATTCTAGCCTTAAATTAGTTGAGATAATTAAGGGAATGATTGGTTAGCCAATTACTTTAAGTGTTTGTATCTTAAGCATAAAAACTTGTACTACTTAAAATTAAGTAGTCTTAAAAATTTTAAGTGAGAGAAGGTTAAATGTTTTATAATATAGTATAGAAATTGATGCATATTTAATGAGTGATTGCTAGGTCTACGTCTTACGTTGACTTCATCAATCAATTGAATTAACAAAACCAGACATATCTATACTACATTATAAAAGCATTTAACTCTTTTTTTTAAACTATTAAAAATTAAGTAAGATAAAATTACTAATATACCGTCATTTAAAACCTCAAAAGAAACAACTAAATGGACTTAATTATATTCTTAATTACCATTATAATAACTAAATATTTCATTATAAATATTGTTTTAAAAAGTCAAGTCAACACAAATTAATTTGTAACCTATAAGATATTATAACAAATTAAATAAAAATTAATAAATAGTTAAAGCAATAAAGAAATTGAAAAGCAGAAAAAAGTATAGATGTTGTGGATGAAAACTATTCAACATTATCATAGTGCGTGAATATGGTACCCCTACTTTATCGAAAATAGACATGTTATCGAGTGAGAATTTTTGTCATCGCCGCATTACACGAGTACTATGCTAGTATCTATATAATTACTACAACTATTCGTCTTTACAACATATCTGTTTTTACTACTTAGTCAAACTAAATCGTCTAAATCTTACAAATACTAATATTTATACTATCCGATACAGAAAAAAAATGTCTTGAAATAGTAAAATCAAAATCTTCCTATCATAAAAGTGGCTAGGGTTTCATGGGATTTAACCCCTCTCTCTCAGAAAGACACAATAGCTTTTATAATTTTTGACATGCGCGGTGGGCACCTATTGATGGGTGGCGGTGCACAACCAAGTCATCAAACTCAACAGTTTTCTTCAATTTTGCTCCATATTGGCTTAAATTACTCAATTGCTTCATTTAAAACAAGTAAATCCAAGACTTAAATTAACACAAATGTTGAAAAGTCTTGGCTAAAAAAGATATATTACTTATGAAAAACACGTTTAAATATCGAGTAATTGTTTAAAACATAGATTGAATTAGAATTGTTTGAACGTGTCAAGAGGCTTTAGGAGGAGAAACGTCTTGCAAGAATTAAAGGCAAAAAAAATCCTAGTTGATTACTAGAAAATAGTGAATCACTATATAATGATAATTCATAAAAGATTGGTTTTCACGACTCTTAAAATAAAAATGATTTTCAAATAAACATTTATATATATAGAGAGAGAACATATAGATATATATATATAATCCTATATGTATATCTCTTTAACAACTACTTAAAATTAAAACCTTCGGTTTAACTTATTATTGAAAGTATATATCAAAATATAAAAAAATACTTTTAACTATTTTCTGGACAAGTATTTATTTTGTACTTATTGGGGATTTTTTATGGGCAGGTTTTATAAGTCAAAATAATCTTCTATTTAATATATTTATTTACTACTTTAACTTCAACTAAATGTATTTTTTTTAATATTTATATATTACTTTATCTCCTCTTTAATACTTATCTAGAAAATAAAGAAAGTACAATTATAAGTGTTTTCATTATCTAAGATGAAAAGGAACCGTTGTAGAGTGATACTGTGATAGGGACCTTGTGACCACGAATTCCTTATTTGTAGGATGTGAATGAGAAGGGTCTCACCTCTCACGGGGTTAAGGCACCGTATCGAGGAAGGAAGAGCTCAAAGAGAAATGAAGTATTGTAGTACTAGTTGAATTTGGTATGTGGCGCTTATGTATATTTTTCATTTTTAAAATTTTGAAAAATGTATGGGAAAGATGAAGGGATTGAAAAATGACCATTATTAAAAGATGAAAGATGGGAGGGGAGAGTGATTTAGCGCCCATGTGATAGAAAGATGTGGAGTGGAAATGAAGACCAGTCCTAAGGCTAGTGGGAGTGGTCGACCTGCTTGCTTATGTGACATTCTAGATACAAACTAAACACCACTCTAGGTTATTCAGAAGTCATGTGGGTGGTGAAGTAATTGCACGTAGAGGGAGGAGATAGTAAAATGATTGTACTAGTGAGAGAGAAGGAGTAGGGAGAGGGTTATTTAGAACAATATGAGAGAGAGAGAGAGAGAGAGAGAGAGAGAGAGAGAGAGAGAGAGAGAGAGAGAGAGAGAGAGAGAGATTGCATCCTACATCCACCAAATGATCAAATTTAGGTGTAATTGTATCCTCTCTCTAGAATGCATGTTTGAGCACATTGGATCCAACTGGGGGTATTTCTTTATGTTTTTATATTGGCTACATATTAAATTGTATTCGACATATCATTATTTGAACACATTGTTTAAAGTGAATTAAGTTAATTATGATTTGTTTTAATAAGGCCCCGATGATAAAAATACATAATTTGGTGCAAAATGGTGATAAATTTACAAAGTGAGAGAACTGGCAACTTTGATATATGCTTATTATTTTGATCATATCTAGCTTATACGAATTTGGATCATGATGATATAAGCGGCTATAAAAATTAGACTAAAACGACGATAATTATATTGATGGGAGTAAATTACACCAATCGTCCCTGTGGTTTGCCTCAAATTACACCGTTCGTCCCTGAACTTTATTAATTACACTAGACGTCCCCAACGTTTACATTTTGTAACGCCTGTAGTCCCTGGCCCAAATGAAATGACTAAATTACCCTTTCCTTTTTAATTTAACATTTTTTTATATTTTTATTTATTTTCTAAATTAATAAATTATTATTATTATTATTATTATTATTACTACTACTACTACTATTATTATTATTATAAAACTCACCCCAATCATTCTCTCTTCCCTGTGAACTCACCTCCCCACCACCGTAAGTCCCCCACCCCTTTCCCGTCGACCACTGCCAGAGCCGCCCACGCCGCCGCCGCCGCAACCATCTTTCTCCTTGTACCGTTGCGCACTTCCTTATCCCCATCCCCCTCCTCACAATTTCTCTCGGTCTCTCTCCATCTCCTCTACGTCACCGCCGTCACCTCCACCTCCAACGCCACCGCCACCGTAGTGCACCACCATCGCCACCATAACACCACCACCACTTCATCGATCAAGATCAAACTCGAACAGAAACAAGAACAAGATCTGTAACAAACGCACGAGATTTAGGGTTTTCTCAAGAACAAACCCTGACGAACCTCTGTCACGTAAGCTCTCTTGTTCTTCGAATTTGGTTCTGATAAGGATCGATTACAGTGGGTTACAGATCTAGAAACCCTAATCGCACAAAAAAGGGACCAATTGAAGTGTTGTTCTTGGTGGTGGGTTTTCAGATTAGGGTTTGTTTAGTTGCAGATTTGGTATGTGTGGTGGTGGGATGATGATGGCGATGGTGGTGTTGTTTTTGGTGGTGGGTTTTTCATATTAGGATTTGTTCTTGTTCTTGGTGGTCTTCTTCTTGGATGATGATTATGGTGGGATGATGATGGTCGCCGGAGTTGCAGGTGGTGGTGGTCGGCTAATCGACGGTGGCAGTGGGATGATGATGGTCGCCGGAGTTGCAGGTTGCGGTGGTGCAAGGTTCGACGGGGGGAAGAGTTCAAATGGGGGTGGGGTGTTTGTTTGTTTTTAATTATTAATATATTTGTTTTTAACTTTTTTTAATATAATTTAAAATAAAGAAAATGATTAAAAGAAGGGGGTAAGGGTAATTTAGTCATTTCATTTGGGCCAGGGACTACAGGCGTTACAAAGTGTAAACGTTAAGGACGCCTAATGTAATTAATGAAGTTCAGGGACGAACGGTGCAACTTAGGGCAAACCACAGAGACGATTGGTGTAATTTACTCTATTGGTGGCCAAACTATACAAGGTGGGCCTGGGAAATCGGTAAATTGGCGGAGAAAATGGAGGAAAAAGAAAAGCAGTAGAAAATCAAGTTAAAACTATTATTCAAGCAACTCCAAACAACAAAATTGGTCTCTAAGAAAGAGAATCAAAGCCATATAGCCGATGTCACATCAAAACAAAACAAAACAAAACAAAATATACAATTTATCTAACACTATGCTCTCTAGGATCTTTAATCCAAACATCCCAAAATACGAAAAGTAACTAACCGTTTATAAACTTCTTATATATATTTATACATTTTTTTTGTTTATTCTTATTTTTGCATTTTTTTTACCTTTGCCCTTTAGGTTATTTTACACAATTCAGTTCCAACTATAAGCTATTTTACTGAACACGCATACAAATAAAAACTCCAGCTTCAATTTTTAACTACCAGCTTTCAACTACCAACTAATTGTGCCAAACACTCCGTATGGAAATGAGATTAATTTGATATGCACTTCAACAAATGAGCGAATCATGTGCGTGTATATGACGCTCTAAATACGCACATTTTTATGTATGTTTGCATCATATTGTGTGATGTTAAGTGTGCGATTAGGCCATGTGTATCCCAAATATGAATCCAAACCAATACAAATACCATCTCAGCTTTTTTTACTTTTTTCTTCCCAACCCAAATCCCAAGTAGCACCCAACCTAAACAACCCAAATATTTTTCTTTCTCCTCACTCTCTCTAAAAAATAAAAAAGAAAAAAAAAGCTACCACAAAGCTTCAGTTTGGAGGACCCGGAGGAAAGAGAAAACCCCTGAACCCGAGGGAGGCGTAGCGCATTTGGGTTGAGGAGCCGACGGAACCCGATGCTATGCTACGGATGACCTTATATATATGGGAGATGATTTGTACACAACACAAATTAGCCATACACAACCACTATTAAATTTATATATTATATGTGTTTTATAAACCTAAAAAATTAAAAAGAAGGTATAATTATGAAAGTGTCCTACTCGAAAATACAAACAATATTTTGTATTATGTCTTTTCTTTCATTTTCCTCTAATCTTAAAAACACAAAAAAGAAAGAAAAAAAAAATACCCTTTCATCAATTTTCTTTTCCCTTAGGTAAAAGTTTGGGGATTTTTGTAGCTTTTAAAAACCACAAGGGGGTTTAATGTAAATATCAAAAGAAAAAGAAGGGTAATAGAGAGAGATTAGAGGTGCAGCACGCAAATCCTCCTTTCATCTCAAAATCATGCCCTCCCCTCTTTCTCCTTCCCGATCCGCCCCTTGGTGATTCTATTCCAGTTTCTCAATAGGTATGTTTTTTTGATTCATAACCCGTATATTCTTAATAATAATCTTGAATCAGATCATATATTTGATCTATCTGCTGTTTAATTCGTCTATTTCAATTTAGGGGTTTTCTGTGCGTTTGTACTTATGTTCATAAACTAATGGAATTTGCGCACTCGAGATGTAACTTGATCGTTTCTTGCGTATGATTGACATCTGATTTTCTTTTGATTTGGGTTTTATGGTTGAATTCTTTTATCATACTTTCAGTTTCTTGGAAGGTTTAATCTAATTGACATTTAAAGTAATTAAATCACAGAACGATACTCGCTTAATTTGCATTGAAAAGTACGTAAATTACAGAGCAATACAAACTTGATCGATTTATGAAGGGGCTTAGGTGAATAGAAGTGCGGATTAAGTATGTGTCCCACATAATTTTCTTTCTTCAAAAACTGCTGTTTGGAGCAGGCTAATGTTTCTTGATCACATCAATTCACAGCCTCCTAGATGTTTCAGATTGCATATTTTCAGCTTATGCTTATTTTCAAGCTCCTTCAAAATGAGCACTTCTAATAGAACTTATAAAATTTGCTTATTTAGCACTCATTGTTTTTTCATCTGCACACTTTAATAACGAGTTTTGCTTTTAGAAATGCAATAAGCTAATAAACACTTTCAGTAAATGCAATCCTGAAAACCCTCTCTGTAGTCTGTAGAATCTCAATTGTAAGATTGGAATGTGATGTTTATTCTATGTTCATTTGACAACTAAGATGTGTGCACTTCACTAGGATTATTTGATTAACTTTTGTGTCCAATCACATGCTGGGAAGAGAAACTTGCTAGTAAATAGGGTATTTGATTAACTTTTGTGTCCAAATGCACTTTTGATTATCAGGAAAGGTAGGAATTTGACTCCTTGGCACTATGTCACTATGGCTCATATGTCTTGAATGTTTTTTATAGTACTCCCTCTGTCTCTTGAAAAATGCAACTTTAGGCTTGGCATGTAGTTTTTAAAAAATATATACTCAAAGAAAATTATGTGAATTAGGTTTGAACCTTTGACTTGGCATTTAACTTTCATACGTTAGACAATAGGCAAAAAAAGTAAAGTAGAATTGGAAGTTTTGTTTAAAGGAAACCTTTGCGTTTCTTTGGGATAGCCAAAAAGGGAGGGTATTGTATTTTTATATTTATTTGTTTTATTCAAAGATGTTTTTAATCTTGCTGAGATGACGTGATTAGTCCTCAACGAAGTTTCATCAAAATCATGCATATGACTTTGTTCCCAGGCACCTTCAGTTTTTCTTGTAATGAGTATTTGTTAAAGTTTCACCATGTCAAATCCATTGGACCTATCATTCGATTGCATCTCATTATATATAAATAGCTTGTAAGCTTACTTGTCAATCAGTGGCTTATATAAACAGCGACAAGAACCTTGGCTCCTATTCGATGGAGAAAAGAACAGCTCCTAGTCTATTTGTTAATGATGGTTCATTCATGGAGAGGTTTAAACAACTTCAGCAAGATAAGGATTCTAAATCAGATCCAACTGTACCAGGGCCTGCAAAACCTAAGCCTGATATAAGTAGTAATGGCTCTAAAGCTAGTAGTTCTTTCAAAATCAACAAGGCTCCTTCATCCGGAAAGCTTGCATTCAGCCTGAAACAGAAATCCAAACTTGTGGCACCTGCTGTCAAGTTAAGTGAAGATGAGGATGAAGATGAGATGAATGGTGGTACTGGTAATGCATTAGGTGATGGACCAATGAAAAGGCAAAAGTTGGACCAGCCTGATGCCTACAAGCAGTCACTTAAACAAATTGATGTTGGTAATTACATCTTATATTATTCTACCTATATCTCATTATTGCCTTTTGTCCGATTAACACTTGTTCTTGCAGCTTATACATGAATGATTTAAAAAGTGATTTTTCTGTAAAGAGATTATCTCATTAGAATGAGGGGGTCTAGGCATGTATGTTTCGTGGTGTAGGTGAAAATCGTGTGAAAGAGGACAAAACATTTTTGAATTACTTTTGTGTGATGAATGCAGCTAATACCTAATACCAGTGTCTACATTGGTGGAAAGAGACAGATTTGGAATCTGTGACAGCCTGCTACAAGAGTAAATTTAGATTCACTTGTTCATGCTCTTGATTTAACCGGTTCTTAAGTGACATGCAGCACCATCATGTCCAAGTGATACCATAATAAAGAAGGCAGCTGATAATCTAGCAAGTTTTGTGGCAAAACATGGAAGGCAGATTGAGCATATCACACGTCAAAAGAATCCTGGAGATACACCTTTCAAGTAATTAGATCCTTCTTTGTACTACATGCTCACAACAGAGAAGATGTTAACATTGTTTTTCTACTTGCTTACAGATTTCTGTTTGATGAAAGCTGTGCTGATTACAAGTATTATGAGTACCGACTTACTGAGGAGGAAAAGGTTCTGGCAGAATCTATGGACTCACAAAGACCACATACTGGTTTGTGCTATAGTGCTAAATGCTTTTTTTATACACTCTGTTCATATATTTGTTAAGCTGCAAGATTTGTGCTGAAAACATGACATAATGCATGTTGAATGGGCTATAGTGAAATAACTTTTATTGTTTAGGTTTTAGTTTGATGGTTAGGATTTGATATTTTACAAATACATGTGGTGATATTCTTCTCCTAAGACCACAAGCCCATGACAAACTTTTAGTTTTTTATGGATCAGTTCTTGTACACATTATAGCATGTGTTTCATTTTGTATAGATTTTGTTCCAGACCTATAGGAAATCCTTGTAAAATTTACCTTGTATATAGACAAACTATTCTAAAAGTAACCCACTTGAACTAATTTTGCTCGCACCCTGATTCAAAGAGCTTAGCATCTATAAGCAAATGTACCTTTTCAGCTTTAGAACACTAGTATTAAAATTTCTCGCCTCCGAGCAGCTGAGTTGGTTTAAGGGTGAGGGCAAGTTGCAGTCTTAACTAATAGAAGGTCCAGTGTTCAATCCTTGGGTCGAGCCCTCCGGCGCCTTGGCACCCAATGAGTCTGATTTATCTCCCACTTGTTGGGCTTGGGGCGGTCTAGCTCGGGTGTCCGAAAGAACACCTTTTGTGCAGTCTTAGTCAATAGTCATATAATTTCTTGAATGCCTTTCATACTTTTCCTATTGACTAGGTTTTGCACAAGGGATATGTTTGCAAAAAGATAAAACTTGAAAACGTCCCACACGAGGATTTCACGTATAATCAGAATGAAATCTGTCTAATTAGTTAGGGAAGCTAGAGGGTGATTGGTTCGAGTCTAAGAACAAAACATGTACTGTTTTTTTCTTTATTATTATTATTATGATTCTGAGGCCTTCATAGAACTATTTGCTATTTGTAGAATTTGGACCGATTTTTATCTGTTATTGTTAATGAACCATCATAACTTTACTAGCTGTATATCAAGTTGTATATTGCTTATATCATTTGCTCATTGAGTTCTAGACAGATAGATCTTTTCTTTATTGAAGGTAGGTCTTCATTACTGCCTGCACAAAATTCATATTGAAGTGTTCAGTAATCTCTATACATTGTCGCAACAGGTGCTTCCAAACCTACTGCAACCAACAGATCACATCAGCAACGTTCAAATTACCAGACCCCTGCTTCAGCTTTATATGAAGCGACTGAGAGTGAAGAATCTGATTATGGTAATTGACTTGTTTTCTTTTCTAGATCATATAAGCTCATTATAAATAACGGTCGTTTTGCAAAACTGACATCAAAATTTTCGTCACTTTTAATGTCCTTTACCACCTCCTCCTCATTTATGTTTTTTGAAATGGTTTTCTTCTTTTTAATTACCTCATGAACAACTTCTATGAATCCATGGAGAATATGGTAAGAGGTCTAGAGCAAAATGCTGTAAATACCTTTTTATTCAATGGAACCAAATTGATGGGTTATTATCACATAAGCAGAAAGATGTATAGGAGAAGGATATTGTAATTAGGGAGAAATGGGGGATTATATTGGTTGGTTAACAAGGAAAAGAAAGACAAAATCAGATGAAGATTTTAACCCATTGTAACTTCTCTGTCGAAGCAAACAAGCCGGAAATAGTTATAAGAAAATACTGACCGAATTTTTCAATCCTAAACAATCAGTAGCAGAAACAAATCAGAATTATTCTCTCACTCATCTGCCTTGATGATCTACACAATACACATGCTTTTCATCCTGGCTCTACTCCCTTTAAGCCTCTTTCTGTAATCCACTAACTCACTAAGCAGCAGGCCCATTGGGCTTCTGGTTCAAAATACCTGTTGGTTAGGATCAGGCAGAAATTGCTCCTGCTGGATTCAGTTCTAATATTACAGTATGGTTTATGGTGAAAACACAACATAAACATGAGTTCAGTTTTTCATTCATCATGTATGTTTGACAATCATGTAACATCTTAGTTGGGCTGTGCAATCTTCTGTTGTCTACATATATGAATAATGCCATCTTCTTTGTTTAAATGCCACTAGGCCAAAGATTTGTTAGGCATGGCCAGTGCAACTATTTGTTTGTCTAATCTTTGTACGTTTGATTTCTCAAATGAAAATATGCTAAAGGTTCTTGGAATAGTCAATAACTTTCTAGTCAATTACCTTTCATTTTCATTGAAAACAAGGAAAATTGAGGATAACTAGAGGATGCCATGGGCAAATGTTTGCCGATTCTGTTTCATTTCTGCTTGATGCTCTTGTTCAGATAGTTGTTTCTGATGACTGCAAGCTGCATTCTACTTGATTAAAATAGATTCCAGTCAGTTCTCAGGAATCTGATAGGAACCAAACATTTCTACTGAATAAAAGTAACTACAAACAAAAAGGGTTGGCCGTTGTTTGAGGTATTTTGTCTCAAAGTAGATGCCTAATCGAGTTCTAAAACTTTTATTATAATCAAGGTTAAAAAATAATGAATCTCTCCTTATAAACACACACACACTCTTCACTATGGAACATAATTTAATTATTAACCCTAGATGTAGTCCCACATGGGTCAAGCCCCATGCACGGGGCTGACTGAATCAGTAGCCAAACTTCACTCATTTCTTTAAAGAAGCTTGCTTAGCTATTTTGCATGATTATATTGATGTTTGTTAGTGTGTCGGTTCATCTTTTCAGGTGAACATTAGTTGTTGCATCAGCTTGTATTATTTTATAAGACTTGGTGAAGTTTTTGACAAGATTTTCTAATCCCTACCATAGGTGAAGCAGCTACAGCTCCATCAGGTTCGGATCCAATAGCCATGATGGAATTCTATATGAAAAAGGCGGCACAAGAAGAAAGGAAGAGACAACCCAAATACTCTAAAGATGAGATGCCACCTCCGGCTTCTCTCCAAGGTCTTTTTTTAAAAGAATTTGAAGTGCTGGATAGTGTTGTTTTTGGTCTTTTATTCTCCAATTCTTATGTCAGCTTCCTATGGAAATACATAATATATGGGATGGCATGATTGACTACAGGTGCTGGTAAAAGGGGTCATCATATGGGTGACTATATACCTCAGGAAGAGCTTGACAAGTTCTTGGCCAGCTGTAATGATGCGGCTGCACAAAAGGCAGCCAAAGAAGCTGCACAGAGAGCAAGAATTCAGGCTGACAATGTAGGCCATAAACTTCTCTCAAAAATGGGTTGGAAAGAAGGTAATCTTTCTTCTTTCTTCTTTTTGGACCTTTCAGTTTCCTTCACAGATTTGATTTGAGCATTCTTACTTTTCCTTAAGTGTAAAAGTGTAATTGTGCTCATCTCTCCATAATAAATGCAGGTGAAGGGCTTGGGAGTTCAAGAAGCGGGATAGCTGATCCCATAATGGCGGGTAATGTGAAGAAGGATAACTTGGGTGTTGGTGCTTCTCAACCAGGTGAAGTAACACCTGATGATGATATCTACGAGCAGTATAAAAAACGTATGATGCTTGGTTACCGTCATAGACCAAATCCTCTTGTAAGAATACTCCTCTCTCTCTCTCTCTCTCTCATTTTATGAAATCAGTTCCAGAACTTATTTTCCCAATAAAACTAATGATCGACTTTTCAAACCATCATACTTTGCTTTTTGTTGCATAAAATAGCTATTGTCTTTTGTGAGAATGCCAAAAGCATGTGATGGTTTGCAAGAGGAAACAATGTTGACCATGTTGGATTTATCTTTTTCTAGATTAAGGCAAAAGTTGAGAAACCATGACTTATGAATTGGTAGTATTCGTGATCAAGCACATTAGATGATTATGATGATAAAAATAAATATTAAATTTTGTATATTAGATAGTACATAAATATCTATAGAAGTTTGATAAATTCAAGAAACTCAACCCTTGTTTCTTAACCGAGTATGATGTTATATTTTACTAGTGTTGCTGCTAATCTTTTTACAGGGCAATCCCCGAAAGGCCTATTACTGATTGATATTGATACGAAGGGCTTAAATTGCGATCGAGAATTCATCCCAAAGCGAAAGGAAGTTGAATATGTTTACTTGTTTCTAGTAACTTGTGTGTGTGGCGCAACAGGAACAAATGCTATGTTTTTGCTTTTGACATTGTATTTGGATGGTTTACTGTTTATGGATTAAAACTATAAACACTTGCTTCACTTCACATGCTGTTGTATAAACTCTTCCCTGTTATACTCATGTGCTTGAATCTGCGAAGAACCTATTATGTTAGTTTAATATTCTCGAGGAACCGATAACTATGTTAGTTTATAGATTCGAATCGAGTCGAAAAGCTCACAGGAACTGTTTTTTATTTTTATTTTAATTCTTTTTGTTATATAAAAATGAATAAGTTGTAAATCAGCGTACTGAACTGGACGTAGACCAACTACGTTTGTATGGTGTTGGTGCCTTGGGATGAATTTGGTCAAATGTTGAAGAGGTTGTTTGGATATGTTTTTAACTATTCTTCTTAGATAATCATCTGATAAAAGTTGTTGATAGATAAAATTTGTATTTACCTCTTTTTAGATGATGATTTGATAAAATTATAAATATAACTTATATTTTTATTTAATGTAACATCTAGATATAAATCCGACCACCAAACCCAATCATCCTTCGGCAACCTCTAACGAAAAAAGAAACTCTGATCTCCGGCAACCTTGGACAAGAACAGAAAACTTGACATCTGACAAAAATCCAGCCAACAAGAATACTCAACGTACCCGACTTATGGACTAAAACCGACTAACCTCTAACAACCCTAAACTCGAAACGCATACCAAACCATAAACAGAAACCATAGTCAATTCAACACATACAAACTCACACTCAAATGACAGATGATACACATGGATCACATACAAAACCCTAGGAAGAAGTTTATTTGAGAACTATTTTTAGTGCGAGAACCAATCTGAGCCGTTCAATTCCTCCTACTTCAATGTCATTGCCCACCCATGAATTTCTTACATGCACCCTGCCACACTCTATTCCTCCACACTCTCCATCCATGAACTTCCCATATACAAGGAACGGTTGAGATTGGTTTTCACGGAACTCGCACTAAAAACGGTTCTCAAATGAACCCTCCCCCAAAACCCTATATCTAAACAAACCCGACATATACCACGCTTACCCAGTCTGCATGCCTAAAGAGAAAGAGGTACGTTGCATGCCTAAAGAGAAAGATGGTGGCCAGAGGCGGAGAGTTGAGAGAGAGAGAGAGAGAGAGAGAGAGAGAGAGAGAGAGAGAGAGAGAGAGAGAGAGAGGCCACAACGGTGACCAAAGGCAGAGCGTTGATAGAGGCGGCAAGCGGTCGTGATAGTGACCGGAGAGAGAGGAGAGGATCATAGAAGAGAGAGGTAGGTTGTTGAGAATGAGAGTTTAATTCTAACTTGGGGTTTACTAACTTACTAACAACTAACTTTATCGTTAAAAAAATGGTATTACAAGAGATATAGAAGGCAAGTAAATGACTGATTTCTCTCTTTTCTTTACTAATATTATTAAGTAAAAAGAGTTTTAAGTAGCTAGTTAATAATTATATTTATTTATAGAAATTTTTAAGAATACTTACTAGAGGTTAATCTTAAATTTTAAAAAGGTCTAATTAGATAGGACCCATTGATAAACTACCCTTTTTTTACGTCCATCAATTTATTTTGAATCAATAATTCTGATTAATCTAAAGCAACTAAATGGTGTTTTTTTTTTCTTTCTTTTCCTGCAAACACTAATTTGTAGGTATATTTCATATGCATGTTTCATGTCTCCCTTGTTTCTTGCACCTCAAGAAATCTCATCCCTAAATGTTCTCATGATTCATCCATCTTCTTGCAAAATAAACTTTTGGCTACAATATACTCATCTTTACCATCTAAAATCCCATTTTGAAAGCTTTTGAATTCTGGAATCCCATACATAATCTTTTCATGCCTTCAAAACCGAAAGACGAAGAACGCTAAAGGTTTCTTGATCAAAACCAACATTAATCAGCGATTTCATCATTTCTGCGGTTTTTGTTTATAAGAAACATGGTTTGATAGGGACATGTTGTCCGTATAAAGATTCGTTTATATGTAAATATAATTAACTAATGACCAAAAATGGAGTCTCATGTCAACTCGAGGGATCAATCAATGTCGATTTCACAAGGCGAAGACCCTCCAACATCAACAAAAACAGCTCAATGCACAGTTACATGCATGTATCAGGCACACATTGGCGGGTATTGGCGGACCGTGGCGGCTCTTTGGACCAAAAACATGATGAACCACTCGTTAAACATTTATGTAGACAGCGTGGAATCCAATCATCGACAAAACTGCAAGATTGATCTCAAACCTTGGCATTTTTGGGGCAAAAAGAGTTACAAGACATTCGAGGTTGATGGCCTTCAAATAGACGTTTATTGGGATCTTCGTTCAGCAAAGTTTTCAGGATCACCAGAACCATGCTCAGATTTCTATGTTGCGTTGATTTGTGACGAAGAAGTTGTGTTGTTAATAGGTGACTTGAAGAAGAAGGTATATAAAAGAACAAAATCACGGCCTGGTGTAGCCGATACCCTCTTGTTCTTCAAAAAAGAACATGTTTTCGGGAAGAAAAGCTTTACAACAAGAGCAAAGTTTGATAAAAACAGAAAAGACTATGAAATTGTGGTGGAGAGTTCCACATCAGGGTCTAAAGACCCTGAAATGTGGATCAGCATAGATGGGATTGTGCTGATCCACGTAAGAAACTTGCAATGGAAGTTTCGCGGTAACCAAACTGTCTTGGTTAACAAGCAACCAATTGAGGTGTTCTGGGACGTACACGCATGGATGTTCTTGAATCCTGGCTCGAGCCATGGGTTGTTTATTTTCAAGCCTGACCAAGCCAGCTCTGAGAGTGATAAAGAAGAGGATAGTCATGATGAGGGGGAAGAGACCGATAATAGTAGTGTAAGCAAATATCATTCAACATGTAGTAGTTCAAAAACCTCACAATGCAGCCTTTTTCTTTATGCATGGAAGATTGAGTAAGCAATATAGATATACACATACATATTGTACAACAAAGTTTAAGAAAACATATGACTTTGTATTTCCTTTCTGCTTTCATTAATTAATGGAAACCATTTTAGAATCACATAGCTGAAGTCCTTAACAATGTTCCACAACAATAACACTAAAACAACAATCATAAATGGCTAAAGTCCTTAACAATGTTCCACAACAATAACACTAAAACAACAATCATAAATGGCTAAAGTCCTTAACAATGTTCCACAACAATAACACTAAAACAACAATCAGAAATGGCTAAAACTATCCATCTGATGAGCCATGCTTATGTTTACATGTCATAAAATTATAACAATTTACATAAAACTACAGTTGAAGCCAAGGTTTTGATAACCAGACAAGACTAGCCGGTTCAAGCAGTTGAACTGGTAGCAATCAAACAAGTGTGAGCCGGCAAAAACCAGTAGTTTACATAAAACTACAGTTAAAACCAATGTTTTCTTACTTCCTGTTTACCTTTTCTTGGCAATTTAAACCATTATTAATATAAAAGCTTTTAAAGATATAATAATGACATATTGTTGTTACCTATCTTTGATGGGATCAAAAAGTTTATAGTAGCAGGGAAGCCTTGAAGCCTTGCATCTTCACGAATTGACATAACTTGAAGCCTTGGATCTTATAAATGTGGTAACATGAGAATGTAGATAACTCACACAAAGATATTAATCTAGAAAAAGAGGGGAAAAAAGCTCTAGACATAAAGATATGTTTATGGGGAATAGATAATGCAATAACAGTAAGAACACTAGAACAGAGAAGAAGAAGGTTTTAATTCAACTGGAAATGGAAAATAGAAGATTACAACCAGGGAATCCTCCCTCTCTCTAAGCTATCAAGCTAGAGCCTAAAATACGTAACAAAATCTGCATGCCTCACACATGACACCCCTTCTCCTATTTATTCCATTCTCTCTCCTCTAACGACTTTGTTAGCCACTTTTTGTGCTTCCCAACTTTGCCCTTCTGGAATATACCTGAAGTACCCTTGGTGCCACCTCATTCCCATCATTACTCCCTCCTAATGAAACAGTCTTGTCCTCAAGACTGAGATTGGGAAACTGACTGCGTATGAGCGAAGCATCTTCCCATGTGGCATCATCCACCAGACCATCCTGCCACTGAATCAACCACTGCAAAATAGACCCATCTGGTGTAACCTGCTGTCGAGAATCCAAAATGGCAGCTGGCACAACCAAATCATCAGGACCCAACTCCAGTTCGACAGGTAATTCTGCTGGAACCGGCACCTGGACCGTTTTCTTTAACAGCGAACAATGGAACACGGGATGAATTTTAGAAGAGACAGGAAGATCTAACTTGTAAGCCACCGAACCAATTTTCTCTAAAATCTTGAATGGACCAAAGAAACGAGCAGCCAGCTTCTGATGGATACGATGATGAACCGACATTTGCCGATAAGGTTTCAATTTAACATAGACCCATTCTCCTATCTGATACGAAACATCCCTCCTTTTTTTGTCAGCGTGTGCTTTCATAATGGACTGAGCACGAAGAAAATGTTGTTTTAACTGGCGGAGAGCTTCATTCCGATCCTGTAAATCTTGAACCACCGACTGAACTTGTATTTCTCCAGGAACAAATTGCAATACCGAAGGAGGTTTACGCCCATA
Organism: Pulicaria dysenterica; assembly: GCA_947179395.2. Taxonomy (NCBI): domain Eukaryota; kingdom Viridiplantae; phylum Streptophyta; class Magnoliopsida; order Asterales; family Asteraceae; genus Pulicaria; species Pulicaria dysenterica. The sequence goes on along the minus strand of OX359290.1, from coordinate 98,374,922 downwards.
CACGATCTCAAAAGGAGTAGTACCAGTAGAGACATGAAAAGAAGTGTTATACCAAAATTCCACCCATGGGATCCAGGCTGCCCAGGTGCGTGGGTGATCCACAGCAAAACAACGGAGATACGTCTCCAAACATCTGTTCACCACCTCGGTTTGACCATCAGATTCGGGATGGTACGCGGAACTCATGTGTAACTTGGTACCTTGAGAACGAAACAATTCACGCCAGAAAGTACTAAGGAAGAGAGGATCCCGATCACTGACAATCGATTTGGGAATGCCATGAAGACGAACAATCTCCTTGACAAATACATCAGCCACCGACTTAGCCGTGTAAGGATGTTTAAGTAAAATGAAGTGGCTGTATTTGGATAATCGATCTACCACCACGAGAATGACATCATACCCCTTAGAACGTGGTAACCCGCCAATAAAATCCAAAGACACATCCTCCCAAATCGCATGTGGAATTTCCAAAGGCTGAAGTAACCCCCCTGGAGTAGTCGAGTCAGCCTTGCATTGTTGACAAGTGGCACATGAACGAACAAACTGTTGAACCATAGCAACCATTCCAGGCTAGTAAAGATTATTTGCCAACCGTCGATACATTCGGTAATACCCCGAATGCCCTCCTGAAGCCGATTGATGGAATTCCTGGAGTAATAAAGGAATAAAACGAGAAGTTTTAGGTAACACCAGCCGTTTCTTGTAGTATAACAAGCCATGACGGATAGAAAAATGAGGATGGCGAAGAGGATCTGCTGCACACTCTAAACGAAGATGAATTAATTTAGGATCAGCTTTGATTTCTTCCAACAGTGCACTTCCTTGAGCCCAAACTGGAAGAGAAACCATCGTAGAGAAATCACCATCATCAGCCCTACGAGAAAGAGCATCAGCCACTCGATTTTCACGACCCGGTTTATAGCAAATCTCGAAATCATACCCCAATAATTTAGCCACCCAATTTTGCTGATCGGGGGTCGTAATACGTTGTTGAAGCAAGAATTTCAGACTTTTTTGATCCGTATAAACGACAAACCGAGTACCTAAGAGATAAGGCCTCCAATGTTGAACCGCTAATACCAATGCCATCATCTCCCGTTCGTAAGCAGATTTAGAAAGTGTCCGATCAGAGAGAGCCTTACTAAAAAATGCGATAGGCTTGTGTTGTTGCATAAGCACAACCCCGATTCCTCGTCCCGAGGCATCACATTCAACCACAAATGGAAGCTAAAAATCCGGTAAAGCAAGCACCGGAGCAGCCACCATAGCATCCTTAAGAGCTTGAAAAGAGCGTTGAGCCTCTTCATTCCAACCAAAAGCATCTTTCTTGGTTAAATCCGTTAAAGGGCGAGCAATACTCCCATAGTGCTGAATAAACTTACGGTAGTAACCGGTTAGACCCAAGAATCCGCGAAGCCCTTTAATATTTTTAGGAACCGGCCAATTAACCACTGCCTCCACCTTCTTGGAATCCATAGCCACTCCCACACCATTAATTATATGACCCAGATACTCGATCGAAGATTGCCCAAAAGAACACTTTTTTAGATTAACCATAAAGTGATTGGACGTCAAAATGTCCAAAACAGTCCCCAAGTCTAAGAGATGTTGCTGCCAAGAAGAACTATATATCAGTATATCATAAAAAAAAACAACTGTTTGGCGAAGAAGAGGGCGGAAAATATCATTCATAACAGCCTGAAAGGTAGCCGGAGCGTTGGTCAACCCAAACGGCATTACCAAATACTCATAGTGACCGTCGTGTGTACGAAACACCGTCTTGTCGATACTATCGGGATGCATTCGAATCTGGTTGTACCCGGATTTCAGATCCAATTTGGAAAAAAATTGGGCTCCTTTCAGTTCATCAATTAATTCCTCCACAACCGGAATGGGAAACTTATCCGGAACCGTTGCTCGGTTCAAACCCCGGTAGTCCACACACATACGCCAAGAGTTATCCTTCTTCCGAACGAGAATTACCGGGCTGGAAAAAGCACTACGACTGGGACGAATCATTCCCAAATGTAACAACTCCTGAACTTGACGCTCGATCTCATTCTTTTGGACATGAGGGTAGCGATAGGGGCGAACACAAATAGGTTGATGAGAAGACTGAAGTACAATCGCATGATCATGAACCCGAACAGGAGGTAAACCAGTAGGCTCACGAAAAACAGCCGCAAATGAATCACATAATTTGTGCAGTTGCTGCACTTGGAACGGAGAAAGAGATGGTGCAACTTCTGAAGAAGCGAGAAAAAACCCGGAATGAGACTGGTGATGCGAAAAAGGCCAGGACAACCAAGTTTGTAAGGCCGCCGGAGAGGAACGGGAACGAGTAATACCCTGCAAAAACACAGATTGCCCATTGCAAGCAAATTGCATGGTAGACTTATCCCAGTTGTGTAATACCTCCCCAAGAGTAGTCAGCCATGCCATTCCCAATACCATATCAAGACAACCCATGTCAAAAATCAAAGCATCCAACATAAATTCACAAGAATCAACTTTAAGAGACAACGAAGGACAACGATGATTAATAAAAACAGAATGACCATCTCCCAATCGAATGTGAATGCCCTCAAAGGACTCCACAGACAATCCCAACGAAGAGAGTAATTTACGAGAAATAAAATTGTGAGTTGCTCCACTATCTATCATAACAACCACTGGAATATCCGAAATGTAAGCTTCAAACTTAAGAGTCTTACCCCCCATAGTCGAGTCATTCGAAGCACCAAAAAATTCAAGAGCAGTACACATCCCGGTTGGAAATTGAGGATCAGGTGGATCCTCCTCAACAGTCGCATCCTCCAAAGACGTAATGAGGCCCTCAGACGAACAAATCTCATCATCCCCCAGCAGCAGAATACGAAGCTTGCCCTCAGGACACTTGTGCGATGGACCAAACTGCTGCCCACAACGATAGCATAAGCCCTTTTTGCGACGATCTTCCCATTCGGTACGAGAGAGAGAGAGAGCGAACTCCCCTGTTCCGATTGAATTGTTACGCAAATTCGTGAGAGGCCCCAACTGAGAAACGAGACGGAGATTCCACCGAACGATCGAAACCCTGAGTAGTACTGGAACGGCCCAAATCGCGTGACACAAGGCCAGAAACCCTAGGCCCGGTTGGAGGCCCACTTGTAGAAAATCCACCCCCAGGCCCAGATTGATAACGAAACCTGGACTGAGACATGGAACCCTTCGACGGATGCAACAGCGCTACAACATCATTTGCCAAATTCATGGCGTCCAATCGATTCAGAGGCCGGTGCAAACGGACCCAACGCTTGACGTCGTCCTTCAATCCGGCAACGAAATACCCTACTGATTGTGATTCCGGCATACGAGGAACCAAGGACAACAAGTACTCGAAATCATCTATATAATCGTGAATAGAATCCCCTTGAGACAGATTGGCGAGTTGCTCAAACGGATTCTGAATATCCAAACCGCTAAATCGTTGAAGAAGCTCCGATTGGAAATGCTCCCATGTCAGAGGATCGTAGAGCTGTTGAACGATAGTGAACCAGTGGGTAGCTACCCCCGTCATACTCAACTGAGCCAAACGCAAACGCAAAGCAGCAGGAGTACCATTGATCTCAAAATACAAATTAGCCTTGTGCAACCATCCTTGAGGATCAAAACCGAAGAATTCAGGAAGCTTGATTTTCTTGACTGCCCATGGAAGACTAGGAGCAGCACCCTCCGCCTTCTTTGGACCCCCACCTCCAATATCCGAAAATAATCCAGAAGAGAACACATCACCGTCAGGGGAGCCTTCAGGATTGTAAAGAGGTGGTTTGCCTTGAACCTTCATCCAATTCAACAGTACTGAACGAAACTCAGCTGCATCTGAGCGTTCCTTCTCCATAAACGAACGATCCTTCTCCATAGACAAACGTAAATCCCCCAAATCAGCCTGGATTTGTGCAATTAGTGCTTCATGGTGATCCAAACGAGACCCCTGAGATCTAGTCTCCACCACCGGTTGAACCATGGTCACCGGGAACAGCAGGTCGGACCAATGATGGGGAATAGATAATGCAATAACAGTAAGAACACTAGAACAGAGAAGAAGAAGGTTTTAATTCAACTGGAAATGGAAAATAGAAGATTACAACCAGGGAATCCTCCCTCTCTCTAAGCTATCAAGCTAGAGCCTAAAATACGTAACAAAATCTGCATGCCTCACACATGACACCCCTTCTCCTATTTATTCCATTCTCTCTCTCCTCTAACGACTTTGTTAGCCACTTTTTGTGCTTCCCAACTTTGCCCTTCTGGAATATACCTGAAGTACCCTTGGTGCCACCTCATTCCCATCATATGTTGATCCTGCAAAACTAATGTTCGCCTAACCTTCTCTTCTTGAGCCTCATAAACTTCTGGAATTCTGTCTTCGGCAACTCTTCATAGGGGATTTCATCTCTTTCTTCATCATTTGCCACCTAAGAGTAGGCTTCCTACTATTGATTAATAAGCAAAAAGAAAAGCATTCAGATCATCAAAGTCATAAGCTCATATCAGTAACAAGATGTGCATGGTGGTTTGGTACACATAATGTTTCTGAATGGATTGAAATTTGTAATAGAAATTGGAAAACAAGGAATGGGAAATCTGAAATCTGGCATGGATTTGGTTGGCAATATGAAAGGGACTTTAACCCCCATTCTTTGTCATGCATTGTTTTCTTGGCAAAAGTGGAAATATTGGAATTTCAAACTTTAAAGCCCATGTTGGGAAGGAATGTTAATTTGATAGAATTTTGATCATTCCAATGCAATCCATTTTTTAATCAAAGAGCCCATGAAATGAAATTCAGATTCCAATTCCACCAAATACTAAACCAGACAATGAATCAAGGCAAAAAAAGGTTCAAAGAAGAGTATGCTTACATGAGGAAGATCAGAAATTGCATCACCAAAAAGCAGATTTCCAACACGACTCCGATGACATCATCACGAACAACAGCATTTGTCTGCAGTTACCTTGTAAAATTTCTAACTAGATACAAATAAACATTATTAACTAGCAAAACAAACTGATGAACATAAACACTTAAAAGAACTTGCTAACGTTAAAACTTAAAACACATATGAGCATTTGAGCTTGCTAAAAGATATCATATACTGCAATGGCTCCGATAGGACTTTGTGCCGGATTTAAGGAATATCTTTTATTACAAAAATGGCAACTTCATCCTAACCTTCCATTAGATAACTTAATAAAATAACTTTTCTCACAAAAAATTTCATTTTTTCAATTCATTCAAGTAAAGCTCTAGATCTCTATTTACGTATTTATCATTGCATCTTTCTCACTCATCTATTATCTCGCAGTCCCAATCAGTTATGTAATAGAGGGTCAGTTTTCAAGCAAGCAAATATGATATATATGTTAAGATTCAACCAGCTATAATAAGTATAGATTGTTTTTTAAAATTAATATAAAGTATCGTGTATAGATATATCTCAGTCCTACCATCAACACGTTTTGAGAATATCACTATCATCAAGCCAATTCGAAGTAATAAATAGTTTATTACACAAACAATGTTGCTATTATCCACCAAACCATAGATATTCGTAAATCATATTACAGATACCATCGAGTATCCTAAAAAAACTTAAAACATATTGAATTCGATCTCAAAACATAAAGTAGCCACACGTGATTTTAAAAATGACTTGTTACACTAAAAAAATATCAGAAATTCAAGCATTATATAGATAGGGATAATAATGTGTGTATGAAATGTTATGAAATTTGAAAGTCAAAATTTTAAAAAATAACAAGCAGGTCAAAACAATGTGGAAGGAGTAGTTGTTTGGTATGGCATTTCCCTCCATCCCATATAATATTATCCACTTCTTGAAAAGAATAATCAAAATGGCAGCTTCAACTCCTCAATTCATTTGGACTCTCAGGCCATCTTCATCTCAACTGAGTACATCTTTCATCTAACTTGTAATTAGGGATACAGACACTTAGGGCTCTATCCTTCTACTAATTTTCGCTTATTTTTCACAACATTCAGGTGGTTGTAGTTCCAAGGAATCGATTTCAAGGGTCGGCTTCTGCAACAGCGTTATTGGAATGCAGTCTGGGAAAAATAGCTGTAAGTGACCTTGAACTCACTACTGTTTTGAAACCCAGGGTTATTAAATTTCAATAACTATGGTGTCTATAATTCGAAGAATCGATTTCAAGAGATGGGTTCTGCAACAACAATGCAGATAATTTAAAATCAAGAAAGGGAATGCGATTTGAGAGGAGCAATTGTAAAGGAAATTCAATCGCTGATGTAGAAATTGGGCAAAAACTGTATTTGGGGATGGATTTTGGTACATCTGGAGCGAGATATGCGATTATTGACAAGGAAGGGATCATACAGTCGGAAGGAAAGAGGGATTACCCTTTATTTTTGGTAATATTTACTGTCATATAAACTTTGATTAACTTCATAATCAGTCATGAATAGAAAGAGGAGAAATCAATATATGATTACAAGGCATATTTACTTGATCTAAATAAGAGAATAATGAAGAATGCTGATATTTGAATACGATGCCTCAGTAATCTGTAGAGTTCTTGTTTCTTTCATCGCAGAAGCATAGTTTTATTCTGACTTAGAAATTCAAAGATAAAATTTTCGGATCTATTGACGTATTGAAGTTAGCATGTGTGTTATAAAGGTTTAAGACTCCATAATAAGGAAAAATGATCCAACAACCATAAAATTGAAGATGAATGTCAATCCATTTGACCATGATAGTAAGCTTGTATACATATGGATAGAGTTCGAAAGCGTAATTTCCGTTAAATTACTTTTAACATATATGTTGACATTTATAAATATATAAACATAAATGGTAGCATATGAAGATTTAGTGAGCTTAAGAGATGTGTTATTTATGACTTTCGAATTCATACTTTCAAAATTATGTGTTTTGATTTGTATTCTTTGCTGTAACCGCGATAAAACATTAGGGGGTTAACAGGACCTGTAATTGTATGTTCATCTCTTCTTTGATCAGTTAAATAGGACCTGTAGTCGCACCTACACTTTTTCACGCGTCAAGTAAATGGGTTCACATAAAAGAAAGTTATTTAATTCTCATGTTTATTGATGAAAGGGTATTGACAGCGGAACTTATATGTATAAACAACCTTATGAGCTTGTCATTTGTTGTCTAGGAAGAATGGTGATGCAGTTGATTGGGTGCGATCATGGAAAGCAACTCTTTTCTCTCTTCTTGAAGATATACCAATTACTTTACGCTCACTAATCACTTCCATCTCTATAGATGGTACTTCTGCAACAACCCTCATATTAGACAGGTACTATTTTCTTCCATTCATTTTTTACATGTACTCTTAAGGGAAAAGATCTACATTTGACTTAATAGTGTCGAATTGAAATTTATGAATTGTAAGATTGCTAAATTACGCTAAAACTTATCACGTGTTAAGATGTATCATGGGACTTGCAGAGTTTTTTTTAAAGAATTTCTATGTAATAAAGTTTACCTTTGGCCTAATGCCATCCGTCCTGCAAAAGTAATACTGATGTTGACAACAAAGTTCCACAAGATCCACGTCTGTATCACTGTTTGTATGAGTATCCATTAACTACAAAGTGAACTTCAAAATATTGTTTGTTATTTCTAATTGTTGTTTTTAAGAATTCATATGCCCCATTTGCAACATGTTTAATTATGGTTTTTCATAAAAACGACATTTTCTTTTCGAAAACTTTTTAAATTACTAGTGCTTCTTTGTTTGTTATTATTATTACAAATAGTTGAGATATTGATTTAGGTTTCCAAGATTCCAATAATTTTTTGGTAGCGAAAGGTATTTCCGAGTAGTCAAACTTTTACAAGTCCCTTTGACCTTAAAAGTCTAATTATACTCCTAATCTTTATACCTGCAGCAAAACAGGAGAAGCTTTAGCAAGACCTTTACTATACAACGATAGTTGTCCTGATGCTTTACCTATTGTAAAATCGATTGCCCCTGTAAACCACACAGTATGCTCGAGTTCTTCAACCTTATGCAAGCTCATTTCATGGTGGACCTCAAGTGATTCGAGTAAAGAGTCTGCAGTGCTGATGCATCAGGCTGATTGGCTTTTGTGGCTTCTCCATGGTAAGATTGGAGTATCTGACTACAATAACGCGTTAAAGGTATTATTCTACTCTTCATAGGCAAATTTGACCTTTGAGGTCACTTGGATTATTTTGGAATCTTGACATGGACTGATACAAATTTAGCACCAAAGTTTTCTTGCTAGTTGAAATTTTATAAACCAGACCCTGTATTAAAGTTGAATTTTAAAAGTAGCACCTATGACCTTAAAAGGTGTTATTTTGTAGTCTAGGGATGCAGTTTGACCTTTTGAGGTCAAACAGGCTATTTGGACATCATGACATGGCTTTCCTTAAAACTTTAACACAAAAAGGTGTCTTTTTTGTCGTGTTTGTTATGACGTTAAATGTTGTTTCCTATTTTCATGTGTATTTAGATACTTTGTGTCAAGTTGAATTTCAAAGTGAAAAGTAGTTCGGTTGACCTTACACAGTAGTTGTTTTTTCTCCTGAAGGAATCTTCCAATTTCCATTGCATAGGTGGGTTATGATCCTGAACTTGAGTCGTATCCACCATGGCTGAAATCTCAACCGTATTCATTTGTTCTACCAACTGTTCAAGCTCCAGGAACTATAATCAGTGCCCTCAAAGAGGACATAAGAACAGAACTTGGTATGTTTTGCTCTCTGTTGGAAAACAAAACTTGATATGCACAGTTGCACATGACGAAATCCTTTTACTATTACAGTTTTGCCCTCTTTCTTGTGATGGGAGAACATATTTGTAAAGCTCAAAAGTTTTTACGCTGTACAAAACAAATTTTCATGGTATAGAAATCATCTTCCATTTTGCAATAACATGGTTCTAGTAAATGGTCAAATTACTGTTACTTTGGTTAGCAAATAGGGTAAATGGTCAAATTACTGTTACTTTGGTTAGCAAATAGGATAAATGGGCAAAAATGATTGGAACATGAATTCTGTCCTTTGTTAAACTTCAAAATATCATAAATAATTGTTTTGGGTAAATATAATATTTCGAAAGGTTATAAAGGCCGTATATGAAATTTCCAAATTAGGCTGCCCAAATATGATATTTTTAAGTTTAATAAGGCCGTATACGAAATTCACCCATGAAAAAATTTAGTAGCAGTCTAGCACTCCAAAAGTTAGTGTGCCTGACAGATATTCTTAGGGTCCCAAAATAACTGCAACCTCTGAGTATGACAATCTCGTGGGTGAGAATCGATGCTACAAATATCTTGTAATGAATACTAATGAATAAAACGGTATTTTTGCATTTAAACATTGCATTTGGGGAATAAATTTCATTCTATATCTTTGGGACAAAAAGAGTATGTCGTTTCAGTGTGATGAACATTTCCAGGACTTTTCCTTTCGAGATACCTCACCTTGTGAAGATGAAAATAGTAAAATAAAAGTTATAAATCCACCTATTTGTTGATCGATGTCAATGCTATTGCTTTTGTTGACAAGGTTCGTCTGTTTATTTAAAATCACGTATTGAGTCAAATGCTACACTCCATAAAAAAATGGATACTTGATCTACAGGTTTTCCTGAGGACTGTGTTGTGGGCACTGGGACCACGGATAGCATAGCCGCATTCCTTGCAGCCCGAGCTACTCAACCTGGGAAAGCGGTGAAATATATATATATATATATATATATATATATATATATATCTATGAAACTTTACAACCAATTTGTTTTTTCTTCTCTGTTTTCCTCATGATTTTGTGGGTCTGGTCACAACTGATGTACTATATTGTTTATAGGTCACATCTTTGGGCTCAACACTTGCAATAAAGCTATTGAGCAACACTAGGATTGAAGATGCACGATTCGGGGTGTACAGTCATCGTCTTGATGACAAATGGCTTGTAGGAGGTGCATCAAACACTGGCGGAGCAGTTCTCCGCCAACTGTTTTCTGATGAGCAACTAGACAAGTTAAGTACACAGATAAACCCGATGGAAGCTTCATCATTGGATTATTATCCATTACCCGCATATGGTGAGAGGTTTCCTGTTGCGGATCCTAAGATGGTTCCAAGGTAAAGTAAATGCCTGGCTCGGCTCGGACAAGTAATTTTGACCAATTCTTCTAGTTTCATTTTGTACACATTATTGTCTTTCATATTATAGGTTGAGCCCTCGACCAGAAGATGACGTGGCATACTTGCATGGAATTCTTGAATCAATAGCCCGCATCGAGGTAATATAAAAAAAGATCTGTATGTTTTTGTAGTTCTTTTGTACTTTTTGAGCACGCCCGTTTGTAGCACCCCACGACCCAAGTCTTTAGTAACAAGGGGTCGTTTGTTTTTCTGAAAAAGGTCTTAATACATCTTAATCTGAATCAATAAGAGGTATTAATATGTAAGAGCTGTTTGATTTTTCTTCTCATTAACATCTGAAAACCTCTTAAAACCTCTTAATGAATAAGAGATAAAATTACCTCTTATAACATCTTAACAGAATTTATGTTTCATTATATTATAACAATTATACTCCTTCTTTCACTAATTACGTCAACATCTACTTCTCCACTACTCTACATATATGGATACCTTTCACGGTCGCCATCGGGCGCCGAAAACCGCTGCACATCTCTCTTCTATATATATATATATATATATATATATTTTTTTTTTTAATTCCATATATTATTATGGTTTGATATTTGTAATAAAAATAATTTACTTTATAATTAGAAAAGTTTAAATTTAGTTATATATGTAACAATTGAGTATAAAAAATTATAAAACAGATAATTACAACCATTCAGATATTTCAAAAAACAAACAACAGAATATGAATGAAGATTCAGATGTTAGAATAACCTGTTAATGTTCAGACATGGTGAACTCAAAACCTCTTAATAAACAAACGATCACTAACCCAATAACTTCTAAATCAGGCAAAAGGATATGCTTTGTTGAAGGAGTTAGGAGCTACTGAAGTCGAGGAAGTGTTTACAGCGGGTGGTGGATCCAAAAACGATAAATGGACAAAGATTCGAGAGCGGGTTCTTGGTTTGCCCGTGAGCCGAGCACTACAAACGGAAGCGGCTTATGGCGCTGCTTTATTAGCTTTAAAGGCAACCCAATGACAATAAAACGACTTAGAGGACCTATATTATTCTCACTTTCTAAATTAAGAAAGTATATTGTTGAACACATGTTAGAATGTTATTAACCAACTACGGAAGTTGTGTTTTGAAGTTGAAACCTATAAATCTTGCTACTTAAGGTGACGGGTTGGTTGATTTTATGGTTGCCTCGCATTTTTCATCTTTTAAATTTCTAATTGTTATAAACCAAACATATAAAAATAAATAATAAAACAATTAATGTATCTTTTATTTTAATTGTTTGTTAATATAAAACACCTAAGATAGTACAATTAATGTATCTTTTATATGTTACATGTTTGATTAAAAAAACTCAAACCATCTAAATAAGTTAATACTGAAATGACTAAAATTTTATTTATTAAATTGGTTTGTGAGTGTAACATTACCTAAATTAGGTAATTACGTAGGATTTTCCCATAATAATAATATAAATTCAAACTTTAAAATAATGAAGCCGGTCAAATACCTACAACCATTAAACAAAGTCGTTAAAATTCAGAGATCTATTAAAGTTTATTATTTAAATCAACAAAAGTTACCCATCTTCAAAACATGCTTCAAATATCATGTTCAATTTATTAATGATGTGTCACTTTTCTACAAGGTGGCACCTTTGTGTATTTCAATATATATATATATATATATATATATATATATATATATATATAAATTGAATCAATAAAAACTCATGCTTAAATGACATCCATGTAGTCCAATTGTGAGCCCTTAGATTACCTAGATCAAAGGCTGAGATCTAGTAATGGCATATTAGTAATTAATTAGACTATTATAAGAAACAATTATAAGTAAAAGGGTATTATTGAAAAATTGGTTAAATACTCCCCCCTTATCAAACGATCAGATCACTTTCTCCTTTTCTCTTTCATCGCATGCTCTCTTTCTTTCTGCCGGCACTCTCATCGATCTCTGTCTCTCGTTGGTCTCTTTCTCATCGCCGATCAAAATCAGATCGGAAATTCGAAGCCAACCTGAAACGTCTTAACCATCGATCTGAAATTTCGTTCAGATAATAGGCCTCCTGCTCGACGTCCGTATTCCGTGTCGTAATCGGAAAATCGATCGATCTTATCTTCTTCACGTTCTCATCACGATTGTTGTAGGTGACAGTGGAGGATGAAAATTTGTTGGTGGTGAGGTAAGACGTCGATCTGAAGGTCGACAAAAGCCGCCGCCGATGATCTGAAACAGCAGATTTGAAAGTCGATAACCGCCGCCGCCGCCGTGAATGTTCGTTCAGATCTGATAGTCGACAACCGCCGCTGCCGCCGTGAAATTTTGAAGAATGATGCTTCACGATTAGATCTGTGGATTGAAGAAGGTGGGTATTTTTATAGAATAAAGGGATAGTTGAAAATGTAAATTTTTAATCTTGATGTGCATTTTAATCCTTTATCTCATACGGTCTCATCCTGTATTATAGAGTTTTGATTTGCAGTTTGGTTTGTGTATGTAATTGTTATGGTAAAATGCAATTAGATTCATTTGGTATCATCTTCATCTTGTTATCATATTAAGACAGTTGCATTTTGGTTCATCATCATCTTGTTATCATATTCATCTAGTTGCATTTCTGTTTATTTTCATCTTTTTGTTATATTTATTTAGGTTTGCATTTTAGTTCATCATTATCCATTTATGTGGGATTGCATTTTGGTTTATCCTTATCATATTCGTCTGGATTGCATTTTCAAAAAAAATTTATAAGAATGATGGCAAGACTGATCTTGATTCGAAGAGGATGAAAATCTGAATACAACTGTATAGTGTTTTTGTCAAAAAAATATAAACATGATATATAAGGGGACACGAAAATGATGAAAATGACGAAATTTATCATTTTCGTCACCTGCTGTTATATCATGTAATAGCAGGTCCCAAAAATGATAAATTTTGTCATTTTTATCATTTTCGTCACCTGTTGTTACATGATATATAAGAGGACACGAAAATGATTAAAATAACAAAAATTTTATCATTTTCGTGCCCCTTGTATAACATCTAAGAGCAGGTGACGAAAATGATAAAAATTTTGTCATTTTTATCATTTTCGTATCCCCTTATATACCACTAAAAAAGTAGGTCCGAAAATGATAAAAATGACAAAATTTTTATCATTTTCGGACCTGCTGTTTAAGTGATATATAAGGGGATATGAAAATGATAAAAATGACAAAATTTTTATCATTTCGGACCTGCTATTTAAGTGGTATATAAGGGATATGAAAATGATAAAAATGACAAAATTTTTATCATTTTCGGACCTGCTTTTTAAGTGGTATATAAAGGGATATGAAAATGACGAAATTTTTATCATTTTCGTCACCTGCTCTTATATGTTATACAAGTGGGCACGAAAATGATAAAAATTTCATAATTTTCATCATTTTCGTATCCCCTTATATACCACTTAAACAGCATGTCTGAAAATGATAATAATGACGAAATTTTTATCATTTTCGTCACATGCTCTTATATGTATACAAAGGGATACGAAAATGAAAAAATTTCGTCATTTTCATCGTTTTCGTATCCTCTTATATACACTTAAACAGCAGGTCCGAATATGATAAAAATGACGAAATTTTTATCATTTTCGTCACCTGCTCTTATATATATATATACAAGAGGGCACGAAAAAGATAAATTTTTTTATCATTTTCGTCACTTTTGTAAAAAAAAATTCTGAAATATAGGAAGAGTGGTCTCATTTGAAAGAGAATTAAAAAATGAGAAGATTTGTACAATTTTTTTGCTCAAATTCAAAAAATTGAAATAGTTATGGTCATTTAAAGATTTGAGGGGTATAAAAAATGTAGGTTTTGAGGGCTGGAAGGTGAACGTGAGTTTTAAGCCCTTGGGTTTCATTTTCCCATTTTGCCCTTTTAGATGAGTGCCTGTGATTGGGACTTTGGGGTTTTTGTTTAAGTGGGGTTTCTATTGAAACTCACCCTATATATATATATATATATATATATATATATATATGGAGGTTCAAATAAGAACTTAAATATTTTTGAGAATGGGAGACTCAATCTTAGCCGTCCAATTCTCCCTCCTTCAATGTCATTGTCCACCCATGAATTCCTCACATGCACCCTGCCACACTCGATTCCCTCACGCTTTCCATCCATGAATTCCACTTACAAAATAGATGGCTGAGATTTAGTCTCCCATTCTCAATTAATTTCTCATTCTCATTTGAACATTCCCCTATATATATATATATATATATATATATATATATATATATATATATATATATATATATATATATATATATATATATATATATATATATATATATAACTGTTTTTCGTACGAGAAGTACGAGAACCATTTCTGGACAATCATTTAATTTCCTGTCTTTTTTATTTAATTTAAATAAGAAAGAGTAGTATAGTAGACATTTTGACATTTCCCCCATATTTTTAAAACTAATATATCTATCAAACGAAACGGTGTTAAATTACGAAAAATATACCAAATTAACGACAAAATTATACTCTTTAATTTAAGACCGATCTTGCTATATTTTTTTGAAAAAATAAAATTCGCATTTGCTGGGGTTTTTTTCCAACACAGCTCGACATTTGCACTAGTGTAAATTTTGCACATTTGCATATCTACATATGTGCCGAAAAAACTAGGTAAATTTGTGCAAAATTTTTAAAGAATGCGAGGGTAATGTAAAAATGTTCAAATTACTCTTAATTAATTAAGGATAAGTTTGATTAATTTAAGATTATCTATTAACAACTCTTTAATCTCAACCCTCCATCTCTTTGATCAATGACTGTAATTGGTTCTCGCACGAAAAACGATTATCGTTTGAACCGCATAAATATATATATATATATATATATATATATATATATATATATATATATATATATATATATATATATATATATATATATATATATATATATATATATATATATATATATATATATATATATGGGATGGTTCATTCGAGAATCGTTGTTAGCGCGAGAACCAATCTCAGCCGTTCCTTGGATATGGTAAGATCGTTGATGGAGAGTGTGGAGGGATATAGTGTGGCAGGGTGCATGCGAGGAATTCATGTGTAGGCAATGACATTGAAGTATGGGGGAATTGAACTGCTCAGATTGGTTCTCGCGGTTCTCGCGCTAACAACGGTTCTCGAGTGAAAATTTTCTCTCTCTCTCTCTCTATATATATATATATATATATGATATAACAATTACGTTACACATAATTCATTACAAGGTTTAAATTTTTGATACATTTAACAAGTAAAAGGATATATATTATAAGGTCACTACATACAATATGAAATAATGTAAAATCGGATATATTTTAATGAAATAAACACTTCATTATAAAGAAAACAGGTAAAAAAATATGTAAATAAAAGATTTTTTTCAAGGTGTTATTTACTCCTTAGACCTTAGTCCAGTCTTCGGGCTTGGTATCGGGTGAGCCTTCAGGCTCATCAGGTACATGTTTACCACCTGTACACCTTCCCCAGCTGGATCCGTCGGCTTGGTGATTCGGTTCCTCACACCCACAGGCATCTCCCCTCTCTTCTACATCTCTCTCTTCTCTCTTCCCTCTTCTCTCATTTTCTCTCTTACACACACGTATATATATATATATATTAAAATAATAAAATATGGGTAAACAATTGGGTTAGTTTGAGTTACGCTATACTAGGTATTTAGATAAAAAAGAGAAAGTGTAGGAAAAAATAATATGACACGCGTTGATGTGACATCTATCATGTAAGAGGGAAGAAAAGAAGGGAGGTCATACACATAACCTTATAGATTGCTCGGGGTGCCACAAATGACAGATTCGGAAGACATGTAAGTTTCCGTCAACACATTCCTAGCTATTTTTGGATGATTACCTTCTTTTGGATCAATCATAAGAATCTTTCCTTATTTGGAACCTTACGGTGTTGTAACCCCTAAATACTTAATTACTTTTTGTGAAATGTTCAATATAGTCCAAAGTTTTTTTTGTGTAGTCCCAAGGGACAAATCTTAGCCACAGGATAAAAAAAAAGCAAATGCCCACCAGCATCTCGGGCCACCATCACTACCGCTGACCACCACCTCCGGCCGCCGCAATCACAAGTGATTGAAGCACAATCACATGTGATTACCGCCAACCACTACCACCGACCATCACCTCCGGCCACCACCATAGCCGCCGACCACCACCTCCGGCTGCCGCAATCGCATGTTGTAACACCGTACTTTAAATTAACGGTAATACGCGTGCGGAAGCTAATTACATATATTTAAATTAAGAACATAAGATATATACAATAATTGTCATGTTTTAAGTTTACAAAATTCCACTACGGTGTTAATTACAAAACAGACTCTATTCAAAAATACTTTGACATCAGAGTAGTGGTCCGTCCATATTCCCAGTCTATTATCTTCAGAAACTCACCATGGAGCATCTGTAAAACAAACTAGTGGGGAATTAGCACAAAGCTAAGTGAGAGAATAAATATCTAAGCACATACAAGACAAACAGCCCAAACACATAGCTCATAACCAAGGAGAACCGGCGCTGTTGCAACCACCTACAACCAAATGCCGGCCAAAGCATAGGTTTACCGATAGCCCTGCTAACATGGACAACAGTACCATCACCCTTGACTACAACAAATGCACCTCAAGATCAAATACTGTAAATCCCCAAGCAACAGGCCCAGCCGCCCAGCTAAAGTTGATCTCCAACCAAACATGTATACATATTATTCAAGAGCACAGTTACAATCAGGATATCATATCCCCGTATATCCGAAGATATAGATCCATTCATCACAGTCAGCGAGGTTGTTGCACACTCAGTTGACTAACTTACTGAGTCTTCTCAGTTTCAGAGATTAAGTGAACACAAGTCAGTATTTAATTCATAATACTGATTCATAATAAATAATATAATTATTCATACATTACATGTATATACTCATATCACAGATATATATATAAATTCAATACATATTATTCTGGATTTGTTAAAGAAATCATAAGTTTCCCAAAATCCGAATAGGTCATGCGGAATTATCATAATTCCGGATAACTTCACAAGTCCGAATAAGGAAGGTCAATCCCGAATAGGTCCATTTCCGAACAAAGTCCATTTCCGAATGCAATTCAATTCCGAGCAAAGGCTAATTACGAATAAGGTTCAGTTCCGAATAAAGTCTAGTTCTGAGTAGAAGCCAAATCCGATCAAAGGACTTCCGAGTAAAGGCACATATTCATTTCCGAACAATCATCAGTTCCGAACACAATCCAATTCCGAATAAAGTGTTAAGAAAATTTTAGTCAAAGTCTTATTCGGATTCTACAAGATCCGATCATTCTATTAGGATTGTGTCAATTCCGATTAATTCATTCGGATCTCCAAGTGTTTAAGGCAACAAGTGTTTGTTCGGATCTATCCAGTTCCGGATAATAGTGTTCGGATTTTAACCATAATTTCAACAGTTTATTCGGATTCAACCCCATTTCCGATTAAATCTGTTTGGAATCTATTATAATTCTTATCACTCTATTCGGATTTAATCCCCAATTCCGAATAATTTGTCCGGAAATTACCAAATCCGAATGATTCATACTAAATCCGAATAATTCAAGTGTTCTTGCATATTTTTTATTTCTTTTCAATTCTATACTGTAATTGAACATACAATGTAATCTATGTTTCCAGAAATGATTATAAACACATATTGATCATGAATTCATATCAATTACTAACATGCATACATCCTAACATCATAAGCTTCATGCGGAATTCATATTGATTCAATAAAAACAGAATATAAACACAATCATCAATTAATCATGCTAACCTTAAAGATCAAACACTGCAGATTTAAAGCAATGATAATTTAATAAAATGAAGATGAAGATTGTTGTTCCTCCTTTTTCCTTCTTTCGGCCGAGAGCACACCAACACACACACATTCTCTTTGTTTTCTAAATGCATGTAAATAAGAGTGGTGGTGGCAATTAGGTGACTAAGTGTCACCAACTTGACACCTCACAATCCACCATCTCAATTTCTAATTAATAAATTCATATTTAAATATCAAATAATAATAATCACATAATTAGAATATTAATCCCAAATAAATAAATATAAATATCAAGATTAATTACCTTAATAATTCTAGGCCAGTTGAGGGGGTGTTACACATGTGATTGCACACCGCTAACCACCACCACCGACCATCACCTCCGGCCACCACCACAACCGCCGACCATCACCTCCAGCCGCCGCAATCACATGTGATTGAAGCCACAATCACATGTGATTGCACACCGCCAACCACCACCACCGACCATCACCTCCGGCCACATCCTCCGGCGACGCAATCACATGTGATTGAAGCCACAATCACATGTGATTGCACACTGTCGGACACCACCACCGCCGCCGCCGACCAGATCTTTTTTTGAAGCATCAAATGACGAATTGGAGACCAGATCTGAACTCCTCTCATCAAACCGAGTTGAACCACCACCATCCCTACCCTGAACAACTCCGACAGTCGGCGAACTTGGCCTCGTCGGCGCCGGATCTGAGAAATAAAACTCCAGATCTTTTTTTGAAGCATCCAATGACGAATCCGAGACCACATCTGAACTCCTCTCATCAAACCGAGTTGAACCATGTGCGCCACCACCATTAACTCCGCCCGTGGTGGTCGGATTTTGCAGCGGCGGCCATGGTGGTCGGAGTTTGCTCGATTTCTCGTTAATGGAGGATCGTGAGGACGATCAGGCTCCATATCTTGTAGGGGAGTTAAAACCGATCACCCTCACCAAAAATCACGATGATCGACGGTGGGTTCGCCGGAAAACGCTTTGTTGATCGTGTGACTGAGATTTGTCCCTCAGGACTACACAAAAAAGATGGACTATATTGAATACAACTCATTACTTTGTATTAGTTTTTCTTATGTCATGTTAGTTTTTATGTAATCTTATTTTTACTGTTCAAAAAATAAACATGCCATTGTTGACAAAAACAAAAAAACTTAGTTGTTCTTTGTCTTGTATCTAAACAACCTATCATGCAATAATGAATGCCACGTCATATTATTGATACGTCCAAACTATGCTTTAATTGACGAAAAGTAGACCTCAATTTATAACATATATATTTTATAATTTTTAATAAGTATTTACTTTATTCCTAAGAAATTTCTAAATTTCGTCGAACTCACCATTTAATAAATAAAAAAATTAGGTCTAAATTTCGTCGAACTCACCATTAAGCTATATGAAATATCGTGTAGATGTCTATGGATTAAATTAACGGTAAATTGGCACATGTCCTTTAATCATAATCATGCTTTTTGGTTACCAGCTACTATTCATCGACTCCATATGCACCGTGAGACCATACAATGAAGATGGGTTACCTAAAACCCTATAATCTTTACCAAAACTGAATCAACCTAACCAAACTTTATAGTTGGGTTTTGAGTTATGAAAAAAAAAAAAAAAAAAAAACATGTTCACTGGTGTCATATTCAAATGATTTACAATCGTTCATTTATGAAGTGCGTCAATTGCATCTTATCGTAAAATGCAAAAGTTTCCACTAGCATCCTGGTCCACCTTCTTGGATTGCAATTCCCGCACGCTAGCCGATTTCTCATTAGTCATTACCGTTAATCTTTACTGTAATAATTAAAATGAATAGTTTTTATTACTAGTAATATTTTTTGTGCATATATATCACTAGCCAGCCAATGTCTTATGTTCATAAAAAAACACATTAACTCTTTGTTTAAAGAAAATATAAACATGTCTAGCTTCCAGAGCCATAAAAGAGCCCAAAATAAACCGTAAGACGTTTATTTAGTTGTAAATTTATACCTTTTTAGAAGTAAATTTGTATTTTAATGCGGTTTTATTTAGTTTTTCTATTAATGTAGAATTTATATTTCTACTTTTTAGATATTTTTATATATTAATTTGGAGAAATTGAAAATTTAATTAAAAATAAATGATGATATGGATGTTAGCTAAGTTATGGAATAGTCATATGTTAGCAAAACTGATGTTGTAGGCAATCATATCAGTTATTATTACGTGTGATCTAATAAACAACTGACTAATTGAGAATTAGCATCTAAGTTGAGTTATACTTATATACCTTTTTAGTAAGCTAAAACCCAAATAACAAAATTATTTGATATCAAAGAGGTATGTGAGTGTAGTAGTACCTAATTTAGGTAATGTTTCACACACATATCAATTATATTAAAGGTGTTTTAACTTTTGAGTATTTAGTTGATTTAAGGGTTATATTTATAGAACAACATCTAATAAATAATAATAATAATAATAATAATAATAATAATAATAATAATAATAATATTATTATTATTATTATTATTATTATTATTGACAACATATATTATCTTTAAATAAATAAAAAAATTAATTATTTTATTTCCGACCTAAAAAAAACACGCAGTCTACTATTCCGGTTAAACTATTAAAGTAGACTATTAAAATAAACATTAGTTGCAACGTGATAGAACATCTAATATTTTATTTTCACGTTTGTGCAACAATCAGTTCAATAAACAAGAAAACTATAAAGCAAAACAAACCTTTTGGTTAAATATTATTTATTTAATTGATTATTGTATTTCTTAATGCCTTTTTAAGCTGTTACATGCGGAAATAATGAAGAATGAAAATAAATAAGAAGAGTAAAAACTAAAAAATATAAAAACATATAAACCCTGGGAAATGATTCGTCTCGTATTTAAATAGAAAGTAATTTGATTATTTTAATATTTTTCTATTTAATGGTTTAGTTTTTAAAAGTGAATCAAATTTGTTATTTTTTGCTATTATATTTCAAACTTCAAAAACTACCAATTAATTAATTAAACATCCAAAAGCTACCAATTAATATATCCGGTTACTTTCGGTACACTTTTTAAAAGTACACCCTTCATCTAAATAAGTTTGGTTGTTGTTAACATTATTTAGGATTTATCACTTTTCTTGCAGAATACAATATTTAAAATACAACACATCATAGTCATACACACTTTATATTAAACGAGACACTATAAAGTGTGAGCCACAGACGTGCAGTTATCCTTCCACAACTTGTATTATCGAGTTTGAAAAAGAGTAGAAAATGGAAAAGAATCATTTCCTTTCAAATTCTCTCGTTAGTGAAAGAAAAAGATTGGACATAAACATATTATAATCGAGTTTTTTTATAATAGTGAAAAAAAAGAATTTGAAAGAAAACTACAAACACATATGCTTTTTGGGTTATTTGAAGGAAAAGATTTTCTTTTCATTCACTTTTAAACTCAAAGCGAATTAGCTTAAACTTAGCCTTAAATCTTCTTATTCCCTTTAATTTAATTCTTAAAATTAAAGGGAATATGATATATGTTTCTTGCAACATCTATTTTGAATGTTTCTATGCTTACAAACATTTCATCTTTCTTTCTAAATTTAACCTATTAATTTTCTTCACTAAATATCTTTAAAAAATCTCTGGAAACACAAATAATGTTATTATCTATACACAACAATTTATACAATGTAAATTTATATAATTTTTTGTTAAATATCTATATTTACTACTCTATAAAGCATTTAGCTCTTTTTTTTAAGACAAATTTTTAAGTTAAGTAGTACAAGTAATATATCATGCTTTACAATAACTTTGAGCAACAATTTTAACATTTTTAAAATAGTACAACTGTCATTAAATTCAGGACATTTTTTTGTAATTAAGTTTTAAAACATTCATTATGTATTTAAATTCTGATAGTTTTATGTAATTAAAGTATTTAAAGTGTTTAAGATCATTGCCGAAACATATTGTAAATAATGCTATTTGAGTTGTACTATTTTATGTAATCGGTTTCGGTTTTTAAACCGAATTTGAAAACGGTTTCAGTTTTATGTAATTAAAGTATTTATGGTAATCGGTTTCGGTTTTTAAACCGAATTTGAAAACGGTTTCGGCTTTTTCAGTTACGGAGCGGTTCGGATTACGGTTAAAACGGTTTATATCCGAATTTTGAACACCCCTATGTCGACAAATGAAACTATTTTACCCCGCTGCATCCCGCAGGTAAAATACTAGTATTTATAAGATATAAATAAATTTTATTATATACGAAATAGCTAAGCTCTCCCACCAACCCTTGATTTAACTATTTGTGTACTATTTGTGTTTGAAAGTCGAATTAGGGTAAGGAAGGAAGGGAGGAAGGAAAAAGGTGTTTGAATTGGTTCGTTGAGAGTCAAACATTCTTTCGTTACCGCGAGAAACACCAACGTGTCCCAAATCTTCTCCAGATATTCCCTCACCACTTTTTCTCCATCAGTTCTTCTTCCCCTCACTTCTTCGATTCATGAATACCCAAATCATGGATTCTAAAACCCTAATTCACCACAATTCCTACCTAAAAACAATCACAATAAACCGCAAATTCAACCCATTACGCTCCTATTTCTCTCCTTCACGTTGCCGTTACAGTTCGAACATTCAATCGGGTCTTAAATCATCCCAATACCCGCTTTTCATAAGAAATCGGTTTGGGAGCCGTTTCTTTACTCATGTTAACCCTAACCGAGGACTTTCAGATGAAGGAGATTACAGGAGTGACCGGGCTTTTGCTGCGGTCTCGTCAATTGGTGATAGCGGTGAAGAGGAGGGGGAAGTTGCGAGTAAAATGACGGTGGTAGAGGAGGATTTGGCGGGGAATGAGAGTTTATGGGATCAATTGGTGGAGATTGTCAAGTTTTCTGGGCCCGCTGCAGGGCTGTGGTTATGTGGACCGTTGATGAGTTTAATTGATACTGCTGTGATTGGTCAGTCGAGTTCCGTAGAATTAGCTGCTTTAGGTACGTTTTTTGTTCGTTTTTTCCTCTTGTTTCTTTTGTTTGAACATCTGAAATGACCGGAAGTGTTTGAAACCCATCTGTGCATCTACGATCACCCCCATACATGTGGAATTTGAACTCTCTATGCTCTTGCTAATACCAGCAGATGAATTGAGATGATAATGATAAATCATTGTTTCATATATATTTGTGTTAAAAATGAGTGTTAATTTGTATAATATCCGGGACACTGGAAGGTGTTATTTTAGAGGTCTCATGTTCTGTAACTGATCTTTAAGTCATTAGAGGATGTTGGAGTGGAGTTGTGGAGCTGATTTAGTGTTTACTTGAATATTTACAGGGCCAGGTACGGTGCTTTGTGATTATATGAGTTACGCATTTATGTTTCTTTCTGTAGCTACCTCAAATATGGTGGCCACTTCACTCGCTAAACAGGTTTCTTTATGTTTATTTTATTGCTTTGATTGCTGTTAAGCTGATATAAAATATTGCAAGATTGATAGCAACCCGTAGTTCATGCATTTGGTGTCTGATTTATGAGTAAAATTGATGCGTAATGCCATCCAATTTGAACTAATTATCTCATGTATGGAACCGTTTAAGTCCAAGTATTATGTGAAATGTTGTTATATATCAATCAGGGTTCTGTTTTTTTCCCCTTTGATACTCCGCAAAACTTACTTGAAATTGCTGGTTAGTATACAAAATTGGCTCCATGAACTCCACAGTCTACAAATTGGAATCGGAACATTATCACTTCAAGATTTGAATTTTATGGGCTTAAACATTCCATTGACTTCTCTTTTCATTGTCTCATTTTTTGAGAATTTGAATACTTGACAACAATAAATGGTTTTGTGTAGTCTTGTAGTAAGTCTTCATGATCTCCTTAAACACATTTGACATTACTTCGTGATGAAGTAGTTCAATTTGTGCATGAAAACACCAATACACCAAACTGTATAATTCAAAGCGAGACTATTTGTTTGACTTTAGGACATGCGATGATGCAAATATAGATATATTAAACTATAAAAAAACTAATGCCACATCATCATATATTGCTTTAAGAATCAACATATTTAGACAATTATACTTTAGATCCTAGCATTTCTGAACTTGAGCAGCTCAAACACGTCTATACTCATCTAGAGATTCTTTTCAAACAGTTCTGACATGTTGGACCAGCTAATCTGATACTATCCTGTCAACTATACAAGTCACCCATATTCCATAACATCACATTAGCGGTTAACCACCTTTGTTGGGCAATGGGCCCACTCTTATTGTTGCTTCGTACTATTATTTCCCTTCTTAATGGCTAACATTAGCATCCAATGAAATAAGTTACCGGACCCTCCTTTTTTTCTTGTTTCTGTAACATCCCCCTTATTTGTTCTCTTGAATTATCTGACTAGTCAACTTGTGCAGGATAAATCCGAGGTGCAGCATCAAATATCGACTTTACTTTTTGTTGGATTGACATGTGGTATACTGATGCTTTTCTTTACAAGGTTCCGCGGAGAATGGGCACTGAGTGGTAATAAGAACTTTTTTTGTTATTTTTGTTTTTGGGTGGTCTAATGATGTTTATTTAGCTGGGCAAAACTGGTTTGAGTTTCTTCTATATATAGAGTAAAAGTAATAAAAAGGTAGCCGATCTTTAAGCTCAAATAGAAGCATGTTACTTTTGAATTCAAACAGTGTTGTTTGACTGCTAAATTCGTCTATTTTTTTGAATTGAGGAATTATCTTTTGTAATTTGCTATTGATAAGTTATGTGATGCAATACTTTCAGCTTTTTCTGGAGCTAAGAATGCACCTATGTTATCAGCAGCAAACACATACGTTCAGGTTCTTTGGATTCTACAAACCTTTTGCATAACAGTTACTCTTTTAAGTTTTGATCTTGGGTGGATTATTGGTACTTGCTTATGATCAATAAGCTTAAAACTTTGAAATGTCGTTTGTGACTTCCTTATGCTAAAGAAATCCTTTTTCATCTTCTTGTTCGTATGCTTTTTTATGTTCATGTCTAATCGTTAAAGAAATGTATTTGTTATATGTTAGTAGATTCGAGGCTTGGCGTGGCCTGCAGTTCTTGTTGGATGGGTTGCTCAGAGTGCAAGGTAGACAAAAATTGGTTCATTCTTACTAATTGATGGTTTTTCTGGTAGAATCTAGAATGTATCTCAATTACACACACACACACACAGATATATATATATATATATATACACACACACACACACACACATATATATATATATAGACAAAAGTTCATGCGAGAACCGTTGTTAGCGCGAGAACCGCGAGAACCAATCTAAGCCGTCCAATTCCCCCTCCTTCAATATCATTGTCCACCCATGAATTCCTCACATGCACCCTGCCACACCATATCCCTCCACGCTCTCCATCCATGATACTTCCCATATCCAAGGAACGGCTAAGATTGGTTCTCGCGGTTCTCGCACTAACAACGGTTCTCGCATGAACCCTCCCCTATATATATATATATACACACACACACACACACACATGCAAAGTTGACTACGTGTTTATACCCCATCATACTTTTTTAGGATAGATCTACAACATTAAAAAAATGTATCATAAATTCTGAAAGGATTAGTAATAAACAATGCCTAGATGATGTTTTTCTGAACTAGTGTCTTGATTTTTTTTAACATAGACGTATAATGTAATTCTATTATTGAGTAGTCTTGGAATGAAGGATTCATGGGGACCTTTGAAGGCTCTGGCAGTCGCAAGTATTATCAATGGCCTTGGCGATGTAGTCCTGTGCTTATACTTAGGCTATGGTATTGCTGGAGCAGCATGGGCAACAATGGTGTCACAGGTATGCCACTTAAAAAATGTTTTAACTTACGACCTGATAGCAATCAACCGATTAACACATTTATATACCCAGCCCAGTCAGCCCACTACTTGAATTATATTAGAGGTAACAAGAGACACGTGTGGGGAGATGTTTTGAGTTTTTTATTTATACATGTTGATAGGGGAAAGTTGATATATCAACTATGCATGTTCGCTGCTCAAACTTGAGAAATGGCCTTAGGCTTGGCAGGAGGATTCCACATGGTGGTTCCTCTCTGATTATGTAACTTCATCCATTTCATTAATGAAACTTACCTCCGCTTCCATGATTCTCAGATTTCTATAATTTCTAGTTATATATCTTACCAATTGGTTCCTTCGTCCAACCCAATCCAACCATTGTTCAATAGAAACTCCTCCTCCTCCAATAGGCACACGTTTATATTCTAGAGTTGAAGTTCTTAAGGAGAAAACCTATCAAATGTCCTATTAATTGATGGATCTTAATATGATTGTACTTTCCATGTGAGTTATCCCGGAAAATGCTTTTTGATCATTAGCCTGATCCAAACAGGCAATCACAATTTGAAGACGTCGAGTTTTGTTCCAACCTCCATCTGTGAACAATGACAGTGGCTTTATAATTAGATCATCCCTAACCTCCACACGCTCCTCCCTTTCTCCATGCCAAGGGTGAAGCTTCCCCTATTTGATATGATTAACCCCTCATAGCTGGATCACCAAAGCAGAGCTTTATTTCCTGGTAAATCTTACTCTCGCGGTATCACCTATAAACTTCACCTTGCCAGATGTGTATGGATGGGGTTGCCCTGAATTAGTTCACCAATTTATCGATCAAACAAGTACACATCAGTCGGGGAGAGTTCCGGTCGAAGTTGATGACTAGGTTAAGTGGAACAAAGATCTGAAATCCTCATAAGGCGTTGGGATACCTATTGATGAACGGAACATCGATGAGTATATAGAAGAATTTGAAGCTCAATGGGCTTTGATTCCATATCAATAGGAGGAATAAGTGATTGGGATGTTCCTACGGGGATTGCAATTTGACTTTCTCAACTGGGTTAGAGCCCTTAATTCAAAATTGTGTGACCAAGCTATGGAGTTAGCACTCATAAAGCCTTTTCCAAGAGTAAGTCGGCGACTATAGGGGTTATGTGAATCGGAAGGGGAGCCCACGGAGTGACATGTATATTCCCAACACCTTCTCAGTCCACCATACCTTTAATTACAACCAACTACTTCATCACTTATGGCTCAATTCAAAAACCTTTTTTTATAGAAACCATCGTCGGCTTCAAACACTTACAACGGACATTTGAACGAGCAGAAATGGGAAGAGTGGAAGACTGCAGTCGCAAGGGTTGTGCTTTGGGTGTGGGCAGTAATATCCTCCTAACACAAATGTTTTGTGGGCCAATTGTGGATTCTACTTCTTGCCGATGGAGTGGAAGTAACGTAGGAGGGAGAAATTACCAAAGGGCGAATATTAGGTCATTGAATTGGATGGATTTTCTTTAGACCCCTTTACTCCTTTAAAAACAATTAATTTGATTGGTGGACCGTGTGGGATTCCAGCTCTGTTTTTAGTCGACAATGGCGCCTCTCATAATTTCCTCTCTCGAAAAGTAGCAATTTCTTTGCGGTTGATTATCACATGGATTGACCCACTCGGAATTCTATTGGGCTATTGACATCAAATTCATTGTTTGGTCTACACTTTGTTTTTTGACGTGGGAATCCGGGAGCCCTCAATTTCATTTTGAGCATCGCATGGCTAGATCGAGTTGGGGACGTCATTTTCAATTAGCAGACCCAAGAAATTCGTCTATGGGACAACTGGACAAGGGCTCCCTGTTTAAACTCCATGGGTTAGCTCCTCTTTATTCAGTCAAACCTTCCTAAAAGGCTGCTTAGAAGGACAAGACCACCACCTAATGATTTACCCATCCGTTTCCTATTTGAAAACAAATAGACTCTTTGTTATTTCCATTTCAGACTTTGTTCCAGGACCGAAACCTCCCAAGCGATCCATCGGACATGTTATTAATTTGCATGAGGTACATAAACCTATCTGTGTTTGACTCTTAAGTCACTCCCATTAACTATGGGAGTATGGGCATAATTAGAGTTAGCCAAAGTGTTTTCTCCAGCCCTGTAATCCTTGTTAAAAAAAAGGATGCTTCATAGCGTCTGTGTATCCACTCTCTAAACAAGGCTACGATACTAGATAAGTTCCCCATACCTGTTGTGTAAGAGTTGTTGGATGAGTTACATGGGCCGGTCTTCTTTTCTATGATTGAATTGAAGTCGGGATTTTACCAAGTCAGAGTTAGGAATCTGATATCAAGAAGACATCTTTCTGGACGCACGACGACCATTACGAATTTCTAGTTACGCCGTTTGGCCTACAAACCCCTGACAATATTCCAGGCCCTTATGAACCGTATTTTCCGTCTCCTTCGTAAATGTATGTTCGTCTTCTTCAATTATATTCTGATTTATAGCCCTCCTGGGAACACCATCTTCAATTATTTGCAGCAATCTTTCACCTTTTCAAGCAACATCAGTTTGTAATGAATAAGAAGAGTCGGTTTGGGTTAATATCTGTCGAATATTTGGGTCATATTATCGACAGCCGGGGTATCAATGGATCCAATCAGAACTCGTTCAATCTGCGATTGGCCGGTTCCCACAAACGTGAAAGGGGTATGGGGATTTCTTGGACTAACCGGCTACTATCGCAAATTTATCAAGGGACAGGGATGTTAGCTCAACTTTTAACTGAGCTGACAAAGAAGGACAACTTTCTTTGGCCTTCCTCTCAGCAAACTGCCTTTAATACACTCGAGCAATGTATAGCTCAAACCCCAGTGTTAGCTGTACCCAATTTCTCACAGCCTTTTGAAATAGAGTGTGATGCCTTATGCAAAATAGAAGGCCTACTTCTTACTTTAGCAGGGTTCTTGGTGATTGGAATCTTATTAAGTCCGCCTACGAGAAAGTAATCATGGTGTTGGACTTATCTATTCAACAGTGGAGGCCTTAGCTGTAGGGTAGACAGTAGACACTTCATGGTCCACACAGATCAAAAACCTTGAAACATCTCCTCGATCATCGTACTACCACTACCGATCAGTTGAATTGGCTATCAATATTAATGGGCCACCAATTTACAATCTGCTATAAGCCGGGGCACAAAAACCGCCCAGCGGATGCTTTGTCTCGTATTCACGAAGGGGCTGAATTATCACAAAAGGGTTCACATCCCTAATGGTTAGACGGTGGTACCTTGAGTGAAGGATATGAATGCGACCCGAACAATATGGTGTATCATGTGTCCACTAACACACTTTTGAGATTATCTATGGTTGCCCTCCGCCTTCTGTTTTACACTTTGCTCCTGTTGATATCATTGTGAAGCTGTCTTACACGATCTCCTTGACCCCGATGAGGCCCTCAAGCAACTCAAGTATCATTTTCTAGAGTCCAGTACAACATGAAAACTTCAGCTGATAAACACCAACGAAATAGGAGATTGAGTCTATCTTAAGCTCAGAAGTCAGACCATACTATCAACAATCCTTTGTTAGACGCATAAATCAAAAATTTCAGTCAAGGTTTTACGGCCGCTTTCTCATCATTGAACGAATTGGTCCTGCTGCCTATAAACTTCAACTACCTGATTCTACCAAGATAAACCCGATTTTCCATACTTCCCTGCTTAAACGTGCTGTGGGCAGGCCCCTTGTTGAGGCCACCCTACCCCCGGCCTCGAAATGGACTCTTCCTCTGCACTTGTGCCGGATAAGTGCTTGGGCACCCGTACTATACGTCTACACATCAGAATGGGTAGCAGCTCCATCAGTGTTTAATTCAATGGCAACACAACTGTCTGGATGAGGCTACTTTGGAGGACTTTTTCATCCGAAGCAACTTTCCTAAATTTCGGCTTGAGGACAAGCCTGCTCTTAACGAGGTGGCAGTTGATGACAATCAGCCCATTACCACATTAAATACACAGCCCAATCAGCCCACTACCTGGAAGGTTTATACTAGAGGTAACAAGAGACACGTGTAGGGAGGAGATGGGTTGGTCAAGAGGATCCACAAGCAGTTGACAGGTATTTAATCAGAGGGGAGAGGTGAGATATGCATATTTAGACTCGAGAAACGGCCTTAGGCTTGGGCAAGAGGATTCCACACGGTGCTTCCTCTCTGATTATGTAATCTCTTCCATTCTATTAATGAAGCTTACCTATACTTCCCCTTTGATTCTCAGAAATCCGTAATTTCTAGTTATATTACTTATCAGTTCCTTTTAGTTGGATTCTTATTTGTTGGTGTTGTGTGACAATTATTACACACATGTAGGTGGTTGCAGGATTTATGATGATTGAAGCTCTCAAGGATAAAGGGTATAATGGTTATGCCATTGCTGTTCCATCAGCTACTGAACTGCTTCAAATATTCAAACTCGCTGCTCCGGTCTTTATAATGATGGCATCAAAGGTATGTATCCCCAAAATGATAACTTAAGAGGTTTTATTTTTGACCCATTTACTTATTAATGGGACTTATATGGGTCAAATAATATCTCTCAGCTGGTCAAATGCACCTAATGACCATTGCTCATGTTGCCAACATCCAGGAAAGAAAACCCTTCAGCATTATAACGTTGTCTGTCTGATGTTTCAGGTGGGATTCTATTCTCTACTTGTGTACTTTGCTACCTCAATGGGCACACAAACTCTTGCTGCTCATCAGGTTAGTTTTACTTCTGGCATTATGGACATCTCTTTAGGGTTTTTCTTTTCTTCCTTGCTAATTGGCTCAATCAGGCTTTGTTCGACTCTAATAAAGTTACTATGAGTTTAGGTCCTTCTACAAATATACTGTATGTTTACAGTATGGGGTGAGCCATTATCTCAAACCGCACAATCGTTTATGCCAGAACTAATATATGGCACTAAACGAAGTCTATTAAAGGTACTGGTTTCTGCAGCCATTTTATTAGTCTTTCGTCTTTTTTCATTCTTTACTTTTGTACTATGCGTCACAATACTCATATGATGATTTTTCACAATATCTTCACCCAGGCAAGAATGTTGTTAAAGTCGCTGGTGATAATCGGCGCATCATGTGGTTTACTATTAGGTGTTGCTGGTACAATTGTACCCTGGCTATTCCCCAAAATTTTTA
Source organism: Pulicaria dysenterica (assembly GCA_947179395.2). NCBI lineage: Eukaryota > Viridiplantae > Streptophyta > Magnoliopsida > Asterales > Asteraceae > Pulicaria > Pulicaria dysenterica. The sequence continues at coordinate 98,343,660 of OX359290.1, read as the reverse complement.
CACCTGATCAACAAGTCATTAACGAGGTAAGCTTTGCTTTTCTTTCTTTTCTTGTAGGGAAAAATATTGCTACAGTTTATTATGGAAATCCAGGGAAATGTTATGTTTTGCTATATTTATAAAGACTCTATTCCAAATTTACCTATTTCCGCGTTAGTAATCATATTAAAATATTAGTCAGATAGATTGTTGTTTTAAGTATATGGAATGATAGCAATGGGGCAGGACCTGGTACACATTCTTATGTAAGAACAGAGTTGACTTTTTGTTGAATTTTTACATTTACTTTCCGGTAATGCAGATGCACAAAGTTCTACTTCCATACTTCATTGCTTTGTCTGTGACAGCTAGTACTCACAGCCTTGAAGGAACATTGTTGGTATGCTTAATTTTAGCTTGAACCTTTGAATCTTGATTTTTTTCCCTTTTTTTGTTGGGCTTACTACATCTTAATCTCTGGTCGATTTAAAATAATCATAAGTCACAACCCTATGAATCTTATACTAGAAATTACTTCTTACTAGCAACCAGTGCACTGACAATTTTAAATTTATCTTAAACCCGGCTATGCTGGCTTCACATGTCGACTAAAGGTCTTTGGTTAGGTTGCAAAGTGAAGCACTTGATTTTTTTTCCTCTTGTAAAGATATTACGTACCGAATTTGACTCATGGCAAAGCATGAACTACATCATAATTGCCCTTATGCAGGCTGGACGTGATTTGAGATTTATCAGTATGTCAATGAGCACGATCTTTTCTTTGGGTGCTCTTCTTCTTTTGGTAAGGAATTCCAAATTTTTGTTCTGGCTTTTGTTGTCAGTACTAAGAATTACGAGTATCTTCATGAATCGTCAGATTTCACTGCCGGAGGTCTCTTGGAAAGCAGTCTCTCTACCTACGGGTAGAGATATGATTGTCTACATCTTACCTCTCTATCCCCACTTAGGCGGGATTGTGTATCGTTGTTGTGTTGTGTTGTTCATGAATCATCAGAGTTCCCTCGTCTGTCTCAAAGTATGTCCAATAACTTAAATCTTCATGGTTCAGTTAACGTGTTATAAGTTTGTATCAAATAACTATGATACCCCTCAACAGCTAAAAAAATAGGAAACATAACAGATCAAAATCAATGTTATCAACTCTTGTGCTCATCATCAACATGTTGCATGGTAATTATATATTGCAACAGAATGTTTGCATTTATTTGAGCTACAAGTCCCCCCCTCTCTCTCCTCTCTTTTTTCTTTAAAATTTCTGCATGCTTATTATGTTATCTCTTCCTGTCAGTTTTTTAGCAATGCAGGATATGGTCTACAAGGGTGCTGGTGGACATTAGCATTGTTCCAATGGGTAAAAGTGTTACTTAAACCAGCACATAACATCATGTTTTCTTATGATTAAACTCAAATATCCTTTATTTATTGTGTTTTACAGTCTCGGTTTACTGTTGCTCTCCTACGTCTCATCTCACCAAATGGTTTCCTTTACTCTGAGGATATGACCCGTTATGAAATTGGGAATGTTAGGACCGCCTAGCATGAACCCTAATTGGTAATTTGAATTCATTAACACCAAAGATGGTTCAAGTCTGTCTTTTTGATATCCTGATTGTTACCATCGATTCTGTACATGCTCTATAGCATAATTATCTGCTTAAATTAAGCATTTAGAAAACTGTAAGTCTTTGAAAATCAAGTTTAAATAGCAGTGGGCACTTAAACTGTTACTATACCAAATCCTTGATTGTGCCACATTTTTTTGGCCGTGTATATGCAATGATCAGTTGCCCTCGCCTGAGACTCGTTCTCCTTGGTTAATCTCAATCAAGCAGCTTCGGCTTTATTCTGTTTGGTCATGTATATAATGCTCGGACCGGGAATCAAATGTATACATCAAGTGCCTTTGATTCTTAGCTTAGAGGGAAAAGGTAGGAGATTTGATTTGTATGGATGATTGTAATAAAATATGTTTTTCTCTTTAAAACTAAATAATAAAAAAAAACCTAGTTTGTGAAAGGCATGTTACCAATAATTATGCACATCAAACTGGTTGCATCACAAAAGCAATGATGTTTAATGTAGAATCAAGATGAATTTCATTTCATCAAAGACCTTACTCAATTTTGTGACTTGCAATTAATTTTTATTATATAACATCTTACTTTCATGAAATTAAAATTGATAATTAGTATCTTTAGGTTGGAAGTAAACCTATGTCTTTATTGAATATTTATAACTGTAATGGGTAAGAAATTGGCTGTTTAGATGCTGATTATGGGATCCTTGTGAGAAAATAATTAAACAAATAAAAAGAAAAAGGGTGGTCAATGTAGTTTCGACAACCCCAACCCAAGTCTCCTCTCCCCGCTTCAGCCTTCATCTCATACAGTTGTGGTTAGCTATCGCTATGCTGATAGTTTCTTGTAGTTCGCCGCCGTTTCATTAATCAACAGAGTTTGCTGATCTGCTTATATTCCGGTTTTGGTTCTGCTTCACCCTAAACTGAAACCACCATACTATGTGGCTACCGCTCCTTCCAAAACCATTCCTCTGTTGCAATTCACTCTTCTTTGTTTAATTTCGTCTCTCGCCGTCAGCTCTGTCACTAGTTTTGGTTTTATATTCTGTTTTTTAAACAAAAAAAACTTTGTGGCTAATTTCAGAAAGAGAAAAAAGTAGCTGTGTAGGGGATTGACTAATTAAGTCAAAGTATGACCACATTGATTCTCTTTATTGCATCCATAAATTATATAATAAGCGTAAAAATGTCAACTTATGCCAAATTTCAGTGGATATATATATATATATATATATATATATATATATATATATATGGTAAGGTTATATAAAGAATATCTCTTAAACAAAGAACCTAAAGAACATTCTCTAATAATGACACGTGACACATAGTTTAGGGGCAAAAAAGGAAATTAAAAAAAATCGGCGCCTACAGCAGCCCCCAAGCAAAAACCCCCCAACAAACTAAAAAAAACCCCAAATTACTTTAAATGATCATAACTCGTTCGTTTTTAACAATTTTAACAAAAAAATTATACCGTTAGATTCAGTTTTTCGTCCTCTTTCAAACAAGACCGGGCTTGATATATTTCAGAAACTTTTTTTTATCAAAATGCAAAATTTGCATTTAGAGTTGTGTTCATATTAAATGCAAAATGCAAAAAATCATGCAGAATGCAAAAAACATGCAGAATGCAAAATTCAAAAAACATGCAGAATGAATAACGCATAATGCAAAATGCAAAAAACATGCAGAATGAAAGAATTTAAAATACAAAAAACATGCAGAATGCAGAAATAAAAAAAATGAAGAATGCAAAATGCAAAATGCAAAAAACATACAGAATGAAGAATGAAGAATGCAGAAAGCAAAAAACATACAGAATGCAAAAAAAAATGCAGAATGCAAAAAACATGCAGAATGCAGAACGTAAATCCGTATAAACATGCAAAATGCAAAAAACGAAAAACGCAAAATTTTTGATCTGAGACGAACCTTTTGCGACGACTGCAAGGTCATTAGCGACGACATTCAGCTCATTAGCGATGAGCTGCCAAAATGCAAAAAAAGGGTGTTTTTCCTGCACAGCTGCCAAAATGGAAAAAAAAAATCATTTTCAAATTTTTTTTAGAAAAGTATAGGAAGAGTGATCTTGTTTGAAAGAGGATTAAAAAACTAAAAGAATGGTATAATTTTTTTGATTAAATTCACAAAACTTAAAAAGTTATGGCAATTTAAAGTTTTTGGTGGTTTTTTTTTAAATTCGTAAGTTTGGGGGTGGGGGATAATTACATTTTTATTCTATTCTTCCTAAATTAATACATAATAATTACAGTTTTGCCATCGATCAATCTCATCCATTGATTTTGATGATCCAAAGGTCCAGATTGGTTATTTAGGTTCTTTGTTTAACACATTGTTCTTTATTGATCCAATTATATATATATATATATATATATATATATATAATATGGAAAAAATTGGAAATGATAATTGCAACTGGTGGAACCTAATATAATATAGGTGTTACTGTATTCATAACTTAATGAAGTTGCAAAAGGGTCAAATACGGTTTAATCATCAAAGTTTTAGTTGATTTTCGGTTTAACCATCAAAGTTTTTTTTAGCATTTTAACCACAAAGTTTTATATTACCTTCTATTTTAACCATTTTACTTATTATACTAGGTCAAAAGTAACCAAACACCCCTTACTTCTAGATATTCAGGTTTAATTATTCCAATCCTTGTCCAAACTCCCCCCTTCAACCTCTCTCTGCAACCCAGCAAACCCCCACCGCTGTCGATACTAACCACGGCCACGCCACATCACCGCCACCGCCACGACCACCGCTGCAGAAGATGAAGATCGAACTCTCTGACTCCGAACTCTCTCTCTCTCCAGAAGATGAAGATCAAACCACCACCACCGTAATCCCCATCTCTCTCTCTCTCCCCCGTTTCTCTCTCCCTGGTCATGAAGATGAATATACGAGCCATGAAGATCGAAAAGATGAAGAGCAGGAGCGAAGATGAAGAGCAAAGATGAATATACGAACCACCGCCGCCACCATACACGCCACCGATCTATTAGGGTTTCTGCAAATTAGGGTTTTTTCCATGAAGAGCGAAGATACGAGTGCCGCCATGAAGATGAAGAGCGAAGATGAAGATACGAGCCACCGCCGCCACCATATACGCCACCGCCACCGATCTATTAGGCTTTCTGCAAATTAGGGATTTTGCTCTGAACTTCCTCTCTTTCCCCAGTGAAGATCAAAATCGAGGTAAGGTTTCTGCAAATTAAGGTTTCTACAAATTAGGATTTCTACAACAAAATCGAGGTAAGGTTTTCAGAGGATGTGTGTGTTTTCAGATCCGAAACCACCACCACCATAACGACCACGGGCACCATCCAGTGCGTTTTTTTCATCTTCATCTTTAATTTTCATTCCAGATTTTAGGGTTTTTTTCAAATTTACAACTATCTTCAGATTGGTCATGTTTTATCATTTCAGATTTTGATGTTTATTAGATGACTTGGGTTAACTTGATTCATTTGTGTACAAGATTTGTCCAGATGATTTGGGTGTTATTGATTTGGGTGTTCTTATGTTCTTGAAGAAATGTATCAGATCTTCAAACATTCAATGAGAAAAAATAGAAAAATAAAAAAAATATATTATTTAACCTGTTTAGCAGGTTAAAGGTAATAAAACGGGTAAAAACGGAAACCAAACAAAACTTTAAGGATTAAAATGATTTTCAAATGTAACTTTGTGGTTAAAATGTTAAAAAAAAACTTTAATGGTTAAACCAAAAACTTAATGAAACTTTGATGATTAAACCGTATTTGACCCAATGCAAAATTACTTAAGTAAACTTTATTTAATAGTGTTATTAAGTAAATTTTATTTGATAGTGTTATAAGTGTAACAATATCTATGTGAGATACTACTAATAATATATATAATTTCTTTTTATAGAAAAATCACCACCCATTTTTATAAGAGAAAATGATGTCTGAAATTGCACGTAAGTGTAGCTACATTTATATACTATTTAAATAATTAAAACACTTAAATGACTGAAATATACTTATTTGAGTGATATATGATATGTAACTACATCTAAGTTAGATCTAGACACTATTTCTAGGCCTATAAATGAACATAACGTTCATGAACAGTTCGTGAAATTGTTGGACGGGAAGTTTGTTTATGTTCGTTTGTTTAATAAACGAACGAACATGAACAAGTTTTTCCGTTCGTTTAAATAAACGAACGAACACGAACAGAGCTCTCGTTCGTTCATTTATGTTCGTGAACGTTCGGTTATCCGTTCGTTTATGTTCGTATATATAAATATAAATATTTATTTTTATATTATATGTGTGTGTTTGAATATAGTGTTTATTTGTGTTTAATAATGTTGGATTTGTAGTTTATTGTGGGTTCATTCGTTTACTTTTGTTTATCACTTAAATGAACGAACAAAAATGTACACGGACTAATTAATTCTTTAAACAATCGAAAACACATGCTCGTTCGTTTATTGTTCGTGTTCGTTTAGTTTTTCGGCTAAACTTAAACGAACGAACACGAACACATATTTCCGTTCGTTTATACGTTTGTGTTCGTTCGGTTCGTTTACAGCCCTAACTATTTCCATTTTCTATTAAGTATTGAAAATTTTCAAATTTACAAATTTCTAATCAAAGGAATATTGAAACCCGGGTGAACAAGTTGTATCCATGATGGATACATTCTTAGGGGGTGTTTAGTCAAACTTATTTTTTTTATCTTAAGCTTATTAGTAAAAAAAGTATTTAGATTAATTTATATCTTATTGACTAATAAGTTTTTTTTTAAAACGTTTAACTTGTAAAATAATTATAAATGACATTAAATGAAGAGAAATGGATGTAAATATATAAAGATAAAAGAATTTGTTTTCACTTGCTTGTAAAATTGATTTATTTTCAAAATAGCTAATAAATTAAGCCGAATATCAAATTTCCGATGAGTTTAAAAAATAATAATAAGTTAAAAAGAACATAATATAACCTAAAAACATACACTCCCTTAAATCATAAGGTCTTGTTTGATTCATAGTATTTTCTAGGATTTATTGAAAATGGGATTTTAAATCCTGTAAATTCTTGTGTTTGGTTGTAAAAAATACAAAGTAAAATTTCACTAAATCCTTTACGTTGTGTTCCCGAGTTAAAATCAGGAGAGAAAAGAAAAGATTTAGGAAAGAAAATGAACTTTAGTTGTGTTCCCAAGTTTTTTAGGGGAGAAAAGAAAAGATTTTGGAAGGAAAATTCTCTCTTATTTTCTTTCCAGATTTGCCTCCCAAAGTAGGGAAGATTTTGGAAGGAAACAAAATAACACTTAAAATTCCACTTTTCCTCTAATTTTCTTTCGAACTCAGGAACACGTAATGACAAAAATATTTCCCTTCCTCTTCTTTTCTCTTCTCTCCTTAATTTTCTTTCCTTTCCTTTTCTTTCCACATGTAACTGTGGAACACAGCGTTATATTTAGGCAAGGGATTTTTAAAATACCACCCCCTGTATATTTACCACTTTACCCATATTAAACCTAATCTAATCCATCGCCACTTTCATCTGCTTATATCGTCGCTACTACGCCCCTCGTTACCCTCGTCGACCAATCGACCTCGTCTCCTTGCTCCGGCGACTGCAGACCTCGCTCCGCCGCTGCAGGCCTCATCTCCGGCGAGCAGAGTCACTCCGCCGCTGCAGACCTCGTCTCCTTGGTCCGGCAACAATCATCTCCGGCGACTGCAACTGCAACAGCCGCTTCATCTCCGGTAATGTTTCTGCTTATTTCTTCTAGAAACAGCCCTCGTTTTTGTTCACTGCAACAGCCCTTGTTTTTTCTGCCTGCTTCAGTTATTTCTGCTGATTTATGTTATTCTGCTCGACTTGGTTTAAACATTTGATTTATGTTTCAATTATTTCTGATTTATGTTTGATTATTCTGCTGATTTATGTATTTTGTGCTTATTATTTCTGCTTAATTTAGCCCTCGTTTCCGGTAACTGATTATGATATTGTGCTGATTCTTCAATTATTTCTGCTGATTTATGTTTAATTCTTTGTTTATTGGTACTTTGTAGTATTAATTTGATTTATTTTTTATTCTTGGTTAATACTTGGTACTTTGTAGAAATTTGATTCATGTTTGATTATTGGTTTACATACTTGGTAATTGGTAGATCAAAGTTGCAAGTTATGGCTCGACTTAGTTTAAACACACACAAACGTAAAGAAAGAAGAATGGAAGAGTATTTGGAGTCATCTTATGTAGTTGCCATTGTGGTAGTGTTCTTTCTTTTATCGAGTTGGATGTTAATGGTTGTTCTAATGAGTAGTTTATGCTTGAATTTTAGTTAAATTTTAATCATTATTACTTATTTGTCAATTAATTAAGTAAACAAAAAAAACTGTTTAAAATATAACTGAAGGGTAATTCTGTCATTTGTCACAGAAACAATCCAAATCCTTTGATTGAATTGCAAAACAACGGGATTTCAGGAATGCAAATCCTGACAAATTTTGTCAACCAAACACAGGACTGGATTCACAATCTTGTCAATTGCAAATCCTGCGAAATGCAAATCCCATGAAAAAAATCTGCGAACCAAACGCCCCCTAACCTTTCTAACCATCCCCGTTTTCGTCAAATCTGCTTCTTCCTTTGAGGCTAGGGTTTTCTCCTGTTCTACTGCAATTTCTTCTTGCCGCAGGTAAATGATTAGGTCTTTTGTTTTCTTCTCTTGTTGAATCTTTGCGGGAATTGATGGTGAAACGACTCTGTTTTTGTGCTTATTATCTGCTTCAGTGATGCTCTGATTTAGGGTACAATGTTAACATATTCTTTATGTTCGTTTTCTTTGATATATGTTTTATGTTGATAAATTATGCCCATCTTTAAGGCTTAACTTTTTTCTTATAGTCCTTAATCTGTGTATGTTCACTAGAGATATCATCCACAAATCCAACAGATGCTTGTAAAAGACGGTTTTTATTGAAGGAGCGGCGTTATATAATTGTATATTCGCTTTCTCACCAAATACTAGGGTTTATGCTGGTTGCGTCTATAAATTTCTCGCTGTTCATGGATTCGGTAGGAATGCAGGATATGAATACTATGTGTTACGTTATTTACTTTTAGCACTCTTCTATGATGCTGCAAATGCTGGTCAACCTTTTGCATGTTTAATTCTCATTCTCTAGCGACCATGTGCACCGAATGTATATCTTCTTGATTTTGGAGAGTTCCTCAATCCTCTTGTTACTAAACTTCATTAAGGTCTCTAACTCTCTGTATGAAATTTCTGGGTCAGTATTCGTTATCCACAATACATTACTGACAAACATGTCAACTTAACTGAGAAAAAATCGAATGAATCAATAAGTTGTATACTTGTATTAATGATTTACCTAGCTACAAACAGTGAGATCCCACATGCTTAAGTCGGATGATTTCTTGAGTGAAGCATATAAATGTTTACCTATTATTGATCTGTTTTTTATTCGTGCATATCATGTTATGATTTCTGACATCAGCTGTGGTGTTGCTCACTCAATTCTATCATTTTTTTCAAATGACCTGCAGTTGATTTACATGATTTACCTAAATACGAACTGAAAGAATCTGTGTATGGCATGTTACAATCACCGAGAGTAGCTAATGTGGTACCCACTAAGTTTTTTTTCTTTTACATCTCAACGACCTGGGACTGTTCTATTTGACTGCTTATTAGCATTGTCCATTTTTGTATTTGAAATAACTACTGTAAAATTGAATTGAATAGTCATTCCGAGCTCTTAACCGGAAATATATACATATCTTAACATTTATATATGTTTCTTTTTTAAACAGCTTTTATGGTTCTTCGTTTAGACTTGAGATGCTGTCTCTTTAACACGTGCACTTGATTTTCAGGTTTCAGCCACCAGCACCTGAGGAACACAAACACCTCCCCAAACTTGTCTCTTTTTCTTATTACAATGAAGAAAAAGCTGCAAAAGGGGGCACTTTCTACCTCTGTTACCACCTCCACCGTTGATCTCAAAGCCCTAATACACGACCATGCTCAATTCTTTGACAAGCTAGTCGAATTAATCCCTGCAAAATTCTACGTTCCTGTCGACGAGGATTCAAAACCCTGGTTCCAAGGACTCAGCAAAGACAAAAAAGCCTCTCTCAAACAACAGACACGTGAAAACATAAAAAAATCCCGTCGTGATCGCCTCGACCCAGAGAAAGCACAAACCACAACCCTAGACATCCTCAAGAAAAGCATCTTGAATCATAACAAGGATTCAGATGAAGAAGATGATGAAGATGAAGAGGAAATTGAAATTAAAGTGAAACCAATTACGAATTTCGATGGTGAGGCCAGTAATAGTAAGTCTGTTACTTATGAAGAATTACAGCAGAGATTGCATTCTAAGCTTGAAATGCTTCGTGCGAATCGGGGCCAGGGGAAAAGAACAATGATGATGAATGAGAGGAGGGAAAGGGGCGACTTTACTGATAAAAAACGGAAGAGGGAAGATCATGATGGTGGTAGTGGTAGTGGGAGTGGTAAGGATAAGTTTGAGGCTGATTTTGAATTTGGGAAAATGAAATTAGAAGACGGAGATGCGAATAACAAGAAAGGGAAGAAGGTTTCAAAAGTAAAGGAATTGGAGAAAGCAAAGAAGTTGAAGGAAGCTAAGAAAGAAGATTCAGTAGTGGCTACAAAGCATTCATGGAAGGCTGCAACTGAAAAGGCGATGGGGGGTAAGGTTCATGATGACCCGAAGCTTTTGAAGAAGAGTTTACAAAAGGAGAAGAAGAGGCGTGAGAAGAGTGCAGGGAAATGGAAGGAAAGGGTCGAGACTCAAGAGAAGATGAGGGAAGAGAAGCAAGCAAAGAGAAGAGGGAATATAGAAGAGAGGGCTAATCAGAAGAAAATGAGCAAGATTGCAAAGAGAGAAAAGAAGCTCATGAGGCCTGGATTCGAAGGCCGAAAACAAGGATACATCGGTGAAAAAACAGACTAAAAGGTTGGTTGTTCATGTTGTTTTAAGTATTTCGTTAAATGTTTTTACTTGCATTTCACGTTTGACTTGGAATTTCATCTGGGTTTTTGATGGCGAGAAAAAACTTAGTTCTTAATATAATGTGGTTTAAAGAATTGGCAATATGTTTATGAAAACTGTTGCTTGTGTGAAAAGAGCTTAGGATAGTATGTTCATCTATGATATAGTTTCTTTTTAATCCCTCCAGTTCACAGAATATCAAGTGGTCTTGGATCAAGAAATAAATAAAAAGGTGCTCCTATCATTTTTTCCAAGCTTATCCCTTCTTTCTTCTATCGAGGCATTTAGCTTCTTATTTATAATTAACACATTATTCTTTATTATAGTTTTCTTTTTCCACCTTTCTTTTCTTCTACTATTACGTGCCGTGTGGTACAGGAAATTGGAAAATTGGATGTAGAGAAAATGAATGATACCAAATCTCTTGAAAGGTAAACTAGTACTCTAGTGATATGAAAACTATTAGTTAATATCCGCATAATAAAATTACAACCATAAAGCATCTATTTATAATGAATAAGTTTAGTCTAATCTTAAAATAACGCTAACTCCTAATCCTTATGTAAAATTATTAGGGGTGCCTTCAGTTTTAAAACTGACCTTAAGCTGACTGAAATCAAAAGAACTGATAACCAAAAATGATGAAAGTGAAAGCTGAAAACTAAACCAATATAAGGGATACCGTTCTAGTTCTGGTTCCGGTTATCCGTATGGAATTGGATAAGACCGAAAGTTTACTTTAGAATCGGTTTCAGGAATGGGAACTGAAATAACTGGTAATTGTGAATATTTTTGCTATTAAAGACAAATATGATATATTATATTAGTTTGTTGACTTCGTTCTTACAAACAATAATCATTAACAATACCGTCAACGGTAATCGTTCAATAACCAACCATATTATCAAAAATAGTAGTTCATAGCCAACCATATGACAAAAACAAAACAAAATACCAATCGATAACCAGATCGAATACTCTAATTTAGTTCCAGTCGATTCTGGTTTTACTTACAGTTCGGTTTTCGGTCAAAAAGATCATCACTACTTATCCCAGCATTACATTGTATTTAGTTGACTATTTTGGACTTAAACCATTTACTCGCCACAATTTTTTTTCTCTGGTAAATATATGTAATTGTAATTTAAATATGTAAGTTTGTGATGTTTCAATTCAAAACTTAATGGTTATGAGCAGCTTAGGCCATGCCATTTATTAATTACATTACAAAGTCTTTTTTCGTCTATTGTAAGACATTACTCAATACGCCCTCTTACATGTGATATTTCTTTATTTCTACTTCTAACACATGTATATTTATAGGTTATATGGAATCTTTGTGGTCTTGACCAACAATGAGTGAACCTTGTTTTGATTATCATTTAAGTTTGTGAGGTTTTAACTCAAAAACCAATCGATTATGGATGAAATAGGTCAAAACCCTTATTGAACATATTATAAGTCACTTTTCATTTAATGTAAGAGATTACTCAAGAACATATATATGAATGTAGCAACTTACACACCTACCAAAATCCATCGACTCATTGATTGTAACTAGACAAGACGATAAGATAATTGATTGAAACATTAAATTTCCTACCCATATATATATGATAATATTTATTTAAGTTCCTCAATTTGCAGCTCATCGATCGATCCACCCATGACTTGCATTCATGATATTAATTTATCTTCAAGTTTCATACAACATTTCACTTCTTGCTAATTGCTATTCATCTTTACATACATACATACATACACATATATAAGAGTTTTTTATTTTAATATTAATGCAAAGGGTCTTATTAATACATAAACAAGTACATGAATTAAAATAAACCAACGAATTTCATTTCTTGATCGATATACATACGTTAATTATTGAAAAAAGTAATACAATTATTTAATTAATTAAATCTAATTAATTTGGCAAAATGAAAGCATCTCCTTGTCATTCTGAAAGATTTCCATTTCTTCCTTTTCCAAAATCACATCTGCTTCAATGGCATCGCAATCTGGAGTATCCATCAGCACAAAACCATTGCTATCTGCTGATCTAACTGCAAGACTTGTAGCCACAGGCTTTCCCCATCCGAAATCGACATCCTTATACGGGAATCCACATAAGCTTGTACACGCATACGATCTCTTAATAACATTCTCTACATCTCCATTTCCCATTAGTTTAAACTGCAACGATTTCAAGTTTTCAGCTATCTCCTGCACACTCTTGATACCTTCAAGTTGCAGCTTCTCTTTCTTTATCTCTGCCACCAACTTATCTAATGAAGTTTCACTTGCATTCCTGGTTGCCACCATCATAACCGACGCTAGATTCCCCATGGCAGTTTGTGGAAGCTTTTCGACAAATTTATTGCGTATATCAACCATAGTTAACAAGTAAGATGGCATAAAGCCGCCTGATTTAGTTGTAGCTGCTGCCACTGCAGTTTTGTAAAGTAGAGAGGTCAACACTTCGACCCGCGTAGGATTGTTTATAGTTATATTAGATTTTGATCCATTTGAAGCCAATTCAATGACCCTTTTCTTAAGTTGGCTTAACTTCGAGTTAGGAAATACGAATTTCTTCATGACACGATTGCTAGATTGTTGATTCGTGACCTGAGGTTCAGGCAGAAGAGAGTCGGTTCTTTGGTGATGGAGGAGATAAGGACTCAAGGACAACGCCTGCGCAATGACAGATCCAGAAATATTATTGGTCAAATTTATAAAAAAAAAAGTATGGTTTTGCATAAAAAGTTGAGCCCGTGCTACATACTAGGTCCGCTCAGAGTACCTGTTCATGGTCGATGGACCCATAACGAGCCACAGAAGCCCAATGACTGAGGAACGAGCCGAGAGTAGAACCATCACCAATGAGGTGTGACATAGAAACACCCAACCCGACCCCACCACAGGCAAAATGGTTAAGCTGAACCCCGACTAGACTCGGGTTACTAGGAGAGTTATTGCACACCATATCATCAGCAAAAAGTTGGTCAACAGTTTTATCATCATGTTCACTAACACGTAGAAAACTATCGAGTTTCACATCGGTTCTCGCTTCAAGAAACACAACCCCATCATCGTTACAATCGATGTAAGGTTTTGCGGGTTCGGGTAACCTGCCAGCCAAAGGATAGTATGGCATTAGGCTCTTTGACAAGGATGTTTTGAGCAACTTGGCTTTTTGTTGGGCGGTTAAACCGCAATTGTCGTTGTTTGGGTAATAGAGAATCAATGGCATATATGCTTTTCCCGCGACTTGATCGAGAGACGAGAGATTGTACGTGCGGGGATGATCACGGGCTGTGGTTGTGAAACATGGTTTGATTACTTCACGAGAGATGATTCTGTGAGCTTTGAGTAGTTTTAGGACCTTCTCTATCGCCATTTTTGAACTTGTATGCTCATAAAATTTAGTTTGGGATTATTCTAAGTTTATAGTATGTAGGTATCAATGCAGAAGAAGGTATGGTATATATGTCAAACATTATGGATCGCTTCATCAAGTTGGCAATGGATTTTAAGAAATTGGGAAAATAATTCTTTTGGAAATGAATTAAATATGTGAAGTGAAATGGTAAAATTTTAATTAATATATAAAATTTTATAGAAGTTAAATTTAGTCCCGTAACTTGTAGATGGTTGGACTACGATCTACTGCAAACCTATTAAAATTTTTTACTGGAACAATGAGTCACAAATCTAAGCTAATTAAATTTCTATGAAAAATATGAACACAAATGATTATAGTTAAATACATATTTTTCGTTTGTAAATACTTTTTAAGCTTTAAACACGAATTGAGCTAATAGGTTTCGGCTAAAAAACAAATTGTGTCACTTTTCTGAGCAAGTGCACTTATTTAGTCAAGTACTTAACAAAAAAAAATCAATTAATCCCATCCCACCATCTTCTACCATTGTTAAATTACTCACTTTCCACAACAAGTTCTAGAAATTATCTTTCAAAGATGAAACACGAGGTGTTCTCTTTCTTATTATTTTAAAAATGACAATTGAGGATATAAAAAACATCATCAGAAATAGAAAAGGCATGACAACACCAAGTTGAGCCGAAGAAAAGTGATCAAAATAATTTTCGACGCTTTACGAGGGACAAGTGGTCACTGAAATCGACCATTAGGTTGATGAGAAAATCCAATTTTTACATAAGTTTGACCAATACGTTATTTGGTGCTCGCGTGAACAATTAACTCTGGAGGATTTTAGTGAATAACTAGCTTATAAGCCCACATAAATGCGGGCTTCTATTTTAGGTTTTATTTAATGAACATTTCATTTAATTAGACTTAAAAAATAAACTTTATAAATATCGTATTTGAGCAATTACACCTAAAAGACCTGCAAAGATTTAATCAACAAAATATAGTAATTGAAAACAAAACCTCATACGTACATTAAAATTATTGCCGCTTTCAACGATAGCCCAGTGTGTTTAGTTCTAGAAATTCTAGCATATTAAGTGATGCATAGGTTAGTACCTAAGTTATTCAAAACCCGAGCTATAAGCTCATCGTATCTACTTTTGTTGATAAAGTCTAAATTTTGTGCATTCTAATTCGGTTGTATTATCTAACTTCGTTAATAAAAGGAAAAAATATTTACAAGATAATGATCTAAAATATGTTTGGGAAACAATACCTACATCAAATTGCGCGGGTATGCGTCTGCCTTGATGATACAACAATCAATTCGGGTTAAAAGAACTCGAATCTATCGAACAATTATATGTTTCATGATGGATTTTTGTATGAACACATATTTGATTAACCAGAACGTAGGACACATATATATACACAATAATCAGAAAACAATTCATTAACTGATTAACGATGTTAACTGCCAAAAAATCGAATTTATTTTAATAAATATAAAAAATTAATTCGGAATTTTCACATAGGCCAAATATCACGGTTTCATCTTGCTTGACCCAATTGCACTGTTTTGAAACCCGGAATGTACCGGCCGGTTGAACCGGTTCAGCCGTGAGCCGTGATTAAATCCGGTTCAAAAGTAGCGACTAAACCGGGCAACGTGAACTGGGCGGTTTCACTAAAACCGGAATAAAACCACTAAACTGGAGCAATCCGAATCGAAACGGCCTTTACTAAAGCTTTTTAACTAAAATCAAAAGATGATGAGAGACTTAAATATAGGTAAGGACATCCTTCGGTTTGTTTTTTTGAAGCAATGTGGGATCATAAATATACGTATAGATATATAGATCTCCTTGTTTTGCCTCAGCTAGCGATGTGGGATATGGTTTTAATTTGTTTTCTTCCTTTAGACTTAAGAGTCCATAAGTCCATCAAGTAAATAATTAACAATTGTCTTTTTCGCTGTGATTCTTTTTCCTTAGTATTCTTTAAACTGCAGTATTTTAATTCAATAACTAATGTTTTAGCTTATACGTATATTTAAATATTCAGATTAGATGATTAATAGTAAAGCATAAAATTGTTGAAGAGTATAGTAGAATTTAAAAGTAGTAAGGTTTAATGTTTAGTAATGTATATATAAATTTATAAACTATAAATGTTAAAGATTGTTGTTTTATGTAAGTTAAAATATTTAATTACATATTTTTTGTACTTAGGTACTTTTATAGTATTCAAATTAATAAGAATATCATCTAGTTTTAAATACGGTTCAACCGGTTGAACCAATGAACCATTATGACGTTTGGTTCAATGACCGGTCCGGTTTTAAAAACCAATGCCCAATTGTCAAACTCGTGAGAAAACATATAAATAGTCAACTGGTTTCATGTGTATCTCTTTGTATTTTCCTATGTGGGACAAAAAATCACCTAATTGAGTGCTACATCAGATTTAGACCTAATGTAAGAGCAATGAATTAATCACAGCATTAACATATATAACATATGTAACTACTCAGATAAATCTATGCTGAAATATAACAACAATAAAGTAGTTACTTGTTTCGAGATTTCGAGAACTTCAATTCGGTTGATTGAGGCCTGCAACTGCAGTGTCATAAGACAGAAATTGCGCAGGTATGCGTCTGCCTTGAGGATACAACAATCAATTCGGGTTAAAAGAACTCGGATCTATTGAACCATGTATGCTTCATGATTTATTTTTTTATGAAAAACTCAAGTTTTCAGGGGTGTTCTTCTTTTGTGTTTTGCCCAGAATGTAGGACACATATATATACACAATAATCAGAAAAACAGTTAACTAGATTAACCATGTCAACTGCCAATAAACTGAATTTTATTTTATTAAAATAAAAAATTAATTCGGAATTTTCACATAGGCCAAATATCACGGTTTCATCTTGCTTAACCCAATTGCGCTGTTTTGAAAACCGGGCCGGACCGGCCGGTTGAACCGATTCAGCCGTGAGCCGTGATTAAATCTGGTTCAAAAGTAACGACTAAACCGGGCAACTGTGAACCTGACGGTTTCACTAAAACCGGAACATAACCCCTGAACGGAGCAACCCGCATCGAACAGGTCTTTACTAAAACTTTTTAACTAAAATCAAAAGATGATGGAAGATCTATATATAGGCAAGGACATCCTTCGGTTTGTTTCTTAGAAGTAATGTGAGATCATAATATATATATATATATATATATATATATATATATATATATATATATATATATATATATATATATATATATATATATATGGAGATATCATTGTTTTGCCTCATGTAGCGATGTGGGACATGGAAATCACCTAATTGAGTGTTACATCATATTTAAACCTTATCTAATTACATTGGATTTCAAATTTAAAGCTTAATTATACATGCCACATAGGATTTTCAAGTTCTTAAGTTATATAGGATATAGATAGATAGATGTTGTTTCTTAACTCATTCTTATGTACCACGCACTATGCTTCTTTTTTTGAACGGCATACATAATAAACACGCTAAACCTACTCTTAAATCTACTATATTGTTTACTACTGGACTTGAACTCTCAACCTGTTGGAGAGAGACACATTTTACCAACATCACCTGATACCATTAGAATATAAACCCTTTGGTCATTTACTATGCTTCTTATTGTGCTCAGTTGCTTCGAAACAAACAAGCCCACCTTGTATACACTGTATTTGACAAAAATTTACATATATGTTGCACCTTACCAACAAACAATCATGTTAACATCTAGGTGGTTTTGCACTCATGAACCATTTAAAGAAGAGGTTGTTTAGTTATTTTATTGTTTATTTATTCAAATGGTCTGTAACTCTGTAAGTATAATATTAGTTAAGTTAGTGATCCTAACATCATAGATCATTTCCCTTTATTAATTATGCATTTTTTACACTATTTGAGGGTCACTTATTTTTGTAGACTATAATTGTAAAGTTGTGATGATAGAAAGTTTTACTAGGTTCATGGATTTTTTAAGTTTGCCGATATGAAAGCGTGATTAAGGTGTCTCCATTTTTTAGATTTAGAGTTCAAATCCTGTTATAGATATAGATGTAGACCATTGTTGTTATTGTTGTGCTACTGAAACTAGATAGCTAGATTAAATTTCTAACATCATTTTATAACTATCATTCAAATTGTTACTTGTTTCGATATCACAACATTATGATGATTTTTTTTTGGTGATGTTGGGGGGGGGGGGGGGGGGGGGGGGGGTCCAATACCAGATTGTGTCAGTAAGTTTGAACATGGTAGCTGCGCTAGCTGGTCAATCAAGGGTGTATGGAAAACTTTGATTTCATATGGTCTGGACAGTTTTTGTACTGTGACTAGGGATGACAATGGATCGGAAAAGGATCGGGTGACGCCATATCCACATCCATATCCATTTAATTTTTTATCATCCATATCCATATCCATATTCATTTAAAATAATTACATCCATCCGTATCCATATCCATCAGATTAAATGGGTAACTGGATATCCATTGGATGTCAAAATAACCTTTCCCAAAGAAAATACCATATTTTATAATTTATGATCTTTATTGATATAACTACATATTTTCTTCCATAAAAATATAGGAATCATAGTTTATTTCATTTTAACACTTACATTTATATAATCGATACAACTGTACAAAAATATTGTAGAAGAGTGTGAATTTAACCTACATAATTATGTATATCTTTATTAATATATTTATATTATGTTTTAAAACTAAAATACATATATGAAATTATACTTTATTATATAGAATTAAATTATATTAAATTTAATTCGGGTTGATGGATTCATCCATGGATGGAATATCGTTATCCATATCCAATTCAATAAACATCCATATCCGATCCATATTCAAAATTCACCCATTTAACTTCGTCCATATCCATCACAGATAGATCGGATCGGGTGGATGATCATTGGATCGGGTGACAATTGTCATCCCTAACTGTGACTAATATGCATTTAGAACACCACAATACTTAATCCCGCCATAGTTGGTATAGAGAGGTAATAAGAAGACAGTCATACCTCTACATGTGGGTAGAGAGATTGTTTCAGTAAAACCTCCGGCTTTGTGACTAATATTACACATGTTGAAATCCAAATGAAAGACATTTCGTCTTATGTTTACATCTGAAAATCTTACATGGTGGTCGACAGCAAGAGCAAGGAAGAACCAAGCTTTCATAACATACTTTTTTCTACTTTGTATCTTTGGCTAGGCAGCTATTTTTGCTCGTTAAGCAGATATCATGTTTCTGAAACATGATATCTGCTTAAGGCTGTGAGGTGTGGTTTAACGACTTCAATGAATGAAAAAGCAACGGTTTTATAAAAACCAAAGAGAAAGGAAATGGATACATAATGGACACCAGAATACATACAAAAGTGTAAAAACCTGAGGCTCTACAACTGCCAGTATCAAACCACAATAAGAGCAGGCAAAAATGTGTATTCTGCCTTGTGAGAACAAAAACCAGCAATCTTTTTATATCAAAATCCCAAATTAATACATACAAATATATATAATTTTTTAATACAGAAAGCCAAAGTAGAGAGAACATACTCTAAAAGACATCAGTGACCTTGCTTGCAAGAACACGCTCACGTCGTTCGATGTATTCAAACGGAAACCAACCTGCTTTCCCTTTGCATTCACCTTCAGCCCACCCATTATTTGATACCTGTAAATGTTAATAATATATATAGAAGCTGGGTAATGAATCATGATGGTAATAATAACAGTAATAAGACACAAAATTCAAGAGCTGCATATATACATATACATACCTTTCTGATAACAACATAATCACCAGATGACAAATTGAGCTCCACATCTGACTCCGCATTGTAAGGGAACATAGCCTGGAAGAAATAGGGAAATTTCCAATGTCAGGCAAAAGTCCATTTTAGAAACTATTCGATAACAAAAATAAAAATGAAGCGGGATTTGAGTGCTTGCCTCTCCTAAAAAGTAATCCACCCCATGATTTGAACCATTTTGCATAGGAGAGGTAGGTATGTTATGGACTTCTTCATATGGTGGAGGTGGAGGTGGAGGTGGAGATGAAGGTGTCTCAACAGTTGGAGCAGGAGCAGGAGCTGCTTCAATTCGTTGTCGCTCAGATGTCATCTAACAAGGGACAAAGCATGTCATCCAACATAGTTGACAAAAAAAGATATACTAATAACAAAATAATAATAAATAAATAAAAACTTCTACCAAGGGGAATATATATTTTCTTTTAACAAGGTTATACTCGGAAACACTCTTGAGGCTTGATGAAGGACGTTGAGGCTGGCACTTTAGGGAGAGCAAAAGGAAATAATGTTTTGCAGATAAAAAATGGAGTGCGATGTACATGCAATCGGTAGATAGGTCTATGCACCAAACAGGATGGTGAGATGGACTATATTCAAGAAACACACGAAACAGATAGAAAATCCATTTTGTGAGTATTGCATGGGTGCAAATCCAGAAAGCACAAGGAAGGAGTAGCCGGGCAGGAGATCAAAAAGATGTTCAAAAGGATGTAAGAGCAACAAGAGCCATAAAGAAATCAACGTGTATGGTTCTATGTGATGGCAGCGATGATAGAAAGAGCAGGAAGACAATGGCTGCTAGAGGTTCATGGTAAGGATCATGACTCTGATAAATCATTACATAAAATTGCTTATATATTGATGGAATAACGACAAGTGCATCACAAAAATAAATACAATTACACCTCACACTTAACTACCCTCTAACTATCTTATATATCAGAGTCTGATACGTATAACATCAAGATACAACAGTTGCTCACAGTGACTGCCAGGGGGTCATACCTTAAGCAAGATTTCACCATTGCTCACAAGCTGGAACTTTTTATATCACTGATGGCCTGCCGGGTAAGCACCGGGGAACTAGGAGGTCCTCAGTTCTAGTCTCATGAGGGTTTCAATCAGGATTGGCCAATAGTAAGGAAACGGCCACCGTAACAATTAGGTCGTGTACATCTGGGCAAATGCTTGATCCCACAGAAGCCCTAAATGATGAAACCTCCATTTAAAAAAAAAGATTTTGACCCAGAAAGTATTTGGAAATTTGGACCATGTTATGCCTAAATTTGGGTCATTAATTGTCCTACCCGAAGCAACTTGAAACTAAAGCCTAACCTATTATGTTCTCTACTCACTTCCTGCCAACTTTCTATTACAACCACATAACATATGCAGACCCTACTTACTTGATCATTCTAAAAACCTACAAGAAAACTGTGCATTGGCTGACGATTGTAAGGAAGCTTAATTCTAAATTCTCAACAACTGAATGTACATGAAGACCATATATGTTAGTAGTAGTGGGAGAAAAAGGGGTTAAGCCTAGATTTGTTAAACTGCTTGGAGTCTTGGACTAAACATGGTAAGGCAAAGATGAAATCGCGACTAACAAAGGGTGATGGCATAACTGCTGTAATATCACATCCCACTTAGGCACCCCCACCCCTGTATATCTCTTTAAAGGCCAATTTTATAAGAAAAAAATGTGCAGATGCAAAGGGTGATGGCATAACTGCATACCTCCCCTTCAAGATGATCAAGAATCTGAATAACCTTCTGGTGGTAAGCACGTTCTGATTCAATCTAAAAGAAACATATTTCAGACAACGTATCATAACATGTGAATTTTATTAACCCATCAAGTGGAGAAATTTACCATGGAAATAAGTCTCTGCAGTGTCATATTTTGTTGCTGAACTTCAACTGCAGCCATCGCTGATGCAGCTTCCTTTCCCAATACTGCCATGTTTGACTTCATATCTTGCAATTTCGTTTCGGCTGCTTCTAGTCTAGAAAATAGGTCAGGATTCCCGTTTCCATCCATCACTTTTGCTTGTCGTTTAGAAACTTCAATAACCTGCCACGTTTTAATATATGAAATTGAGCACAAATTAAAATTTGGGTAACATGCATGCAATTAAAGAAAAAGAATGTAGCAAGCCCAAATTTTTGAACAAATAATTTGAAACCTGCACTTCAGCTTCTTGCCGCATTCTGTCATAACGTTGAGCAAGATGTCGAGCATCCTCAAGGGGAGCTCCCATTACCATTGCTCTTAATGGCTCTGCAACCTGCACAATTTGGTAGTTAAATAAAAAATGTGCACAATGAGTGCAAAAGTCAAAAGCTTCAGCAATTAATGGACCAGGAAACAGCATTGCGATAAAATAAACTTTCTACAAAGGGTTTTTAGGGGAGAAAGATGCAATTTATTCAAAACCTGTGTCCCAAACGATTTCAGAAGATTTCCTCTTTCCTTCTCCATCTGGACACGAGCTCTTGAAAAGTTGACTGCAGCTCTTGATAGTGTATTTCCGCTAGTGCATGTATTCTCCGTACCATACTTTCTGCTATCTTCTGACAATTTAGTTCCTGCCAAAAGTTCCATTCATGCAAACTTATATTATGCTTATTTCAAGAAATTCAAGTAGAATCGAAAAGTATCACCGACTTACCTATTTCAACTTGCTTGGAACCAGTGACTATATATCCTTCAACACCACGAACAATGTCTCTTTGAAAATGCTGAAAAACAAATTTCAGCAGATTTCAAAGACAAAGAAAAATTAATTAATTTTATCTTAAATATAAATAATTATGTTGATGATACACATTAGAACTACAGTAAAACTATGCAACTTATAAAATGTTTTGCTTGACTTATTACCACACAGTATAAGTATAGTTTATATATGAAAACATATACCACAAACACGTGAGGGTAGCAACCTTAGCAGCACGTGTAGATATGTATAGCCTCTCGAGCTTCTGGTGAAGTATGAGTTCTTCCTCATCAGTTACCATATTATCTGAACCACCGTAACCTCCACCACCAAACTGCTTAAAAACCGCCTGAAATTGAAACAACGTTCAAGATATAATTGCGTATTGTCATTAGTATTGGGGAATCAGGAGGAAAATCGTAAGATTTGAGAATTTGATAGCCTGGATAATTCAAAGGATCGTGTTGAGTTCACTTTCCGAAATCAACAATTTGTCTCTACCATATCGCACAAAGTATTATTTTGGGATAATCCACAGAAAGATTCTGTTCATTATAATTATCTCTTAATCTATGTTTGTTTATCCTATATATAGACCAACCAAGAGGAAGTTAGATAAATGTCTCAAAGCGGTTGTAACTGGCAAAACCGCCCAGTTCACTCATTGATCGCTAAGTCGCTCACTGGTGTACAGGTGAAGCCACTCGCTGAACCATACGCTGAAACCACTTTGCTGAAATCTAAGTTCAGCATCTCTCAGCTCCGGTGCTTCCAGCGCCTCTCAGCTGCAGCGAGTGAATTATCAGCGTGTGTATGATTTTGGACCCCACTAGGGGTGCTGCCCCTTGACCCCTGCTAATTTGGGTCTAGATTCTAGAACTTTAGCAATGCAATCAATTTTACACTCCATACCACCTAACTTGTTTACCGCTAATGTCCTTTAATTTACACTATTCTAACAATTAGGTCGTATAATATCAAACCAATAACAAAGAATAACATTTCTGAGCATGTTAAGCTTCATGGTAAGCATATATGGGTGGTTAATATTTTTTATAGTTAGTGATTATCTCCATGATGTTAGAAGAATGCAAATGGTTCCAGATCATAAATCCATTGAGTTTCAATGGTTTGCTTATTCTATTAATGTTTATTGTTGATTGAAATGATTATCTACAACTTTGATGTCAAACCAAATCTAAATACGAATACAGAAAAGAGGTTGGGAATGCTTAACTTAAACATTTTCTCCATGACTACAACAATGCATACATATATCTCTATCTCATGATCCATAAGTTAGCATATGGAAAACAAAAAAGCTTAATAACCTCTGTCTTATTGAACATCGCTTAATCATGAACGACACATAGTATTTCACTTAGAAGGAAACTGCAATGACTTAGAGACAGCCTATCTATAGCAACTCTAGCATGGGCAGATCCATGCTGGATCGTTTACACAAGTTCAGAATTGATCTTTGACAAAAGATGAAATTTCACTGACCTGGAGTGGAACACCTATCCAGGACATCTAACGATTACCATTATTCTTTAATTCTAATGTAAATTTTTTGTCCAGCTACTTAATAAATAGACATATGAAAGAGAACTCTTAGCACAACATGCATTCGACATAAAAAGGCTAAATTGCAAGCATCCTTCTACAAGATACCATGTGTGTGCTAAAAATGCAACCAGTAGATGTTGTGATTAAATGTTAACAAGTCTTAATTTAGTTGGGCTATGGCTGTAGGTCATTATTCACATAACAAAAGCAAAATGCCATTTAATCACTTGTTTATTTTTAAATTGGTTGAGCACAATTAGTGTTGTCAGCCATCTTTTAAAGCGAACCAGACATTTCCATCTGCCAACTTGGCATCTTTTAGAAACCACATAAAGAGTGCAGACATGCAAGAGATCTTATAAACTGGTTAAAAAAATGGTATGCTCGATGATATGGAAATTCAGAGATGAAACTTTCAGATGCTAAGGATGTGAGCTGGATGACTGCTGGTGATCCTAGAAAGGACATTGTATTAGTCCCTTCTGTTAGTGTAGTTAGTTGTGTTCAACCAATCCTGTTCAACGTGGAAGCACAAAAGGTGATCATTTCAACAGTAGCCTCCAAAAGATTCGAGATAAGGCCACTATAAGTCATCTGATTGGGTAATATACACCAGACTGTATGTTCCACCCATTTTGCAGGATCTTTAGTTACACTTACAATTGCAATCATATGCTAAAATAAATGATACTGAATCCCTAGAGAGGCTCCAAATCACCCACAAAGGTACAAAAAATTCCCGAAGATGCTTCTTTCATTGACCAATTTTCCTTAGAAAAAATTAGCAAGACTATATTTCTACTTGCAACCATATCAATGTTACAACACTTGCCATAACAAGACTTCAAGTACCAAATCCTTTTCTACGGAAGTAACAAAACAGATATACATCAACCTTTTGGGGTTAACTATAGATTCTATGAATATAACAGCCTAAGCATTAGGACTACTAGACATGACATATGTAGCTTGGAATATGAAAACGCAAATGAATTTGGAAACTACACAGATCCTAATCATGAAAGGTATAGGTGGTTGTTTCTAAACACCAATAGTACAAAGTTCATAGCTGTTGGATCAAGCATTTTAGTCTAAAGTAAATCTTCTATACAAAGGAACATGTCATCTTGATCTAACGTTTTAGCAAGTACTAACCCCTCGTGCTACTTATGCAGATGCAAACAGCTAGGTTTAATGTCAAATGTCTCTTTGTTTTTTTCATTTTTTGAGATATAATTACGTAAACTGATTAAAGGACTCAGTTTATCAATTTCATCAGTAGATCTTCGCCAAATATATTGTTAAAACTGATATGAAGGGAACTTCGTCGGCATATAAGTTCAAACTGAAATCAAATAATTTCATGGCTGTACCTGTTGTTGTCTGGCTACCTGTTCCCGGAGCTTCGTGGCCTGTTTCCTGATTGCTTCCATTCACGAACTGGCTAGGATGAAAAATGAAGAAACTGACGGATGTGCAAGTAATCGGACGAAGATTCGCCGATGACTTGTTCTTATGATCCGATTAATCGATTAATTGAGTCAATTTTTCGAACAAGAAGTGTTTGTTTGGTTTTACGATGTTGAATCAAAGTTTCATCTCCCCCAAATGCTTTGATGCCGAATTACACCTCTCCGATTGAAGGCTTGAAGACCAATTTGCCCTCACCACGATTTGTAACGGGTGGAGAAAACGGCTGAACGAGGGATATTCGTTAATTTTGGTTTAAACTTTAAACTTTCAAATTTAAAACTAATTCAATTTGGTCCAAAATAATTTATGAACAAAGTGGTAAAAAAAACCGTAAACAAATACGTGATTTTGAGTGGTTACTTATTACATGTATCATTGTTATAATAGATTATCATATCAATGTTTTCAGCTTATTATTAACTTATGACTAACCGGTCATAGTAATATTAATCTTTATATCACTGTCACTATAATTGCTCTTATATATTGATTTAGATTAATATGATTGGTCAAAAAAAAAAAGAAACAAGCAATGGTGCTCGTCGACGACATCTAGTATAATACACAAAATGATGCAGGATTGTAGTTTTCTCGGCTTAAGCCATGGGTAGCTATTTGAAATTTCACAACATCCAGTAGTTTCTAACTTCAAAACATAGTAAGGATTTTTCCAAATTCTAATTAAAACAAAGAAAAGTCCAAGATAGATTAGACTTTTAGGATTCAAATAAGTAGAGTTTCCTTATAATACACAAAATCATTCATGCCCCCAAGTCAAGAAGGAAGATCAGTGAAGAAATCAAATTTATACAAAATTCAAACAGTTGAGATATATGAAAGTGAACTTTGAAACGAAACCTGTGTGTCGCTTGATTTAAGAACAAGAATCAGAATTTCTTGATTTTGAATCGGTTTTGTCTTCTTGAGTTACTGACTGTTGCATACCCCATCGACAAAATACAAATTTTCAGATTAATTACTAGATGTACTTTTATTGTAGCCTATTGTTCGTGCCTTCGTGGATCATGTCCACCTTGAGAAGCTCAAAGGTTGACAACCGTTGCCCTCTTCTATTTATATTTTTTTGAATCACGAGCCTACTATAATGGAATTTGTACCAGAAACATGCTGCCCCCACTCAAATTGTTGCCCTGGGCCCAAGCCCAGGCTACCCATAGCTTGGGCCGGCCCTGCTCGTCGTCATGACGAAGATGCACCGGCCGCGCTGAATGATGAGCCACTCAACGAACCACCCTAATCCATGACGATGAGGAAATAACAAAGATAACGAAACCAATTTTGCTCGTCATGTGGCTCATGACGAGCCCATTACAAGTGGTCTTAAGTTGATCGGATGGAAACGCGGATGATGATGCCTCTCGTCTCCTTAACTTGTACTCAAATACTTTGTCTGTTACATGTATCAAATCAATAGAATATGTGTTAAGTTTTGTAAACGTAGTAAAGCAAGCAAGTTGGTCAAGTTAGGTAGCAGGTCGGAACTAGAAAGGATAAAAAAGATCGTTTTGAAAAATAACAATAAAAAACCTTTTTCCCTTAAAAAACAACAAAAAAACTTAAAATAAAATAATCATAAATAACAAAAAGACCTTAATAAATATGTACATTACAACTATCGTCTACTAAGAGCATCTCCAACCACAGTCTCTATAATTGACTCTCTATCTCTATTTTTTATTGGTTCATCCACTTTAAACAATCTCATAACTCAAACCTTACTCTCTATTCAATACTTCAAATGTGGGACCCATGTATTTAATTGATATATTTTAATTACTACTTACTAAAATAAGAGATTGAATAAAGAAAATTAAATAGAAAGTAAATCATTTTTTATGGGTCCCATGGATGAAGTGTCTAAACTCACACTTCATATATGAAGAGGAATTTTCAACACTTCAAATATGAAATATGATATGAAGTATGGTTGGAATGAAAACACTCTTCAAAATAAAGGGATAGAGTATGGTTGGAGATGCTCTAAGACTTTTAAATCTAACTATTTATGCAATGTAATTCAAAGTTTTAATTGCCATTAAAAACAATCGAACTTTAATTTTTTTTGACCGGCAAATGAGGACACTTCCCTGCCTCTCTAGTGTAGGCTTGAATTGCTTGGTGACGGGTTTTTAACCGCCCCTCTTTATTTGGTTTTAACCAAGATTCGAACACCACACCTTCACTTCATGGAGGAAACCCTTAAGGGAAAACCTCCAACTCACTGCATGCAGCCGGATTTGATCCCCTAACCTCTTGCGAGGAAGGGGGACGCCTTACCAAATGGGCTAAACCCCATTGGCAATCAAACTTTAATTGTTCAATACTCTTTTAAAGAAAGAAAAAATATTATTTTTTTAAAATTACATAAAAATAACAACAATCATACAAAAAATATTTTTAAAAAGTAAACCCATATTTTTATGCCTAAAAATGATGGTTATAATAATGATATTTATAATTATATTAACAACAATAACGATTATTCTAGTAATTGAAAAGTCTACTTATAGTTTAATAGGGAAAGTAGACAGCTATTTAATGACTTTAACCCTTGTTCATTCTGCTTCAATTCCTTCTTGTTCAACAATACTTCAATTCCTTGTTGTTCAACAATTTGTAAGTCATATGATCTATCGTTTGACAAGGACTTCTGTCATTCTGTGGGCTTTTGTGCGTTTGGTTTTTTTTTTCTTTGCAATTTCTTGGGTTATGAGACAAGGTTTGTTTTCAAATAATTTTATGGGCTCGATCTGTTATTCTAAAAGTGTAAGAGAGTCGACCGATTATGGTGAAAAAAATTGGATACTCACACATTTAATCATATTCTCTTATATCAACTCTCAAATTCTATTTTTTCATCTATTATTTTACTCTCAAATTATCTACTATGGATCCCGTTGAGTTTAATACTCCACCTTCATCCGGACGTAACCGATCAAGGGTTATGAGTTCCACACCATAACGGGCGGAAAATCCGTTTTTCATAAACATGCCGCCACCCACCTATCAACCATAATTGTTTTCGCCCAAACATGGTTCACGTATACGGGGATGCTCAATCAACCTCAACAAATTCCCTTCTCTCATCTTGGGTACCCAATTCAACAATAACAATTCCCAAGCACCCAAGACAATGACTTTTTCAATTATGTGCCGAAAACCTAAGAACAACAACGACAATGTCAAGAACAATCGCAAATTCCGGTACCACAACCGAAAACACAAGACGATGGTCCATCACAAAGGAAGAAGACCATACCATATATCAACCGAGCTAAACCAATCTTGTGGACTAACCAGGAAGAGATTGTGTTGGTCACGGCGTGGGTTGATATTTCGGAAGACCTCATAGTTAGAAACGCACAAAAACAAAGTAGTATTCTTTATTATTTAATCTTTATTGTTATTATTATTATTATTATTATTATTATTATTATTATTAGGGTTTGGTCACAAACCTCTTCAACACAAGAGCTAGTGGAATGAGTGTGTAACACTGTACTTTTTGTTTAACAATAAACTGCGTGCGGAAGCTAATTACATATAATTAGATTAAAAATCAAGAGTTAATTCAAATTTGACTGGTTATCATTTACAAAATATCCACTACAGTGTTAGTTACAAAACGGCTCTAACAAAAATCTTTGACATCAGAGTAATGGTCGGTCCAAAATCCCAGTCTTCGTTATCTACAAACTCACAACGGAGTATCTGCAAAACAATTTAGTGGAAGCCACCCCCCCCCCCCCCCCGTGGAAGCCACCCCCCCCCCCCCCCCCCCCCGTGGAAGCCACCCTCGTCATTAAAGAAGAAGCAAAACTTCGGAATCCAATTTGAGACTTCCTATGCACACGTCCATATTAACCTCAACAAAGAGGATGACGAGGAAGAAGATGAAGATGTGTTGAGGCAACCGAACCTATACGACCAATTGGTGACATCAAAAAATCATTGGTGACACCCACAAATTTGACTGGTGACACCAACTAGTAAAAAGTTAAAATTTTTCACTTCCTCCACAAAATTAACTGGTGACTCGTATCAACGCTAGATAAGGCTAGCATGTATCAGCCAGGGGTGGAGCTAGTATTTTTTATGGGGGGTCTAACTTTATTATAAGATAGTAACTATTTTATAGACATAATATACAATATTATAAAAAAATTATTCTTTTTAAAATAAATAAATAACGAAAGTTAATCAATGTCAATAAACCCAGACTTAGTCTAAAAATGGGTTGTACCTTCATTATAAAGAGGATTAATTACGAATTCATATACTTCGTCTAATAGTATATTTGAAAATTGTGCTGATGAAAGGTGATCGTCGTCTCCTTCTTGGGACCTTTTGATATCTTAGGATTGTGTAACTATTATCAAGTAGTTAAATGAAATTCTCAGCTTTAATGAAAAAACGACACCTGGACATTATATCTTTTTTTTCCACTTATTTACTTCAACATGCAAGTTACCTATAGAAATACTATATAAACTATCTTATTTTAATTTATTTAACATCTCATATCTATTTATATAATATTTACTAATTTATCATCCAGTGTATAAACACGGAGATTTTTAAAGTAAAATATAAATTTTGATGGTATGAAATTGTAAGAGGTATTATAAAATAACTGTAAAACGTATATAGAAAGTGTATATAACCTGTCTTTGCTTCTTTTTGGTTGAAGGTTGTTCGAACGATTGAACGAAAGTCTTTTTGAAAATGATGAAGAAGGTTGTTTAATTATCCATAATTGATATAGGTTGTCGGAACGAAAGTCTCTTTGAAGATGATGAAGAATGTTGTTTAAACACGTAATCATATAGGTAATAGATAGGAGATTTTCCACCTATTTTAAAACTAAACCATACAAATAAAGATAAGATTGAAATATTATTTTTATGATTAATATAACAAATTATTTACCTAAAAATATGAGAATTTTGAAAAATAGATAAGCATCTCACGTAAACGTTAGTAAATCTTGAATAGATATCTCATGTAAAATGTATTTGATTTAATTAAACAATGTGAGGATTGAGATTAAGAATGATGACATCATATTTGTTTGTAAGCTTAATTTATTTTTTAAAGAAAAATCTCATATTGGTCAAATTAAATTTTAAAAAGGAAAGTGTTTATTAAAAGCCTATTCTTTTAATAATATAGTTAGATTTATTATAAGATTATTCTTATATTAATTAACTAGTTTAACACCCCGTGTACAAATACGAGGATAATTAAAATAAATTTTGAATTTTTCTTGCATTAAACATTACTAACATATACAGGTAAATTGCAAATAACATCAAGATATTATTTTTAAAAATGAAACTCTTGAACAATATGCAAGTAATAAGGTTTTTGACGTAAAAACAAATAATTCAAAGACACTTAAGAAAATGAATGAACATGATCGGTGAAAAAATATTTAAAAAATAAATGATGACATTATAATCATATTCCTATGATAAAGATTAAAAAATAAAGATAAATTTATTTTAAATTTAATTAAGTAGTTGGCCGTATTTGATTTTTGAATTGTTATCCTTTGATTTAAATTTTAACTTGTTTAAAATAAAAATATTCTAAAAGCAAAACTAAATTATTATTATTATTATACATGTTAAATATTAGTCTTGGTCGTATATTAATATTGTTTAAATTTAAATCTTGTTTTTTTGAAAAATATTCTAAAACTAAAATTATGACATTATAATCCTATTCTTTTAATATATATTAAATATTAAAGATTAAAGAAAGATTTAAAATTTTCATGTGATAGTTTGACTTTAAAAAGTCAAAATTAATTTTTAGATTTTAAGTAAATGAATGGTTAAGATTAAAAAATTTATTAAATGAAAGGTCTAGATCGTTTAATAAAATTTATCTAATTAGTCTTTTATATATATTAGAAGATCGTATCATGATATTGAAAAATAAAGATGAGTATTCTTTTGAGGTGGGTCGGGTCTAAGGAGAATATTTCGTGGGTCGGTGAGATGAAGTTCTTTCTTTGTAAGAGGGGGGGGGGGGGGGGGGGGGGGGGGGGTGTTTCAGATGCATATTGTTTAGGTGGATAAAAAGATAGAAAATTGGGTGTGAGAATTTATAATTCCCATATGTCGAATTGGGTATGGTTGTGTTTATGATCGAAGACTCTCAAGGTTTAAGACATCGCATGTCTTCATGTGTTGTCCGACTGTGGTTACTAGGCTGCATCGGAACAGAAGAAAGGCCTTAGCGTGGTTTGGGGAAATCACCTCAATTGCGTCAAGTTTATTTGAGGTCTCTTTGTTTTATTCGATCTTTGTTGGGTTTAATGTTGGTTTTGTGGTATAGTTGGGGCTCTATTATTTGTTTTTTTTTTCCTCTCATTTGGTCTTTTTTTTTCCTGATACCCACAGAAAATGTTTTGGGAGATTTGTGTTGTATCTGGATTTGCTTTGCTTTGTTATAAAACTTTGCCTTTCAAAAACAAAAATATTAACCGTAGTGTAATTAATAACACTTAAGAACTACATGCCATTAGAAAATGCAATTTATTTTAAAAATATATATTTTCATTTATAAAATTGATTCATATATAAAAGGAAAATATATATTTCACTAACTTGTGATATTGTTTTATTGGTTTTCGTAGATGAAACAATTTCACAAGTGAAAATATATTTATGATATATATATATACATGTATATAATATACTTGTATCATACCCGCGCAATGATGCGTGGACAAATAGTTTCTGTTTTGCAACATATAGTTTTCAATAATGTAATAACATGTTATTCGCGTAATTCAATGTCACGAAAAAGTTTTCTTTAACAAATGTCCGTTTTTTCAATTTTTTTATATTTATATCAACTATTTTATTAATTTTTAAAACAAAATCTAAAAGACGTTAATATAAGAAAAAAGATATGTATTTATTAAATAAGTAGAGAGAAATTCATAAGATTTTGTAAATAATTTTGATGTGTTTGGATAATTGTGTTTGTGTGAAAAAATATGTTAGTGGGAGAATATATTTTAAATGAATACAAAGTTAAAGTAATTAGGATAGATAGTGAAATAGTTAAAGTTTGAGTGAATGAGATTAATTTAAATAGAATAAGAGTTCAGGATTTTGTCTTCATTAAATTTTAAGAACTTTTAAAATTAAAAAGTATATATATTCTTATTAAGAGCTCAGAAAATTTAATGTTAAATAGTTTATATAGTAGTATAATTATCTTTTAAGAAATTCTATATATTCCTATTAATCATTCTCCCCATCATCCAACTTACTAGACGAAAGCAAGCTTAAAAATTAATAGTAGAGATGAATTAAGAATAATAATAAAGTTTGACATACTTAACAAAAAAAAATATATATAATTTTTTATTCTTTCGTATTTTCCGGTCAAAAACTATTTTTTTTCGTTACATTCAAGTTACAAAATTTTCATAATATTAATTTGGACCACTCAACATGTTGACCATAAAGGTACATGTAAAACGCCCCTTTGGCTGTCTTTATTTACCTAAACGATCGTATATACCATTCGTAATACCGCGTTGATCACGCCGCCTATTTACTATGTACAAGTCCACGCGCAAAACCAAAAACTACCGGCTATCACGTTTGGTAACACACATAAGTAAAAATATAAATAGAATGATTTGATTATGATTGATTAGTTAAACCCCTCTTTCTCACCTATAATATATATAACATCAATCAATTATATTTTTTAATTTAGGTCATATCTTTATACATGTTATATCACATGAGTCAATTTAAATTATTAAGAAGGTCTAAATAGAACCACTCTTGTATTAAATATCCAAATCTATATATGTATAATTTTCATTGATGAATAATTTAGCTTTTTCAGGTTTCAATTCAGATAGACTTGAATTTAAATGGCTAAGTAATTATAAGATATTAATAGACTATGATGTAAGAAATAACGCTCATAAGATTTTCTATGTGTTTTTTTCTAATTCTTCTAACTAATTAAGCTATGATATCTTACAGATGTAAAGCAATACAAACATCGGAATTTAGCTTACATTTTGAACTATTTATGTATGAAGGTAAAAGTTCAAACGAGAACTGTTTTTCGTACGAGAACCGCGAGAACCAATCTGAGCCGTTTAATTCCCCCTCCTTCAATGTTATTGTCCACCCATGAATTCATCACATGCATCCTGCCACACTTGATCCTCACACGCTCCACATCCATGAATTCCACTTTATTAAATCAACGGCTAAGATTGGTTCTCGCAGTTCTCGTACGAAAAACAGTTCTCGTTTGAACCCTCCCCTATGTATGAATTCCATTTTTTTATCATCACTGCATAATCACTTTTAGCGAGAACATATGTTTTTTCAAAACCTTACTAAACGATAAACGTTACAACCTCTTTTACTTGACAACGGTTGAAAAGTGACATCTACTTTCAACGACGATAATATTATCGTCCAAGGAAAAAGTAATAAATAAATATAAAATTGTAAAAACACAGTTCTAGCGATCAAAGTGCTCGTCACCAAGGTTTCACGACAACTTATACCGTTGCAAAAGATGGATATTATTATTTTTTATAAAAACATCTTTTTTGCGAGGACATAGTTGTTGGTGAAAGGTGACATAGTTTGCATTCCTCAATCTACATTGTGTCCTATAATTGTACTCTGGTGATGTACAAGAAAAAGTAATTTAGCTTCTTCACAAGAAAATCCAAAAGAGCATCTAATCTTATACATTATGATTATGATATGGCGGTTACTATATATGTGCATATCAATAAATTTGTTGTTGTGTTAGCATGTGGAATAAAATTCTAAAATGGAGATAGAGGTGCATGAGAGATGAATCCATAAAAGACGCTAAAATGTATGCATACATACATATTACATATATACATGGACGAATAATATGTGATGTCATGACAATATAATTATGACAAATATTAGACACTAGATAAATTCTCATAAACAAGGATTATAATATGGAAGTTGATTCGTATATAATAAAGCTTGTCCATATATAAGAAGTATAAAACATTTAAATGCACATGTTAGAAGTTGATAATGTTATACATGTATAATATATATTTGTTATGTACGAATCATTACTCTTATAAAATTAGTCCATAAAATTCTGAATTTATTATGATTTAAACCTTAAAGTTTTTTCCAGATGGTTTAAACCATGAAATTTTCTTGAGAAACTCCAATTAAAACTTTGATGGTTTAATAGTTAAACTATTAATTGTCATATACTTTTAAAATAATATATCTTATTAATTGTAAGAAAACTAGAAACTTAATATAGCAAATATTTCCACTATTATTAGAATGTCTTTTTATATCCATTACAACAGGCTATATCATATGGACACATGAGATAAGGCAATTAGGGGAAAAGGTCTCATGGGGTATGGCTATTTGTGGCATTATTGTGCCATCTTCAGAGCCAAATTAAAAGTTAAAAACATAAAGTAGTAATGGAGATGGAATATGTTTCACACCTTCAATGGCTTTCATTGGTCAAATAAAATTTTATTATTTTCATTTAGTATTTATGATATTAATAATTTATCTTATAAATCAACAACATTTATATCAATATACAATTCACTAAATTAAACAATCTGGCTATCCAAATATGGAAAGTATAGAGGAATTATAAACATAAAAAAGTTGAGATTTTATATAACAATTAATAATAGAAAATATAATTACCAAAAGCTCACAAACAATGACGTTGCTGTGATCAAAAGAGTACAAAGTAAGAGAGACGTTTATCTATAATTGGTTACGTGTTTCTTTCAAAGATGGAAAAAGAGAAATTCTTGGATAATTTTTATGTGTTAGAGTATCGGAGGTGTTGTATAACTGTATATTTTATCTCATTTATTAAACTGTCACGTCAGTTTTTTCTTCGTATCACTTAACACATCACTTAACAACGTACTAATTACTTCTTAGTATATCAAACTCTGTAGCTTATTTATTATCCTATTAACCAATCAATTTGAATAAAAAAGGAAACAAAAAAGAAATAATTAAAATTGACCTATCCATACCCGAGATCATACATTTTTGTGTGAAAAACATTACAGTGAAGACTACCACCAAATGATGGAATGATGGAGTAGTAATCACCTCTCACCACGACTCAACCTAAATGCTTCTCATCCATTTTCTCTCTTAGTAACGGACGATCGGTAAATCATAATTCGATGATCAGAGAATGCAGTGAAGAAATAATCAAAGTAGAAAAACCAATAAATCTGTTTAATGTCTACTCGTCTGCAAACATAAAAGGAAAAAAAAAACATGCTCTGAGAAAAACAAATACCCCTAAGGCAATGTATTGTTTTTAATCTCTTTTTACCTCTTATGTTTGGTGTTATACACAACCCCTTTTGTTATACACAACAAAAAGTGTAACAACTCGTCACACATGAAAAGATAAATAAAAGTTAAAGCACCTTATAAGTTCAAATGTTGTGAGACCTTTCATCATGGTATCTAAGCCATTGTCCCTTGGATTTTCGCGAGTGTGAACTTTTGCTCGATCCTTTTTAGAAGACGTGGACTTGCCACTTTTCCCCTTATAGACGTTATATACCTCAAGCACTATCTCTTCCCATTGATCTATCCCTCGTTCATGTTGTACTTCTAGCCCTCCATCCTCATCAAAGATCGGTTCCATCATTCCTCCATGGAGATGTCGTGCTTTAATTTACAAATTTTAACTACGATTGAAAATAAGACAATTTAATTATCAAAAAAAAGTTTTTAACTTATCATATATACATATATAAGTCATGTTAGTATGTAACGGAAGCAAACTAACGTAAATAATTAAACATAACATTTGACATGCAAAAGCATGTACAATCAATCCTGTATATATAAACTCCTTTGAAAGAGAGAATGCGGCACAATTACTCATTTGTGCGCGTAGTAATTGTAGTTCTTAAGCAAAGAATAATTAAACTACGAAACATACACTGCATTTTTGGATATATATATATGAAATTAGGGGAGGGTTCATGCGAGAACCGTTGTTAGTGCGAAAACCGTGAGAACCAATCTCGGCCGTTTCTTTTTTTTTTTGAACAGCAAAGAAGGATACGTAGGAAAAGGCTTCGGCATTGCCATCACCAGAACCTACGAATCCATTTTATTAACCTGAAGAAAATTTCGGCCGTTCCTTGGATATGGAAAGTTTCATGGATGGTGAGCGTGGAGGGATAAAGTGTGGCAGAGTGCATGTGAGGAATTCATGGGTGGACAATGACATTGAAAGAGGGGAAATTGGACGGCTCAGATTGGTTCTCGTACTAAAAATGGTTCTCGCATGAATTTTTTCCAATGAAATTATTTGTCGCTAGCTCCTGATGACTCCTGCTCGATCAATATTATATTTGCGTCATAAATTGTGTTTCTGTAATTAAGGCTCCAAAATTTAGTACATTATTATCCGTACGTACGTGTAAATATACAGCTTATAAGATGTGAATATAGTCATATGAGAAAATTTCACTCATGGTCCCTGTGGTTTACCACTTATCACAACCTCAGTCCCTTAAGTTCGTTTATTACACTGGTAGTCCCTATGGTATGGATTTTGTTACACTGGTAGTCCCTGGTCACCTCTAGTGGACTTGAAAAGACCAAAATACCCTTTTCTTCTTAATTTATTTAATTTTTATTCATTAATTACTAATAAATATTAGTAAAAAATTAAAACACTAAAATAATAACAATCAGCCTCTCTCCATTGACACCTCAATCGGAAACCCAAAGACCACCGTCCACGCCGCCGTCTGGACCCTCTCCGACCACCGCCAAAACCGGCACCCACAGCCACCACCGACCACCATCAATAAGAACACAAAACAGAACACCAAGAACATATCTGATTACACCAAATCAAAACCCAAAGATCCAAAATCGTTACCCTAAAACAGTGGTTATATTTAGATGGTGGTAGCCGTATGTGGTGGTTCTGCTACTGCGGTGGGTGTATTCTCCGGCGAAGGGGATGGGAGTGATGGATGGCAGTGGTATGTTTGGAGAGAGAGAGAGAGAGAGAAGTGTAAAAAACCCTAATTTCACTGCGGCGGTGGTGAGTCGTGGGTTGGGAGAAAGGGGTTGCAAATGGCGGTGGAGAAGAAGGGAACGGAGAGAAGGTGGTGATGGTTGAGGTCTTCAGCGGAGGTACAAGGTCGGTGGTGGCTGTGGGTGCCCGTGGTGGATGTTTAGGTGCTGCAGACCATGTGGCGGTGGTGTATGTTTGGGTGCGAAGATGGTGGTGATGGTGGTTGTCTTCGGCGGACCATGCGGCGGTGGTGTCTGTTTGGGGAGAGAAGATGGTGGGTGACGATGGTGCTGTTCTCCGGCGAAGAAAGAAGGGGAGAGAAGATAGCGGTGGTGGAGAAGAAAGAAGGGGAAGGGTGGCGGCGGTGGCCGTGGCGAGCTGGCAGTGGCGGCGGCGAGCTGGCGGGGGCGGTGGCGAGCTGGCAGTGGTGGCGACGAGCTAGCGGTGGCCGGTGGTTAGGCACTGAGAATGGAACGTGGGGATGGGGTTTTTATCTTGGGAAATTAACTAATTATATTAATACTAAAATATTTTATATTAATGCTAAAAAAAAAAATTTGATTAAAAAAATAGAAAAGAATAAACATAAGGGCACTATGGTTATTTCATATGTGAGGATGAGGGTATTTTGGTCTTTTTAGTTGGACCAGGGACCGTCAGTGTAACAAAGTCCATACCATAGGGACTACCAGTGTAATAAACGAACTTAAGGGACTGAGGTTGTGATAAGTGGTAAACCACAGGGACCATGAGTGAAATTTTCTCTAGTCATATAGATATATAGATTGTAAATAATTAAATGTGGAAGTTGACCTTAGAATTTAACTTAAAGGGTAAATGTCAAAAGAAATATTTCAATGGGTAATTTAAAGGGTTAAAAGTTAAACAAGTGTAATAATGTTTTGTTTATGTATCAGTTATCGGTATGGTAATATAATAACTAGTTTAACAGATTACATGTTTTTAATGAGTTTTACTAGCAATTTACCATCCCTGATCATCTTCTCGGACGAGTTTTCTAGCAAGCAAAATTTTGACAACCCTTTTTCATACGAATTTCATTTTCTTTATGAAGTCTTGAATGTTTTTGTTGGCTAATTTATTCAACCAAAAAAATAAAAAAATAAACACAGTTTATTGACTCTAAAGTGAAAAACATTGATTAATTTAGATATTTACTTTCCAGAAATAGTATTTGTAAGTTCATACCAAATCATCTGACATCCCTCTAACCATCCCTTTAGCCTAAACACCATTTTCTAGCAAGATTTTGCAAGATCCAACAAGATACTGATAAATTTATCTGTAACAATGTCACTAGATACAATATTAACAGGTGAATAACACAACAATAACTATATGTTGTAAAAAAACCCGGTATCCTATTGATAAGTAGAAACTAATAGAAGGTGAAATAAAATAATATAGTGGATCAGAAAAGTATTAGCTTGAAATTTAACGGCTTAGGCTGCCCATAGCACCCAAACCGAAGGGATCGGGTTGGGCTTCGGCTCACATGTGTTCCTTCGGGAACACCGGTACCACCCCCATTCGGGTTGAGGTCCGGGCTCCGCACACCCGGCATTACCCGATTGTTTTTTTTTTGTGCAAGAGAAAGTAAGGAGAGTGAAAATATTTAGGTTGTTTGGAGCGTTTTTTCAACAAAAATTGGCACGCGTAGTACTTGATAAGACCATTAGCATCCAACCCTCACATATCCTACCAAATTCATTGCCACATCAGCGTCCACATCATCCCCACCTCCAACCCTCTCTAACCCTTAAACCTCACATCCACCCCTATTCAACCCTATATCAAATATTAATAAAGAAAATATTATACATATATATATTAGTAAGAGAGAAGAGAGGGAAAAAAAAGAAAAAAGAAAAAGAGAGAGCCGCCTGGTCGAGAAACCCGTCCAGCCAGGGGCGATTCTACATTCAAAGAAGTGGGGTGTGTGCACCCCACAAAAAAACTAATTTTTTTATAACTATATATATAAATTTTAATAGTACCCCTATAAAATTATAAAATGGACCCCAAAAAAATTTGGGCAAGTAAAAAAAAGAGAGAGGGAAAGAGAGAAAAACGAGTGAGTGTGTTTCAATCATCAAGGGTCAAACATTCTATCATTACGTAGATATCTAGATGATATCATTGAGAAACAAAGTACAATTATATAATAAGAAATAAAATATCCTACTACTTTTGTTCTTACTTTATCCACCTACATACTCAATGATTGCCAAGTGTAATACATTAATTCTCTTTTCTTATTGTCTCTTGATTTTGACACTTGCCTTGATTAAGTGAACAATATAATAAGTAAAAATAAAAAGTAGAAGATTATATAATTTCTCTTATATAAAAAAGTTAGCTAGACTACTAGTTAAGTTTTTTTCTTAAATTTTGGGTATGCTATATTTTTTTATTATTCTATTAGATTATGTTTGATCAACTTTTTTATTCATTTTTCTATAAAGACAACGATTAAAAACTCATACAAGTGTAAAAACTTTATGTTATTTTGCTTTTAATATAAGTTTACTTTTTTGTAGTTATTCATTATGCTTTTGATTCATACCATATTTTACCGCTACGACCCGTAATATTTTAAACCCGTTATCTAATCTTTTAACCTACTAATCTTAGAACGTAAATTATATTGGACCCCGTTACATTTACATTCTGGATTCGTCACTGCGGTCTAGCCACCTAACCCGGCAACACCCGCCTATAGGCGATGGTGTTCTGGCCAGGTTGGCCCCTCACCCCTCGGGTAAGAGGACCGATGCAGACGGCCTAATGTGATTCGTGTAGTATTAAATATTGTGAAGCACGACCATACCGTTGACATAAGCGGCACACATTTGTGCCAAGAGGGTGCTGAACAGAAGTGTCTTAAGCAGAAACTTCAAGGAGTACACTGTACACATACAATGTTCCACATGAGTAGATCCCCATGTATACACTAAAGATGATATTTGCAAGTTGATAATTATAGAAGACACGTGAGTGTTATCATAACAACTTGACTTTGATTTATATCAAAGATAAGTAAGGTAGTAAAAATGATTGGAAACTGACTAAACTGAAATCAATAATTGGAAAAGGAAAAGTGAATAACAAACACTTGAATCGATTGTCGTAGGGTTATTTAGGTACACGTTTTTTATAGGCGGTAAAATCGAAGATTATATTATTTTTATAAAAAAAGGGCAATATGAGAGTGATGTTTCAACTTAAAACCAACCAGCAATTACTGAAGTAACCTAGAACCATTATTAATCATATTATAAAGTCACACACGTCATATCGGATAATACTCAACACGGTCCATCGTTCTTTGCGTCTAACATGTGTATACTTATGGGTTACAATAATGTGGTGATCGTTTGGTCAACCAGGGATGGACCTGCCTCTAATACAATGTATGTTTGTGAGGTTTTAACTCAAAATCAATTGACAATGAGTGGAGTAACTAAGACCCTTATTTAGGACATTCCAAAATCACTCTCATTCGATGTGAGACAACACTCAACTTAAAATACATAAACCGAACTGTTTAACAAAATTAAATTGCATAGAAATGGAGTAAAATGAGTCAACGACACAAATTCAAAAACGATACGGATTCGAGCCTTGCGTTTATAAATCATATTTGAAGAATACGTGTAAAATAAGTGTTTTAATTCTATGGGTGGCGTCAAACATGATTCGAAGCCCAAAGAGAATATTAAAATATTATTATTAATAATATTATGGCTACAAATTCTAACTTTAAAAAACTAAAGGCGGCCATATGTTTAAATTTAAACCGAACAAGGAACCATTTGTCGGACATTGTGAATTTTCAATATAAAAAGAAAGGAATTCGTCGACTTTTCAAGAATACCTTTCTTTGTTTTCACCTCTCAAAAATCAAATAATAAATATAAATATTAATCAATTTTATTTAAAGCAAACACGATAAATTCTTCTTAAAATTCAGTCATCATTGAGGATAAAAAACAATATACCTCACATGAAGTAAAAGAAGTAAGACAGAACCCAAATTAGATAATGAAAGTGATCGACATATTATTTGAAGCTTCTACAGATATATAGTAAAGCATTGATCATCTATGTAAAAAAGACATAAAATTAGGCGAGTTTTAAAAAAAATATCTCAATCACGCGACTACGTGAGTATATATACTTTATAGTAATTAACCTATTGTCTTTTTCATATTTAAAGTAAACTCTATTAACTTACTATTTTATTTTTATTGTAGTATTTAATTAGTATATCACTATTTTTATTTTTTTTAAACTTAAGAAATACTTGCTTAAATTTTTTCTTTATTTTTTCCCCCTTATTTTTTTTAAATGACTTGAGAACACTATGGAAGTGTGATTAATTATATACATACATGTACTAGTATTATTAAACTTTTTTTTAAATATGAAAGCTTAATTTATATTTTTTTCTTAAAAAAACACATAAAATCAAGTCGTACGTGAAGTCAAACAGAGAAGAAAAATCTATGTTTAGAGTTTGGAACAGCAAGTGTTAGACTTTCTACTGATTTGGCCCTACCCATAAATAAATTTATATTCAAATCTGTCACCTCATTTTACTCAACGCAAGAGAAACTTTCAAATAAAGGAAAAAAAATAACAGAACAAAAACGAAAATAATTTGAATATAAATTCAATATATACAATGAAATTTAATTAAAATCAGAGAATATATTAGAAACTTAAAGATGATAAGAAATAACTTGTAATATTAACATCATTTAAAACAAGTAGGATTAATCCGCAAATCACATAAATAAGTTATTATTAAAATAACTAAAATACTATTTATTTCAATAGATAGTGATACTAACATCGCATAAGTCATATAGATTTTAAGTCAAGAATAATCTGAATGTCATTTTATTTATACTTTAACTTTATACTTAACGCAAGATAACATGTGAAATCATTAATTGTTTTTTCTCATCTCATCCATTGATGTTAATATTTATATTGATTCTGTACGTAAATAAATATATAAAAAAATAGTGACAGAATATATAACATTAAGTAATTATTTTTCCAATATTTAACCTTAAGTCTACAAATGAAAATGGTCTTTTCTCTTTTCCAAATAAGAGAAAATGATAATGGAATTCATATAACATTTTTTTAATTATACAAATCATTTCTCCGATAGTTAACCTTTATGAGTTTAGGTAATGATTATTTATCTTTTGTTTTTTGAAAAATAAAAATAAAAAATATATAAAAGAAAAAGAAAATAAACATGGAGTCCACCCCATCAGGTTCGCACATTAACCAGCCCGCCCTCATATCAGTAATCTTCACGCAATTCCCCCCTCTTTCTCTCTCTCCTCCAATTCTCTCTCTCTCTCTCTCTCTCTCCCTACAGGTACACCTATACATACACAATTATTGTATCTATACATCTTTTGAATTCAAATAATAGCAATTTCATTTAAATTCTTTGTTAGGGTTTTTCTCTACGGCTCACCAAGCAACCACGCAAGCAATTAATTTGCCAATTTTTTAAATATTTTTTTTTAGATTACAAGCTGTGAAAAATGGAGTGTATTGAAGCAAGAGCATTGAAATCAAGCTTTCTTTCGGAAATTATTGGCATGAAATCCACTCAACAACCTTCCTTTGATGATTTCTGGTGTGTTGCCGGAATTAACAACGTTGTTAATGCCTCCGCCGATGAATTTTCCGTTGACGATCTCTTAGACCTCTCCGACAAGGATTTTAGTAATTCCTTTGATGTTTCTTTTGAAGAATCCTCCGAAGAGGATTTCGCCTCGGTTTCTTCACAGGATAACGATAGTAATTCGATGAATTCGAGCAATTTTTCAAGCGCCGGCGACCTCGTTTCTCTTACCGCCGACCAGCTTCCGGTTCCGGTAATTAGACATAAATCATAATTACAATTCATTGCATGTAAACTTCAAATTTATCTTACAATTCTACAATAATTCAATTAATGGATAGAAGTAATTAATTTACGG
This sequence comes from Pulicaria dysenterica, assembly GCA_947179395.2. Lineage (NCBI taxonomy): Eukaryota > Viridiplantae > Streptophyta > Magnoliopsida > Asterales > Asteraceae > Pulicaria > Pulicaria dysenterica. The sequence continues at coordinate 98,299,811 of OX359290.1, read as the reverse complement.
ATATTTTTTTGGTTTAATTTGTTTCAGATTGATGATATGGAAAGCCTTGAATGGTTATCACAAATTGTGGATGATTCCGTGTCGGAAATTCCACTTTTGGTCCCGGCGGCGAGGTTGAAGGATGGAACCGGGAAGGCCGGCCTAAACCGGTTTGAACCGGTGGTTAATTTGTCAGCTCGGAGTTTCACGGTTCTCGGATTACCCTATCCGGTTCCGAGGAAGTGTAGAACCAGTCTCCCAAGGAAAGCAGGCCGAGTCTGGTCGGCCGGGTCCCGTTCACTCAGTGAGTCATCATCGAGCTCGTCATCATCTCATGACTCGTCGATAACCTCCCCTGTGTTTTCCAAAAACCCGGTTCAATTCATAGAGCTTTTTGAAAAGCAGCCGGCTTTAAAAAAGCAGAAGAAAAATCCGGCCTTCCAAAATGGACCAGGGTCAAGTGAGTCATTGAGTCAACGTCGATGTACTCACTGTCAAGTTCAAAAGACACCTCAATGGCGAACCGGTCCATTAGGTCCGAAAACATTATGCAACGCTTGTGGGGTCCGGTTCAAATCCGGTCGGCTTTATCCTGAGTATAGACCGGCTTGTAGCCCGACCTTCTCCGTTGAGGTTCATTCCAACAGCCACCGAAAAGTATTAGAAATGAGAAAGAAGAAGGAAACAGAAATTGAACCAGTGATGAACATGACGACGGTTCAGATAGCAGCTTCTAGTTAATCGGTTGAACCCGGTTCGGTTGTCTAGAGTAGTGGCCGGTTTACAATTTTGGTGGGCCGATTTGACGACTTCAGTTAGGTTGGTAACGGTAGGTTAGGAAGGTGTAATTTAGGTTTATATTTTTTGTTAAATTCATGGTGTGTTTCTTGTAGCTTGGTTAAATGAGGTTATAGTGAGCTGTACTCTATGTAATAGAAGTTGTACTTTGATATTTGGTAAACAAATTTAGAGAAATTATTGCATGTAATCGTAGTTTATTAGACTTTATTTTATTATTATTATAGGAAAGATAAGTTTGATGTCATTTTCGTGTTTTCAAATTTTAATATAATTTTTTGTTTATTCAAATTTGTTTGATGGTTTCTTGCCAAGTGGTCGTTCTGACGTTTGTTTACTATTATTGGTTAGTTTTAGGTACGTCGTGTTATTTACCTAGTCATAACAAATTTATACAGGTTTACTTTTATAGATGTTTCTTTTTCTTTTTTTCCTTTTAAAAAAAAAACAAGATTTTATTAGGGTTTCAAAGGTTGGGATCAAAAATAGTAAAAAAAAATAGTTTCAGAAAGTAAACAAAATACAGATATCTACTATCGGATATGAAGAATCTTAACAAATACAAAACTCTTTTAAATCCAAACCTTATGAATGAAGATTACAGAACCATTGTTATTTTTTTATAATTATGAATAATCTTGAAAACTGTCAATTTGAGTAACTATTATTATAAAGATACCGATTAGGTTATGTACATTTAAGCTATATGTTTAAGGAAATTTCATCATAATGTAAGTTTGGCATAACATGTAATACTGTAACCGAGACTTTATCTGAATGATAAAACGATATCATTTAGTTTTTTTATAAAAAATATTAATATTGAAAAGTCTAAAGAAAAGTGGGAAAAAACATATCATTGACTATATATGGAAATTGGAATACATACATGTGGTTGATGGGTGTACTATGAAGTTAAAATATCTTCCATATATGAACGAGGATATGAGGGCATAATTCAAAGTAATTATGATTCACCAATCAATGGCCACTCCTCCAATAATACAACTTTCTTCTCTTATTATTATGATCCTTTCTTTCTTTCTTCCAAATGTTGGCCTAATTGACTTAAGAGTAAATTCCACTAACGATATCGTCACTTTTAAAATATTCGGAGATGTTTGAAATATAACTACTTTTTGTATGATAATGGTTTTCCATATGAGAATTGTTTATTAACTAGTGATATTTTGAGAAAGTCAAACCTCGTAAATTAATGACGGTTTACGCGAATGTAATTTACGGTTGGATAAATATATAAATTACAAAAATATCCTATTAATGAGTTGTTACTGGTGTTACAAAAAGTTTTCGTACGAAAAAAAAGTTTATATGAGCAAAAGATCAAACGGGAGCTATTTTTCATATGAGAACTGTTTGTAACACCATTAATAAGTCATTAATTGGGGCATTTTGGTAATTTATATATATACCCAACCGTGAATTACGTCTGGGTGAGCCGTCATTAATTTGAGAGGCTTGATGTTCTCCAAATAACCCTCATTCGTCATTAATGGGTTGTTAATGAGTCATTAATAAAGCATTAATGAGCCGTCAAAAAATCTTAGTCATTGATCAATATTAATCAATGGCTAAGATTGATTTTCGCAGTTTTCATATAAAAACCAGTTCTTGTTTGAATCATCCCCTATATATAAAACATAGATATAGCTTTGTACACGACACGTTCAAAAAAAGCGGGAGATGATCTGTACACAACAAATTTTTGACATACACAACAATTAGTTGTTGTTTGGACCATCATACCCTTGAATATGTGGACTAGAGTAAAAGATAGTAAGATTCTATGGGCATAAAAGTCACAATTGTTGTGTATGACAAAAATTTATTGTATACAAATCAACTCCCAAAAACGCTAATTAAACTCCTCAAGTCCCCTTTGACATCTTAAATGTTTTGTACATCTTCGTAAAACTAATAGGAATTGAATACTTCAAGTTATTAAATTAGGAAACGTACAGGCCAAAGACGGTGCCATTCATAAAATAAAATCGAACGTGAATAGAAAATTTTAAACTTTAAATTGTTTTTCTCATAATAGAACATTAGTAGAAGGTAAAGTCAACGTTAAACATAAGCTATGGAGTAATGACTTAATGAGATAATTATCTTGTTTTTCAAACTCGTATTATTGTACTAATTCAATTTTTTATTAAATATCTTTTATCGACTTATTTTCTTCTTTTTAGTTTTTTCTTTATTCTCATGCTCTCTCTAATTAAGCTTACATTATGCTGCAGGGATTAAACTCTCTCTTTCCTTCAAATTTAATAACATAAAAAATCTACTATGGTATAAAAATTCGTTAAAACTTATACCAGTAATCTTATAAGTTATATACGTTGCTTATTTAGTAATATAATTAAGAATCGACATTCAGATTTTTCGAATTAAAGCTTTCTACGTTGATAATCTGGATACACTTTGGTTTACTTAAAGAAAGAAAATATCAATTTAAAACTAGAAAAATTAAATAACTGATCAATATCTTTCTTCTTATTCATACTAACTACTTTTCCTGTACTTTTTTATTCGGATTTGACATAGAGTATATCAACCGATATAACAAGGACTATGTGCTCTTTATCATGCCACATAGTAGATAGTAAGTAGAGAATTAACCACTTAGTAATATTCATGTTGAATCTACAATGTAATTTCTCAAACATATTACTCATATAATATATGTAACTTTATGAAAACTCTCTTGGATGATCAAGTATCTATTTTCTTGGCCTAGATTCCTTAATTGACTAAACACTTGCTAGATTCTTGTTTAAGTTGGGAAATTCTTAAAATCATTTTTGCTAATAATCAACATGTCATGTACATATAGCAACAATTTAGTGAAATCACCATCACCAAATGTTTAAAGAGGAAACATAATGATATGAAGTCGTTATTTGGTAACCTTGGTCCCCCATAATCGACTTAAATGTGCTAAGTTAATTTAAATATATAAACATATATTTTAGCCTATTTGATGCTTCTATCCAAAAGCTAGGTTATTCAAATTAGTCAAATACTTTTAAATCTTTTGAAGTACGTACGTAGCTTGTTGTTTCATTATGCTAGTCCAAGAGAATTAACAAAACAACCAAGATCACCTTAATATGATTGTTTGTGTTTGTCTTGCATTGTACACATCACAACTAAAAACCACAAAATTTAAACTTTATAACAAAGTAAGCTTGGTTGTTACTTTAAGTTTGTGTAATTATAACTTAAAAGTAATCGGCAACGAGTGAAATAATATAGGACTCTTTATTAAGCATATTATTAAGTAGCACTCGACGTGTCATAATACTTAACAAACCCCTTCAGGTATGGCATTTTTTATGTTAGGTACGACGAGATGTTATTTCAAATTGAGTCTGGAGAGTTTTGATGCTAATCCCGTAAGCAGTGGCTTACTTTATTAATTATGGGTTTTCTAGTTTGTATGAGAACAATTTTTCATATGAGAACCGCTGGTAACATTACCAATTAATTATATATTTACAAAACTGTGAATTGCGTTTGAAAAAATAGATCATTATTTAAATAGACTTGATATCTCAAAAGACCCTTCATTAATGAGCCACTACAAACTCTCTGACATATATTCATTTGAATCAAATGTTAAGATTAATTCCCGCAAGAAAAACAGTTATCGTTTAAACTCTAGCATATAATATATGTGTGTAACATTTTCTATATGCCTATAAAAGATTAAATTACATGATTAAAATTTCACCAGACATTAGTATTGTTTTTATATAAAATAAAATAAAATAAAATAAGCTTTGTACAAGACACATACCAAAACAGCTAATTAATTAAACTCCTCAAGTCCTATTTGACATCTTAAATCGTTTGTAGCTTTTGGTAGAATTAAAAGGAATTAAATACTCCCAAGTTATATGACATTGTTAATGTTAAAACTAGGAAACAGGCCAAAGACGGTGCCATTTCATAGATTAAATAAAATCTAACGTTATTAAAAAATTAAAATTAAAATTGTTTTCCTTTTAGGAAAAGTTAAAGTCAATTAAACATAAGTTATATATATATGGAGTAATGATCTCATGATGAGATAATTATATATATATATATATATATATATATATATATATATATATATATATATATATATATATATATATATATATATATATATATATATATATATATATTGTTTTTCAAAACTCATATTACTGTTTCGAGTCATGTTATGCTAAATTCTTTTTTTCTCTTATTCAATTCTATAGTTCTTTATGCTGATAGATTAAACTCTCTCTCTCTTTCCTTTAATTTAATAACATAAATTATCTACTATGGTATAAAAATCCATTAAAACTTATTACTTAAACTTATATAAGTTACATACGTTGTTAATTTAGCAATAGCATTAAGAATTAAGTAAAATATTGATTTACAGCTAGAAAAACTAAAAAAACTGATATCTTTTTTTTATATACTTAACTACTTTTCGATTTTTTTTTATTAACAGGGACTATCTTACAATATTATTAAAAGAAAATGATGATTACATCATCATCCTTATTAAAAAAGGATGGTGACATCATCATCCTTATTAAAAAAAAGGATGGTGACATCATCATCCTTAATTATAGCAAACCTTTTTATCAATTACAACCTTATATATTACAAATATTATGAATAACCCCCTCATAATTATCCCTTAATTATATCAATTATCAATTACAATATTTTATTTCACAATTTTTTTTAATAACCCCCTATAGCTACTGATAACAACATCCTGTTTTTAATATATTACTTTTATTATATCAAGGGTGATTAGTTAAAAATCAAAAATAGTTTTAGATATTAAAGTTTTTTAAATTTTTAAACTTTTCATATTTCTAGGTGATTAGTTTTGGTAAGCATATAATATATAAAAACAATATATGTTAATTATCCTACAAGATATGTCTAAATAGTAACATTAAGTTAGAAACTTTCTAATGTCATTATCTATTAGTTAAAAACATATTTATTTTAAAAACAATTAAAAATGTTTAAATTCACCACAATATGAATTGAAATATTAGCATCTCATTATTTCATTTTTTAATTATTTTTCAAATATAGATGTTTATTAACGGGAGGATCGCAACTATTATAGACACTTATATCTTAAATCTATAAATATTACTGCATTTCGACATCACACATGTTGTTATGATTCTTCTTCATTGTGATAGTTATCAATTACGGAGAATTAATAATCCCTTCATCATCTTCTAAGAGACCTTTATTGGAACATTATTCAACTCCTATTAAGAAATCACGATTAAGAAATTCTAGAGAAAACAATTATGTTTATAATACGTTTTATATTACAATGTATGTTTTACAATTGTATTTTATATACATGTTAGTACTCTTAAAAACCTAAAAAATTTAAAACTGACTTTAATCATTCCCCGTGTTTATACACGGGGTGTTAAGCTAGTGTAGACTTTATTAGGCTACATAGTTGATAGTGAGTACAGAATTAACCACTTCAGTAATATTCATATTGAATATGCAAAATAATTTCTCAACAACTTCTAAAATATATGTAACTTTAAAACCTCTTGGATGATCAACATGCCAAGGATCTATTTTCTTGACGAGAATCTTTAATGACAAATTCTTTTATCATTCTTGCTAATAATTAATATGTCATTAACATATATCATTCTTGCTAATGCATATAAAACCTATTTATAAACCATAACATCAATTTGTACCATAAACACACAAAACCTTTGAACCCAGCATGCATCGACCTGTTCTTGAATAAAAAATCATAACCAGGATTTTTCTTGATCGAAACCTTAAAATCAAAACCTAGATTGTCTCAAAACATTGAATCAAAATCCACATTATTATTCGTCTTGGCCACCAAGACTTGAGGCTTAACCATGCCACCACGACATAAGTCAACGCTTAGGTGTAAGGTTTGGCATACACTAAGGTCAAGCTTGACATGTCTTTAGCTGTTAGAAGCCGTGTTTTTTAGGCATGTTAGAGGTACTAAGTCATATGAGTAGAATATATATAGTTATTCAGTTATAAAAATGATTGCCGAAAACAAATAAAAAGATTGATAAACTACGTTATAAACTTATAATTATGTGTTTTATATATTTGTTTGTATAATTTTATATACATAATTATTAATTTATATACAAAATTGCCGCCTTCAGTTGTGCCTTGTGAAGTGCCATGACTTCGCTATGGCTTCCAAGGCTTAAGGTTTGACCATGCTGCCACGTCACACCTCACATTATTTAGAACCTTACTATTGTTAGAGGTAGAAAGATAAAAGTTGAAAGTGATGTGATGCTAATGTGATAGAAAGACGAGGAATGAGTAAGACTCGTAACTTTTTACCTTACACAAAAAAAGTGGCATAAATTCGAATTTGGTAGCAACCACGACAACACAAAAAATACTGGTCGGATTTAGGTTAACATGACAACCCGAATACCCGACATTGACACAAATGATTCAGAAAAAGGCAAAATCGTAAAATTTCTTTGAATATAAGAGTGAGGATTAAGAATAATTATTTTGGGGCAGTGTTGAATTGTTTATACTCTATATGTCTTTATGCCTTATAAAATTGTATTTGATGACGTTTTGTTTTAATTTTATTTAGGTTGACTTAATGATATTATTAGTATTTGCTAGTGTCGTAGTATATCATATTGTTTATCTTATTCATTTACATAAATTACATAAATATATTTTATTTATATAAGTTGAATTGAAAAATAAATTTGAAACTCCTATCAAATTTAACAAACTTTGACTACAAAGTTTGAATCAAACAAAAAGCGTATTCGAAATTCAAATTGAAACAAATAAGGAGTACGAAAGTTGAAAACAAGAACCAATTTAAAACCAAAAATTTGCTCGTCGAACATATTCGGCAGAAATGAGTCAACACAAAACCCGACTTGGGAAAAAATGACACGATACGAACCTGATATGAAAATAAATGGTTTAAGATTGAGTCAACACATAATTGACACAGAACACGAAAAACACAAACTTATAAGAGAATTGATTCTTCGACGGATGAATGACTCATCACGAAACATAATATTTTATTTATTTATACATTTCCTTTAGTGGTGTTGTATCATATATGAATGAATCAAAATTTTCGATAAAAAATCATCTACCACAACATAAACTCAACTTGCATTTTCTATCTTAAAAATGAGATAAGAGATCATTCTCCATGCTTTAATACAGTACTCAAGAACAAACGTGTAGAACGCTTCCATGTTGGGTCAATTGATTTATGATGTTTATCTAGCTTTATAAAGAATTTATGATTTATAATTCAAAATTTCATGATATTCGAAATCCCGAAAATAAAATTCTGATAAAACAACAATTTTAGCTATTGTACTTGATTTTAATTATTGATAACATAATTATTTAAGAAAACCATTATATTTGTAACCATTGGGTAGAAATTTAGAATGTTGCATTTTTCTAACTTAGGTTAATTATGTTATAATCACAAACAACTTAAATGAGTAAATATGAAAATGACTAAATTACAGTTCATTAAACGGGTTTGTGAATGTAATATCATTTAAATTAAGTGATATTAACATTACGGATCATTGTCCTTACTTAATTAATATATAAGGTTTTCTTAAATGATTAATTATTTGAATGATAAAATCCAATAGTTACATTATTTATGATTAATTATCAACTAAGTAAATAATCAACCAAGAAAAGAAAATATTAAAATAATCAAATGATGTGAAAACCATCTTCGAGTTCTCCCATGAAAGGCAGGGGTGTCTTTAAGGGCGTGCAACAGGTGCGACCGCACAGGGCCCATGGTTCAGAGGGGCCCAATTTTTTATATACAATATTATATATAAATATAATGTTATGTTTAAATGTCCACTTAGTAAAATAGAAATAGTAGGAAGCTCATATTTAAAGTAATTATATTGTAAGCCTAAAAGTAGATATTAAGGATTTGATGACAAAGATCTTAAATCATAGTTGTAGTCAATGTTAAACACGTACTTAAGTATAATGATCTAGATGCAAATGAACTTTAATTGAGTTAAAGCTTCTTTGCACGTTTTAATCAAGTATAATGATCTTGTTTTCACAATGCAATTATTGCATATATAGTCTTGTTGACTGTTACAATAATGTTTACATCTGCATAAACAAGTTTCTCAAAACTTAAATGTTTAAGTCATGCTTACAGTGCTAAATATCACAAGAAAAACTTAATAGATTGATAATGATAGCTACTGAGAATCATATCCATAAGAGTTATGATTAATAAAATTGATTCATAATTGTTTCCAATAATGGTAGGAGAACTTCATAATTTATGTAACTATGTAAGACAAACCATTTATACTAGCATTGTTTTGTTTTGGTTATTGATATAACAAGTATCATGGTATGTGTGTGTGTGTGCGCGTTTGTGCATGAGTGGACCAGGGGGTTTTGTTGGTTGTTGACACCATATAATGGCAACAATAAAATTCATTAAGATTGAGGGTGACACCCACTAGTCAATTTTGCAGACAAAGTGGAAAATTTCAACATTTTCGAGTCGGTGCCACCTGTCAAAGTTTTTTGTGTCTCCAATGATTTTTTGATGCCAACAAAATCTAATAAAAATGAAATTTAGAAAATATGATAAGATATAGTTCAATATTCGATTAATACCTTTAAAAGATTTTAGTTTATTCTGAAAGGGATAATTTGATTAACAGGTTGTTATCTAAGTTGTGTTTTTATTTTAAATTTGGTCCTAAAATACTAAAACAACATTTGAAACCTCGTTAACCCGACCCGATATTAACTAAAAAGCTAGAAAAAGCATAAGCCTGCCCCTATGCGTGTTTATAAAATGGGGCCCATATTTCTTCTTTGCACCGGGCCTAGAGAATTCACGGGACGCCCCTGATGAAAGGTATTAAGATTGATTTCATTAGCTATTTAATTTCAAGCCTTATTATGAGCCATATCAACATATTTATCAGAGATGTGATCAGTTTACGTGAAGTATGTTTGATGTTGAGGTCTCAGAATTAGTTTAACCTTTTTATTAATTAAAAACGAAGAAATTTATGTTGTAAACATAAACTCTCAAAAAAAAAAAAAAAAAAAACAATCTTCTGAAAGTAGCTTTAATCTAAGATTTTAAAATCAAAACTACATATATACTATTTTTCTTTAACATGAACAAGCATTAAATAGATAATTATGACGGTTTCATTAATGTTATTTTATACTTTTTAGCTATATTTATAACTACGCTGGCCAAATGACAGCTTTTATACAACTAAAAATTTACCCCCATAGCTCCAGGCAAAAGCACTATATATCCTACAACCTAAGAGCAACCACCAATTAAGTAGTGCTCAAAAAGCGTATGTGATTGTCCATCATGTGTGTCGTCCTACTTTGCCTCTCCCTTTGTCCCTTATATTCTGTGTTGGATTCAAGAAAATAAATTTAGTAGGTTCATCACTAAGTTCTAGTTTTTTTTGTATTTCGTATGTCAACTATTTTTTTATTGGAACATAACTTTGTCACTGATACGTAAAATTCTAGCACTAGCGATTAAAAGAAACAAAATTTTAGAGTAAAAGATGGGAAGAATACATGTGGAGACATCGTGTAGGAACGGTTTTGGGATATGAGAATTAGATTTTTAATCTAGTTTACTTTTTTATAGGTTGTCATTGGGTTCACAACTTCACGGCAATGGATTTGCGGCTTCACATCCAATAATTAAGTTGGTTCCCATATATAATTTTTAAACATTTTACATATAGAATTGATTTTTTATAAAAATAATAGTGTGTTCCCTGCCACCCACTACTTACTAGGTGGATCCACCCCTGCTTTTGTCATCCGGTGTCTGTTATATAGAAAACGGTTATCATTAGTTTTTATTCTTTTTTAAATTTCTAGTGATTGATAGTCATTAGTACAAGTATTTAGTTATAGGGTAATGCTAATGTAACAATCATTAATGACAGTCATCACATTTATTACTACATTTGCTCAGCACTGGGTTGAGCGATCACGCACATATCTCCCACATGGACCTCACATTATAACCACGTACACAACATAACTTACCACTCAACTTGATCACATAAAATTCTAAGACTCATCTATCATATATATAATCCACCAATCAAATTAATTACAAAATGTAGAAATGATAACGAGGACGATGATGATGATAACAACAGTAACAATAATAATAATTGTTTCCACCATATCGTGACGGAGTTGCAAGCCTTCTCACCACCCACAACACCTATTTCATATACTCGATCTCGGTTTAGCAAGCAATATGTTAAAATTAAAGCTGTTTTTATCAAAGATATATATTGCAGTTAGATATACTTAAATTTTATTTATTTGAAAATTGAATATTAATGAATGTGTTACTTATCACCCACAGCCTGAAAGGACTAGTCATAATTGGTTTTGTTAATATCATGGATTGATTGAATTATTAAAAGGGTCCATACACCAACTAAATAGTATGGCCCCATGCATGATGCTTTGTTCTTGTCTTGGCCTCATGACCAAATTTGTGGCAAAGGTAATGTACATTTGAAGCATGCCATGTGAGAGTGGGTATGACCAACTAACACTAACTTACATTAAAAAGGTAATACATTTTGCAATAACTATTTATGTTTTAAGATTTTGTTACTTAATTTCAAAAGAAATTATAACGTCCATCAGTTTGATCTCCATTTATTTATTTTATTATACAATTTCATATACAAATATGAAAATATTATATAAAAAAAACTAGCTAATTAACAACTGCAAGTGGTAGGCACCTTTTTTTAATTGTGTTTGGTGATTTTGCAATAAAGATGTTGATATGTGTAGCTAAAGTGAATTGGCTTAATTTGTTTTCTTCTTTATTGAGGCATTTCAAAGAGAGATGATATCAAAATAGACTTTAAAAATTCAGTATGTGTAAGGTTAAATGATTTAACATTGTTTTATGTTTAATTGAGTACTATGTCTAATACTGAACAATTCAACATTTAGTGTTAAATAGTTCTATTCAACTGTAATTAAACGGTACCTAAGCAAAGACAAGCATGTGATTTTCTTATTATTCATAAATAACGAGTATTGAGACTTAGGGGATGGTTATTATGACATCACTAAATTACAAAAACTAGTGTTTAAATACATAGACTAGAATGCATGTCTAAGCACACTTAGAGATTGTACCAAATGTTTTTTTATGGAATATTTGTATCTTGATTTTCTCGTATTAATGGTTATATATAACAACTATAAAGACAAACTCATATATTTAAAACAATGCATGCTAATCTAAGTTTGTTTGGGTTTGGTACTATTATTTTAGTTTTGTTCTTCGATATATAATTCCAACTAAAAGCACAATCCCTATCGTTGATAGATGTTACGTATAACCACTTTGATCGAATGGTTTTACGTTGAAAATTAATGCTCGTTTTTTTGAAAGGTTAAAATTATGGGAGATAATTTGTACACGTTACAAATTAACTATACATAACAATCATAACTCTTATTCCCTTATCACTTTCTTTTTATTTTCATTCATAAATTCAAAAGTATAATAGTTCATATAATCACTTTTTGTTATGTATAACTAATTTCTATTGTGTATAAATTATTTTCCTAAAATTATGCATACACCTCTGTCCACTAAAAGATTGTTGAAGTGTTCATTCCATACAAAACTAAAATTGAGTGAGTACAAGTATCTGTTTATTGGTTACCTTTTGACAATGATTATGAGTTAATAAATGATATTTTAGTTGAAAAATGTGTTAAATTTGTTATAATATTAGCAAAAATGATTGATCTTTCTACTAAGTTAAACCTATAATTGGGGTGTAATCAAATCGAGACAACTCATGAGTCATGAGTTACTCAATATTGACTCGAAAGATATTTGAAATCAACTCGACCCTAATCTACTTGAAACAATAACAAATTCCTATTTACTCTGGTCACGAGCTTAATCGAGCATATGCTACATTGAATTTTAGCGTTTATAAATACATATATTTACTAAATATATTAGTCGTATAGTTTTATTTAAAAATAAATTTATTAAATTGTCTCAAGTAGAGTCTAGCTCAAGGGTATCCTCTAGTTCATCAAGATCAAACTCAAATTTTATACCCCCTGCCTATAAACAACAATCTCATCCCCACCACTCACAATTCTATAACTTAAACTCAACTTATTATCTTATTTTAACTCATAAAAAAGCTAAAAAACAAATTTATAAAAAGTAAGTTAAACTTATAAACTTTAATAACCCTTCTGAAACATTTGGATCAAAGATGAACTGCATATAATCACCTAGAGCACCATAACTACACCAAAACAAGTGCTACTGCCAAAAATCATCTTCTGCTTAAACAACACAACTGCTGTATTAGGCTAACCATAGAAACAACAGCACCTGAAAAGAAAGCAAACTGCACATGTATTACACCTTACAATAAAGACGCTAATACAACTATAACCCGTCCTAGGAGAGACGTCTACCCCTGTACAAAAGTTGCAAACCCGTAAAATGGTAGTCAGTGTTGGTCAGATGCTCTCGACTGCCCTCTGTTGTTGAAAGATCCCGGTTTGTCCCAATGTCTTCTATTACCATGAAAACCCGAACCCCCACCACCCATACTCTTTTCTCCTGATAACTCCCCACTTTCATCCCACCTGCTGCTTCGATTCCTATGCCTTGGTGAGCCCCAGCCTTGGTTTGAGCTCCCAGTTCCTGAACCCTGGATTGTAGCTCCACCAACCCAACTGGGTCTCTGGTTCCCAGGTGAAGCCACCTCACCAGTGTGTGGAAGAAGAACCCCTTGATTCCCAGGTGGTCCCACCCAGTTAGGGTTTCCATTCCCTGAAACTGTTGACCCTTGAGCTGAACCAGGTCCAGGACCAGCAACCCAGCCTTGATTCGGTGTTGCCCCTGGAACCGCTTGTGAAGAAACCCAACCTTGACCTGCTTGCAAACCCCATGGAGCATTAACATTACCCGATCCCCAATTCATGGTTTGATTAACTGATGTAGGCCCTACAAGCCCCGTATTTGGATTTGGATTCGCTGTTGGCCAACTTACATTTGGTTGTGATGGCTGCAAAAAATTCCCACCAGGATTCTGAATCCCCCACTGGTTATAAGGTAGCAGCTGTTGTGCAGACACATTACTTGAAGGGCTCGGTAGTAGATTCTGAGGTGGACCACCACTCCGACCATACGCATTGTGACCAGCAGTCGGCTGGACTATTTGTGATTGGACCATTGCATTAGGCTCCTTGTTTCCACCAGCAACCAACAATGAAGCCAGTTGGGTACTATTTGGCGTAGGCGACTGCAGTCCATCATTGTTACTTTGATACAAACTAGGACCCACATGTCCCGAACTTTGGTTTGGAGTTGGAGACGGTAGGCTAGCAAAACCATGTCTCTCATCAGGTGCAGGCTTTGGGATTTTGACGGAGGGGGTAAACCGTCCCTCTAATGCATCAGTTAAAAGACGACCATTATCTTCATTCTCACTCTTCTTCCATATTCTCAAATCCACAGGAAAGAATTTACTATTGTTCCATTTACGCAACTGTGCCATAGAAAAGGGACCTTGGATTTTCCCTGTTGGATCCTTGTAATGCCATAGCTTATCTGTTTCATTTATTTTAGGGTTAGTTTCTGCAACATCTTTTGTTGAAGCAACAATTTTCTCTGCTTGATTTGCAGAACTTGGTTTCTTTAATATGCTTGGTGGTTGCATATTTCTGTCTCTACCTTGATCCCAAACTTTTTCATTACGTGGTTCAAAACGTGGAGAAGTAGCAGCATCTTCAACTCTTTTTGAAAAACTGTTACTCGACAAGTTTCTGCTAAACTCGGAATTCTTTCCACTGTTTCTAGCACCTGTCCCTCTCCAAGATTCTGTTGAGGGGTAGTCGGGTTTTTTGCTAAATCTGGAACCAACAGAGCTCCGGTACATATCTACATATCAGAATATTTGCGTTTACTTTATCAACAGTTATTTGACAAATATGAAAAGTTAACAAATTTAACAAATTGTGATACAAGGATGGATACCTTGTTTCTTGTCGTTTTCATCTGTGTCGTCTTCTTTGTCTTCTTCAGATTGATGGTTTGGATCCATAGCAGGATCATCATGTATTACAGGAATATCTTGTAGCCTACGGGCACGTTCCTCAGGTGTCTTCAGAACTTGTAATTTCTCTACACATTCTCTGAGCGTAAATGTAAGTCAAGGACCACCAAAACTATAGCTCTATCAGAAATGTTGTGTAAAAAGGATTGCCAAGTTGTCAACAAACATATGTTTAAATAGAAGTGCAATCATTTATGATGTATTCTTCTAAAAAAAAGCATGCCAAAAACATGGCCTTCATAATATGAAGTTTAAACATCAACTAAACAAAGGATATTCCTTCTTACGCCCTAAGTCACTTGCTCGGTCACGAAGATGACTAAGACGTACCACCTCTGTTTCAATCCACTGCACAGCAACACAATATTAGGTACACCATATGTGTGTGCATGGGTTATCTATACATGTAATATAAAGAAGAATAGACACATGGCCAGAAAAACTTATATTATGGGAATAAAAATATAAAAAAATAGCATCCCAATCCTAACTTATTTATATATAAAATCAAACCTTTAAGATATAAATGTAACTTACATCATTCACTCTGGCTGCCTGTAGTTCGATGGCTTTATCCAGGATATCTCCCTACAAGCAACTACAGAAATCAGAAAAATGAAGTATGTTTTGTAGTAGTGATCCATTCATACAAGGAAACAAGCACGTACTACTGTCAGTCTACTTGTAAATCCCCACTTTACACTTTGTCGAAGACGCTTGCATTCATCCTACCATATCAGCAACTCAAATATTTAAATTAAAATTATTCAATGATAGAAAATAAAACTTTAATGTTTTCACCCAAAATAGAATTTCAAACTTAGCCACCTCTGTGAAGTCTTGATTAGAAATGGTGTCAATGGATATAGATTCCCTTTTGTCAAGATTCGATATTTCAAGCATGGTATCAGTCATCTTTTTGCCAACTGCATACTGTGCCCCTTTAGTAGTACCTGTATACAGAGCGACAATAAACCGATGATCACAAAAGGTTGGACTAGACTAAAAAATGGTAACCAAACGAATAATAGAACATTGAAGTTCAAAATAATCACTTAATTGAATTATGTTTCACTTTAATAATTACCTTTAACTTGCACTAGTCTATATATATCATTCTTTGGATTAGCAGCAGGGATTCTAATTCTAACAACAGTACCAACAATTTTGCTATCAAATGATTCTGTATCATCAAGTAAATCCTCTGCCAACTTTCGTCTCACGTAAATTAAGTTTACATTGTGGATATCAATTGCAGCATAATCCTCACGATTAGATTGAGGTTCCCAGTCACCTTTCTTCCGAATTTTACGCTTTTTATCTCTCCCGCCCTTTTTCCCAGTTTCAATAGCTTCATCATCATCTCTCAGGATAACTTCTTTATTGACTACACTCCCCTGGATATCGTCATCTTCTTTAATAAGAAAATGAGATTCAAGAAGTTTTAGCATCTCAAAATGGCCAACACGTGGTTTACCAAAAAGACTTTGAAGTCTTGCATCACAAATAATTTGACTTTTACGCCGCGTATCACGAAGTTTGTTTGTTTTAATGTATTCAAGCAAGAGAGCCTGAACATCAAACTGAGATTTGTATGATTCATCATTTCCCATGTGCATGACGAATTCAAGAAGTTCTTTTGATGCCCACTCAGTGTTTTCAGGAACAGAGGTGGTCCCCTCCGACGCGTTGGCAGCAGAAGCACGTGTTTGGTGCTTCTTTGACTTTCTTCTTCTAATATTCCTAGTTTGACTCTCTTGGTTCTCGGAAGTATTTTCTGATTCCGAAGGACCTGAACCACCATCAGAATGTCCAGATAGCGGCTCTTGTTTGCCAGCTGGTTCAAATCCTTTCCAAGAATTCTTAGCCTCGACAAGGTCCGTTAAAGAGAGATTCAGTTTTGCTTTCACATCTGTCCAATAATCTTTAAAAAAATATTCCCAGCTACTCTTGTCATCAAGGTCTACATTTCCCTACATATTTAAGCAGAAATCAAAGAATCAAATTTTACTTATTAAATGATATTATACACCAGTAATATGTTTAGCACGTACATTAAAAAAAAAGAATTTCAGAATAACATATACCTGATTATCCTGTGAGTTTTTTTCAATTAACATGATAGTTTTCATGCAAGCCTCACAAAAGCCTTTTTTCTCTTTATCTCTGACACACAATATGACATTAGTTTTAATACATGCTTTACACAACGAAAAAGTGCACGTATAGCACATATACTCGGCCTTCTTTTGGCAGACGTTACACTGGTGCCAACCTGAAAGCCAAATTAAATAAGAAGAAAGTTGTTAGCACAATACTTTAAGGTTGAGCGATATCTGTGTAACTTGACAAAAATTCACATGACACATTAGAGATAAGAAGATAGACAATACAATTTTGAACTGATGAATGAGATTGAATGGATTAAACAAGTGCACATTGGAAGCAAACTTATTACAGGAAATGCAGCGTCAGTAAATAATAAACCTATCTGAGGTTACTCAATAAACAAGGCTTGTTCTTGAATAAATGCCAAATATTAGAAAGCAACTGTCTTTCCAATGCCCACTTCATTTCCACTGAAAGCGTTGCTTGCTTGGTTGGATAGTTCAATTAACAATTCATCAGGTCACACTATCCTAATTCCTATTAGATAAAAGGCATAAACTATAGCAGCTTGTGTGTGTTACAATATGTTTTCCAGTAGGTAATATGATAAATCTCCATGTTCACTGACACTAGCCAACAGCTGCAAGATTAGCTCTTAAGCACGTAAGACCAATTACATTAGTTGAAAATATGAATGAAATAACCCTACATCATCCACATAAACACTTACGATCGAAGTGCTTCTAAATGATACAAATACTTTGACTAGTTGACCTAAGAAGTTTATCAGACAAATGCCAAGAAATAACAGACACTCCGTCCCAAAAAGAGTCCACATTACAATTTCCAAGCTTCACGAACAACTTTTCTTGGACATTATTACACCTTGTTATCCAACAAAATCATACCCAATCCACCTAAGTGGGTTTTTTTTCTTTTTCTTTTTTTTCTTTTTCTTTTTTTCTTTTGCGGGAGAATTTCATATACGCCCTTGTTAAGACTTAAGTGTCTAAATATCATTTTTGCCTAACCTAATTTTAAGATATCTATATACCCTTTATAACTTTTCAAAGTATCATATTTGCCCATCCTAATTCTAGAATAACATATATACCCTTCATAACCTTTCACAATGTCATATTTACCCAAATTACTATTTTAATCATTTTTAAATATTTTAATCTCGTTTTTAATTATTTATAAATGTATAAAATAGTAAATTTACAATTACCAGTTAAAAGGGAATCTTGTGCCAAGAGAAAGCCAACAGGTATGCTAGAGGACCAAATAGATATAATGAACTTAATGTGACCAGTTAGAATAGGAGCTTTACACATCAAGAGAAAAACAACCAAATCAAGCATCTTTAAAGGCACACTTGTAGTCAACTTCATTAATCAATCATTATGACAAAACTTAGATGCTTAAGGATACATCATGTGTTTATACCAGCACAGCATATAGACTCCCCCCTTTTTGTTTATGTTAGCATTCTATCAAGCTTCAAAGCCTTATGTCAAATAATAAATTCTATATTCTGCTAAATCAAGTTTATTTGCAAGCGGTAGCATTAAAGTTGCTCAAGTAGACCCAAATTTACTTCAAACATCCAAATGTCATCAAGTCCATTATAAGCTTTCCATTACAAGATCATCCTGAAGACCTAAACATAAACAGAAATCCTTATTGCCATGCCGCAAATCGAGGTCACCCTCTCCTCCACTCCACTAACAGCCTTCTTAAACCTCAGTGCTATTTTGTAAATTACTTTAGCCATAAATTGTTCAATGCTATTGTGCATGTAATTCAGTTCTTGTGTATCATATATGTATGCAAATGTATTAGTTTACTTGTTGAGATCCGAAATGATTTACCAAATTGTTTAGGGGGTTTTGTTGAGTTCAATACCATTTATATGGCTTAACACAAAACACATTCGGATAAGGCATGTCATCAAAGATTTGAGATGAAAATTATAAGTAAAAACATAACAAGAAGAGTATTGTGGGTAAAGAAGAGAATCAGAAGTGGAAAGAATATATGATTGCACCTCTTGATCTAAGTAGGTCCCAAATATTAAAAGAAAAAAAAAACTGAAAAGGAATCTCAAAAACTGCCCTCTAATAACAGACATACACGGATCACCAAAGAAATACATCACGTTTTACGTATTGTAACAACTTAACAAATTTGCTACAATTGTTTTCAAAAAAAAAAACTGAAGGAAAAAAAATAACCATCTTGCTCATTTAGCGTTTACATTCCATAGTCCCACTTACATGGGTGAGAGAAGAAACAAAACTGTGAGCTCTGCCCAATTGAGGTGAGAAGATATAAACATGACATATATCGAATACCAAACACAGGATGTAGAATAAAGAAAAATGATAAAAAGAAAAACATAATATTAAAAGTATTGTGGGTATCAAGAGAATCAGAAGCGGAAAAAAAATATGACTGTACCTCTTGACCTAAGTAGGTCCCAAATATTAGAATGGGAAAGGAATCTTAAAAACTGCCCTCTAATAACAGACATACATTGATCACTGAAGAAATAAATTAGCAAAAATATCCTGTATCAAATTAAAAAAACTTGCCACAATTGTAAATATTTTTCATATAACCTAAAGGAAAAAAATAAGCATTTTGCTCATTTAGCGTTTACATTCCATAGTCCCACTTACATGGGTGAGAGAAGAAACAAAATTGCAAGCCCTGACCAAACACAGGATGTAGAACTAAGAAAAATGATAAAAACCAATGGAAAACACAACTATTTTGTTGCCAAAACAGAATGATGCCTACTCAAATACCTTTAACACGGTATGGAAAGAGTTCATTGAAAGCTACAGCCAACAACTAATACGACCAGTGGTATTTACAGCAAGTGACAGAACTAATATAGTAATATACTAATATCCAACTATTGAAGATATATGAAAACTGGACAACCGCCATTGTCATACGTCTTTACAATTGCACTTACAAAATTGAAAGTGTACATTGCACCTATCTATAAGTTACCTTATTAGAAGAATATTGGTAAAAAACCATTTTTTCTCATCATGAAGTCACCCTTATATTCCTTAAATAACCAACCGAGATGCATCCACAAACTACACACGGATGTGATGTAAAACCATAAAGCCATGCAGCATGGAGACATCTATATATATGGTAAGCAGGACTTAACAAGCATATGAGTAACAGTAACAACTAATAACCAACAAAGATTTACAAATAAAATCTAAATGTATGAAAAGAATTGAGAAATATCTCACCACAATTCCATCTACCCTTAGTTTGAAAGAAAGCCTCGTCCCTATCAACGCAAGAGGGGTGATAAGCTTTAGGGCAATCCCTGGAAATAAGAACCACGAAATAACAATCAGTGGCACACAGTTTTAAATTTCAATTAACTCAAAACCGTGTACACTCAAACCCAAATTGATCAATGATCAGAACACTCACCGCTTGTCACATAGCACAAGGTCTCCACCGTCAAAGCAAATGAAGCAAACATCCTCCTCAATCTTCTTCCTCGCCCCACCAGTAGATTTGGGGTTAGGATTTGAGTTTTTCCCTCCTCTTTTCCGTTTCCTCCCTGTACTGCTACGGCTTTTAACAGGTGACTCCGGCAATTCTGTTTCTACTTTCTCTTCATCAGCCATGGTTGCTTCATCTTCTGTCTCTAAATCAGTATCCAATGGTTTCTCCTCAATGCCCACCAATTGTTCTTCTTCGTCAACTTCTGTATCACCAAAAGCTTTCTCCTCAACAACCACCATTTGTTCTACTGTCTCTAAATCAGCAATCTTTTCTTCCTCCTTAGCACCTTCTCCAACCCCAGGAGCTGTCTCTTTATCTGCAAGCATACGTTCTGCATTCACTCCTTGACTCTCAATTATTGTTTCCTCTCCTTCCACAGTTTGGACATTTTCCTCCACGGTGTCAACACCATCATCACCCTTAAAGTCCGTCATCACTTCTTCTCGTTCACAAACTTCAGCAACTGGCAACGACGGAATATCCATTTCTACACCGTCTTTCAACACCTTAACATCTTCCTCAATTTCATTTGTCTCCATTTCACCCTCACCTCCGTCCTTCTCATTCTTTATCACCGGCGAAGCATTTGTATCAGTATCCTCTCCGTTGTTCGTGACATTTTCCTCTACTGCATTCAAGCCAGTATCTCGCACAACCACGCCATCCTCACAATCACCACCATCCGCCACATCTGCGGTAGGAATTTCTTTTGTATCAACCTCGTCACCATCCTTCTCATGTAGCGACACGTTCGTGCAATCGACGGTAACTGAGTTCCAACAGCCACCAGACTCCAAATTCCCACCTTGAACGGTAACCTCCTTCTCCACCGCCGTTTCCCCCACCGCCACCGTGACAGACGGGTTCGTATCGTCCAATTTGGGGACTACAACAGACAATTCTTCTACTTTTGCTTCTTGAGTGTTCGACTCTACTACCTGTTCTCCTAATTCACTATCGTTAATACTATCATTTTCTAATAAATTTTCGTTTAGTACGGTTGTTGGCGTTGATCCTTGCACGTTATTTGAGGTATTTTCTTCTCCGACCTCCATGGCGAAATCACTTCAAAACCCTAACCCTAATTTTACTACGGTCGGACATGTGCGGATGTTACGAAGCTCGGCGAAGTAGAGAGAGATATGGAATTATAGGAAGAAGTCGAATTGGCGATGCGAAATATCAATCGGAGGAGTGTGTGTTTGTGTGTGAGAGAGATAGTTTGTCTTTACCTCGAGCGGGGTTTGTTATGCAACAATTTTATGCGATTTTCGTTTGGGGAAACGTCCATTTAACACGATCAAATAAAATAAAGAGTTAATTACAAAGATAGTCCATGTGGTTTTGGAGAAATTTCACATTTAGTTTTTTAAAATCGAAAATTACACTGATAGTCCTTATGGTTAATATGTTGTTTCACCTTTAGTCCTTTATGATAACTGTCGTTATCTTCTACCGTTAAAATCCCCCATGTGCCTTGCACATGAGGGCATTTTTGACTTTTTAACTCTTATCTTCATTACCAAACATAATAAAATAATATCTTCTATATTTAACTAATAAATAAATAAAAGATAAAAAACAATAATAATATTACTTCTCCCCACAAAAACTCTCTCTCTAACCATTCTCTCAGCTCCTTTCTCTCTCCCTTGTCTTCTCTCTAAAAAGATTCCAAATACCATCTTCTAAGTCCACCAAAAACCACCATCACCGGTTGTGTAAGCATCAAAGACCGCCGCCTCCAGATGAATCACCACAGCCGCCGTCGGTCTCCAGGGAACCACCACAGCGGCAACCGCTCTCCAGGTAAATCACCACAGCCGCCGTCGCTCTCCAGGTGAACCACCACAGCCGCCGTCGCTTCCAGGTGTGAACCATTACAACCACCGTCGCTCTCCGGGTGTGAACCACTACAGCCGCCCTCCAGATCTGAACCACGGCCGTCGTTCCGGATCTATACCACCACCATAGCTCTCCGAATCTGACCATCGTAATCACCGCAAGGTACCACCATCACCGCCATCTAACCACCGGAAACCACCACGAGTCACAACAGATTATGAACTCCATATCATTAGATCTGAACCACCGTCGCTAGCAACATTGGGCTCACCTCTATTCTTGATCTACAACATTTGGGTTTTTTGTTCTTCTTGTTTGATAATTAGGGTTTTTATAATCTTGACTTCTTGAATGGTTAATACATTGGTGATTTTGAGTTTTAATCTTCTGTAATGAATTTGATTCTGATTTTGTGTAAAATAGGATTTTGTTGTTATATCAGTTATAATTGTTTCATCTTCATCAAAATCTGCAGGTTTTGTTTCATATTTGCATCATGGAATTCAAATTTTGTTCAATATTTATTTTCTGTTATAAATTTCTAAATTGGAAAATCATAACTGTTTAACTAATTTGATATTACAAAAGTTCATGATTTAATTTTCAAAACTTAATATATAAGTAAAATTATATGATTTTGTTGATAATAATTAAAAGTGAAGACATTCAAATGAAAAATTATGTTTGGTAATGGGATAACAGTTAAATTGACCAAAATACCCTCATGTGCAAAGCACATGTGGGCTTTTGACAGAATAACTTAACGGCGGTTAGGCTAAAGGACCAAAAGTGAAACAATATGTCAACCATAAGGACTACCAGTGTAATTTTCGATATTAAAGGACTAAATGTGAAATTCCTCGAAGACCACAAGGACCATCTTTGTAATTAACTCTAAAATAAAATATAATATATATATATATATATATATATATATATATATATATATATATATATATATATATATAGTAATATAAGTATAAGAACACACAAAATACTTTTATTTATCTTAATATTTTGTGAGTTTTGAATTTTATTATGTGAACTGTTAAGTACTACTAATCATAAATCGTAAAATAATTATAAAACATATATAATGATATGCAATTTATAGAATAAGTGTAAATATATTAGAACTTATAAATCTATACATAAAATAACCACCGTTTTTTTTATAGAACTTATTTATAGACAACATCCATTAATCGTTTAATTTGTAGGTTTAATTTCTTGCTCGCAAAATAAGAACTGTAGCTTTAGTCATGAATTGCTCCATCTAAAACCATACTTGCTACAAAACATGAAAAAAATGGGAAGCAAATCGCAAAAAATCCATTAAAGAATGGTACAAACTTGAACGGCCAAAATTGAAAACAGGTGCAAACATGAAAACAAAGACCAAACTTGAAAACAAATACAAACTTGAAGGACTAAAATATAAAGTTAATAATCATTTACAAATATTTAACACTTAGCTAATTGAGTATGGAAAAAAAAAGAAATTAATACGGGTCCAGAAAGACTGAACCCGTAACTTTTTGGATCTATGGATCAAAACTGTTATTTTAGGCATACCACATAGACCAAGTTTGTAATTTACTCTTTGTATAATAAAATTGATCCATTGTTTTGTTTGTCTGAATTCCGTCATTATCACAAAAACCCTTAATTTTTTTCTCTTACTTGAAACGTGCACTATTGAACTGAGGAACACAATCCCTAACCCTCCTTGTGTGCACCGGTTGAGAACAGATCATTTAATATATTAGCTGGTTCAACCTTCAAACCTTGTCTATATATATATATATATATTCTCGTATGAACCTTACACAAGTTAGCAAAATAAAGATATCACACATAACATGTTTCATTTTAGATTGACATGTTGAACAGTACTATTAAATTCCATAACATATGTTTGATAACTAGATCAATATTTTATGTATAAACACGAAGAAGAATGTAAATTTCAAATATTTATGATATGAAACCTTAAATACATAATAAATACATATATTAATAAAAAATGAAGAAATATTTATGAAAATTGGAATACGAAGAAAGAAATTTGATATGTTCATATATGTGTGCCGATAGTTGTTAGTACAATTAGAATTTAATAATTGAGATTGGATCAGATAGTTGTTAGTGAGAAGTGTATAACGGATTTGCGATAATAGTTGAATTAGTAATTAGGGTTTCGTTGAAGAATGTTTTTAAATAAATGAGATATAAGAAGACGGATAACTCATTTATACTTAAGATTCTCACTAAGCTGAAAATTCACAACTTAAGACATTTGATGCAAAAAAAATCTTAATTCATTTGTTATTTTAGAAAATAAAAGGGGATAGATAGTGAGAAAAATATTCTGAAAGTGAAACCAAAACTGGGTTAAGTGGGAACACCACTACTACCCCCTTTAGGTTCTCAACCTTTTTTTCATTTCGGCTTCCTACACCTGAGATACGCGATAGATTTCTTTTATTTTTTTGTTTTGTTTTGTAAAGAGAGTAATGAGAGATAAATATGTACGGGATGTTCGGGTTAATTTGAGATGTGTGCTACTTGGTTTTATGTTAATTTGGCTAAGAGAGAAAAAGAAAGAAAATATAGCGTGACAAGAGATTTGACATTTGGGTTTAATTAGGTTGAGATATGATATACTCATAACCTAACAACCTTTCGTTAGTTATTTTAGAACATAAAAAAATAAGTTAATGAAAAATTTTCTAAAAAATAAATAATAACATAATAATCTTTGTTTTTCTAATATATCTTACAGAATTAAAGATATTCAAACAACTTACATGTCTCTATAGTCTATACACCGATTAGGCGATTATAAAAAGTACTCAATCATCTTAAAGCTTTTTAACAACAACTTTAGCTCTACGCAATGAATCAATATGTGGTGATGAAGGTGGTACCCTCCAAAGTTCCAAGAAACATGAACAAACAATATCTATATTTTAGAAATAATTTAGATAATGAATCGCTAAATGAATAATAGATAACTTGCCTTAGTAATGTCGGCTATCTTTATGAAATCAAGTTCTTTAGTATCAAACTAACTTAAATTACGTGTGATATACTGAATGGTTTAAAATATAACAAATATTAATAAAAAGTATTAAATAATTATAAAATATAAAATAAATAAGAGTTTAAAAACGTGACAGACGAGGTTAATACCTAGACTAGCGATGGAAGCGTCGATCAAAGGAGAAGACAGTGTGATGGCAAAAACGTATTATGATACTAAGAGAAATGATTGTAAAACTTGTACAAGGCATTGACGATTATTGTTACAACTAGAAGTAATAAGATTAAGTATTTATGGGTTATAACTAAAAAAAACATTGATTATCAATTATTTTAAATTTATTATCAATTATTTTAAACTGATAAAATCAAGAAGCTAGGAAATATGATGTTCTGAAATGTTATAAGGGCTAAATATGATATTTATAAATTATGTAGGACATATATGATAACCTTTAAGGTTTAAAAGAAGTATATATGAAATTATTTCTAATAATTTTGATTCAAATTAAGTAATTTGACTCTTAAAATTAAAATTAAATTAAAGATTAAACTTAATTGAATGATTAAAATTTAAATTTACGAACTTAAACAAATAAAATTGTTTAATAAAGATTCTCAGATTAGTCTTTTACTTATATTTAAAGAAAGATTTTACCGCCATTATTTTTTCAAATGCGCGGGAGTCATCTAATCTAAATATAAAAAAATAAATATATTATTAAAAAGTCAGCTCTGGTTAAAAATAAAAAATGGCAAAACACCTACTTCAAATTACAATGCAAAAAGACGTACATGAAACGTTATAAACATGACTTGTTCAAAATCCAAACCGGTAGAACATTAAATAATAATGTAACACTACTTGTTCCAAAATAGATTTACTAACTTTTCTACTACTAATTAGCACTCTAAAATATCAGAGTTTGCGGAATACAGGTTTAAATCACTTTAGTGCTAACAGTTACACAAAAGTAGTGTTAAAATTACTCTTTTCAAAAGCTTGGAGCTATCCGACTCAGTAGAGCACTGGGGCCTTACCCTCGCTGTAATCTGATTACCTGCATGCACAACATACTAAAACGTAAGCTTTCGCTTAGTGAGCATACTACTGAACTAATAAACACATATAGCATGAGTAACTCTTCTTAGGATGTCTCACATCCCAGCTATAGTCTGCAAAACAGTCAAACTGTTAACTTGTCCCGGAGTATGATCACGCTTCGTGCATAACCAAGCCCCTGACGCTTTACTTGGGTATAAGGATCTCAATATACCCCTTTCACTTGTCTGGATGGAAACACCAAGCCCCTGACGCTTTACTTGGGTATAAGGAGCTCAATATACCCCTTTCACTTTCCTGGATACAAGGTATCCGCTTTTCTTTGTACAAGGCTTCTCTAAGCCATGTACTTGCTATACTCGTACACATATATATCACATATTACAACACAAATATCATATTGTTCACTTTGTACATAAATGCATACTAATCATATCAAATACTATAACATAGTGCTACTGAACATCTGAACAGCAGCCTTTTAACTTTACATTTCAAACATACAGTTGATATACTAATCACTTAGTGCACAAACATATACTAATATGATTAAAGGTAAGTACACTCACCTTAGCAGCATTCAAGAAATATACTCCTCTCATAGAAACATCAGTCTCTTATTGCCTACAAGCAATAAACATGTGCTCCATTAACTTCTATACGCCCTACGGAAACTTAAACTGAACATCAAACAACAAACAACAAAACCTGCTGTTGCCCCTCTCTACGGCCGTAGGGAATAAACCTTACGCCCGCAGGAGTTTCCTTAACTACGGCCGTAGGGATCCTCCCTGCGCCCGTAGAACTGGTTCTACACCTCCTATGGTTGTAGGCTATGTGCACTACGCCCGTAGGTTTATTTCCTTCGTCCTTAGACGGTAATTCTTAAAACACTGTCCTACGCCCGCAAGAACCTTTACCTACGGCCGTAGGAGACAAAACAACCAAATTCACTTAACACCTTCCTACGCCCATAGGGAATAATCCCTGCGGCCGTAGGAACAGTCGGTACAGCAGATTACTTTGCTCTGTTCGAACAGCAACCGGAAAACCTCAATTTTTGCCATCTACCTCGATTCTAACTCTGTTTTCCAGTATTTAAACATTACCAAACCTGTACTACTACTTCAAACACAATAAAATCATAACAACAACAAAAGAACACTTCACAAACTAAGGATTCAACCAAAGAATCCATTCTTTGACCTAGAACTCAATTCAATTCATCAAAACACATACCTCTTGCTATAGGATCACTAGAAATCCAACTTCAAGTGTTAATCTACAACTCTTGGCTTGAAATCAGTAACAAAATGGTAGGGATGTGTGTGTGTCGTATGTGTGTATGCTCCTGGTGGTTTGACTCCAAATGAGTCAAATAAGAGCTCATATAAATCCATACTTCCAGAAATGACATAAATGGTCCCTGGACTTATAAGTTTTTCTGAATTTACAAATCAGCCCCTCAATTATACACAAACAAAATAAAGGCAACTTGCTAATTATATCTAACACTTAACACATCACTTGATCTAAATTCATATCTGTTAGATTATATGCAGAGATAATTAATGGGCACATTGTATCCAATGTTATAAGAGAATAAAGGGGTCACACTACTACCCACCCAATTCAGAACAGTTGGATTTCACCGTAAATCTGTGTGGAAATAATTAATCAGTTAGATTAATTATTAAAGAGATAAACGAAATAATTAATCAGTTGGATTAATTATTAAAGAGAAAAATGAATAATTAATCAGTAGAATTAATTATTGAAAAGAGATAAATAAATAATTAATCAGTTTGTATTAATTATTAGAAAGGAAATAAATAATAAATAGTTATTTATTATTTAAAGAGAATTAAATATTAAGTTTTAATATTTAACGGACCAGTTAATTAATAGTTAATTAATTGACTAGCAAAGTCCAGGGGGTCAAAGTGAGAAGAGATGAAAGTTTAATTAAAACCAGTAGGCTTTTAATTAAACGGGCTTAGGTCCAATCTAATCCTTATAAATATATCCTTAAAGGCTTAAGGATTAAGACAAGTGACACAAGGGATTAACCCTAGCCACCACTCTCCTTCTCTCTCTCGATCTCGCTCTCTCTCTCGGTCGACACACACTCTCTCGGCTCTCTCTCTCACTTCGACAATCAAGAAGAAACACCAAGGGTGTTTCTCGGTTTCGAGGTCGACGCAAGCAAGCACACACACACAAGGTTTTCGATTGCTTGAAGCCTTGGTGATCCAGGAGCGGTCTAGCAGCCAGTTCAATCGGAGTTGCAGTAGTGGTGGACTATCTTTAGCAATCCTAAAGGTTTTGTTCAGGTATAATCTTGTAACCTTTTTCTATGGATTGTTTGTAAGAAACTATGTTGATCAAGTTAAAGTTTAAATATCCTAACCCTTTTGGGGTTTAGAGGGTTGTGTTCAATCCAGTTCCGCTTTTAGGATTGAACCAGTGAAATCAAACTCAGGATTGACCAGCTTGTGTCATAAGTGGTTTGGTCAGGTTCAAAACCCTTCAGTGGTATCAGAGTCTCGGCTCTATGATCCATAGTTTCTAGTTTTATCTGTTTTTAGATTAAGATTTTATTCTTGATTCTTTTTTTGTTCTTGGAAATTTCGAAAATCAAGAAGGTAGCAAAACAGTTTGTTTTGTTATCAGGTTTATCCTATTAATCAGAAAATTCAAACATTTAGTTTGAATGGTTAAAAGTATCATTTTTGGATAAAAAATAAGTTTTGAATTAAGATTAAATTAAACAGTTTGTTTAATTAGTTAAACCTAGTTAATCTAATTAGTTGGCTTGTTTAATAGTTATATGATCTTCTTCATCTTGTTTTTTCTCCTCTGTTTTTCGAAAACCATAGAAGGATAAAAACAAGTTTTCTGTTTTATCCAGTTCATAAAAGGTTTGATTTTAACCAGTTAGGTTTAAACCAGTTAGGTTTAAACCATGTTTGTGTTTAAACGGTTAAAAAGGATAAATTTTTATCTAAAACCAGACTTTAACTAGTTTTTGAACTTTTGTTTAAAAAGGTTGAAATCAAGTTTTAGGATAATTAATTATTAATAAAACAAGTTTTTTGTTGAAATTAATAATTAATGGTTTTTTGGTTTTTGAATTAAATCCAGTTTTAATCAATATATTAAAACAGTTAGTTTTAATAGGTTAAAAAGGTTTTAAAATATTTTATTAATCGTAAATTGGGAACCGAGATCATCACCGTGCCGAGCAGTGGTTGTTAGCGGCGCTAAGGCCAGATGGGCCTCGCGGCGGCGCTAAGGGCAAGGTGGGCTTCGGCCCAAGCGTTTTTCATCCCAAGGCATTTCGCCCCAAGGTAGTTTGCGGCCCAGATGGTTAACGGCCCAAAGGGTTTTCGGCCCAGGAGGTTCTCGGCCCAAGAGGGGCTCGGCCCAGTGGGTTTTCTCGGGTTGATGGGAGATGTCGGCCCAAATAGCTTTTCCGGATTAATACAAAAGGATTCTTAATTTTAAGTTATAAAATTAATAAGGTGTTATATAAACTAGTATTATATATTTTAATTAGTTTTAGTTAAAATATATATTTTTAGTTTTTTATTTATTATGACTAGTTTAGTCGTTTTGAATAAATTCTAAAAGGGATAAAGTTTATATAATGGAGAAACAGATAAGATAATATTTAATTGACCAAGGTTGTCGGTTTTAAGTTTTTGGAAAACTAGTAATAAAAACTCGACGTGAGGATTTCATTCAAGTTTTGAATGAGATCAAGTTTTAAGTTTTTTTGTTGAAAAACTATTTTGGTCCAATTAAACTAGAAGATCATAATTCTCATTTTTGGTTAATAGGTATTAATCAAAAGGGTAAATGAGAATAGTTTAAACAAATCAGGTTGTGTGATTTACAGCAAAGTTTATTGTTTATATTATAACTGCGTGGTTGACTTTTATATATATTGTGCTTATATATAACTGCGTGGTTGTGATAACTATAGTTTTGCCGACTTAGGACTCGTTTTTCTTATTCTTCTTTTATTTTGGTTTTTGGGAAGGTCTGCGTGCCAATTACAATCCTTTTCTTATTTGTAATATTGTACTGGTTCGGGGAGGTCTGCGTGCCACTTACAACCCCATTCAATATTGTATTTGTAATAGACTAGTGATAGTTTAATCCCTCAACCAAGTTGGACTCGAAAAAGGTGATCAAGAAAATGGTGTTCTCACGCGAGGCACGGACGCTTAGGGGAGGTGTCAAGGCTAGTGGGAGCAGCATGTCAAGAAAGGCGAATCCAAGTCACTTTGTCCTTAGGCTTGACCTTAGGATTAGTTGGCAAAACTATATGGCTTTATTTGCTTACTCTTATTATATGCGTGGTTGTGTTTGTTTTATTTACTGCTTTTCATATAGAATTGCGACTTTTATATGATGCTAAATAAAAAAGGATTTAATAATAGACTGTTATTAAAACAGTGAAAAATCACGCGCTTTATGACAAACTAGAATACGACTACAGGTTGTTAGTCGTGTTAGTTAATTTTTTATAAATTTAAAGTTTTGTCAAGGTTATAAGTTTGGAACTTATAAAGGCCGTTTTGTGCACCTAATTTAGGTGCACATATAAATCGTATTTTTTAAAAACAGTTAGTTTTAAAATGGTTTTTCAAAAACTGGAAAATTAAGTTTTTCATTAAACTTAATTAAAACCCAAGAAAAATCTTAGATCAATGTGCTACCCACCTAATGGTACACCTTGACTGTTAAACGGTACTCGGGTGTCGGAAGTGCCCAAACCTTGGGCATCCGGGTTCAAACCATTGCGGGAAAGGGCATGAAAGATTCTCCGATAATCGGGAGTCCCGGCCAGAATTCATGCTGTCTTAGGTGGTGCGATCTATTTTGGTGATAATCGGGAGTCCCGGCCCAAAAAGCACTAGAGTAGAGTTAAACATACTAGACTGGGTCTAAGTGCTCTACGAGGTTCTAGGAGTCGTATCAGTTAGGTACGATTGGTAAAGGGGGTTACCTACCAGAAATAGCATGACTTGGCGGGAAGTGCCCAAACCTTGTGTCAAGTATGTGAAATATGGGTCATAGGTCTAATATATATTGTTTATGGGTTTAATGATATATGTTGGAAAGTTTATTTGCAATTACTAATTTAACTGGGTTTTAATTTGTAGATGGCAACCAACGTTATCAATACTAATAACCTCTCACTCCGCTCTATCCTTGAGAAGGATAAGCTCACCGGGTCCAACTTTCTCACTTGGGAGAGAAATCTCTGGATCGTGCTGAGGCACGAGAGAAAGTGGTAAGTCCTAGAATAACCTCTATGAAATCCCCCTGCCAGCAATGCCAGGGCAGAGGTCAGGGAGACTTTTCAGAAGCGCTCCAATGACGCCTTGGATGTTAGCTGCCTCATGCTTGCAACTATGAGTCCAGAGTTGCAATCAAGCATGATGGAAACTCCTGCATATGACATGATCCGCCAGCTGAGGGACATGTTCCAGGAGCAAGCCCGCACGGAGCGTTATTGTAACACCGGCTTTCACGAGCTTAAAATTAGCGACGATTTAAACTTTTTAATTAAAAGCTAGCAGCGGAATAAACAACGTTTACAAAAGATTAGTAAAGTTCAACTGACTCGGCTGTTAATTTACATCAAAATAATTAAGCCAAGTACATAACTAATAGGTGTTACCAACTAGTGACAACCGACCACTGGATCACATAAACAACAACCAGTGTTTCCAAAAAAAATACTTACAACGACTACCATCAAGTTCCCGCCTCACAAGGCCAACTAATCAGCACCTGCAAAAAGGGAAATTCCTGCACCGTTAGCTACACTAGCTAGTGAGTACAGATTTACACATAAGTATCAACAAGCAGGTTATCACATCACAGGAAGAGCACACAAGGCTATCCTATCACAACGTGGCGTGCTAACATGTCAGTAAGAGTCACATCTCACAGGGTGGGAAACACCGCTCAACAACTCCAACTGGGGGTATCAGCTACAACCAACCGCACTAGTGGGGGAACGAAGAGCAGTCCATCCAGCGCGTTCGTGCCAACTTGGATCTTGATCGTAAGCCAAGATCCCAACTCACGCTAAGGAATGGCGGTCCTGCAGAACCTGAGACACGGCGTGCACCACCGAGCCACCGTTGATCCCGAATTATCCATCCCTGGGATCAAGCCTTGCGGGTGACCTTAACCATGCCAACTTCTGTCCGGACAAGTACAACAAGCAACATCTTACCCATATTGGGTCCAACACCACGCATGCGATTTACAATCAACATGTAACACAACTATCATGACAACTACATAGCTACTACATGACAACTACATGGCAACTACATGGCAACTGTATGGCAACTACATATCATATCACGTATATGTACGTGTACAACATCAACAACATATTTCAACTAACCACATACAACTCTACTTACTGAGCCTCATGGGGAAACCGGTACTCACCTGGAGTCCTCACTAAGCAGATACGCCACTCCGAGTCTTCCGGTTCCTCAAGTACACCTAACACATCGCATATACGCTTGATTATCACTTACATATAACACAAATGGGTTAAAACACAAGTTACACACGCTGTTGAGACTGGACCCCTTTACTTGCGATCGCATGCACTACCCATGCGATCGCAAAGGACCACTCATACAGCCATGCGATCGCAAATATAACCCATGCGATCGCAAAGGTTCATTTCCCCCCAAACACATGCTTCCGATCGCAAGAGATGCCCCCTTTTGATCGCAAACATGATTCTAGGGTTGGGTTACGATCGTAAGTTATGTACCTACGCTCGCAAACCTTATTTCCATCGCCCGTAGGCGGTAAACACCATCAAACAAACCTATACGATCACATGGACCTACCATGCGATCACATACTACATATACAAGACTTAGGGTCAAAAGACTATCACATGCGATCACACCCCAATTTACGTGACGCGTCCACACATATTTCCGCGGCGCGGAAATCATAAACATCCCCCTTACGGTCGCAAGCACTTGCCATGCGATCGTAAGAACCAAGACACCCCTTACGGTCACAAGTACTCCTCCTTGCGGCCGCAAGGACCCCATGCGACCGCATAGCTTCCCCATGCAACCGCATGCACCACTTTTACAGTGAGCACAACTCTGTTCGAAGAACAGACCTGCAACTCGCCATTTTACCCACTTTAATCGACTTATTTCCAATTTCAACAGTTCTTACATGTTTTCTAACACCTCTACAAGTGTTCTAACATAACTCTTACTTCAAATCATGACTTGCTACATGTGTTAACACAAATTAGCATCAACACCATCAAAACCCATGAACTAGGTTTTGTACTACAAAAACTTACCAACAAGGAGACAAAGAACAACTACTACGCTTGAATCCCTACTGGAAATCACCACAAATACTACTCCTCTTGATCTTCTTCTTGAAAATCCACAATAGCAAGTGTTTGAATGTTCATACGTATGAGTGTATGTGTAGTTTGTGTGTGTTCTGTATCAACAAAGGCAACAAAAGGGATAAGAACATAGAGGACCGACTTTAGTAAGTCTAATACCCCAACACGGGTATTTCGTTCTCCTATTCAACTTAAAACACAACTTAAGTTTATTCGTTTCAACTAACGGAGATATTTTTGGAACCATCATCTAAAACCGTTTAACTATTTATCGACTCTATCTATTTCCAACTTAAACCACAAAACCACATTTAACAACAAACAACAAAACTTAGCAACAAAACACATTGACTTAAGTCAATGTACAACTATACAAGCATAGGGTACAACCCTTTACAACTAGGCCCTATTTTAGGGTGTTACAGTTATGATGCCACTAGGGCATTTAACTCGTGCAAGATGGCTAAGGGGACCTCGGTCGGTGACCATGTCATGAAAATGAAAGGTTACATGGACCACCTAGAGAGACTTGGGCACCCAGTACCGTTGCAGCTAGCAACGGATACGATACTCAACTCGTTGTCAGATGACTATAAGCCTTTTATAGTCAACTACAACATGAATAACATGGAGAAATCCGTGGCTGAGTTGCACTCCATGCTCAAGACAGCTGAGCAGAGTATCGGGACCAAGTCTAAGGACATTCTTATGATGGGACATGGTGGACGTAAGAAGAGGAAGGGGCGCAACGGAAAGGGAAAGGGCAAGGCCCAGCCCAGCCAGAGTGCACCCAGGGCTAATAACAACAACAAGGGCAAGAAGCCGAAGCCAAACAAGGCAAGGACCGAGAATCGGTGTTTCAGGTGCGGCGAGACCGGACATTGGAAACGAGATTGTCCGAAAGGTCACGAGGCAGGAGACAAGTCTGGCTCCTCAGGTATTGCGTGATTAGCTTCTTTGTCACTTTTCTACTTGTAAAGTTTTACGAGTATTCTAAAATCTTGCAATCGTTTATTGCAGGAGGAGATAGAAAGTGATACGGCCCAGCATGAGAAGATCCCACGTGCAGCTCACGGATATTATAAATAATTTTTTATTTACTAGTTTATTAAACTCTTTTAAGTTTGGATAATTTTTATCTTACATGTTTATGGAAACTTTTTGGCTTTGAGTTTATGGAAATATTTGGTTCATATCCGTGCACGTGTTCTTATTGTATGAATCATGATTAGTCCAGTTGTGACTAAAAGAGTGCCAATAAGTCAAAGTCTTGACTTAATTGGTGATTCATAATAATCTTATGCTATGATTTGTTGAAGTTATATAAATGCTGGCTCCACTATTCAAATGCTTAAATAAACAAGTTTTGTTTATAAGATTAGATAGTTTTTATAATTCAATAAGTATTTAAGATTTTATGAAAAGTAAGTGTTCAAAGTCTTGAACATATGGAAATAATAGTCACTATTTCCAGGTAAAGTAGTTTTTGATAAAACGTTTAAGAAAGTATAAAAGTGATTATAATAGTAATTATAATCAAGGAGTTTTATACTAAATGTTTTAAGGAAATAAATTTAAAATACCATTATGAGTGTTTCATACTTGTGATCATGGTAAGTTTAATGAAACCATTTTCCGTAATTGGAAAAATGGATATATGGGAGATCCAGTTCTTGGTTTCATAAAACAAATTTCTTGCAAAAACTAAGTTCTTTAAAACATGTGTTTGGAACACAAGTTTTAGGCATGGTAGTCAAGTTTTTGACTAAGGCCTAAAAGGATGTTTAAAAAAATGCACTTTTTTCATAAAAGATAGTGTGAGCACCTGACTAATGTATTTATCAGAGTTAATAAAAGGTTGTTTTTAACCAGTGTGATAAATACAAGTTTGAACTTTAAAGTATATAATTATCGGATGTTTTTAGAAGTTATCTAAAACAGTAAGTTCTTGAGAAAGAACTAATCCGAGGATTGAATGACTTATTGAAAGTTATTCAATAAATAAATCATTGCAAGATTTTTGAGTCAAGTTATGACTTAAATAGAAATTATATACGTTCTAAAATGTTCAGTGAGTCAGCTTAATAATATTGGTTGGTTAACGTTAGAAATGATAAAATAGGATGTTCTTTAACATTTCATTAGTAATGGAATTAGATAAGTGTTGGTATACACCGGGAATCTAATTTCAAATTTCTTACAAGTAGGTGTAAGAGGTTTTATCATTTCAAAAAGGATATAAATCTAGTAAGATTTAATACATCTACAAATGTAATTAAAGTTTAAAATTACAGGAAGGTTATTTTGTAAAAATCATAAACTTTGGAGTTATTTCCAGTTTTCTCCAAATTTAAGGAATTTTATAAAATAAGTAAGCCTATAAGTATTCTTAGGTTGCAAGAATGATTTCTAGCAAAACCAAGAAGGAGTACTCCAAAGTACTAGTCTTGTGTTTTAGGGTTTATAACCATATTATTTTTCTTTGTAATCCGTGATAAGTTACAAAGGTAAAATAATGAGTAATTCAGATAGACACCGTGAATCGAGTCAGTGAAATGGTAGAAATTATGCATCTTTATTCCAGGGCGGAATATGGAAGGGTGTAGAAGTTAGTTTCATTGTTCTTCATAATTTTGTATGTTTTGGCTCATCCATGAATAAACTAGGTTTATTCAAAACATCATCCGTGACTACTTATCGTGGTGGGAACTATGATAGGGCTATAAAGTCATCGTAATTTTGGGGTAGATTCGAAAGTATATCGAATATAGCTGCTAACGGTTTTTGCGGACCAAAATTTACAGATATTCGTTAGGGTTACGAATATTGGATTGACCCACCGTGAAAAATACTTCGTGGATTCGTGTCAAAAGTATTTATCACATAGGTTATCCTCAAGCCTGAGGTATTTGGTTTGGGATGCGGTAACTGTTGTCTTCTTAGCGCGTTCTAACGCCACGCCGTAACAGGGTGGTCATAAGGGGCGTGTCTAGATTCAGTGGGAGCCGTGTTGCCAAATGCAAATATGCAAGATGGTAATTGCACCTCCTTTTTAGGAGAGATATTTCCGGGCCCCTTGACTGATTAGAGAAACTGGTAAGTGCACGACCGTGCCCAAACGAACTGATCTGTTCTTTGTCGTTTATCACGCAGTTTTTGAAATCAAGTATGTCATGAACAAATTTTTGAGTCTCTGAGTTGACCTTTTTCCATGCTCATGCTCAAAATTGAAATATCGCGCTGCAAGGGACAAACCTATATATATGCAAGTTTGTATATATAAAACGTACCCATTCATAAACAGAGAGTTTATGATAGTTTAGTTTATAACATGTTACTTCTAAGCAGGTTGCTTATGAAGTTTTATCACAAGTTACTTTGGGGTATAAGACTTCTTATAACCTGGTTATCCTAAGTGTCTGGCTAGGGACCTCCTTAGGCTAACAATGTGCAGTAACTATTACTTATCTTGCACAAGTGGGAGTATGTTAGATTATGTGCAGAGATAATTAATGGGCAAATTGTACCCAATGTTATAAGAGACTAAAGGGTCATACTGCTACACACCCAATTCAGAACAGTTGGATTTCACCATAAATCTGTGTGAAAATAATTAATCAGTTAAATTAATTATTAAAGAGATAAACGAAATAATTAATCAGTTGGATTAATTATTAAAGAGAAAAATGAATAATTAATCAGTAGAATTAATTATTGAAAAGAGAGAAATAAATAATTAATCAGTTTGTATTAATTATTAGAAAGGAAATAAATAATAAATAGTTATTTATTATTTAAAGAGAATTAAATATTAAGTTTTAATATTTAACGGACCAGTTAATTAATAGTTAATTAATTGACTAGCAAAGTCCAGGGGGTCAAAGTGAGAAGAGATGAAAGTTTAATTAAAACCAGTAGGTTTTTAATTAAACGGGCTTAGGTCCAATCTAATCCTTATAAATATATCCTTAAAGGCTTAAGGATTAAGACAAGTGACACAAGGGATTAACCCTAGCCACCACTCTCCTTCTCTCTCTCGATCTCGCTCTCTCTCTCGGTCGACACACACTCTCTCGGCTCTCTCTCTCTCACTTCGACAATCAAGAAGAAACACCAAGGGTGTTTCTCGGTTTCGAGGTCGACGCAAGCAAGCACACACACACAAGGTTTTCGATTGCTTGAAGCCTTGGTGATCCAGGAGCGGTTTAACAGCCAGTTCAATCGGAGGTGCAGTAGTGGTGGACTATCTTTAGCAATCCTAAAGGTTTTGTTCAGGTATAATCTTGTAACCTTTTTCTATGGATTGTTTTTAAGAAACTATGTTGATCAAGTTAAAGTTTAAAGATCCTAACCCTTTTGGGGTTTAGAGGGTTGTGTTCAATTCAGTTCCGCTTTTAGGATTGAACCAGTGGAATCAAACTCAGGATTGACCAGTTTGTGTCATAAGTGGTTTGGTCAGGTTCAAAACCCTTCAATATCTAGTAACTTACAAACTTTGGGGCGTTACAAATAACTACTAAATCAGTGATCCATTAAGGACACTAATATCCACTGTCACACCCTGATCATGTAAGACTATGTTTTGTCTTCACATGAAACACTTTATATTGTAATTTATAACTAGATACTACTAATCAACCTAAGAAATTAATTTAAAATAAGTGGTGTTTTATCTTAGAAAAAAAAACAAGTTATGTTAATGCAATTGCAATAATGCATATATGTTGATTTTATGATTCTTGAGATTTTGATAACATTTAAAGTTATCTGCATGGTGAGATCTATATATTCATATATGTAAGTTACACATTCAAGTGAATGAGTAGAAAACAATACATAATATTCACACCTAAAAAAACATATAATTTTGGTAACGAGTTATTAGAGACATTAAAAAAAACAAAATTTAGTATGTATTTATTAGAGCTTAAGTATGCCACTTGAAACAAACACCTTTTGCTTAACAGAGCTTCATAATAAGAAGAATCACATCTTCCAAAAACTATACACTTTTTATTTATCTTAAATAGTTAAATGATCAAGTAATTGATGAAAATCAACTCTAATAAAAACAAATTTGGTGAAGGCTTCATGTAAGTAGATGCATGGCTTGAGAGGGGAAGCTACCTATAGCTAAGGCATACAGTTACCATGAACTGTGAATCCCAAATCAAATGCTAAAGGATGCACCATTGATTGAGAAGATACACAAACATACATAAACCCATCGAAACCCCAAATAAGCCTAAACGTACAAACAACCTACACAAACACAAATATATAATTCATATAAAGAGAGATAAGTACAAAAAAGAACATGTGGTTATACAATGATGGTCGGTCTGGAGGATAAATGGAGTGGCTTGAACTGATAGAGTGAGAGGAAGATAAGTGAGTGAGTGAGAGATCACAAGCGATAAGTGGTAACCGGCAAGGAGGTTTTTTGCTATATATATAACATAGAGAAAACGAGTGTGAAAGAAGTATATTGACAAATATGGGTTTGAGGTAGAAAAAGCTACTTTAGGGGGTGTATTTTTCTTTTTCTTTTTTTTTCTATATCTATAACAATATATAAAGGATTTAACACTCTTTGTTCTTTAAATCTTTAAGACTATCTAATTTTAATTAGTATATATAATACATATACACAAAACAATAATCTAATTAATCATCTTCTTTATAACTTTAAATAATTTGCGGTCAATGTTGTTTAACAACTCACTAAATATAAAAATTATATTTCTTTTTTCTTTTTTATTGTTTTTTTATAAATTAAGTTAAAAGCCAACAAAAAGTATTTATGAGAAAAAAGAGAAATAAAGAAATAGAAATAGAAAAAAGAAAAAGAACCAGATATATCAAAAGGGGCAAACTGCACCATAATACAACGAACTTTTACTAAGCTATCAATGTATGTAACAAACTCTGAAATTTAAAAAAAAAATACAACGGACTTGCATAAGTGTACTATTTTATACAAGACGACTTGTTATAGCAAGTCACCACCATGTTTAACCGGTTACCCCTAATTTTTTTGCATATTTTAATTTTTTAATTACTTTAATAAATAATTATTTAACTAAAAATCTAAAATCTTCATCCCCTTCAAACCTTCATCATTCTCCATCATCGTGTTTTGTGTTGGTACAGACTACATACACCCACTTGAAGATGGAAACAGACAAGAGGGAGCCACCTACAAATCTTCATCTCCATCATCCTTGATCTCCTTCAAGTCATCATCTACTGCAGCCCTATTTAACCGCCGCCGCCGCCCTGGTCCGACCAACGCCGTGAACCTCCCCTGTTTTGTAAACGCTTGACGCCACTCTAGTCCGACCACCACCGTTCTACCCTGTTTTGTACGCGCTTGCCGCCGCCCTGGTCATCGCCTTCTTCAATATGCGAGTATTTTATTATGAGCTTCAGATTTAGGGCTTGTTCAACCACCGCATCCTTGACCTCTATACAGATATGGGGATTTCATTGTTCATCTGCTTCACAATCGATTATTATGTAATAGAACTTCAAATTTTCCATGTCGATTCTTGTTCAGATTTAGGGCTTTTATTGTTCAATCTGAGTTTTGAGTTTTGATTTACATCTTCATTTTGTAAATCTGAATTTTGATTGTTCATTTGCTCATTTCATTGTTCAATCAGATTTTCCAGAAGAGCTTATCTCAATTTCATTGTTCATTTGCTTTTTGAATTCCAGTTTTGATTTATGTCTTCATTCTCCAGTTTTGTAAGCTTGATTTGCTTTCCAGATTTGGTTCATGTTTTATCTTTTAGTTTTGTAAACTTCATTTGCTTTCCATTGGGTTGCAAAATTATGGTTTCACTGAAGATGATTAAGAAGATATGAAGAACAAACGAAGAAGATACGAATTCAAAATTAAATAATATTAAAAATAAATGAAATGACCTGTTACCTACACTTCAGGTCACCGTTTGCATACAATGGTAAGGTTATAGAAGTTGGTTGTATTTTTTTTGAAATTTCAGAGTTGGTTGCATACATTGATAGCTTAATAAAAGTTCGTTGTTATTATGGTCCAGTTTGCCCTTATCAAAAGTATATATTTACTAACATCATATTGCGTATGAAATAAAAAGGAAAGCATGAAATAAAAAACCTAGTCTCACGTCTAACGAAAGGGGTTGTCTATAGAGACACCCCTTATTTACTAATTGACACATTTTAACTAACTTAATCCTTTGTCCTAATTAATCTATCATCCTACATTTTAGTGTCTTAAAACAATATTGTATTAACATGTTACTTTTGTCTTTTTATGTATTATTATTTCAAAAATAATATTGTTTGTTATTTAATTTTGCATTTCATATTCTAATTACAAAGACTTAAAGAAATATTATTCAACAATAATCTCCTATATCTATAATAGGGTCATTGGGATCTCGAGGTTTCAGTCGTTGTTTATATGATTCCAGACGTGACATGTACATGGTTTACCATTCAACTGCAGACGGAGCTCTGTGGCGGATCCAATACGCCTGAATGAGGATGCATCATTAAAGATTTTATTGTCTTCATTTGAGTTAACCATCTTTTCTGTAAATGCTACATATCACAACAAAAATTAAAATTAAAATTTTAAACTAAAAATATTGATTTAATATAATTAAATCAAAATTAAAAATTTTCAAAAATTAAACTAGAAGAAACAATAAAAAAATAAAAAATTTATAATTTTTCACTTCCCCACTTTTATATACCAATCCAAAAAAATAATTAAATCACAAAAAATAAGATAAAATTATTAAATTGAAATTACAAATTAAAAAAAATTAAAATTAAAACAAACAATAAAAATTTAAAAAATTAAATCATCTTTCCCTTCCCAAATAACCCTACATATCATCTCCAACTACTTATCTTTACTCCCACACCCCATATCCCTTCTCCCTCTCCCTCTCCTAAACTGCCGCCACTCTTCCAGCTCTCCACCATCGCTTCTGGCGCCGCCTTCGTAGTCGGCCAAACCACTGACGGCTTGACCTTTGTAGACTGCCACATCGCCGCCGCCTTGACCTTCGTATCCTGCCACATCGACGCCGTCTTGACCTTCGTAGTCGGCCAAACCGCCGCCGCCGCCTTGACCTTCGTAGCCTGCCACATCTCCGCCGTTCGCTCCGCCCATCGCCCGCTGTCTTCACGGACTACCAACACCACCGCCCCCCATCTGCTACCGCCACAACGCCGCCTCCGGTCCGCACCGCCTCTATCATCTGCGAATTTAAACATGCATCAAGATATGAAACACAAAATATGATTACCTTCTCTAGCAACTAATATTAATTAACTCATCTAAACTTTTATTTATAGATCTCAGACTGAAAGATAATGTTTATCACTAACATTCTGTAAGATATGATTTTTAAATTTTTAAAAAAATAGATTTTGATTATTTGTACCTTATGCATTAATACTTGTACAAAATATAAATTTGTAGATATATACGGAAGAAAAAAAGGAGACTTTTGAAAAAAGTTTGACTTTTGTGTTAAGGGTGTCTTTTAGATTATTAAGGGTGTCTCTATAGTAGCACCCCTAACGCAAATACAAACAAAAAATTATACTTGTAAAACAATAAATCCTTAACTAAAATTAGGTGGTATGACATGAAATATGGAATAACTTGAATCCCAGTGTTCCACAATGTTGAACTTTGGCGGCATTAGGTTTAGGAAAGTATAGAATAATGTTTGCGACAAATGATATATTGATTTCACTCGTCAAACAATATCAAAATCCGTTGTAGTCTAGTTGGTCAGGATACTCGGCTCTCACCCGAGAGACCCGGGTTCAAGTCCCGGCAACGGAAAATTTTTAATTTATAGTTTTTTTATTTAAACCC
Source organism: Pulicaria dysenterica (assembly GCA_947179395.2). Classification (NCBI taxonomy): domain Eukaryota; kingdom Viridiplantae; phylum Streptophyta; class Magnoliopsida; order Asterales; family Asteraceae; genus Pulicaria; species Pulicaria dysenterica. Next base: position 98,256,846 of record OX359290.1, on the reverse strand, counting down.
TTTTTTGATCTGAGTATTTTCTCCATTCTTGATTACTGCATACTTCTACCCTAAACCCTAATTCGATCGTCTTCATCAGCTCGTTAATTTCAGTCGTCACTTCGATCGATCCATTCTTCTCCCCCACGCCTACGGTAACTCTTTTCTATTCCTTTCCACGTTTTACTTATGTACTTTGATACCTAATCACGATTCAGAAATTTTAGAAAAAGTTAATTACGAAACTTCTGAAGCTATTGATTACGTCGTGTAATCCTATGAAATGATTTTGTTATCAATTTCGATTGTGAGTAGTTTCAGATTATAAATTCTCCACGGAGTCATTCAAAGAACATGAGTCAGAGTAGACATATATATGTACGAGGAAACAAGAGTGTTTTTAAGCAGCTAACTCTTTGTTACTTTTAGGTCTTGATGTTTCTGCAACCCTTTTGTAAGAATAAGAGAATCACTTGACTAATTTAAAGTAGGTTGCAAGTTTGTTTTGGTTTTGAACCCTAAATTGTTGGCTTAGCAGCATTTGATAGGGTACCTGGTGCCTGCTGAATATCGAAGTTGTGGATTTGAAACCTTTTGGATGCTTTCATACCTTTAACGGCTAGAATAAATGGCCAAAAGGCCTAAAGTTGTGTGTGAGATATGGATGGGACGTTTTTTTATCAACTCTATAGATACCATGGTATACAGAGGATAATACATCAGGTTTTGAGCTTTGAAAACCCTTAGTTGAAGTTGAATTGTAGTTCTTTTGTTTGAACATTAGGTTTTTCGGAAAGTCTCTCTATCCTTGGATAAAGGTATGATTGTTTACATCTAACATAACCTAGCCCATATCTTGATTATGCGGGATTGGGTATTGTTGTTGTTGTTTGGAACAACAGAGTATACGTTTTGAGAACTGTCACCGATTAAAATGCGTACAAAACTACTTTAAATTTCTGCTGCTTCTTATCTTGGTGCTCAAGCATTTTATTACTTTTCTTTTACTGTTATGTAACTTTAATTATGAAACATGACTCAAGATTAGTATCGAAATGATTGTTTGTTCTTTTGTTATATATTTTGCAAACATTTATAGTGAATTTTAGTTACAGGCCATGTATCGGGATTAGATGTAATTAATTCATTTATAATCTTGGCGACTCTGCTTATTGATCATGAGCTTGAAATCATGCAAAATTGGAATCCTGACATCGAACAATTACGGTTTGCCCCAAAATAATTTAGACATTTTATACTGAGAAATTAAGCTATTCCGGAATTCTAATACATATCATGTTTTATTAGTCTTGATCTTGATTGTTGCTGTTGCAATTCGTATTTTGGGATATGAAATTTGATGGTTTTTGCCAAAAGCTCAAATCAAATGATGTTATTTGATGTGCAAATGGTGACAAGTGATTGAGTCTTAGTATATTTATAATTGGCAATTTATGGGATTTAAGATGATATCTTCTTAATTGTATTGAATTCAAGTTACTGTTAACATTTTTCTTAAAATGACCCGTATTGACCCGAATCCATTTGATACTTTTTCAAAATTACCCGTTTGGACCCAAACCAGTTCTGACCCAAACATGTTTCGACCCGTTACCCAATCCGTCTTGACACGCGCGTTTTGCCACTGCTAACAGGGAGTTAATACTTGTTAGGCTGAACAACTAGCAATGAATTTTGTTATGAGTACTTAATGATCTTCATTGGCTGTTGGACAAAATCAAAAAGTTACTCTCGGGTAGATGTTTTATGAGGAAGTTTCTTTGAATACTTTGGTCTGTGAATGATGCAACATATTTTTGGGAGCAACAGTAATTTGGGATTGTGCGTGTGTGTTTTCTTTTCTTTTCATTTTCATGTGTGGCGATAGAATTTAGCAGATCGGCTCTATTGTGCATGTTTTAATATCATTCTGCCTTCCTTTCAAAGCATTCATTTTATGTGCCTCAATAGGTTGAACTTTTTGGCTGTTCTTGACAAGCTTCTTAGCACATCTTCTTGTGGGCCCTATCTTCACTTTCTCCCATAAGACGCACAATGATATCCTTGTTTCGCCTTGAGTCTATACATGAACCCCGCAAAATAGAAATTGTTACTTCAACAATAGACCTTTATAAGCCTTAAGATTAACTGTTTAACAAGATTAGTTTCATTGGTTTGCAGGTCAAAAACGAGTTCATTATCCAGCATATAAGTAGTTTGTACTCACAGTTATGGAAGATAACAACACTTTTTCTCGTATCCTTGAAAACATTGATGCGAAGCAAAATCAGGATCAAGATTTACTCTCTGCTGAAGATTTAGCCTGGGCTGATTCCTGCCTACTTGAAGATTCTGGAATATCAGAAACTAATATGGATTCTATAAAAGAAGCTTTACTCGATATACTTGATCACCATTTAGAGATCCTTGGTTCTTCTGCAAACAAACTTGGTAACTCAAATGACAACACTGACCCTGATCATCTACCTTCAGTTATGGAGGAAGTAGTTTCACATACTGCAGAAACAAGTATTGACGATGATCTGGAAAATGAAAGCCATGATGTTATATCCATATTAAAGAAACAACCTTTTCTTCCAAATTATAATGATGAGATGATGAACATTCAGCATTCTGATGATGTTGATGATGATACGGGGTTTGCGTTTTCAAAATTTGTGATGGAGCCGCCGTCTGAGGATATTTTCAAGGTGTGGGATTTAGACATCCCGGTTGAAGAAGACGAACTTGATAAACAATTGAAGGAGGCACTTTCCTCGAATGCAGATACTCGAGTACCTAATATGGAAGGGTTGAAAATGGAGTCAATTGATAGTCTAGTTGAAAGCATTGCAGATCTTTCTATAAAGTGAAGGAGTCTTGGTTCATTAGTTTTAGACCAATGGATGCTGGTTAGACCATCTTATTATTATTATGTTTATGAATATATTTGAGTGTTATTGTTGATAATAGCATATATATATATATATATATATATATATATATATATATATATATATATATATATATATATATATATATATTCCCAGCACAATTCTTTCCCACACTTGCATAGGTCCTCTATTCACAAGTAGAGGCAACCGGCAGAGTGTCCCGGCCTCGAATTTTCCAACATCCTAGCAAAATATAAAACAAAACAAAACAAAAAAACCCCGTAAGCAAAGGGAGACGATTTGCTCAACAAGAATTGGTTATGCATAACACTTCCGACATTTTATCATTATAAACTCAGTGCTATATTTTTCTTATCTGTATATATTTGGTGTGTGTAAATGATCTTCCTAAGTAAAGCGAAACCGAAACTATTGGGATTAGGCTATGCGCATCCGTCACGAGAGAGCAAATGTGAGGGCCGGTCACACGATGGAACACCATCGCCCCTCTTAGTGAGGGGGCGCTCACGGTCACGTGTGTGAGGGAGAAGATGTGAGGGAATGTTTTTTTTTTTAATTTTATGTGATGTGAAGCATGTGATGGATACGGGGTTTGTGTGATGAGATGAGGAAATGGTGGGTGAATGATGTGGTGCTGATGTGGCTGTGTGAATCGTGTGATGGATGCTGATGGTCTTAGTGGTGTCAATTAGGGAAAGAGTGAGCTCTCCTTCATCCTGATGGGGTTGAAAAATTCAAACTACCTCAATGTGAACATCACCTCCCACCCAAATGAGATGACTCTCTCTCTCTCTTCCTCTCTCTTTATGTGAGTGAATGCTTCTCTCTTTCATTCCCTTTTTTTATAATAAAAAGAAAGATATATATATGTTCATTATCAGGATTTATGAGAGTAAAAAGAAAGAAGAGATATAGAAAAAAAAGCTTATGTAATGTTGGTGCAGCAGTTGGGATATTGGGATGGAGGGGTGATCTTTCCCCCTCCCTTGTCGACATAAAAAATAACATAAACTCAATGCAGTAATTAACTTACTGCTTGTGTAACTCAAAAATTGTAACTCTTCAATTATCCTCCGCCTTCACTCGTCTCGGCTATAAATGCAATTTATCTTAAGTATCTACAGAAATTATTAAAAAATATCATGTAACTATTGTTAAATATATAAATCAAATTGTCAAAAATATTAATCAAATTGTTAAAAAAAATGTTCCTTTTGTATTTTGTCATAACATCTACAAAAACTAATAAACATCAAAAACTTCTTTGACATCGCATAGTTTATGTAACACCCCAAAATGGGGCCTAGTTGTAAACAGTTGTACATGTAGCTTTAATAGTTGTACTTTGACTTTAAGTGGTGTTTTGTTGTTAAATGTAGTAAACATGTTGTTAAATGGTGTCTTAAATGTTAATTGGTGTTTTAAACGTGAATTGGTGTTAAATGGTGTTAACTGGTGTTAAATGTGGATAAAAATGTAGTAATATAAAAAGTGTCATAAGTTGACCAAGTAGACAAATAGTTGAATGGTTTTAGATAGTGATTCCAAATATATCTCCGTTAGTTAAAACGGATAAACCTAGGTCGTGTTCTAAGTTGTATAGGAGAACAAAATACCCGAGTGGGGTATTATTTACTAAGTCGGTTAGAAGGCAGGGGGGATAGTTATCCCCTGTTTCACCTCAAATATACATTAAACACACATACGTACATACGAGAGCATATACACACACGCATAATCGGGGTTTTGAAGTTTTGATCGAGGAATCGAGTTTAGAAGTCGGATTCACGTTGTAGCCTGTCTCTATTAAGCCGGTTCATCTTCAATTGGTAAGTTTTCTTGATTAAAACTCGGTTTTGGGTTTAAATGGTGAAAACCCGTTTTGAGATGTGTTGATGTTGGCTTTGAGTCCAAATGGTGTCAATAGCTTCATATGTGTGTTAGATATCAAGTAGTAACGATTGATTGTGGAAAACAAGTCGGTTTGAGGGTTAAAAACCCCAAAACAGCCGCTGTCGTAGAACAGAGTCGAAGAACACTGTAACTGGGGTCCATGCGGTCGCATGGCAGGTGCATGCAGTCGCATGGGGTTTCTGGTATCCATGTGGTCGCATGGCGTGTGCATGCGGTCGCATGGGGGTCCATGCGGTCGCATGGCATATGCATGCGGTCGCATGGGTCGTCAGTAATTCTTGCGATCGCAGGGTAAGGCCCTTGCGACCGTAAGGGATGTTGTTAGGGACCCTGCGACCGCAAGGCATGTGCTTGCGACCGCAAGCAGGGGTCCAGGGCTGATAACTTGTGTTTTGACTTACGGGTACTGAAGGTAGTTGATAACAGAGCGTGTATATATGTTATGTTAGGTATATCTAAGGAACCGGAAGACACGAGTGGCGTATCCGCTTAGTAAGGACTCCAGGTGAGTACCGGTTTCCCATGAGTCTCAGTAGGTAAGTTGTCCGTTGTACATGTTGACATGTAATTGGTGTATGATTCATGAAAGATATAGTATGTTATGATAGAAACATACAGTGTGTTTATAAAAGACAACGTAGACTGTGATAGAGATATACAGTATGCTATGAAAGAGTTGTACTCGCATATTGTTTATCAGTATGAAAAAAAATACTTATGATAGAAACCATGTGGTAATTGTATGCTATGATAGAGTTGTATTAGTATGTTTGTTTATCAACATGAAAGATATTAATTGGTGTGTATATATGCGCGCATTAACGGGATCCTTACTGGATCAGCTATTTGTATTTGTTATTATGTTCGGACACTCGGGACTGTGCAAACAGTTACCACCTAGAGTAAGGCCAGTCAGGTAGACGGGTGTTAATATTTGGCTGGGTTCCCAGTGTCCTGAGGGACGAACGGGGGAACTTAACGGTACTCAGGAGTATACACCTGGGTAAGGTTCTGCAGACCACCGTTCCTTAATTTAACGGGGATCCTTGCTTAGGCAGGAATCAGTATGATAGACAGAATTGGTTGCAGCTGATTTCCCAGCTAAGATAGTTGAGCGGGGCTCGCTACCCTGCAATATACGACTCCTGCTGGTATGATTGGTGCGCTACAATGTGATAGGATAGCCTTGTGTGCTTTCCTGGTTTTCGACTGCATGCTTATTGATACTTATGTGAAATCTGTACTCACTAGCTAGTGTAGCTAACCGGTTCACGATTTACCTTTTTTACAGGTAATGATTAGGCAGCCTGGTGAGACGGGTGTTTGTGGGTAATTGTATTTAACTCTTCTGGAACACTCTGCTGTTATTTATACCTGTGATCCGATGGTCGGTTTATAGTATGGTAACACCGGTTTGTTTAGAGACTTGGCTTTTGATGTTTATATTCGCCAAGTCGGATAACAAAACTTTATATTTTTATAACCAGTGTTTAGTTTTCGCTGCACGCCATTGGTAAGTATACTTAAAAAGCTTAAATTATTACTGTTTTTAAGCTCGTGAAACCCGGTGTTACAGTTTATAAACAAACAAAAACTACGATAACATGAATATAAAATTATTCCGTCTCGATTGGTAGCTATAAGCTGTTCCTATCAATTATATATATGTTTAAAAATCTTCGTATCAAGAATTATATAAGAAAAGTGACATTATATGTATATGGAAAAATACATATAGGAAATCTTCGAGTTGGAATTTTAGTATAAATATTTAAGTTAAACTTAATAAGAAATAAATGAAGGATTAAAATTAATAATGATGGTTTTTTTAATCTTCCGTTTGAGTAAAAAATTAAAATAAATTACGAGAAGTTCTTTTTTTTATTAGATATAATGTCTTTTAATTGCATGAGAATGAATGAAAGATTCTTAATCTTGATCCTTCGTGTATCGAATCTGAAAGGTTTTTTCTTTTGAGCACATATATCAAAGACCATATGGCATAATCATATTTGCAACAATATACTGAAATTCTACACACACATAGTCAAATGCATGATATACTATATGTTTGGCTATGTGTTTTTTGAATAACAAACACACACATCCATCTATCTACGCCTATGTCCACCTATGAGTCTTGAACCCTTAATACATGGTGGCAAACAGGCCGACAACATTTAAGACGAAAGAAACATAAGTGTAAACCTTGAAGAAGATCGAAGCGTGATAGAATGCAGACGGGTTGACACTGATACATTCCTTGTCCAACATCGACCATGAGCATGGGTGGACCCATGTGTTAAGTGGTGGTGGCACAGGACCACAAGTCAATTTTGCATACGAAATGAAAAAAAATTAAAGTTTTCAAGCCGATGCTACAGTCAAATTTTGGAGGTGTTACCAATGATTTTTTGATGGCACCAAAATCTAATAAAAAATGAAATCTTTACAAAAAAATGTTAATACATAATTCAATTTTTGATTTATACCTTTAAAATACTTTAGTTTACCTTAAAAATAACAATTTAATTAACAGAATTTCATATAAATTGTGTTTTGTTTTAAATTTCGGCCTTAAGACAATGTAACAACAACTGAAACCTTGATGATCCAACCCGATTAACTGGAAATTCGGGGAGAAACCCGAACAACACCCTTGATTTTAGTTTATTTTAATTTTATCATTATATGGTGTCACCAGTCAATACAAATTCTGAGTCTATCCCTGACCATGAGCATAACATAAGCTGGCCTTTTAAGTAAAAACTATGCCTTAACTAATAAGACGTGTTTTTATTGATGTATGAGCATCATTTCAAAGACAAACATCTAGACAATGTGTCAAAGTAAACAATACCTTACCCGTAAGTATATATTTGATAGTTGAAGAAATCAAATAGCTAATCATACTAATTGCACATTCACCAAATAGTGTTTTAAGGACGTGACATTTACATGGAACAATAATCTACTCCCCGGTAAAGGAAACAATGAAGGTATGGTGGTTTTCATTTTATCAGTGTCGAATGAAACGGTAACAGTGGACCAATGGTTTTCAAGAAAAAAAAGGATTAAATTGAAATGAAGAGGTAGATATCCCTAGATTAAGAAGTCAATTTAGAATAATAGAATGAATTAAAATGGTATGACAAAATATCGATATTGCCCTTTAATACAATATCACTTGTCATCCTTATAAGTCTTTCTTTTTAATTAATTAGCCTCGTTTTTTTAAAACTAAAATATCTACCAAACGTCAAAATATTAAATTATGAAAGTTATACCAAATTAACGAAAAAAATATGCTCTTTAATATGACATCTATATTGCTATATTCTTTTTAACAAAAAATATTCGTTTGCCGGGTTTTTTTTCTAACACTATAGGGTATGTTACATATATGTAACGACCTGAATTTCTAGGCATTGTTTATTAGAATAATCAGCTCGTTTCGGTATTTGCTTTTGAGCATTAAATGAGACGACTTGGGCCGAATTTAGTTAATTATTATTGGGTGTTTAGTGATGTAAGGGATGACTAATGAATAAAATTAAAAGGAAAATGACTAAGGGGTTAATAGGCGAAACATAAAGGATTAATAAGGGATTAAAAGGATTAAGATTTATTAGGGTTATTAAACTATTGTGGCAGCCCTACATGAGATATACGGCAGTTCTTGAAGCCATCTGGTGCTCTCGATCGGCAGTTAAAGAACAACCAGAAATCGCAAGTTTTGGTGAAGCGATCCTTTAAGTAAGTATTTTAATCATTGATTATGTGTTTGTACATGTTTAGTGAAGCCTTAATCATTATTTAAGCTGCTGAAATCTGGTTCGAGCAGTAGTATAATTGGTTGATAAATTAAACTCAAAAGTTGTAAAAATTGATTTACATTAGGTGGTTTAATCCATATATTGATAGTGGAGGCTTATATGTTTATGAGTTCAGAGTTTATTGAAGTGCAAATTATGATTTTTTGTTTAAGAATCAAGATTTAGTTTCATGGTTTTGAACCTGCTTTGTCATCCGTAAGCTAGCGATGGTTTTTGGTGAATAACAATTCTCAATGCCACAATCCTTGGTTTTAGGATAAAGATAAACTGAATTGGACTCGTAGGGATTTAAGACAATTACGATTAGGTTGATGAGTATTGAATTGGGATTCATGGCTGGTAGTAACAGTAACCTTAAGAGTGAACAAGAATGAGATTGAGATTGTTCTAGTACATGGGGGGCTGAACTACGATTAAAGCTAAGGAAGTGGATGGTAGTTAGTACTCAGGAATTACTATTAGTTTAGTAACAATGATTTAGACTTAATGGAATGGAGTTACAATATATTGAAGTTGGAGTTGTGAACTCCTATTCATGTTCACTGCGTTATAAATATATGGTTATTACTAAAGGAAACAATTAAGTACAGGAGGTAAATACAATTGGTTTGAAGCGATGAAAATGAACTACGATTGGCTGCAAAAGCAAGTGCAATTTAGCTTCACAATTACGAGTCTGGCAATTACAATTGGGTTTTAATATGTAAATTACAATCGGAGCATGTGATGAACTTCTATTAATCCGTCATTGGTAATGGTTGAAATGCAATACCTCATTAACTGTGATTGCTTTTGTGCCTATCACTATTGGAATTCGGTTGGCATAAGGAATGGTATAAAAAAAAAGAAAAAGAAAAGAGAACTACAATTACATATGGATTGTGTTTTGGGCCGTAATATATAATGGGATGATAATTAGAATTTGATTGGTCAGGAAATAAATTGGAGTTGGCAATTTGAGCTTTGGTAATAGGAAATGGAAAATTCGATTTTTTATATATATTAAGTTTAGCTAGAATCTTTTATTAATTAATTTAAGTTTGTTATTTTTGAATCGTACGATTCGGATACTTATTAGGACTTGTTATTTCGTTAGGTTGCTCGGTGAACTATTGCGGTGATTCTCTCGGTTATTCTCTCGAAACTTCAGGTGAGTTCAATAGTTTACAAAACCGAGTACAGCGACAAAATTTATATTTTTATAAGATTAAATGAACATGTATATGATGGTTTAATGTGCGAAGTGTATTACTTGCAATAATATGATTTATGTATGCTTACATGGTTGTTTATGCATGCAAGGGTAAATTACGGTTAATTTACGGTTTATATGATTTATTTTTACATGTACATGGCTTGATGGGCGTGGGTAGTAAGCTTTCGTGCTCGCTTACGGTTTAAGGACCTATTAGGTTTTAATGACCTTCTAGGTTTAAGTGCTAGCCACATACGGAGTTGCGGGGTTTCTAGATAACCTTTGCAACGCATGGTACGAGGGTACTTTCTAGTGCTCGAGTACTGGAGTGATGTATGACAGCAGGTGTAGTCATATCGATAGCATCACGTGAGTGTCAGGAGGGGTTGATAGCGGTTGCCCCCGTTTGTACTTACACTTGAACGACAACGCGGTACTTGTACTAGCATAGTCGGAGTAGCGAAAGCATCGCCTAATGTACACTCATGCATGGATCGGGAGTAGCTACCCAATCGATGCACGGGTTGCTTAGCGTGTGATTAGTGAATGGGGTTACCTAGCTGGCCGGGGCCCAACGGCTAGGGAAACTTAGCGGGTAGATATACGGACTACGATATATGGTACATGGTTGGTATTCGATAAGCGGTTTGTGTGCGGTTTGACATGCTATGTGTATTGAAATGGTTATTTGACCCATTATTATTACATATGTTATGCGGGTTAACGGGACGGGTCAGATATATGTATGGGACGGGTTTGGTTACATGATAACTGTATTAATGCTTTATCTTTAATACTTTTACGGATTTTGTTATTCTAACCCTATTGACTCACGAGGCGTAAGCTGACACTTGTTCTTTTGAAATGGTGTCTTGTACTCGTGTAGGTGGCTTAGAGATCGGCTTTGTGAGACGGGCGCTTGGGTAGATAGTTCTTTTAGACATTGATACCAATGAACTTTTATTATTTTAATTATGGTTTGAACTCGTAACGGTTTAACGGTTTTGAGCACGGTGTGACACTGTGGTTTTCTCGGGTTACGTTTATCGTACTTATGGTCTTAAGACTTCCGTTGCTTATGGTTGTTTAATAACTGAAAATTTTTGTTAAACGGTATTTTTGGAAATCGCGGTGTTACAATATATGCATCAGTACTAACATATATGTAATCAGTACTATAAGGTATGTTATATATATATATACATACCTTATCTTACACACATTTTAGGCTTATATTATACGTTAACAAATCTCTTGCTGCTATTAAGTTGATATTTCTTCTGTTTCTTTTTCTAGTGTTGTGTGTGTGCGTGCTTATAGTACTGATTACATATATGTTAGTACTGATGCACATGTGTAACATACCTTATAGTGCTAGAAAAAAAACCCGGCAAAAACAATTTTTTTTTGTTGAAAAAAATATAGCAATATGGATGTCATATTAAAGAGCATATTTTTGTCGTTAATTTGGTATAATTTTCATAATTTAATATCTCGGCTTTTAGTAAATATTTTAGTTTTAAAAAAATGGGGTAAGAAAGAAGCTAAGATGGACGGTTTAGATCGGTTCTCGCAATTCTCGTATTTTTTTTGGTTCTTGATGGAACCTTCCCCTATATCTATATATATATATATATATATATATATATATATATATATATATATATCAAAATTTGCCAATAAGGGTAATATATAATTTTTTATGTCGAGAAGGAATTATAAATTTTAATTTGTTATATATAAAGGATTATAAATTTCAATTTTATAAAAAAAAGAGAATATAAAATTCAATTTGTTATTAAAAAGAGTATCATAAAATACTATAAATTGATCAAAATTCTTTTTTCTTTTTTAAATCAAAATTCTGATTACCTTTATTAACAAATTTTGATATTTAGGTACCGGATAATTTGTTCATTTTTATACTAAAATTTTATTATTTGAACCCAAAATACTTGTAAAACGGTGTCGTATGTCGACGTGAATATATCGATCGTCTCGTCCACCAGGCGACTGTAAAACACAGCCGGAAACACAAATCGAGTGTGTGTGAGAGAGAGAATCAGCGATGAGCGGAGCAGCTTCTTATTTGATGAGAAGGGCGGCGCAGAAGGAGAGGGTCAGAATCCTCTACCGACGTGCCCTCAAAGACACTCTCAATTGGGCCGTTCACCGCCATCTCTTCTACCCTGATGTATTTCTTCCACCATCTTTTTTAGGGTTTTTTCACCCTTTTCGGATTCCTTCGGATCTTTCATCATCCATGTCTTATATGTGGTTTTAATTGTTTAATTTGTAAATATTTTCAGGCCGATGCACTTCGTGAGAGATTTGATGCCAACAAGAATGTGGTTCGTCTCTCTAGCCCCTTTCTTATACGTTAAAAATTTCCCTATATTTGTATGAATCCAAGATTTTCTTACGATGCCCTTTTGTCTTACGTATTGTAAAACGCTAAAATGTCTGCGGGAGCTAACAAGTTTTTTGCATTTACATGTTCACGATTAGGCAAAAATGAAAACGCTATTTCTTGCCGATAACATTGCTTTCTAGGTATTTTTATCAAGAATGGGTTTTTTTGTTTGCAACTGTGTTAGATCACTGTTGGTGTTAGTATTAATCAATTTGGTGAAACTGTAAAGTTATTTGTGCAAACCTGTATGGGTGTTGTCCATGTTCCATTTGTGGCTGTATTGAACCAACCTCAAATTCGATATTGAATCAACCTCAAATTGCCCATTTCCAAAAACTTTTTCTTTAAAGCAATTGAATTAAGTAGATGCTCATAAAGTACTTCTCAAGTCTGTGATAGTTTTAAGTTTATCACTATCCCTTCTCTAGAAAAGAGGCTACACTCTTGCTATTGATGTCATTCATGATATTTCGTTTGTCAACTTTGTATGCTTTTTGTTGGAAATCGCGTCAATTGCTCTCTATTTTGCATTATTTTTTAGAAAGCTTAAGTTAGTTTATTTATAATAAAGGCTTATGATGCATAACAAGTTAGGAGTTGGAAGTACTTTTGATTTCCTAAGCATTGTCAAGCTTTTAATTTTTTTATTGCTGAGAGTAGCATATCTCATGTTGAACATCCATTTATTAACCTGACGAATGTATCCATAGTCGAAAAATTCCATCTTGTAGCTACTAATGTTCAAATCAGAACCAGTCACTGCATGTATGGTTTTATGTCTGAAGGACCATTTTCTCCGCAGCTAGGAATTTCTCTCTGTATTGAAAAAGTCGTTTTGATGTTTTCTATAGAACAGTTGAAGACGGAAGGTGTAATTAAATTTTCACTTGTTTGTAAGATAGACTGTCACATCGGAAGTGGTGGTTGTCTTTTATACCACTGTGGTGTACCGTGTACATGCAATTAGAATCCAATCACCTTAGTAGAATAGTAGATATAGAACAAGGAACAAGGAATAGGGAAATCGATAGATATATCAGGTACTGAAATTTAAATAATTGATAGGATTACTCCCCTACCAAATATCAATGATGCTATCTTCTTGCCCAAGCTCTTAAAGAGCCAAAACCCCAGCTGAGAAATAAACTTACGATAATGAGCTATATATATAATTTACTCCTTACAGGCTTTAGGCCCATTGGACCAGGCCTCTAGTTGTGAGTAATAAACATATAAATGTGGACTTCTAGTACGTTCTCTATTAATACCGCCTCCATAAAGAAAAGGCTTGTTCTCAAGCCTTAAATTTGACAAGAGACTTGAAGTAGAATAGAAATCCTCCCTTGAGTTATCTTGATAAGTTCCCAGCTGCCATGCAACCATTCAATGCTTCCCTTGTAACCTATTCTTATAAATAACGTTTGTAGGCGGATATTCTCCTAAGAGAAGAAAGTGTGTAGAATCTTTTTCATTCTCAACAATCAACATGTGACCAAGTTGACTCCCAAACTAATACTTGAAATCCAACCTCCAATAGTAGAAAATATGCTTCCTGATACTTGTGAAAATCAAGTATCAATACGTGGAATTTTTTCTGTTGCGGTCGTCGTTTCAGGGTTTCTAGTACCCAACACCATTAAGTGCTCCCGTCCCAGTCAACCTTTTCGATGTTCCAACATCCATATCCGTAGGTGTAGCCATCCCTTTCAATTGTGCAGACACAGAATGAAGCACATCAGTTCCTGTTTCAAACTGATAATGAACAAGGATGTTTATATCTCCACAAATGGGAGATCTCCCAAAAATACCATAGCATTCGACTTTCTTATAATTCATTTTAGCAGTCTTAATCAATCGTTCTTGTGTTTGCTTGTCATCAGATAGAGTAATGCCTTCATATTAGTTGAAGCTTTCATCAAGCCAATCCACTGTGGAGTGTATCTCAAAATTTTACATAACGGCTTTAGAGATCATATCACTTGAAATCCTTGTTGACTAATAAGCTCCAACACTTGGGTTATTATCTCCATTAGACTCCCCATCTTTATCTTCCAAAACACTGCTCAAAGAATTGTCCCGAAGCCCATGCATCCCATTGCACTGAAACATAGACCGGATCAAAATTATTGTAAAGCCCTCCAAAATTATGCTCTACAAATAACGAAATCTCAGAGCGTTACCTGGTCTCAGTTCTAACCCAAACAAAGTATACTCGAGTGTGTGGCTGCCAAGTCAAACAAGGCTTTCCATTCTGGTTAAAGTAGTACTGAATACTAGTGATTAATCCCCGTGGATGATCGGTGGGTCAAAGTGGTTCTATAATAGAGGAATTGGGGTTATAATAAGGTGGTGTAGCTGGTTTCTTTTGGTGGTAATTAAAGCATGTAAAACTGTTTAGCAGGCTTGAAACATGGGATTCCAAAACAGCTTGACCAACTTTGACAGTCGAAACAACACTAGGAAGTCTATTGACTCAATTCATGAACTCCCGTAGGCCTTGTTCAATCGAAATGATTTGAATGCTAACCACCAACTCACTTTCATTGATAAACATCATTTTAATGACATTTCGGTCTTGATATGAATCAGGTCACCTTCTTTAAGCTTGACGTCAGTGGTGTATATAGGATCAGAAACATCATCAGACTTGATGAGCTCATAAATTCTACCAAAAATGAACATATTGTACACAATTTTAGCTCTGCCCCTAACTGTGTCCTCTTCGGTGTTTGTCAGTCAGCAAATCAAATTTGGTGTCTGTTTATGGACAGGGGAGATGCTATCTTCCTGCCCAAGCTCTTCAAGAGCTGAAACCCAAATTGAGAAATAGACTTACGATGCCTCCTTTTCCCCTTTACAGCTGTTTATATAATTTCTTCCTTAACAGGCCTTAGGCCCATTGGACTAGGCCCCTTGTTGTGGGCAATAAACATATAAATGTGGACTTCTGATACGTTCTCTATCAACATGACTACATGTACTTTGAACATGATATTCAATTATTCATATTACTGTGTTTGATTCAGCTGCAAGCCTGATAATGCAAAACACTTTGAAGTTCCTTAACTTGTGACTCCTACATAACGTAGGAGGCAAAACAACTTATTGAAAGTTTAATGCATTTGTTTCTGGAAGATTTGTTGCAGAAGAACAGCTTCATGGAGTTGGATTTAATAGATTTGCTTAAATGTTTTTGCATGCTTTGTGCTGTGTTGATAAGGGAGTTTGTGTCTTGTTTTATTAGAAGTTCTCATGATTTCTTAATATGCTGGATAATTCTGGCTGAACTGCAACTCATGGGTGAATGTCAGCACTAGAGATCATTACATTGAGCTTGCTAATTTGAATAGTTATGCTTGTTTACCACCTAATATGCTTTGTTTTCTGTTGTTGAGTGTTCAGGAAGATATAGAAACTATTGATAGAATGATTGCTGATGGCGAGGCACAGTACAATAAGTGGCGCCACCCTGATCCTTACATTGGTAAGTGGCACTAGAATGTGAGCTAGTGTTTGATATGACAGAATCAAGGAAGGAATAGAATGAAAATGACTGTTTGTTTTGCCTAATGGAAGTGAATAGACCATTCCTTCATTGAAGGTTTGTGTTTCCTTCCATATGGTTGGAACTTTGCTCCATATGGTGTGTTTTGTTCAATACAATCATTGATTGGAATGTAAAACTAAACCATTATCCAATTTAGTCTTCAATTTTATAAATCTTATTAGTAACTTTTAAAACTGTATATAAATAATTTTTTTTGTCGTCTAAACTTAAGTTAAAACCTACCTTTTTTTACTTTATTATAATCTTATTTGAGATTTTATAAAGATTTTATCATATTTAATTTTGTATTATTTGTACATAAACAATTCAAGAAAATTATTAAATAATATTGTAATAGATGCAAAAAGTCATTCCATTCTTAATGCCTTATTGGCCAACCAAACTTTATAAAATGATCCAAAGGAGCAGGCCCAGGTTCGATTCCCACCAGTTCCACTTCTTGGTCGCCTGTTGTTAAAGTAAATAATAATTCTAGTTATCCATTCCATTACCTTAAATACTTTGTTATATTTTTCGTTCCATTCCTGCCAACCAAACTTAATATTTTATTTAACCTGAGTCTGTATATAGAGACACATTTGTAAAATTGTGATCCCTCATCCCTCTCTTCCCAGTTCCTGTTTCAACTAAAGTTGTGAATATACCTAGTCTGAGCTTGCAAAACAGTTGTTAATGATGAATTCCCCTGTAGTCGTGACTTCACTATTTCTCTGTTTTCCCCTAATAAACAGTTCCTTGGGCACCTGGCGGCAGCAAGTTTACTCGCAACCCTACGCCTCCTGCAGGGGTAATCTTTTACTCCTCTCTTTAGTCCACCTATTAAATTACACTTATTTTTCATATTCTCATGCTTAAGTTAATCATAGTTTATTGTAAAGCTGTACAAGGAATAATAATCAGATCGTGTTGGCATGCCAAGTAATCTGGCTGACCAAAAATATCTTAGGTTTGGAAGTTTTATGTATCATAAGTTAAGTACATGTTCTAAACAGGTAAGAAATGTAAGTAATATCTATCAAGTCCAACGAAAAGTAGGAAAAACAGTCTATATATATTATTTCCATTCAGTGCTCTCTGCAATTCCGGTGACGTGCTTACAATTTGTGTGTGTGTGTGTGTGTAGAAATTAGAACCTTACAACTCATTTTCATACCTCAAGTTTGAATCATGATATTATGCATAGATTATTAATGAAATTCCTCATACGCTCTACAGAATGTAATGCTTTACTTTATTATAATAACAAAAACACCCATAGTAACAGTTGAACTTGCCAAAGAAGAATTGGTATTAATAATCTTCACCATTTGTACAGCCAGGTTGTTATTATATATCATGAATTTTCAGCACTTTTGATGAGAAATGTATTTATAAGAAAATGGATTCATGACATAATATTGTTTAAACAATTTACAATATCAGATAGACATTTATGTGGCTGTGTGCATAACCTCTTATTTTTCTGGTGGCTGCAGATTGAGATAGTTTACGATTATGGTCGTGAGGATCATTAGCTGAAAGTAATACAGGCTACAAGGCAATAAATTAAGGTTAGAACCAAACTGTATAACAATCTTTATCTCCTTACCAAAAACTTAAACCAAAAGGCGAAATGTTTATGATAGTTGTTTCATGGAACATTGTGCTACACATTCTATCTAATCTTCATGATAGATGGATTCTTAATTCCATAAACTACTCTATCTGGGTTATGATAATCGCAAAATTCTTCTTTTTGTAACTTTTTGGTTTTAATTCAGATTATTTTTCCTGCAATCTTTTGAAGCTAAAGTTACCCTTTTGCCATGATCAATATAAGGTCAATAGAGTGCCGAACATAGAGGTGGCAAAACAGGCAGGTTGGGCAAGAAGTCTAAACAGCTTTGGGTATTTCGTGCTGGTCAAAATGCATTGGCCCGCATAGGCCAACGAAAACACTCTTCTATCCATTATAACAATTTTAAAATGTTTAATATGATTAGATCTATACCATTAAATAACTGTTCTTTTTTCCTCTAAGGCAAGTTAGGAGGTTACTTCTGTGTATTTGAATAAACCTCGGATGACATTTAAGCGTTTTCCTTTTTATCTAAATCTTTTAACCTAACTTGTTTGAGCTGTTATAGACTAATATAACCCAATCAACACATTTACAGATTTAAGTAAAAATTGACACCTCTAAGGCTATGTTTGATAAGAGTAACTGTGTGGGCTTTTACCAAGTTGGAACTTCGAGCTTTTATTTGTATACAAGAGGTTGGCATAGTAACTTGAGCTGAAAAGCATAAGTAGACAAGAAAAACAAATTTAGTAACTTGAATGATGGAAACAGTTCAAAAAATATCAGTAAGGGTACTTGTATCATTCTTCCTCCTCCTCACCATTTAAGAAGCAACGGTAGAATGGAAATATACTTTTTCTCATTGGAATAAACAATCTGATACATGTATAGTACAAATGTACAATATGCTTTACATGGAATGTACATGAAGACTACCTAAGATTTTTACTACATCCTCACCTTGAATCACCTTGTGTTTTTTCTTAATCTTGTATTTTATTATTTGTTGTCAGGTGGCTCAAGAAGCAAGTGTTCTGTATGACGTTTTTGTGTGTAACGACGATTACATATTCGTATGAGATCCTTTATGAATGTGTTGATGTTCCTCATTTCATGCCATGACTTTTCCTTCCTATGACTTGCTGCAACATTTGGGAAACTTTCATTCAAAAAGTACATGCAATGTTTACATCTATTACTAATAAAATGATGATATTGATTTTAGTGGTAAAAGTGATTTATTTTCTCTGGTGTTCTTGGTACATGATATATAAATTGTCAGAACATTATTGTTAATGAATGGGTATTGTGGCAACATTAAGAGTCTGCAAAAGTTCTTATGCTTTTAAATAGCACCAAGTCTTGTCAGAGCAGGGTATGTGGGAAGTAAAATGTATATACGTCTTTAGAGAGATTTTTTGAAAGACCTTAGCTTCAGTTGTGTTGAGCAAAAGTTGAGCTTTCTTAGTTTTCTTGATGAAATAAAAAAGCCTCACATGAATAGTTAATTTCAGGTGAAGAGAACATTTACTGCTAATGCTAGATCTTGCTGCCTTTTTTTTGTGGGTTGAATAAGTTCGAGCTTTAATTTGGTATGAAGGCCAAGAGTGTGAGAGTGGTTTTCTTTTTCTTTTTCGTTTTCTATTTTTAAACAATAAAAAACACTTTCTAACTCTCTAACTTTTAAATCTACACCTTATTTCCATCGTACGACTTGAACGTATAACCATGAGAATCATCTAACAAATCTTATATCCTTTAGGTTATAAGCCCTTTGATAGATTGTGTGAGAGTGATAAGCTTCCTGTGACAAGTATGTCGTCACTTTCTAACTCTCTATTATTCTTTATCTCACTAAATACGGGATACAACTTTACCCTACTAAATAATCACAAAAAAAGGGGAAAGAAAAGAAAGAAAGAGAGCACTACTCCATAACCATCAAATACCACTAGGCTACAAGTAGTTTGTTATTTTATTTAGTGGATACCATCATTATTGTGTGCACATGAAATTATAACATTTTCAAGGGAAAAACGTGAATGTGAGGAATATTATGGGAATCAATTCTTTGCATAGGGAACTAGTGAATTGAAGATAATGTCAGTCGCTTCACTCCTTTCTGGATATTCAATATGTAACAATCATGTAATATAAATGAATTGAGATCCTCATATGTTATAATTAATTATAACATATTATGTTTTTATATAGACAAAAAAGCAAAATCTATATTAGGACTCGATCCTAATTTAAAATAAATGCCACACACTCATGATTGTGAGAGAAAGTAATTGGTTATGACAAAGATGATCTTAATCCGATATAAACAAATTGTTTTTAATTTGAGAAGTAATTTGTACACTACACAAATTTGTCATTCATAATATATTTAAAAAAACGATATAGATAAAATTACTAGCAGTATTCAAGCCATAAAACACAACGAACTTATAAATTTTGTTTAGTAATGGCTTTACCATATGCAATGTCAATCAACGTTTGTAAAAAAAAAGAATCTTTTAATGCATCTTATGTGTTATTTGTTTTCGAAGACATAAATATCTTATATTTTATTTTATATCTTCAGAAAAAGATGTGGAATGTCCTAAGTCTGGAAATGTCAGAAAAAAAAGATGTAGCTTTTAGCTTATCAAAATAAGCAAAAATTAGACAAAACAAGGTCTTATGTCTGCTAAATACAAACAAGCTTATTAAAAACGTCTTATTTCTTCGTTGGGTTGCTTGGTAAAAGGTTCGTTTTCATATGAGATTTCTATTTCTCCAAACAGTTTGAATATTTAACATTAAAACACTGTTTTTAGGACATTAATTTTCAATTATTTTTTTCTTCTGCAAACATTATTATAGAAAAATATATCTAACACTTATTTCTGACGTTCCAAATTATTTCATTTGGTGTCGTATCTCCTAAGAGGATATCAGATCTAATAAGTAATAACAAATACTAAAATAATAATTTATTTATAGTATTTTTTTATTTGTAGACCTAATTTCAGATACGTTTAATTAAGATACAAACTCCAAGTCATAATCCCATTTCATATAATTATATTACTCAGGGTTCAAGTTACAAGTAACATAGCATAATGTACTACTCAAAACCCATATGCATTTTCAACACAAACTCTCTCTCCCCCTTTTGTCTTGTTCTTCCTGGAATTAAACCCACTTTAATTCTTCACATTAATGTCGGCATCAAACTACTACCAAAGCCAAGGAAAGCCCCTAACAAAGAATTAAAAGAAGTAAAAATGCATTATCTAAAACGTTCTTTGGGTTTAAGATTGGCCTTCAACTTCTTCCTATCACTCCTTGGATCTTGATCTTGATCTTGTCATCCTTAAAAAATGGTGAAAAACAAACAAAAATTAAAAAGAGTTCGACATCAATATATATATATATATATATATATATATATATATATATATATATATATATATATATACATATTGACACCTCTAAGGCTATATGTATATATATATATATATAGACAAAAGTTAATGCGAGAACCGTTGTTAGCGCGAGAACCGCGAAAACCAATCTCGGCCGTTCCTTAGATATGGGAAGTATCATGGATGGAGAGCGTGGAGGGATAGAGTGTGGCAGGGTACATGTGAGGAATTAATGGGTGGACAATGACATTGAAGAAGGGGGAATTGGACGCTTAGATTGGTTCTCGCGGTTCTCGCGCTAACAACGGTTCTCGCATGAACTTTTGTCTCTATATATATATATATATAGAAAGAAGTTCCATTGAGAACCATTTTTAGTGCGAGAACCGCGAGAACCAATCTGAGCCGTCGTATTTCTCCCTCTTTCAATGTCATTGCCCACCCATGAATTCCTCACATACACCCTGCCACACTTGATCCCCCCACGCTCTCCATCCATGAATTCCACTTATCAAATCAACGATTAAGATTGGTTCTCGCGGTTTTCGCAATAAAATCGGTTCTCAATGGAACCCTCCCCTATATATATATATATATATATATATATATATATATATAGAAATTGGATCAATAAAGAACCATGTGTTAAACAAAGAACCTAAAGAACCAATCTGGACCTTTGGATCATCAAAATCAATGGATGAGATTGATTGGTGGCAAAACTGTAATTATTATGTATTAATTAAGGAAGAAAAGGGTAAACATGGAAAATCCCCTCCCCCTCCCCCAACAAACTCGATTTTTAAAAAAAAAAAACCCTCAAAAATTTTAAATTGTCATAACTTTTTAAGTTTTGTGAATTTGAACAAAAAAATTATACCAATCTTTTAGTTTTTTAATCCTCTTTCAAACAAGATCACTCTTCCCATATTTTTCTAAAATTTTTTTAACATGAAAATTTTGTTTGCATTTAGGCAGCATGTACGTTTTCGTTTTTTGCATTTTGTATTTAGGTTTCAATGAACACAGCTCAAAATGCAAACTACGGATTTTGCATTTAGGCTTGAATTACCCAGCTCAAAATGCAAACTACGGATTTTGCATTTAAGCTTGAATTACCTAGCTCAAAATGCAAACTACAGATTTTGCATTTTGGGCTTGAATGAACCCAACTCAAAATGCAAACTTCAGATTTTGCATTTTGAGTTTGAATGAACCCAACTCAAAATGCAAACTTTGCATTTAAAAAAAAAAAAAAGTTTCAGAAATATATCAAGTCTGGTCTTGTTTGAAAGAGGACGAAAAACTAAATCTAACGGTATAATTTTTATGTTAAAATTGTTAAGAACGAACGAGTTATGATTATTTAAAGTAAATAGGGTTTTTTTTTAAGTTTGTTGTGGGTTTTGGTTGTGGGTGCTGTAGGCGCCGATTGTTTTTTTTTTTAATTTCCTTTTTTTCCCTAAACAATGTGCCACATGTCATTACCAGGGAGGTTCTTTAGGTTCTTTGTTTAAGGGAGGTTCTTTGTTTAACCACACCCTATATATATATATATATATATATATATATATATATATATATATATATATATATATATATATATATATATATATATATATATATATATATATGCATACTGTGTAAAAACATGTCTAATTCATTCACGCTCTCGTTTTACTTTACCAAATTTTAATCATATTTAAGGCACATAAAAATTAATATCAATACAAAATGGATTTTATTAGAACAATTTGACTAATGAAATAGGTCATTTTGGATAGCACATACATGGTACAACTTCTTTACCTTGTTCCAAAATAGATGATGCAATCTTTTTATTTAATAGAGTTTGAATCCAAAATGACTAATTTCCCTTGTGGATTCGAAAAATATATATAGTTAGTAATCTTGTAATCAAGACCAAGGAAAAGAGCCTATTTTGGACTAAAACTTATCAAATAAAAAGAGCAAGGGTTGTAGAATAGCAACCAAATTGAGATACATATTACCTTTAAGTACATTTTATTTAAAAGCACAAACATTTTGTTTGTAGTTTTTCAACTCAAGTAACCATACCTTGGAATTAAATTCGGTTTTTGTGATTTTTAAACGTCAAAAGCGTGTCTGGTATTACGTTTTAAAAGCTTGATTACGTACTCTTTTTATCTACAAACGTGATTTTGAAAAAGCATATCGACAACAATTTTTACAAAAAGCCATTCTCCAAACATGAATCACACCTCAAACACCCCTTAGTCGATTGTCAATCTTTACGGCCAACATTTTTCACAAATTATGGAATAATTACTTTTATTCCTCAAATACCATGATTCATAAAAACACTATGATATACTTTAAACACCCCAAATGAATTAGATTTCAAAATTCACTCATTGTGATTTTCTTTTATTAAGAAACGTATAAATCAGTTTAATCTGGTCCAATTAAACAAATCCGGTTGGATTTTGCTTTCAAATTATAGATCTAGTCCGTCTAAAAATATCAAGATCCGAACCAAGCAATCCAAATTACATTTTGGCTAGATAAGTTTATACATTTTGGTTTTTCCTTCTAACATAAGTATAAGCTCAAGAATCGAGACATTCTAATTAAAGAAATGATACATATATTATTAAAATTTAATAGACCTAACAAACTAAAAAATTAATGTGTGCTTGTCACAAACTAAAATAGATGTTTTCTATGCCTATACATCTCTAACAAATCACTAAAACGCATGCAACTTCATGGAAATTACTAAAAGATGTCTTATCCCCTAATATTTGAAAGATTAGTTTCATTAGAGATAGGATTTGTTTTTAGAGACTTATCTATTATGTTTCTATATATATAAGGATTACCAAAATGATATAATGGACTTCATTCTATCTATTCTCTTCTTTTATTCTCTTCATAAATTATAACACGTCGTCAGCTTAGAAGAAAAAGGAGGTTCGGTAGAAAGTCATAATCGGTAAAAAGCGCATATTTCGTAGAAATTATAAGAATGAAAACGTTATAACTATGTTCTTGAGATGCTAATTAATTTATGCTTCCAGATTCTTTTAATTTTTACCACATTAATTCTGAATCTGTGCTTTTAAGAAAAATATTCAAATCATTCATAGCTTAATTTACTCCTTATAATTATCACATGCACATTGCATGCATTCAGAATACGAAATTAACTCCAAAAACTATATGCTAAAAAACTAAGGTTATGTTGGTTATTTTTCATTGAAAACAAGTTTGATTCACAGTTAATTTCTAACAAGGCTTTTAACGGGAAAGTATCCTTAATTATATTAAAGTATTTATATATTCTTTTCCTTCGTTAGTCTTTTGTCCTAATAGGTTTTACCTGATAATATTGTAACGAGTCATAATACTTTTTGTGCATATCTAAAAGAGAATATTGTGGATAATTATACATGGATGTCTTATCCCCTAATATTAAGTAGATTAGTGAAACTAGAGATAACATTTGTTTTTGAAGACTTATCTACCATTTATCTATAAATATAAGGATTGCCTTATACTACGATAGACTTCACACTACAAAATCGTACTAGAACAAAAAAAACCATCTTTTTAACAACTATAATTTTATATTAGTTATTTAGCTAAAATGAGATGATTAAAATATATTTTGGTATCTTGTATACTTAAATTTCTTCACAACTTTTTGTTATATCTATAATATCTTGTATGAATTTAAATATAGGGTACACTTTAGAAATTACTTATTTTTTAAATTTTGAACAACTTAGAAAATAATTACTCTGATATGTAATAGAAAAAACAAATCTATGATACATGATAGTATCTATTTAATTATTGAAACTATATAGGTAGTATATAATTAAAGACAAAAGTTTAAAAGTATGTGGGATCCATAAGATTGAAAATATAATTTCGTCCTACTAAATCTTCTTCATACGATCCTTGTAAATGATTACACTTGTAATGTTCTAAGTTTATTTAAAAACACTTGTTTTAATCTAGCAAGTACAATACGATTATGATTTCTATACTATCACGTGAATTGTATTCAATAAAGTATATGTGAAAAACATAGTCCTAAAATTATAATATTCAATCATATATGATTCAGTATACAATCACATGTGATTGTAAAAACATCACATGTGAATTACGAAAATGTTACTCCGTTCAATATTTTAAATTCAATCTGGACCATTATAGGGCTGACCCAAAGACTAAAATTAGTTTTTCAATACTATAGATTAAGTACGGACTATAGTGAGCATTTCTCCCTTTACGTAACTCTTATTATTTAATAAAGGTAACGATAATAAGTCAAGAAACCAGAGTATAGATGATACCCTTACCTAGACGGTCTAGATGTCACAAGTAAACATTGCCATATTCCATCTTATCTATCTACATGTTACAAGAGAATCAGAATTCTACAACCCCAAATCTGGCAACTCACCCAGAGCCTGTAAATCCTAATCACATGAACCTTCAAAAGAATCCCCCATTCATGCATCAATCATTTGTACAGTACAACCCATGAGCTAAAGACAAAAACACCCCTCCTCTCACAAAGGTACAAGTCAGTTGATCAAGATTCTAATTTCTAACCCATAGGGTACACATACTAATGCATTGAGTACTACATATATGAGGAGGCCATCTATACATCTTTTCTGAATCTGGTTTTTTAAGGCATAAAAGGTCCCAAATGCAAGTTGTTCCCATTTTGTTGTCTAGCAAAAACAGTCATTTCCCTGCTAGATTAGATTTCCTTGGCCCTATGCTTTTAGCAAAGAATGTTCAAAGTATTCTGTAAAGCTAGCAGCACACATCATCATAACCAACTCCACAACAATATGCTCAAGTGTATAACTTTCACCCACCAAAAAGGAATACCTAAGCTGTCACAAAGATAGGACCACAATAATCCTTGTGGCTCACAAACTAGTTAACGCGTATCCTAAGCGATGAATATGGGATAGGAATACCCAAAATGGGACGACTAAAACCGTAAAAGCTAAAGGGTTTAGGAGTTGTGGACCAACATATTCTCGGTCGTCGTCATATGATGGTTGGAGCACACCAAAAACAAACTAGACGCGCTTTGGCTAATCTTGATTCAATCCCTTAAAGATGATACTAAACTATTGAAACGCAAGTCAGTCGGCAAATGACATAGATAGCGACATATATGTTGTAAGGCCCTATCATTTCTCCACAACTAGCCACCAAAAGAGATCATAGTTTTTCTAACAACTTAACTTGCAGCTAAAGGACATGGCCAAAAGATACACGACAAGTAGCTAATCACAACCACATGTATGAAAATAGGAAACGAGAATCATGGGTCGCTTTTCACGAATCTTCTTAATACTAAATTGGCCTACATGCACATGGTAAGTTGTAATCCATTGCATAATAAGATTAAGATAAAGAGGGTACAGTAGAAGCAAAAGATTCAAATCATTGAACAAGATCACAAGTGAAATAACAACATTATGCCAAGTAAACATACCTTTCATCGTATTAGAGCCGTGAACAAGTCCAAACCATCAACATAAGAAGGTAGCTTCATTTTCACGAGTCAAATGTAAAACCGTAACCGTTTCAATAGCATACAATATTGTTCTGCAGCCAAGAATTCATATGGATCTGGTTGGATGTAATTCAAAAACATGTAAATTACAACTATAAACACGAGTTGGAACACAATTTGTAAGTTGGAAATAAGTAGTAGTAGTATTAGCATAGAGAATGGACTACAACATGAAGGAAGGAGATGGGGAATGAACACCGAATTTACATAACAGGAGAATTCGGCTACATGAGGATTCCCCACTCTATCTTCAAGATTTATGTAAAAAAAGAAAAAAAAGATCAACAGCTCTCTTTATATCTTGTTCACATGGAAAAAAGAGAGCAGAACAAAATAAAAAGATGGCTACTTTTAACTAATTCAATAGAAACATACTGAAGTTTGCAGAACAGAACGACCTCAAGACAAACAACCAAAACCAGTGATTCATCAGCATCATCATCTCAAGCACAGACATAGGACCACTGCTCATCATCAGCAGCAACCACATCAGCTCCAGCAGTGTAATCCTCGTCAGAACAGTAATAGTAACCATTATTGCCATTTGCAGCAGTCAGGCAGCAAGAAGATCCTACAGTTAAGTAAGGCATGTTGTGGAAAGACTGAGCGATGCCACCTGCAATCATAGCCCCACCCATGTTGCCTTCATCATCAATATACTCTTCAATCCTGTGCTTTAGGGTCTCAAACATGATCTCTGGCTCGTGCTGCATCGAACGGAGAACATCACTGCAGGATGGGCCAGGTACGGCTCGGGTAACAGCAAACCCAAAGGGACCATCGCTCTGAGACACACGGACCACACTCGGGCCACCAAACAAATTGTGGAGACCCCCAAGAGCCTCTTGGTACGCCCCTCCCAAGAACATCCCCAGATAGTATTTCATCCCGTTTTCACCTTCTAATTCATGGAGGGGCAAGCTTGATTCTCCTCCAATGAATTTGTCAATCTTACCATCACTGTCACAAGTTAGATCAGACAAAATGCCCCTTTTTGTTGGGCACTCATCTAGGCGATGGATTGGGAGGATAGGAAACACTTGTTGTATGCCCCAGAAATCAGGAACCGATGTGAAAACAGAAAGATTAACATGGTAAGTGCTTACAGAGTTGGATACCCCGATCTCCTTGGCAACCAGATCACACAACCCATCTGTTGCAGCCAATTGTTCGATGTCTAGTGACCCATCTTTAAATTTCTCGACACATCTCTGTTTCAGTTGCTCGGCATAAGCTAAACAAGCTTCGTAATCACCTCTAACAGCAGACTGCGACAGGTTATTGTAATCAGAATGAGCGTCCTCAGGGAGCCGCTCAATGAAATGCTGGACGTCGAAAGATGACATGGTTGGAACTGTGTACTTGCTGGAAGAAACTGCCTCAAATATCAGTACTGAATGGTGGGACACGAGGGCACGACCACTCTCGCTGCAAATCACGGGATGTTTCACGAAGTTCCGATCACAAACAAACTTCACAGCCTGAACAACCGAAAATGCATATTCTTCTAAAGTATAACCAACAGAGACATCTGAATTAGGGGATTTTGAACCATCGTAATCAATCCCAAGCCCGCCACCTATGTCAATAACTTTCATAGAAGCACCAAGGCGGACTAATTCGCAGTAAATCTGAGCGGCTTCACCAACGCCATCAGCAAGCAAGGATGTTGAAGGGATCTGAGATCCAATATGGAAATGGAGCAACTGGAAGCAATCCAGCATCCCACATTGTTCAAGTTTTTTCACAACACGGACAATTTGCGTTGTGGTGAGACCGAATTTACCTTTTTCACCGGAAGTCGATCCAAAATGGCCTGAATGTTTGGTCCTGAGTTTAGCACGTACCCCAATAACAGGACGAACGCCTAGCTTCATGCTTATGTCTATTACAGAATCAAGCTCTTCCTCTTGTTCAAGAACAATAGCAGTATTTAATGAGAGCCTTCGCGCAATTAAAGCTAGCGAGATGTATTCAGCGTCTTTGAAACCGTTGCAAATCAAGAGAGATTCAGAACTACCTTTGCAAAGGCAGCTCATGGCTAGAAGAAGCTCAGGTTTGGATCCAGCTTCCAATCCGAACCTGAACGAGGTTCCAAATTTGACAATGTCCTCAACAAGGAAGCGGTCCTGGTTACATTTCACAGGATAAACGCCTTGGTAATGAGAGCTGTATCCTTGAGACTTAACGGCGTAATTGAACGCCGATTGGAGACATTCGAGGCGGTCTTTCAAGACGTCGGGAAACCGGACGATGAGCGGCAGCTGGAGGTCTAGGCCTCCGACAGACTTGGAATCTGAGGCCTTCTTCACGACTTTGAGGAGATCTATCTCCTGGTGATCCATAGTTCTGGCACCGTGTGGACGGACGGTAACGTTGCCGGAGGAATTGACGGAGAAGTAAGGCGCGCCCCAACCGTCAATTTTGTAAAGAGCATTAGAATGAGACGGCGTCCATGATACAGCTTCATCTCGAACTGGAATGGTGTTTGTCGATGGAGGTACGCCGGAGAATGGCTCCGGCGCGGGAAGAGAGCTATCCCAGGCGGTGTAGCCGGAAGGAGGAGTAAGAGCAGCCATGGCGGCGTCAACGGAAAACGCTAGGGCCGGCATCTCTCCCCCGATCTGCTTGTAAGTAGGGTTAAAATGAAAGAATCAAAGAATTATAAGGGTTGAATTTAGCAAAGTTTGTAAAGGTAGGGGGCTTTACAACCCGCCGAGGCCGGAGCCCCGGCTACCCCCTCAAAAGAAGCAGAAGGAGATCTGAATCAAAGGAGAAACAAACCCTACGCTCCCGATCAACGCCGATATCCCCACAACTACCGCTCAGAAGAAGAAATCAACAAAAGTAAACAAGAATTTGAGGTTGAAAAACAAACACCGGAGCAAATCTAATGAAGAATATGCAACGTTTCCACCATGCAGATTACAACACAGGAAAATGGAAGAAGGCGACGGAAACCTAACGGCGGCGAGTTTTTAGAGAGAGGGAAAGAGTTAGAGAGATAGAGAGGGAGGGGATTCAGAGATGTGAATGGGCGAGAATTGCATGGGAGTCGATGGGCATTTATATAGGGGTCCGGGTTTGTAGGTTGGCCATAGGACTCCACCTATTAATTTTCTAAAATTTAATTCTTGTTTAATTCCAGAAAGTAGAAGAAGAAGTCCAGTAAATAAACACCAACACCTGCACTACATTCATTACTTATCCTTTCCTTCCTCTATCTTTTCTTTTTCTTAATTACTCTAATCTACTAATTAGTAATTAATTATTTACCAAATTACTTGTATCCTAGTAATATAAGGTGTGAGAATGTATTTTTCTTAACCTAAGGTTATACATGTGTTTTGCTGTTAAAAAAATATAATTAATTATCTCTCTCCTAACTCACCTCCGGTTTAAATTTTCACGTCCAGGAACCCGATCTTCGGCCCCCTCTCTCTACACTATTAGTTACAACAAGATCGAAATTTGAAGCAAAATGAGTTTCTGGTTGATCTGGTGTTGATTTGGGAAGGACACAGACATGCCTAGAAGAAATACGGACATGCCTATCGGCTAGTGCCAAAACCAAGTTCATAAGGTACGCCCCGTGCTTTTTGGCTGAGGCATGGGAGTATCTAGGAAAGGCATAGGCGTGCCTTGTGGAAAGGCACAACCATGCCTTAGGAAGACAAAGCCATGCATAGGGTGTGTCTAGCCTATAAATGTTTAGAAATTTATATTTATATGTATTACTTTTAGGTATAATTTGTTGACGTATACAGTGAATTAATAAACGATGTTTGGGCTTTTAATTGTACCATACTTAATACTAAGGTGAGTGTACTTACCTTCTGGTTATAGATGTATATATGTATGTGATATGCTTTATGCTATGCGTTGATCCAAACCCGTTAGCGCTCTTGAGCATTGAGTAGTTGTCTTGGCGCCAGACTTGTAGCAGAGATCCAATATTCGTTATTGGATTCACCTGTATGTAGCAGTTGGATCAACATATTTACTTGTAGAGTTAGTATTAAGTATGCTCACTAAGCTTTCGCTTACTAGTTGTTTATTCAATGTTTTCAGGTACTTACGGCAAAGATAAAAGAAAGGCTCCGTGGTTGAGAGATCATGTTAATGGCTCCTTCCTTTTGTTATACAAAGATGTTCTTTCGAAAAGTGTTCATTCAAGTTCGAAACATCAATATTGAACTCATATTTGTAGATACAATTTAAACCGCATTTTGTAAATCTTTAATAATTTTGTATTTCATGTTAAAAAATTGGGTCTTCACACATCCCCCAATCTCTTTGCACATATCTCTCTATCATTTCTTTCTCTCTCCTTTTTATTTCTTTCTCTCTCCTTTTTATTTCTTTCTCGTGTCTGCTTTTGAATGTGGAGGATTGGTGGTGGTAGTGGTGGTTGAAGATAAACGAAGTGGCTCCAATGATGGTGGTTGAAGACGAATGAGATAGAGACGGTGATAATGGTTGAAGATGACTAAACCTAATCCATGAATATGCCAAAAACCCAAAAATTGAATCCATTTAAGCCTCACATTTAAACCCTAAACCCTATCAACCGGAATCTACTCCAGTTGAATGGATCTGAGAATAAGTCAGAGATTCGGGAACGGATTTAGGGTTCTTTCCGTTCCGCAACTTGTTCCGTTTGGATTCAAGATATGCTAGTGTGTTTTAATTTCGTTTTTATGAACCTTAAACACTAGTTTTGACTTTGGAACAACTTTAGGAATTGTTCGATTTAAACAAAGGTTTCGATTTGTTTTATTAACATGGTTAGAGATGATGATAAATCTAATTGGTTATGTCTCGTCTAGTCCACCGGTGGCCATATATTCACTGGGTGGTGACGGTGGTAATAAGAAAAAAAATCAAAGGTGATCGGTAAACTTTTGTATTATTGGTCATTTGCTTTAAATGTAAATTTTCAGAAACTTTAATATATTAATATGAACAAAGTTTAAGTCGTTGCACATAATATTAAAATAAAGATACTTTATCACATTTTGGTGCACTTACGTAACACCCCAAAGTGAGTAAAATTTTATTATAAATTATTTAATCTAGCATTGCTATTTATTATTATTAATCTCATTTGGTCAAATATATGTGTAGCTACACGGGCCGTGTAGAGCCCTTATTGGCATAACCGATGTAGCTGAAGTCTAACCGTTAGTTATGAGCAACACGCGCCATGTAGTTCAACATGGGTCATGTAGGGTTAGGGTTTTAGCATGGCTATGTAACTGAGTTGTAGTCGTGTAGTGCAATATGGACGTGTCTTAGGCCGTGTTCTAGGTTGTGTACACCATGAAACATAGGACATAAAATTTGTATTTGATGTGCCGTGTATTAAAACATGTAGGTGATACTTGTAGGACTACTCTGCGATTTATTATCCGCTGCCTGAGCTATTGGTTGTTCATGACATAAAGACGAGTCGTACTATTAATTTGACATGCTATGTGACATGTGCTAAATGTGTAATTTGTTAATAGCCTGGGTGACATATTTGTGGTATGTGTGGCAAATCCTGATGAGCCTACCGTATATATTTGCGCATATATGGTACGTGAGATGGTGTGTGTGCGCTCTAAGTTCTATAGTTTATGTGTTTATTATTTAACATTTCAGGTACTTCCGATGCTTTGGGAAAGGCAAAGAGAAGGTCTAAGCTGAACTCACACTCAATGCTTCCATAGAACCCCTTTTTGTGAAAAATTACAAGAGGATGTTTTATAAACAATTAACCTTTCTGTAAATACATAATCTTGTTGTACATACCAATATGATTATGCATGTATGTGCTATAAATATCTTTTATTAACCATGTAAAAGAAAATCGGAACGTTACAACTCAACCCTTTATAAAACGATCAGAACTTTTATATTTGTAATAAGAATGAGCAAATAAATTAACGTTCTTGAGTGTATGTGTGTTAGACTTGTTGGTAAATTAGAAATTTCTCATTCAGTTTAGCAATTTTGGTTTTTAGATCGTGTAAAATAATTTTGTTCGGTTCAATAAAATGTTTAATAAAAACTCATTTGGTATAACTTTTATTCCCCCTAAAACTAAATGTTTTTAGGTAAAAAAAAAATTAAAAAAGGCTTTAGTATCCAAAAGTGTACCGAACTTGTCACTTTTTGCTACTCTGTATACCCAACTTTCAAAAATACCATTTAGTATACCGAAGTCTCAAAAACTACCATTTGATATACCCGGTTACCTGTACAGCAGTTAAAATAGATACGGTTAAAATAGAAACATACATGAAAACCCTAAAACACAAAAAGATACGGTTAAAATAGAAACCCTAAAATACAAGCAATTTATCTTCATTACAAACCATAAACATAACGGGAAGAAATAAAAACCCTAAAATAAATATGAAATCGAAGAACACGTTCACAAGAATTGTTTTTATGAAACCCCTAAAATTGATGAAGAAGTCGTTGACAAGGAGGTGATGACCAATCGACTTCCCTAAGAGCTTCGATCAGATCTTCGGTTGTAACAGTCCCCTCTTGAAGAAACCCCAGAATATGTCAAGAACGATGGTGAACAATGATGAGCTTCAACGATGGTGCAGTCCATGGTGACTGCCATGGAGTTCTTGAACGATGGTGACCTTCAAGAGCGATGGTGGCAATGATGACCTTCAAAGTGTCAATGGTGAAGTTGAGATGAAGATCGCATGTGGAATAACCCCACTTTGTATTATTGATTTATTATTATTATTATTATTATTATTATTATTATTATTATATTTTTTCACTTACTTTTAAACAAATATTATACATGTCAGCCTATTAAATGTCACATTAGCAAAACCGATGTCACATTAGTGTTACATGCTGAACAGGTATCGGGATACACTAAATGTTAGTTTTAGAAAGTTGGATACGCTAAATGATAGTTTTCACATGTGAGTATATACAATAGCAAAAAGTGATAACTTCGATATATTTTTAGAAACTAAACTATTTTAAAAAAAGGTGTTTAATACAACACCATCTATACATATACTCTTTCAAAGATTGCAGCTTTCAAGATATATCAAACCATAATAAGATAACATCTTATTTCTTTGTTTCGAAAGTCATTACACAAACAAAATTTACATTACATGCAATTTGTTTGATTATTGAGAATTAAATCAAACAATTGTTAAAATTAAATATAAAGATAGTGTTTTTGTGGGAGGGTTGGGTTAGAAATCAATGGCGTACAGGAGTTGTGGATAGCATGGTGTTTGGCCATTGCCTATTTCACACTTCTTTTGTAGCTTGATTTGCCTCTCTAGCGCTCCTTAGAGACTATTACCTTGGAACAGACTTCAAAATTTCTAAAAAGTTATCATGCTTTGTATTAAAAATAATCACTAACACTATTAATTCTATTAAAAGGTTAACCTTCTCTTACATATACAAGAGAGTTGAATAGTCCTAACTCTCTAATAAAGTATCTATGCTTAACATTCATCATTCACTGTTGTGTTAACGTCGCTTTAGCAAAAACCTTCTTAATCATAACTTCTCTATGCTTAAACCCAGAAAATACTCACGTTACATATGTTTCTAACACTTTAAACTTTTTTATTTTAAATTGATCATATATATCTGTATTTGTTTTACTTTTTATGATTATGAAAATTAATAAATCAAACTACAAATATTATAAAGTGCCAAAATTAATAAACTTTTTTAAATAGCAAAAACACTTCATTTTAACTTCTAAGTGATAAGACAATTTAGGGGTGGCAATCGTGTCGTGTTCGGGTTGACGGGTCGGTGGGTCGTGACCCGAACACGACTCGTATAATTATTCGTGTCAAGATGCGTGACATGACCCGTATAAGTAGAAACCCGACACGACCCGTGTAACCCGTTTAAATATACGGGTTCGCGGGTCATTCAAGGGTCGGCGGGTCATAAACGGGTTGACGGGTCATAAACGGGTTGCGGGTCATTAATTGGTTGGCGAGTTAGTGGGTCTAGTTTTACTAAATTTGTCACTTGTTTATCAAAATACAAATTTTAAATACAAATCATTAAATAAAGTTCAACCCTACCTAAATAGTTTAATCCAAATAAAAAAATTTGATGATTTTAAGAACAATTAAACTACAAGTGATGAGGTCAACTTTTAGTAGTTTCAAAACCGCAAATGAACAAAAGGATACAATAAAATTAAAACGGCGAATGAACAAAAGGAGACAATAAAATTGTTTCTTATTATGTTTAGGATGACTAAGGAGTAAGATAAAAGCCCAAAAACCAAATAGGAAATATGAAATATATAAGGATAAATAGAAAATAAAAAATATCAAAAATATATATACGGGTTGACGGGTCGACCCACGAACCCGCAAGCCAACCGAACACGACCCGTTTATTTATACGGGTTGGCGGGTCAACCCGAAAATGACCCGAACTGTAACACCACTTTTCTAAAATAGCTTTAAAAATTCGTTTGCTTTTGATTAGCATTCTAAAACATCAGAGTTTGCGGAAATCAATCTTACATTACTTTAATGCTAACAACTTAATAAAAAGTAGTGTTAAAAGTACTCTTTTCAAAAGCTTGGAGCTATCCAACTTTGCAAAGCACTGGGGCCTTACCCTTGCTGGAAACTGGTTACCTACATGCACAACATACTAAAACGTAAGCTTTCGCTTAGTGAGCATACAAACTGAACAGATAAACATATAAAGCATGAGTAACTCTTCTTGGCTGTCTCACTTTCAAGCTGAATACCTGTAAAACTGTTCAAATTGTTAACTAGTTCAGGATATAATTACACCTCGCGCGTAATCAATTCCCGATACTCTGTTTGGGTATAAGGATCTCAATATACCCCTATCTCTGTACTGAATAATATATCTGAGTTCTATTATACCTTGAAACAATAATCTTAACTCATTACATAATCATATCACAACGCTGATATCATACTGTTTACCTTGTGCATATATGTATATTAATCGTACTAACTACTATAACACAGTGCTACTGAATCTCACATAATCAATCACATATCAAGCATACAATTGATATACGAATCATTTTAAAGCATATACATATGCTAATCTGGTTAAAGGTAAGTACACTCACCTTATCAGCAGCTAAGCAATTAAGCCCCTCTCACAGAAACGTCAGTCTCTTATTGCCTACAAGCAATAGACATGTGCTACTTAAACTTCTATATACTCTGCGACATCTTAAACTGAACATTAAATTAAGAAACATCTTAACTTGATCCTGACCCTCCCTACGGCCGTAGGATATAATCCCTACGCCCGTAGGACTAATTTTATACCAAATCTCTGTAAAAGCTTTCTACGCCTGTAGTCTACACTTCCTGCGGCCGTAGGAGTTAATATATCAAAAATACACTAAAAAGCTTCGTACGCCCGTAGGGAATAATCCCTGCGGCCGTAGGAACAGTCGGCACAGCAGACCAGTTTACTCTGTTCGAACAGCAGCCGGAAAACTTCAGGTTTTGCCATTTTTATCAATTCTAACTCTGTTTTCCAGCATTTGAACAATACCAAACATATACTACTACTTCAAACACAATAAAATCACAACAAAACACTTGAACACCATACAAACCAAAGATTCAAACTATGAATCCATTTCTTGACCTAAAACTTCAAAGAACTCAAAAAGAATTTATACCTCTTGTTTCTGAATCACTAAAATACTGAAATCATCTAAAAACTTCTTGCTTTCCTGATCAAAATCTCAAACTCCACTCTTGGATGTGTGTGTTCGTAAATGTGTTTTTGGTTTCCTGAACTTTGACTACTAATGAGTCAAATAAGACTCATATATATCTAGAATTTTCTGAAATGACACAAACAGTCCCTGAACTTTTCAAGTTTCTGAATTGGCAAAACTAACCCCTTAACTTGAATTAAGAAACTTTTAAACTTTGGGATGTTACACGCCCGTTTATGCTCAACCCGAACCCGTTTATTTGCGTGTCAGGTTCGTGTCGTGTTTCGTGTCGTGTCGATAATTGACACCCCTATAAGACATACGGGTAGTACAAGTAATGATACATGTAGTACAATTCATGATTCACACCCAACTTCCTCCAAATTAATTAGTTTATGTGCTTTTCATAATAAGAATGAAATATATAGGCTTTTGCAGATTAACTATTGCAAACCAATACATGTTCAACATCTCTCTCCTCATTTTGCTCTATCCTTTTCTATCTATCAACATTTAATATTGAGAATGATTCAAAAATCTCAGTATCAAAGATAGGGGTGGTGTGATTTCTCAATAATGATTGCCACTTAAAGCATATGATATACTTGAAGCATACCATCAGTATGATGTTGTGGACGATCAGTATAGAGGGACACCATTCCATCCATCGGTACCGACAAAAATAATATATATTCGGTATATGAATGAAGAAGAGAGAAAAGAGAGAAAGATGAGACAAGAGGAGAGAAGAGAGAGTGTATTTTTTTAAATAAAATCTTTGAAGCATAAGAAGAGAGAGTAATACAAAAGTTTAAACATGATTAAAACATATAATAGGTTATGCTGATATAACATTCAAGAATAACTAAAGAAATATACACCTGTTGGTGTTGTAACTCAAGAATAACTAAACGTGATGTATCATGTTGTAATTTTTATTGTTGTTGGTGTTCGTGGTTTTTTGTTACAAGTCTTAAATGGTGGATAGGTGCAGTTATTTGCACCTTTGGTTTGTACGAACTACGATTTTATGGTAATGGTATTGCATTTAAAAAAAAAAAAGTATACACCTTATACTCTAGGAAAGGCCTAACGATGCTTAAGATACTCCCTTTGCCTTTAGCAAAAGAATCTAATTTTATATTGAATTTATGGATAAATATAAATTATTTCTCACAATTTATAAATGGGAGGTGATCCTCACACAACAAAAGTGGTTCATGCACAACAATGTTATGCAGCATCAACCTGTACTATGTGTAATAACTACTTGTACATTGTTGTGCATGACTAAAATTTGTTGTGTGAGGATCACCTCCCTTTATAAATAATAATGAGTTAGAGACTATTGAATTGATATGTGATTGACACGAAAATACTAATGTATCTATTAGGGGTGTTCAAAAAAACCGAGTAACCGAGAAACCGACCTGCCCCGCGTGAACCGAAACCGAAAAAACCGATACCCGTAAAACCCGTGACCCGAAAAAACCCGAAAACTAGGGTACCCGCTAAATGCGGGGCGGGTACGGTTTTTAAATTTTGATATCCGCGGGTACCCGCCCCGCCCCGTATGCTTTAAGATATATATATATATATATATATATATATATATATATATATATATATATATATATATATATATATATATATATATATATTGTTTAATATGAAATAACAAAACCATTATAAAAAACTTAAATTGCTCAAAACTACCTAACTTACCTCTAGTAGCCCATACCGTCTCCCCCACTTCATATTTTTAGTTTTGATATCGAGAATTTGCAAGCCTACAACGATCGAGAGTTCAAAATGGAAATACTTAAATCGATCAGAAGTGCCAACTTTGATCATATCGGTTTTTTTTTTGTTTTTACAAAGTTCTCATAGAAGATCTGTTTGATTTCTACTAGTGATTTATTCATTATTGTTGACTAGTTTCTTCCGTTGTTTATTGTTTTATTATGAATCTAAACTTGTTGAAAACAACAAATATATAAAAATTCAATTTTAGGGTACCCGTGACCCGAACCGTGGATACCCGCCTCCATTCGGGTACCCGCACAACGGGTACCCGCTGCTTGCGGTTCGGTTTCGGTTTTTGATATTAGATACCCGCCCCGCAGTTGCGGGTTACAAAAAAGCCACTACCCGCCCCGCCCCGCCCCGCCCCGTGAACACCCCTAGTATCTATTAAAAGAAATACGTTTGATCCAGGGAAGGTGATCGTTGAGATCGTTTCACGGAATCTAATCAACATTGGGTTGCAGTGTGGGCCCCAACTTTCTCCCCTGTCCCTCTCCAAACTTCTCTCAAAATAAAAATATTTTTTAAAAATTAATAAAAGAAAATAATATATTTTTGTTTGCTTTATTTTTCTACTATTTCAAGATGACATATGAAGTTTATAAAATTTCTTTTTTCATCTCTTTTATTAATTTTTACAATTTTGTTGATCTTGTAAGTGTAAATAAAAATAAAAATAAAAACTAAAAAGATATGTCAAATCTCTTAATAAAAAATATACTGGCAGAAATTGAAATGAAAATACCCTTTGATTTCTTCAAACTTCCTGAAAAGCTAAACGAAAGGCCCAGGAAGCTTGTTTTAAACTTTAAAGTATCCACCCGGCCACTACGATCATGCCACGTAGCAGATAGCGGCAGCCCATCGCCCAACACGTATAAAAATATTTAACCGTGTAATCACCTCTATTATCAAATTAATTCTTTTACACCAATGATGATTTCATTTTATCTATACACTATCATCTTTAATGTAATTGTATAAATGAGAGATAATATTATTTTAGATAATAAAGATTTATATAAAAAAGTCATGGTATGCGTAGTGAGTGAGTTTTTATTTTTGAAGTTCCGTAACGTTATAGATTTTTTTCTTAATATTAACGTAAGATAAATAATCATAATACTTTCTATAAAATCGTGACGATGTTTCGTATTCGAAAAAACGCGTCCTTTACTAAATTTAGAATATTAAATAAAAGTAATTAATTACAAAATATTGTTCTCAAACATTTAATAACTTTTTTTTTATAAATGATCCAATAAAAAAACATAAGTGAGTTGTCTTCAGATTGCTAAAGCATTTCTAGGGTCCCGTATTGAAAAGATAGGAACAACAACAATAATCATAAAACTTAACAAACATATATCATTTCTATGGCATGTACATATCATTCACATCATCTATGATCACATATCATTTCAATAATATGAAGCACTGCACTAATAAACATTTCACACTTTAAGTACCAGTTGACTACCCAAGTCTTACCAAGGTTTTCACATGTTTGATTGTGTCCAATTTGTGCTTTCACCACAATATAGCACAATCCTTCACTTCAAGCATAAACACGTTAGTTACACTTTCATATATACATTTCATGCGCATTTCACACTAATGTAATGAGAAAGTGTAACTCACCAGGTTACAGTACAAGCAATAATAATCGTACATTTTAGTTATGTATATGGAAGATTCACGTCTACCAACAATCATCTACAGTTATGGTTTCCACGTTATTAGATATTTTTTAAGGCCACATATCTTATGCACACTGACACCCTATGGAATCCCTAGAAACTCATCACACAAATCATTTTGTGATTCCCCACGATTTGCGATTGAGGCCAGCACTCAATTTACGATTTAGTACACTACGTTTTGTGACTGGAACTATTGGTAAGATTTATGATTGGGACTATTGGTATGTTTTACGATTGGTTTAGTGTGCATGTGTTTACGATTGTGTCCTAACCCTTGATCTGTGATTCCACACACATCGTGAATTAAGATTGTACCTAAGCCATGATATACGATATATAATCCTTTGAGGTTTTCAATTCACAATCTACGATTTCAATTTGCGATTCGACTTTAGGATCTTGTTAGACGATTCTGAAGTTAGATGAGGTATGGGTATACTCGTCCCGCCCCGTCCCACCTTGTACCGCTCCGATATATATATATATATATATATATATATATATATATATATATATATATATATATATATATATATATATATATATATATATATATATATATATAGGGAATGGTTAAACAAAGAACCTCTCTTAAACATGGAACCTAAAGAACCACCCTAGTGATGACATGTGGCATTTTGATAAGGGGCAAAACTGGAAAATTGGAAGAAAAAAAAAAAGACCCACGCGCCCAGCACCACCTCCAGCTAACTTAAAGGAAAAAAAAGAAAAAAACCCCATTCAATTTTAAATCATCATAACTTATTCGTTTTTAAGAATTTTAGCAAAAAAATTATATCAATAGATTCAGTTTCCCGTCTTCTTTCAAACAAGACCAGACTTGATATATTTTTGAAACTTTTTTTTTCAAAATGCAAAAAATTCAGAATTTGCATTTTAGTCTGGGTTTCACTCATGATTGCTAAATGCAAAAAATGTAAAATGCAAATTATCGAAGATGCATGTCAAGCAGATGCTTACAAAATGCAAATTATGAAAATGCAAAATGCAAACCCAATATAATTCAATGAAGATGCAGCTCAAAATGCAAAATTACATTTTCAAAACCCAAAATGCAAAATACATACGCAACACAAAATGCAACCCAAAATGCAAATTGCATATTTAAAACCAAAAATACAAAATTCCATATACAACGCTACAGTGCAAAATTTCCAGAAATGCAAAATAAAAAATAACACTACAAAAAAATTACAAATGAAAATACTCTCCAATTGGTTGAGAGCTTTAGCAACAATTTCAAAAAACCAATTCAAATGAAGAATCAACGCCACCGAACCGGTCACACCAAATAGATCTCAAATTAATTCTTCTTTGTCGTCGTTTTTGTTGGTCTGCACACCGACTTACTGCATCGATTTCCAAAAAAAAAGTTAATTAGAACCCACGATTGCAAAATTTGCAATCATATATTGCATTGATTCTTACAAAAAATTAATTATAAGTTGCATCGATTTCATATATTAATTATATATTAACTATAAGCTGCAAATTTGCAATCATATGTTCCATATATTAATTATATACTGCATCGAGAGAATCGATTCCATAATATTAGTTATAATTTGCATCGATTGTGTAATATTTCATATATATATAATTACAACCAAGAAACATTAGAAATGGTCGACGGTAAAAGGAATTCTCCGGCGGCGGCGATGTAGCGAGAGTTTAGGAGACCTGCACTTGATTTTTTTAGGGACTACCGAAACTACCCCTAATATATGTTATAGATTAGTTAAAAATGGGTTTTTTAATATAAAGTTTAGATTTAATTACAGCCCTTGATTTATGGATCTAATGGTCATAAATGGTTCTTTAGGTTCTTTATTTAAGGAGAGGTTCTTTGTTGATGCAATTTATATATATATATATATATATATATATACTATAAAAAATAAAATTATATATATAATGAAAATAAAATTACATATCAAATTATAATAAAAATAGAAATACATTTGGGATTTTTATAATTTGAACCTTCAATCCTTCACTTTGTACTTGGTTACTCACGCCTCGACTGTAACCCTCAGTCTCACTTCACTCCTTGCACTCTAAAAATCTACCCTATCTAGTATCTACTATATAAAAAAGATCGAAGATCTTAACCTGTATTAAAAATGTAATAATATTAAATTTCCTATCACTATTGATCCTATACTATACGTTTCCCATATTTTAGGTAAAGTTGTTTAAATCTGATTATTATAGGTTGGTATTCAGAGTTTGGAAAAGAAAGTTATTAAGTTAGAGAAAATAAAATTATTACTATTATAATAATTATTATTCAAAAAATGTTGCTTAATCATTTTATTATAAAAAAAATATTAAACCCATATCAAAATTATTATCCTATCAAAAAAGGAAGAATATTTTATACTCATATCAATTTTACTAAAAATAAACGATGCCATTTATTTTCATTATTTTCTGTTTTTTGTTCTTTCTTTTAACTTTATTATATATTCTATTTTTTTTAATAAGTGAATAATAACGTTAATAAATAACTTAAATAATAATAATAATAATAATAATAATAATGGCTCCACCCCATTGCCAAGGGATGGAATCATGGAAATATGTCAGGTAACGAGACAAATACGGAGTAGGAGACAAACACCTATCGCTTCTTAATGTATTTTTAGGACATTATGTTTGCCATCATGTTACCTTTGCCATCCTCCTATGCTTTATTCCCTCCCTCTTCTCTCATTAATTAACTTCATACCCTACTCCTTTAATATAACTATATTCATATAATTTATTAATTCTGTGATGTATAAACATTCTTATTCATTAAAACTTAAAAGAGACGACTATATCCAAACCATCATCTAAATGGCAACTTCAGTGTTATATTAGTTTTTCACTATCTATCACTTTTATATATGTATCCTAGTAAAACCTCTGTAATGGTTCTTGTTTTGCCTTACCACCACTAGCCACCTTTTTTTATTATAATAAAATAAAGAAAAGAATCTAATAAGATATCCTTTTGATGTGTTCACCTTAACAGAGTACCTTTTATTACGTGACGGTAAGTTTAATGTATATAATGTCACTCTATATCCCTATATATCAATTTTAACAATCTATTAATCTAATACCATTATTTTTGGACATCGCATGGTTATCTATAATTTTGGCACCTAGCCTTTTTGTAATATCAAAACATTTACTTCTTAATGAAGTTACAAAGTATTTATATTACTATCAAAAACAAAATATCAAAACAGTTTATTTGTTCAAACATTTAGATATTGAAAAAATATAAATGATATATTCTTCTACTTATCATAAGATAACATATGAAATTCATTAATTTTTTCCTCACTTTCTACATAAATTTTAATTAAAACTTCTAATAATCTTTTAAATAGGAGATTAAATTTAAAGAAAATAAATAAGAAAATATATTACCCCTCAATAAAATATAAGATGATAATCTTGAAAGTTTTCTTAAGATCATGATGCATCCCAGAGACTTGTTTACGCATTAGAATCAATCAATCAATCAATTAGCTTGACTTTGACTAATTGACTTGTAGTAATATAGTTGAATAACCTAGCTTTGATTTGTATTCTTGGACACTCCACATGCGAAATGAAATTTTGAGTCTTACTCCTATTGAGTTTGACCCACTGATCGTTACATGTGTGATAAAGAGAGACAATCCTTACGGGCCTGATTTGTATATAATAGATGTTGATCATATACTAAGTAGTTAATAGTATATGTTACAAGTTGATTATTTATATATATATATATATATATATATGGGATGGTTCAAACGAGAACTGTTTTTCGTACGAGAACTACGAGATTCAATGTCAGTCGTTCCTTGGATACGAGAAGTTCATGGATGGAGAGCGTGGAGGGGATCAAGTGTGGCAGGGTGCATGTGAGAAATTCATGGGTGGGCAATGACATTGAAGGAGGGGGAATTGGACGGCTCAGATTGGTTCTCTCAGTTCTCGTACGAAAAACAGTTCTCATTTGAACCCAATTATATATAAGATACTAAATGTAAGGAGAAACAGGAGCATGACACGTGTCAAAGTTGTTTAAAGGGTAAAATAGGAATCACATTAAGTTCTCTCCCCCACGTTCAAATTTTAACCTACATATTCTCTCACGTACTGATGATATGTATCAAACCCTAGATCTGAAATTTGCGCACCACTGTCGTCGATCGACCAAGCTGAGCACCACCTTCTCCGTGACGCCGGCTGCCATCTCCGCATAACATGTCGCCGGCTGCCATCTCTGCCATCTACACAGTCAACGTTCTCTGCAACATCCGCCGCCACTGGTTTTGCTACGCCGCCGCCGCCTCTGGTTTTGCTACGTCACCACCGCTGGCACGCTCTAGATCTGCAATAACGGACCTCCACCGCCATATGTGAATCCCGTCGCTGACCACCATCACCCTCCGCCATATGTGCATCGCTGCTGGTTCAAGACATCTCTGTCTTCGTCGCCGTCTAAGTAATTGTCTTGCATCAGATTAGGGTTACGCCACCACCGCACATATTAGGGTTCGGCGCTGCCACAGATTAGGGCTTCACCACCAGACGTCTTTGTGCACCAGGTTCTGTGAATCGAAAGTTATTTTTTTTGTACATCTAACCGGCGG
Source organism: Pulicaria dysenterica (assembly GCA_947179395.2). Classification (NCBI taxonomy): domain Eukaryota; kingdom Viridiplantae; phylum Streptophyta; class Magnoliopsida; order Asterales; family Asteraceae; genus Pulicaria; species Pulicaria dysenterica. The sequence continues at coordinate 98,212,541 of OX359290.1, read as the reverse complement.
AGAGAACTGACGGTGACTGTGTTTTTGTGACTATGTGCATCTGGCAATGGTGACTGTTTTGTGCATCTGGCCGGTGGAACAGAGAACCGATGGTGACTGTGTTTGTGCATCTGGCCGACAAGTGTGGTAGTTGATCGGCGATTTTAGGGCTTCACGTCCTCAGAAACTGTTCCCGGTTTATTTATTTGGTTGATTTGTCCTTTGTACCCTTTTCTCTTTTTTTTTGTTGACTTGGGAAGAGATCCTATGGTTCAGATCTCTCCTTACATTTAGTACCATAACATTTTTTGTACTATAATCCTACCCTATATATATATATATATATATATATATATATATATATATATATATATATATAGAAAATGGATCAATATAGAACCATTATTTAAATATAGAACCATAGAACCAATCTGGACCATTTGATCATCAAAATCAATGGATGAGATTGAATATGACATAATTGTAATTATCATGTTTAATTAATATGTAAAAGGGCAAACATGGAAACCCCTCCTCCCCTAACAAACACACATTTAAAAAAAAATACCCCCCAAAACTTTAAATTATCATAACTTTTTAAGTTTTGTGAATTTAAACAAAAAAATTATACCAATCTTTTAGTTTTTTAATCCTCTTTCAATCAAGACCACTCTTCCCATATTTTTCTAATTTTTTTTTGAAAATGCAAATTTTGTTTGCATTTTGGGCTGCATTTTCATTGAAACATTTTGAAGTTGCATTTTGCATTTTCATATTTTGCATTTTCGAAAGCATCTCCATGACCTGTATGTTCATATTTTGCATTTTTTGATTTTTTGATTTTTTGCATTTTGCATTTTAGAATGAAACTCAGCTCAAAATGCCAAACTTTGCATTTTTAAAAAAAAAAAAATTTCAAAAATATATCAAATCCGGTCTTGTTTGAAAGAGAACGAAAAACTGAATCTAACGATATAGTTTTTTTGCTAAAATTCTTAAAAACGAATAAGTTATGATGATTTAAAGATTGTGGGGGTTTTGTTTTTTTTTCAAAAAAGTTGTTGGAGTGATGAACTATAGGCGCGTGAGTTTTTTTTTTTTTTTAATTTCCAGTTTTGTCCTCAATTAAAATGCCACTTGTCATCATTTGGGGTGGTTCTTTAGGTTTTATGTTTAAGAGAGGTTCTATATGGATCATTACCCTATATTATATATATATATATAGGGGAGGGTTAATGCGAGAACCGTTGTTAGTGCGAGAACCAATCACGGCCGTTCCTTGAGTATGGGAAGTTTCATGGATGGTGAGCGTGGAGGGATAGAGTGTGGCAGGGTGCATGTGAGGAATTCATGGGTGGGCAATGACATTAAAAGTGGGGGAATTTGACGGCTCAGATTTGTTCTCGCGGTTCTTGCACTAAGAATGGTTCTCGCATGAACTTTTTCCTATATATATATAGTGGGAGGTTAAAATGAGAACCTTAAATAAAGTGAGAATGGGAGACTCAATCTTAGCCGTCCAATTCCCCCTCTTTCAATGTTGTTGCCTACCCATGAATTCCTCACATGCACACTGCCACACTTTATCCCCTCACGCTCTCCATCCATTAATTTCACTTACAAAATGAACGACCGAGATCGAGTCTCTCATTCTCATTTAATTTCTCATTCTTTTTTGAACATTCCTATATATATATATATATTATTGTGTATAAATAACCTTGTTGTGCACATGTCACCACATTTAAAAAATTGTGTTTAAAATGATATAAAATACGGTGTATAGATTATGTCAAAATGATCTATTTCATTTCGTTTTGCATTCCTTTCAGAGGCGTCTTGTAAATTTATAAGTCGTTGTGCGAATAGGAAAAGTGTACCTTCTTTATGTACACACATATAAGGAAAAATTTAGTAAAACTACAATATTTGTTATATCATTAACTAAAACAAAAGAACCGTACGATAAAAATTTTATACTATATAATTTTATGAATAATGAAGTTCTCTTATCATTATTGAAAGCAATTTTTTTTTGAATCAAATCTTTATAACAAATACCCTCTCGAAAATATTGTTCTTTATAGCTATTAGTTTCAATTCATTAAATCTTTCTTGTGACATTCTATGTTAAACTTTAACAAATTAAGTTTTGAAAAACTTGTTTATACACATATTAACATTATTATAACAGTCAACAAACCCCATTAAAAAATATCCCTAATTCCTTCATATTAGAAAATTTGTGGTTTTTTTATATGCAGAAACCTAACAAAACTCAGAATGGAATGAAAATGAAATTTCTGCTTTTGGAACATAAACATAACATGAATGAAACATCTGTTTTGTTGATTAGTAGAAAATCTTGACATTTCTTTCTTGTCATCATCCTACTTTTTGGAACAAATGTTTTATTTTTGAGGAATTCATTTATGAAAGTCATCAATCATAATTCATAACTAATTTTTTCTAACGGCAACAAAAAGCTAGATTGTTAAAATAAAAGTTTTTGTTCGACCATCACTTAACATGTAAAAATATATTAATCTAATAAGATGCTAAAAAAATATATATATACACGAAATAAATTTAAAAAAACGCCAACAGATATCAATCATTAGTAATTGCAATGCTGCATCGACATACGTACAGTAATCCTTGAAATCTTGACATCTATGCATTCGTGGAGTTCATTTATTGGTTTCAATTTTTAACAACGCGGTTTGGCATTACCCTCTTGCTCAAGTCAAATTAAAGTTGGTTTGGATTTCTAATTATAAAGAAATTATTAAACTGCCTTTCAAAAAAAAGAAATTATTAAACTTAAGATTGTCAAATGAAAATTTTACTGTAAATTATTTGAGAAATGATTTATCCTCCTACTTTTTGTTCCTACTTATTCTCCTACTCACTAGATCAAGACAAGTGTCAAAATCAATGGATGATATAAGGAAAGAGAAATAGTGCATTACACATGTTAAACACTGAGTGGGTAGGAGGATGAAGTAGGAACAAAAAGTAGGAGGATATATCATTTCTCAAATTATTTTATTGTTTATAAGATCGGAATCGAATAATTATATCGGAAAATCCTGCTCAAATTTTTTTGTATTCTATACATAATTTAATTATCCTTTATAGTCAATTCACAAAACTACCACTTATATAAAACCAATATTCATTTAGTTTTTCATTAATACTCCTAATAAAATTTGCACATTTCACTCTTTAATTTTTATAGTTATATATTTGACCTATTATTATTATTATTATTATTATTATTATTATTATTTTTTTTTTTTTGAAAAACCTATTATTATTATTATTATTAATATTATTATTATTATTATTATTATTATTATTATTATTATTAATATTATTATTATTATTATTATTGTTATTATTATTATTATTATTATTATTATTATTATTATTATTAAATTTGCTTATAATCATTTCAAATAGGGTGAGATTTTCTATTAAAAACATAAATAAAACAGTAGCGCTAATTACAACAAAATGTATGTATAAACCTACGTATATGTTTTGTATGTATTTTACTTTAAAATATAAATTTTTATATAGCAAACTTTTAAAGCGCCTCACTTTTGAAAGGTAGCATGTCAAAAGATAAGATTTTAAGTAAAATACATAAAATAGTAAAATGTGAATATTTGGATGTTTTCCTTTGAGGTCCATCTAAGACCAGAAGATTACTATATATATTATAGTGGTTAACATCTTAACACTCATTTTCTTATAATACTATATAACTTCAATAGTATGCGACTCTAAATCGATTAACCTAACTTGAAAAACTACGTCATCTAGACATCTAGCAATAATAAAAAAAAAATTTATAGTAGCTTTATTATGTCGTAACGTGAGAGCCTACAATACCTTGTCTATATCAAATAGTAATATTCTGACAAATAAATATGAGGTAAATTACATAAAAAACTAATTAATGTTGTTTTAATTACCATTATATACAATAAATTTTTTATTTTAAAGCAAGATAATCAGTTTTTATAATCCTCTTACTATATGTAAAATTGTTATATATAATGGGAATTTGATAAGTTTATTGTATATATAATGGTAACTATATATGAGACACAGAACAAAGTTGTTTACATAAATAAAAGAGCGATGAAAGTTGTTTATATTTTTTTTAAGAAAAAAATTCATTACATTTAATGATAACTAAGATAAAATTCATTCTATTTTCATATAATTTAATTACCATTAATACAAGATTAAAAATTTAAACATGATATTAATAGAACCGTATATAAAAGTATGGCAAAAAAACGTTTATAACATGTAATTTCATTATTCATTAATATTTTATATTCTTATTTACATACTTGCTCTTAACACCATAATTTATCCAGTACGATATTCTATACCGAATTATCATTTAATACTTTAAAATAAACAAAAACAAAAAGAAATTGTTTTATAGACAATTACATTAGTAATAGATATCATCATTAAGGAGGGATCAATTAAGTCAAGAAAAGTTGATAGACTTGATTTGGTTAAGAGTAAGACATTGGTGTAATGCAAAATGGCCAGAACTCGTCAAGTCTCCTTTAGATATCAGTGTGAACCCATCTGCTACTTTGAAGGGTGTAGGGATTTTGAAGAACATTGAGTGTGTTTCATGGAATGAAAGGTTAGAGACTATTGTTTTATGTGTAGACGGGGCTGTCAAGAGAGATGGCTGTAGGGCAGGTATAGGGGGAGTGATTAGGATCGGGTTTAGGGACGCTCAGATAGGAGCTTTTTCTAAAGCTATTGATATGTGCTCTCCACTTAGGGCTGAATTGGAGGCCATGTACTTTGGATTATTGGTAATTAGAAGTAATAAGTCGTTGTGTGATAAATATGTTAAGATGTGTTAAGATTCTTCAACAGCTGTGGGTTTGGTTAATAACAAGGCAAATGCTCAAAAAGACGTGGAAGATGTTCTTTCCAGAATTCGGAAGCTTATAGAGTTGTTTAAGGGTCTTGTTGTCAACGTTATTCCAAGAGAGCTGAACAAGGAGGCGGACGCCTTGGCTAAGAAAGGGGTATTGAGAGTTGGTCCTTGGATTGGGTGGGCATAGGAGGATAGGAGGTTTTGTGTGCTTTGTTGTTTTTGTCCTTGTTTATGACAGGTATTGTTCTAATGTGTATTGCGAAGTATTGTGGTTTGGTGTGTGTATACAGAGTATGCTGGTGGCGGAAAATGTGCTCTCGAGTTGGCTATGTTAAGTATGGTAAGGTATAGTGTCTTATTTCATGGTGCTTTGGAAAAGTTGGTGTGTTAATGGTGACATGGTGTGAGTCTTACGGTGTTTGTGCGTGCGTGTGAGGTGTGTTGTGCGTGAGTGTGTGGTGTGAGATTTATAGTGGTGAGAGTCTTATAGTATCTTATGGTGTGATGTGCGTGCGTGTGAGGTGTGTTTGTGCTGCGTGTATGCATGCGGGTTTATGGTTAGGGTGTTGTGGTATTGTAAGTTCTTGCAGGTTGACGTGTTGTTGGAGTCATAAGGCTGCTTGGTGGAATAGTTGTAATCTTTTGGGGTTGGGGTGATTGGTGCGGGTTGGAGTTAAGGTGTCTTGGTGAGACTGGTAGTTTTTGTGATGATGGTTAGGCCGTGGTTGTTTTAATTTATTTTGTTTTATGTATGTTTCTCGCGTTTGGGGGGAACCTTGTGGGTTGGGTTGGAGTCATAAGGGGGGTCTAGGAGTTCCAACTTGGTATGCTCTTTCTGTTCTTATATGTGGCGTACGGGGACACTAAATACTATCACACACGTACACTTTGCTGACTATGAGCATCCAGTGGGGCGGGGGTTTTGGAGTTTTTGTCTGAGCAGGGGATCTGCTGTTGTATTGAAAGCCAGGCGTAAGGTGGATACCCTTTAATTCCATTAATTTGAATACGAATGGAAACCCTTCGAGCTCCAGAGTCATTCATTGATAGTTATGTGTACTATAAGGTCAGATTAGAGTCATGTGTTGGGGTCAGGTCTGGGCACTAGTAGATTGGGTGGTTCAATATTAGAAGTACGATGGTCTTATAACATCTCTGCAATTTTGGGTGTGGGTGAGAGAGGGGTGGGAGGAAAAGATCTATGTTATGTTCGACAGGGGTCAAGCCGGAGATGGGAGGAGACATACTACATTTGGTGCAAGGGGTTAGGAGGTCGGTGGTGTGGTATGGTGGTTCCCAAACCCTTATTAACCCGTTGAGCCCCAGATTCTTTTCATTGTGTGTGACATGAAGGTGGTGGGTGATAATATTTTGTATGAGGGATGTGTTTAGTGAGGTTCCCTGTGCGTGTTTGAAGCCTGTTGAGCCACAAATTCTGTTCTAATTAGTGGGTGTTTATACCTAAATTGTGTGAGAGAGCTGCTTAAACACCCCTAACTATTTGGGTTTATGGGCGGGTGAAATGGAACATGGGCCTTATGCTGTTTGAATACTATTGCAAATTTCTGAAACATGATGGAACAGTTAAGTGTATTCTATATCATCTATCTGAAAGTAAACAATCATGAAACATGAAAGTGGTGATAATGTGGAAGCTGCAAGATGATGATTAAGGTAATCGTGAGGTGTATGTATTGTCCTGGCTGCTATCGGCCTGTTGATCAGCGAAAAAGCAACACCAAAGCTGTTTCGCTGTAGGTTAGGAGGTCCAAGCTGCAATGGTAGCCTTAATATAATCGTATACATGGGAAACTGTATTGTTTGGATGGTGTTGCAAATATAAAGGGGGAGGTCTGCATAATCGAGTGATGGAAAAGACAACTAAGTTGAAATGTGAAGAAGCCTTGATAAGGAGGAAACAAAACAAACATATGAGAAAGAAAGGCGCCATTACAAAGGGTATTCCGAGTACAAAGGGGCATAAGTGATATGAGACTTACTTGAGCTTTAATTGTTGAGGAAGACTTCATGGGTGTGGATCTGGTGGTTACTGTATGTTGTGCAAGGAAGCAGTATTGACGGAGGACTCCTATTCGATAAAAGTGGAAGGAAGGAAAACAATGGGACATTTTGTGTGAGGGTGCTGCGACTTGGATGAGTAAAAGGGTAGTGGCAGAACCATGAATTAGTATGTAAGTAGTACTTGTCAAAAGAGGGGTGTGACCTCTGCTTCTTCAACGCAGGCTTATTTGTGTGCTTTAGCACTAGTACACCATGCATTTAAAGGTGTACTTAGTGCTAGTGAGTCATGTTGGGTCGGTCAGTTTGAGTTGGTGAGACAATAAATGTATTGTAAGACATTTTTAAGCTCTAATAAATATCTCATGCTGTTAAAAAAAAAATAGATCTCATCATTAAATTTTTGATATTATTTTATATTTTTTTCATAATGAGTGATGTTAACGAAATATGTACGTTAACCTATTTTATAACATAATTTATACTCAAAATTGGTTATATTTTAGTTTTTACATATAATCTGAATTTATAAAAATAGAAAAGATAAATTTAAAGAACATGAAATTCTTTCATATGTAAAATAAAATCGGTTATACCCTCCGTGCACACAAGTTTGTATCGCTTTATAAAGCATTTGTGTCTTTTTTTTTTTGGTTTAGTTAATCAAAATATATTTCAACTTCACAAGTTTTGCTATTTTTTAAAAGCAAGCAAATACAAATACCATTACCAAACTAACTAAGTACATTCTAGAGGCGGCAAAACCTTTCCATTTTGCAAGACTTAAAATGAAAGGTAGCCCCATAAAACTATACAAATGGACCCAGATGTACTCCCCACCAACAAACTTGAATACATGAACAACAAAGAACACTAAAAAAAGGAATTGAACACATAACCAAAGCCAAGTTTATTAAAGAAACAAATGGTGGTCCAGCAAGAGTCAAGAGCTTGGTGCATCTGTCGGAAGTAGTGACCAATCAGAGCACAAACCAATACTATTCCTCGATCTAGAATGAATCCAAACGCAAGTTTGCTGTTGAAAATTTGAGAATGCCACGCCCAATTTCTGTTTGTGTTGATCAAAAAATCACTTTGTTCCGATGTCGCCATATTAAGTAAATGAAGGACCAAACTGTAGCTTGCCATTTATTTTTAATATCTTGACTATTCCACGCAGGCTCTTCTAAATTAATTAACTCCAAAACCGAAGAAGGATTAACATTCTTTAACCCCCACTATTTGAATACTTTTTTCCACAATTTTTGAGCTTCCACGCACATTAAAAAGACGTGGTCTTATGTTTCCAAGTCTAGCTCACATATGGGGCAGAGAATTGTGACTAACTCTATACCCAGTTGATCTAACTTAGTTCTAACCGGTACTCTACCATGCCTTAGCCTCCATAAAGATTATCATTTTTCCGGAACCCGTTTATTCAATAATGTTACTGCTGCATTTTGTGTGACCTTCAAAACTTTTCATCTATCATCTTTCTCATTTCTCTTACCTAGTCGCCTTTGTTTCCAAGCCACCATTTCCTTTTGGCGACCTTGTCTTTAGTCGGCCTGATACTCCCCAATATGTTGATCAAGTTGTCGAATTCATCCAAATCTCTGCCTCTGATTTCCCTTCTCCACTTCCAATTCCATGTCCAATTGCCATTTTCCCACCAACCTCTCTCAACAACTTTGGTCTCTTTATTTACCTCCAATCTAAACAGTCTTTGAAATACATCGCATAATTTGAAGGGTCTCATGATGAGGGGTTCGAACTATGTGTCTTTCTTTCTTTATGAGTTTTGCTATCGTATGTATATAAATTTTAGAACTACCTTTTAATATATTGAACTTTGAAATTTTTTTATTAATGTATGGAGCCTCAACCTTTATACATTTTGTTATTATATGTTTCCAATTTTGAAACTAAATACAAAAATGGTGATTTTATAGTTCTACTATCTAAAAGGAAAGTTTGAAAACTGAATACATACAACAGTAAAATGTGTAAAGTTAAATACATATTTATGAGCTAAACCCATTTTTAAGACCCATATGTAAAATAAAACTGGTTACACGCCTGCGTATACACAAGTTTGTACTACTTTATAAAGCATCTGTGCCTTTTTTTAGTTTAGTTAATCAAAATATATTCAACTGTACAAGTTTTTCTATTGTATGTATTCAAATTTCAGAAATACCATTTAATATACTGAAATTTGAAAATTTCTTTTAATGTATGGAACCCTTTCCATTTTATGTTAGGTAAGTAATACAACACTTTTAGACAATTATTTTTCAAACTTTTAGAAGTTACATAAATTAAATAAGTTGTAATATATCTACATATATAAATAGAGGGTGTTCGAGAACTGTTTTTATTGCCATTACCGAGAGAACCGTTTGTGAACATTGATCCCTAACTAATCAATAGTTAATATTATTTATGACAAACATGTATTTAATCAAAAGGATAGTCATCATTTTCACTTTCATTAAAACTTGGAGGGGCATTTTAGACAACTTGTCTAAATAAATGAGGGAACCACTTATCTTCACCTTGTTGAAACTAAAATATCTACAAAACACAATTGTATTAATATATGAAAATTATATCAAATCAACAAGAAAATTATGCTCTTTAATTTGACACTGATATTGCTATATATTTGTTTAAAAATTGTTTTTGTTGGGTTTTAATTTTAAGTACAACTTCGGTTATGTGCACAAGAGCACCATATTACTGGGTTTTTGCTCCAGCACAAGTGCAAATGGTGCACATATGCACCACAAGTGTAAGTGCATATGTGCATTTTACTCCGGATTTTGTTCTAGCACATGTGCACCAAGATGTACGTCTGCATATGTATAGTGCACCAAGATGCATTGTACCTACATCGTAATTAGGTATTTGGAGATAGTTGGATCATAGTGAAAAATAGAAATAAAGATGGTGGTCTACGACGTTAGTTAGATCAGAGAGAGAAACGAGGGATGGAGACGACGAGGAAGATAGCGTCGCTTGGTAGTGGGTCTGGTGGCCGGTGGATGGCGATGAACTGTGGGTTAGGTGGTCCACGGTATTTCATATCGGGTTTCGATCGATGGTGAAATGAGGATGGGGTGGCACAGGTTTATCAATGGTGGACGGTGGTCATGTGAAGAAGGAGGGAGGGTTGTTGTCATCGATGATAAAGAATGTGTCGTCGGTGGTTGTTACCGTTAGTTGAGAGGGGGAGGGAGAGAACATAGATCTAGAATTTGGGTGTGGGTCTCCAACATCTGTTGTGTTTCATACATAAAAAAGGCCAACATACTATTTTCTTTTAAAATTAAATTAAAAAACATTTAATTGATTGATTTGTTCATAAGTTTTACGGTATTCACAATAATAATGGTATAAACCTTTTAAAACTCTTGAAATTATGAAACAATCATTTTTAAAGTCTTGAAATTATAAAAGTTAAGTAATTATGAATTTTAAAGATGAATTCGGGAAAAAAACTAAATAAATTTGTTTTAAACTATTAAAAATATTCTCTAACGGAATAAGTCCATAAATGTTTAAAGTTTAATCTTGGAAAGAAAGTAAAAAAATTCCTTTCACCCATGATTTATTCTATTTTCCTAATTTTTAATTGATTTAAAATATTATATTATAAGAATTGATCATTATCCTAATTCAATAATTAATATTAATTGTGACAAACATGTATTTAATTAGAAACACACATGTCATAATCATTTTCAATAAAACTTGGAGGGCATTTGGATCTACTTATCTAATAAAGAGGGGACCATTTATCCAATTATCCCCACTTTATTAAAGCTAAAATATATATGAAAAGAAACAATATTAATATACGAAAATTATAATAAGTTAACAAAAATTATGTTTTTAATTAGACACCGATATTACTATCTTTTGTAAAGGAAAAAAAAAATATTTTTGCTGGGTTTTAATTTTCACCACAACTTTGGTTTTGTTTACTTAATATGTTTAATACGTATCTGGCTTTAAGTATATATAGTGTTACATATTTCCTTACCATAACATAAGATTATCTGTTTCGCTACACTAGCTAACGGTTTTATTTCACGGTTTTAGTACTTTAATTTATGATGTTATAAGATTATATACAACTTAATATTGATTAATGTAGTTTGGTTATTAGAAAAAAAAATAAACAAAAACATGTATCAAAATATCAAATACTTTGAGTCTATAAAAGGTAACGTAAATATAGATTTGTTTCAAGTGATACGTTTTTGTTATTTTTACGTTACACCCTACACTTGCAAATCTTTTCACTTTATCCTATCATATTAATTTTGTTTCAAATAAATCAAATCAGAAGATTCAAAAAATTGACCATTTGAACCCGGATAATAGTTTTAAACTTTTAATGATATTAATATGATAGAATATCCTTTTTTGACATTATTACTTTAATAATGTTAGACACGTATAATAATTTGACATTATTATGATTTTCTATATAGATTTCTAATTTTCATTTTAAAGACCTTTATGATTACATGGCCACAAAAATAGCAAGAGGGCCATTTCTTTATACATCATTTTATAGTAAAATTGTTTTTGGTTTAAATTATTCTTAATGCTATAATATGTGTTCTACTAATTTTTTTCAATAAAATGTTCATATACACAGTTTAACTATTTCTTTGACGATTTCTTCTAATCTCTCGGCCATGTAAGAGAGATGACTACACATAGGTCTCTTTTCAAGACTTTATAGACTTTTTACACTACGTTGTTTTTAAATAGTTTTGTATGAATTACTGCTTTTAACAAGTTTTTTCTTTTTGAAGGGAACTGAAGTGCATAAGCTAAATGTTTCCGAATCTTCATTAGGTTATCTAAGATGTCTGCTAATAAGGATTGAAACTAGGTCTCTTTTTGAACTACTCACCATGTTCGTCAAGAAAAACGCATGGCGTAGCTTTACTCGAGTGAACCAAAATTAAGAATCACCAAAGAATCTCAACAAAAAAGGGCAAATAAAGAAACAATATAATATAAAAAAAGGCCAAAGGGTGGATTAATGGTCACTAGATATAAAGTGTCCGCCATAAAACAAAAGGACAACCCCGCAATGCTAAATAAATGCTTGATTGATTGATTGGATTTATTACGTGTGTTACCTCAATACCAAGAATATGACCTAATTTTATGTAATCCATCTACTAATCTTTAGTGGTGGTTGAGGTCCCAATTGTAATTTCATGTATCATCAACCTAAATCAGTTAGTACCGTTTGATCTCTTCATGATTATGTTTTTCCGAGAAATTGCCAATAATTAACACTCTTCATACTCTTATTATTTGGAACTTTTTTGGATTTCAAATAGATGGTAACATCATTTAAATGGATAATAGTTTGGCTTGAAAAAAAAAATCAAAATTTTTACTACGAAATGATATCACCGTCTAAAAAAATCGAAATTTATATTACGCAAATAAATTGACTGGTGTCCCATGCCCCCGCCAGCTTACCTTGGGTCCGCCCGTGCTCTTGTATATAAAGAAGAATGTTCAATATAGTTCATTCTTAATTCATAGTACATTTGGATTATAGCATCACTGGTCCATATTGCATTTTAAAGTTTTGGGCGGAAGGTCTTTTTCGTAATTCAAATTCGATGCTTTTATAAATCACATGTGATTGTATACCGAATCACCTATGATTGCATATTAAACTTTTAGAACTATGTTTTTTACATAAACTTTATTGAACACAACTCTATATAAAAAGTGTCATATTAATTAATTACAGTTTTTAATATATATCATACACTCATATATATATATATATATATATATATATATATATATATATATATATATATATATATATATATCACCATTGGTCAATTTAAGTATTTAAAAGAATAAAGATTGAACCACCCTAGCTAGCTATCATATATGCTATGCGGATTTCTTGTTCATATAAAATTACAATTTCTTTAGCAAAGTTACTAATCAAACAGAAAACAACAAACCAAGTTGTAAAATAATTTTTCAAACAGATAGCCTCTGAATATTAATTAATAAAAATTATAAACCAAGTTGTATGTAACAATTAAGTGATGTAACCCATGATGATTAACGTGTAATGTGAATCATATTTCCATGGCATGATATCATCGGCTGACGTGTATGGATAACCGTCTACTTCTTATTAACAATTTAACATGTAATGATATTTACCACCTATCCAATGTTCTCTTTCTTTAATTCCTTTTGTATCAATCAAATATGGTGAATATATATAACAAAATATAATTTCTATCTTTTACTACTAAATTTTAATACTTCATTAGTTTGAAAAAGAATTTTTCTATTTATTAAACTGTAACATGTAAAATTCATTAAGTTTTTGTATAATTTTGAAACTTATTTTAGTCTTGTAAATACGATAATTAATAGTAATATTTAGTATGAGAATATACAAAAGGTTCTATTTTCTATATTTTTTATGAGTTATTTATAGGCATACTTAAATAGGTGTTACGGTTATTAATGTTTCTATTACTTGTCAATATGGAGCCGGGTGACTTTTGTCATTGGTGAGTGACTCACAAGAAATAATGGTGTTTCCAATTTGTTTTCAAATAAATTAGTCAACAAAACTATAGAATATCAATGAACATTAGATTGGAGTGAAAATGGTCATCAGAATGTTAAGTACACAACAAAGAGAGATTCTGCATCATCGTAAACCATTGATAACAAACCAGAATAATCTTAAAGAAGAAGTATAGAATACGACCATTGATTGACCAAATCCTTCCTAGGTCTCCTATGGTCGTAATCTAGGCTAATAGATGGATGAATCTAAATTTTATCTAGGTCAAAAGATGAATTAGATTTTTTCTTACAGACGTAGACACGATAGTGCTCAATGAAAATGCAAAGTCATACTTCTCAAAAACTTTTCAACTTTCTATATTGGATTAAGTTGTAGCCCACTAAGTCTAGTTTTTCGTAACTGTTTGAAATGCCTTAACTTGAGTGAGTATGAGTTACATATGGTAAAAACAGTGAATGTGTGTCAATGGTGGTGCTAGAGGGTGTGCCAAACAAAATTTTCACTTTTTTTTTTAAATTTTCACTACTTTTCATTGATTCATTTATTTCTTTTCTCCGAAGTCCCAAAACACACATTACAACAAACTAATCCAATAATTAACCTAATTTGCTATAAATATACATTGAAAGAATGAGATATCAGATACAAGTTACATGTATATTTTAGTCGATATCAGTCCTCAAAATCTTTTAAACCAAGAACGATCAACCTCACAATACCGTGGGCGTGTATGTGAGCTAATGTGGTGATGCAACAATTACCTCTCTACCAAAAGTTCTAACGAGAGTAGTGTTAAGGTCTCACTTACGACACTAACTTTATCTAAAAGTGGTGGAATATATAGTACTATTGTAGATATCTCCATGAAATCTTACAAGACAACACATGCCGTTGAAATAAATATTCATAATCGGGAATGTGAAACCCCTAGAAAGTGTAGATTAAGAAATGAAGCCATCATAGAATAAAATCATCACATCTTCATGTTGTTTATTAAAACTTAATCTGAGAACGAAGGTGTGACAATGATGAGGAATCCCCGAGTTGATGGAGAACCTGATACCCGTATCCCATTTAGCTAGAGAGTCCCCGAGTTGATCGGAGACAAGAGACAAGGACGAGGATTCCTCGAACTTAGAAACAGAGATGGGGATAGCCCTCCGGTCCCCGAATTATATATATAAAATTAAGTTTGGTATAATGTATAACATTGTTTCTTAGGAGTGTTAACGAGCCTAATATAGCTCAAGCTCGGCTCGTTTAACTTAAGAAAGCTCAAACTCGTTTCTAACTTGTGTCTGAAACTCGAGCCGACGCGCAAGAATTTCACATGGTTGGGTCTCGACTCGTTTCTTATATTTTTTTAATTATTTAATTTTTTATGCATATATATATATACTTATATTTAAATATATATATTTATAATTTACAATTATCTATATAATAATATTTATCTTTTTGATATATATATATATATATATATATATATAAATCTTTATGCGAATATATATTTAATATATTTTTGTTTCAAAAGTTAACATGCTCGTCTAGGCTTGTGACTTGTGAAGCCTAATCATGCCCTCTAGCTGAAGCTCGAGTTCGAGATCGTTATAATCGAGATTCAAATTATTCTTGATGGATCCTTAACGATTAAAACAATTACATGAACACAGACTGGTTCACATGAGTTCTGAATAAAATACTATCTTTATCTTTATTTGACAATATAGATAAAAATCCAAAACTTTAATATCACGAACAACGGAATTGGTTTTAAAAAGAATAAAGATTCAAACTTTAAAACTTATAGGATCAACTTAAACCTTAAGAAATTTAATTGCATAAATTTTAACTAATAAAAAGGTTAATAAGATTTAATTGCATATAACATAGAGAAATTTAAATAAATTCTTTGTATTAGATAAAAAACAGAGAAAAACTTTGAATTGATTAACTTTTTGAACTAAAGAGAAAAAGCGAAGGAACATTCATCATGGTCCATGTTGAAAAACACGTTAACCTAACTTTTTCAGGTAATTAGTTATAAACACATGTTATTTATTATCATTTTATTAAAATTTTAAAAAATATGACTCATCTTAAAAGTTAAAAGATACTTAAAACCTTTCTATTTTTTCTATCAACTAGCATGATACATTGATATTTACTAAAGTGTCTTTGTCCTAGTATGAATGTGTGATTAAGGTGTCTCTTCCTCTTAAAGGTTGAAGGTTCAAGTCTTGTTAAAAACATAGGGTGTAAATTAGTTGAGTGAGTGTGTTTGCCGTTCAAAAAAAACTAGCATGACACTTACGTAATATTGTGACGATGAATTGTTTTTTCTCTCGAAAATATCTATTTTATTTCTTTCACTTTCCTTTCATTAACCATTTTCTTTCAAAAAAACTTTTTAATTCAATTTTTGGTGGAAAAGTATAGTTATGAACAAATTTGTTTATTGATGAGTGTAAAGTATAAAAGAGAAGTAAAGTTGAAAAATGAAGGTTACATAAGGGATATATAAGTAATTTACGATTATTGAAATTTTAAGAGATTAAGTAAAGTATGAGAATGAATGTTAAATGTATTTTAAGACCACCGCTAGTCATGACATACATGACTGACTGCCACATCAGTTTTCCAGCCTATGACATAGACACATAGTTATGACTAAATAGTCTTAGCATGACATGTATTACTAACATCCATATCACCATCACTACCATTGATAGACTCATAAAATAATAATTTATATTCATATGATTGGTTGAAGGTAATTAAAAAAGAAAAGAAAATGGAAACGACCTCCGTAGCTCGTCACCAGGATGATGAGGCACCAGATGACGAGCGGATGACGAATCTGCCATAGTGATTGATGATCTTACAATGAGGATTGAGATTGCCCGTCATCGTTGACTAACTTTTTGTCAAAATTAATAAAAAAATATTTTGTCCACAATAAGATTTCGTCATAAGTAACAAAATCTTTATATTTAAATCATAGTATATTTAAAATTATAAATGACAAAAAATAACTTACAGTTTTATAAGGATGAAAAATCATCATGTAATGATGTAAGGATATCAATACAATATTTTCGTAGCACTGGAAAAAAAGTTTATGGTTGTTATATATTCAAGATCTTGATATATACAAATAATCTTCCAAAATCAATATATATAACTTAACATTATGATTGTATATCTCTTAAACAGACGTTCTTTAAAGGGGTTTTATATCATTCTCACTTTTTTTTTTGAAAATCTATCATTTTATAAAACATTTCTACTTATTAGATTAACACATTTATTAAAATTAAAAGATGATATAAAACTAGAGATTAAGTGAAATCTTTATATCATGTCAATGATAAAATAGAATATCAATTTTCTTATTCTTTATTCTTGATAGAGTTCATGATTTTGTGACTTCCTGCCTGCGCGAGATAACCTTTTGGTTATTAATTTAGTTACAAAAATAAATGAATTTAAGTAGATAGATATAGAAAACGTAAAATCAAAGATGATCATGTCTAATGCCTTGACGCGTTTCTTCGAAAATTATTTTTGGTTTAATTTCAATATACCAAACACTTCCAAAAAGGTACTAATGTATTAAAAGCCTTTTTTTTAATGCATACACAATTATACAAAGTATTTAACGTGTATTTACATACTTTTAACTATTTAAGTAATTATTCAATTTTAATAATCTCTTTATATATTTATGATTATTTTGTATTATTCAAATTAATTAATTAAGTTTGTTACGTTTTGGCATATTTACTTGTGTTTTTTTCTTCTAAGAATTAAACCAATATACGTAATTAAGATTCTGATTATTTACTTTAGGTTAAGAACTAATTATACTATATATGTGAAACAACTCAACAATGATATACATATCTTTTAATGTAAACAAAATAATAATAATTCTAACATTTTATTTAGTTCAATTTAGATTCTAATCATTAATTTTTAAAATTAAAAAGTTAATTTTGACTTTGAATTATAAAACTCAATTTTAATTTTAAATTATTTTAATTTATTATAAAAATTGTTATATTTATCAATTTAATTTATTTAAAGAAAATGTCATATACTCATATTCAATCTATAATCTATAATCTTTCTTTAGTCTTTATCTTTCATATTCTTTTCATTTTAATTCATAAATTTATTACACAATCATATATTATTTATTTCATATTTTATTATTTGTATCATTAAATCTGTCTAAAAATGTTTGTTATTTATTCATATTCATTATATAAAAAGCAGTATTGGTGGAGAATATAATTAATGGTCATGATGTTTGTTATGTAATACTTTATGTATGCTTTACTATTGTTTACTATACATAAATATTTAAAATTACTTCAATCATAATCGTGTTTATGCACGGGGTGTTAAGCAAGTATAGTTTTTTAAGAAATATAAATGGGTCCAACAAAGGATCGGGTTGCTCAGTAATTATAAAAAAAATATATCTAAGCTCCCATCATATGATCAATACAAATATAAAAAACGATAGAGGAGATGAGGAGAGAGAATACGTGAATTTCACATATTATCTTATGGTGAGTAAGAAGATAAATTATAAAAAAAGAATAGAAAGATATATCATTTTCTATATTAAAATTCCTTCAATTATAATTCGAAACAAAACCATAGAAAATATGTATGGAAAAGTGGTCAAGTTTAAAGTTGTTAGTTGTGCATATAGACTCTCTTGAAAACCAAATGATTTGTAGCCTAGCGGTATAAGGTGTTGAAAGATATTCTCCTTGGCCTATGGTCATGGGTTCAAGCCTCACTATGGATAAAACATATAGATTGAGGACTATATTAGTGTGTGCGTGTGTTTTGCTATAAAAAAAGACTATTTGAGAAGTTGTGCATATAGATCTCAAGAAACATGAAACCTCATCACATCTAAACTCAGTACCAAGCTATTCCTCTTAATTTTTTTTTGAAAAGCAAAGAACTTACTAGGCATAGAGCTTCGACATTGCCATCCAATACCTAGCAAACAATATATATTCCTCTTAATCTTTTAATTGAAAAAATACGTAAAGTCAGAACTTAATATTATTAATTTAACACATATGGTTCTTTGTCTGTTAACAAATGTTAAATTCTATAAAATAACTATTTTACCCTTTACACAATCGCCCTTTATATTAAACTCTTTAAATGTTTCAACTCTTTTAAATATTTTTCTTTAAACTCTTATGAAATTTACAAAAATTAGTCCTTATACATCAATAATTATTATTGTCATAGTTCGAAAATCTCAAAAATTTTATAAAAGATCATGGAGATGAACATGAATTGATTTGGGAACATGAAGAACGAGGAAGATGAATATTTAAACTCAAATCATAACCTAAGAAAAAACTTGTGAACATCCAAAAACGGTATGAAAATGTTCATGAACCAAGATAAAGACAAAGACACCATAATCTCTTCATAAGCTCTAATCCAACAATCCAATAAACAATCTTAGATCTACTAAAGAATCCAAAAGCCACAATCAAAGTAGAAATTGAAACCTAAAAAACCCACAATATCCATGTGTGGAATCTGGACAACAATCGTAGAGAAAGAAAACCCTAACTCACATGAAGATTTCATATCAAATCTAACTCAAATTGAAGGGAAAACATACCAGAAAGAATCACGCACATAAGTTGGTATGAATATGGTATGAACAGAACAAAAATTCAAAACCCAAACTCATTAAGATGATGAAATCTCTATGAATCTAAACATAAACCACCCACGTTCATAAACCCAAAAATTTTAAATCATTGTGAAATTGATGAACCTTAATTTTTATATCGTTATGAATCGATGACCGATAAATCTTTTGAAGAACTTCGTAATCTGTTGAAGCCGCACACCTTCTCTGCTCTAGATTTAATCCACCCACTATGACACCATTGATGACTTTCTTGAAGATGAAGATGATAGGTTCTATAAACAAATTAACGGGTTTTCAGGGGTGGATTGATTTTCAATGAACAAATCGGTAGTGTTCTTAAGGAGTAGGTTCATCGGTTGAACAGAATGATGGGTTGTCAGGGTGGGTTGATTTTTATCAAATTCTTTACTTTTTTAAAGAATTATATACTTTATTTTTTAAATACTATTAAACTTTCTAAAGGATCATCAATGTAATATCAGTAAGGGTAAAATAGATACTTTAAAAAGTTTAACTCTAACACCAATAAAGCTAACAGACAAATGACTATGTATGTTCAACTTTTGAAAATTAAGGACTTACTATACAAATATTTCAAACAAAAGAATGTGAATATGATTTGAACATATCTTAAAAGACTAAGTATAACTAACTCAAGTTCAAATTATTACGGTCTTTTGTTTTTTAATTTAAATAACAATCTTCATCAGTTTAAGTAGAGAATACTAATCTTTCAATCAGTCATATTTAAATTCTAATTATTCATTTAATTGAAATTTAAAATGTAGTTTTGACTTTAAATGGTCAAAGCTAAAAGTCAATTTTGAATGTAAATCAATTTAATTTGTGTTAATGAATTTCCTAATATAAATTTTCTTATCCACTACATTAATTTAGGAATTTAGAGAATCTTAACCAATCATTTAATCAAAATTAAATACCAACTATTCATTTCGTCACAATTAAAAACTTAATTTTGACTTCGATTAGAAAACTTGAAACTAAATTTTAAAATTTAAATCAATTTTGATTTGGGTTAAGCGATTCTCTAATATAAGTTTTTTATCCACCACATTAATTTAGGATTAAATTTATTAGCGGTTCTTTAATTTAAAATTCGCATTCACTACATTTATCTAAGAATAAGTATATTAAATCTTAGACTACATCAATAATATATTTAGATATATTAAAATTATTTGCCCTTATCTCTCTCCCTCTCTCTCTCAATATATATATATATATATATATATATATATATATATAGGGGAGGGTTAATGCGATAAGCTTTTTTATTGCGAGAAATGCGAGAAGCATTTCTGGCCGTTAGATTTTACAAGTCAGGATCATGGTCAATAGGGTAGTCATGTCTTTTTACGTATATTGTAATTAATTCACTATTGATTTAAATTTGGTAATTCATTTATATTCTCTTTCAATTTAGTTAATTTTTTTTAATTTACAATGATTATTTCTTTTTTTAATTCACCTACATGGACATTTTTTTCCATCCATTTCAATTAGATCTTCGATTCTTGGTTATTCACCGATCAACACAACTATAAAAAATTATTTTAGTTGAATAATTGTTTGTTCACTAATCAACACTAGTAAAGAGGAATCATTTTCTTTTAACATCAAAATTTGAAAACTATTTGAACACAAGTTATATTCACTGAATAATGTTAATAAACTTTTGACTATTCACATGTTCTTATTTCTCTGCAATGACTTCATCTTTTTTCATTTTCATATTATGTTCACGAGTGAACCAATAACAAATAAAAAATTTCATACTTGTTCACTAATGATCGGTGACGGTTTCTAAAGGTTGGCAGCATCGTTTTATCAATGATTTGGTTAGATCAATACATAGAGAGAGAGAAGATGGGGGGCTGCACTAGAGAGATAAGAAGGAAATTTAGGGAACGGGCTGCCGTTGATAAAGATGAGAGAGATTATGGGTTTTAATTAGGGTAGGACTAATAATGTGTAAAAAGACTTTCATACCCTTAGTTTCTATAAATTAATTACCTTCCATATGTTAATAATTACCAAAAAACCATGAACACTATTAGCCTTTGATCAAATAATCCAATGGTTCACAATGCTTCTCGCACTTCTCGCAATAAAACAACTTCTCGCATGAACCATCCTATATATATATATATATATATATATATATATATATATATATATATATAGGAATATGATCAAGTAAAATATATTTATTTGTAAGAGGCAAGTAGATGAGACATGTGGCATTAGGTGCTAAAGAGTATTATTGTCTTTTGATTATAATTATTTTATATTAAATAGCATTCAATACGTCTATCATTGTAAAACTACCAAAAAGAAACCCTCATTTTGAATCCGCCGCCTCATCATTTGCTCCGCCTCTCTCCTCTAGAACCGTCTAGCACCACCATCTGTCGTTGCCATCCGTCTCTCTCCTTTAGAACCGTTAAGCACCACCTACTCTTTCTCTCTATTACTAAAATACCGTTGTTGACTTCCCTATTAACATCGATGACCTTCAACCCATCTAATCCGGCGGTTCCAGAAGAAATCAATCGTGGTTTCCACCACAACTTCCCTCTGATCCCTAAAACTAACCCTCCATTCCAAAAACCAACCCGCAGCCCCTTGTATCAACCAATGACAATACCGTAGCCCTTATCCAACGCTTTATCATGCCATTGACTATTGTAGAGAGGAGACTAATTATGGAGAAAGTATCTGTCTGCAGATATCTGCTTTCTCATTGCCACCGGTTATGATGATAGGTTAAATTGCCACCACCGTACTCACCACCACTGTCTCACGCACAACAACCACCATTGTTACCTCCACCATCGATTGCATCAACGTAGTTTTGATTTTAAATGGTCAAAGCTAAAAGTCAATTTTGAATGTAAATCAATTTAATTTGTGTTAATGAATTTCCTAACATAAATTTTCTTATCCACTACATTAATTTAGGAATTTAGAGAATCTTAACCTATCATTTAATCAAAATTAAATACCAACTATTCATTTCGTCACAATTAAAAACTTAATTTTGACTTCGATGAGAAAAATTGAAACTAAATTTTAAAATATAAATCAATTTTGATTTGGGTTAAGCAATTCTCTAATATAAGTTTTTTATCCACCACATTAATTTAGGATTAAATTTATTAGCGGTTTTTAATTTAAAATTCGCATTCACTACATTAATCTAAGAATATGTATATTAAATCTTAGACTACATCAATAATATATTTAGATATATTAAAATTCTTTGCCCTTCTCTCTCTCTCTCTATATATATATATATATATATATATATATATATATATATATATATATATATATATATATATATATATATATATATATATATATATATATAAAATATATAGGAATATGATCAAGTAAAATGTATTTATTTGTAACAGGCAAGTAGATGAGACATGTGGCATAAGGTGCTAAAGAGTATTATTGTCTTTTGATTATATTAATTAATGTTATATTAAATAGCATTCAATATGTCTGTCATTGTAAACCTACCAAAAAGAAACCCTTATTTTGAATCCTCCACCTCATCATTTGCTCCGCCTCTCTCCTCTAGAACCGTCTAGCACCACCATCTGTCGTTGCCATCCGTCTATCTCCTTTAGAACCGTCAAGCACCACCTACTCTTTCTCTCTCTCACTTAAATACCGTTGTTGACTTCCCTATTAACATCGACGAACTTCGACCCATCTAATGCGGTGGTTCCAGAAGAAATCCATCGTGGTTTCCACCACAACTTCCATATGATCCCTAAAACTAACCCTCCATTCCTAAAACCAACCCGCAACCCCTTGTATTAACCAATGACAAATACCGTAGCCCTTATCCAACGCTTTATCATGCCGTCGACCATTGCAGAGAGGAGACTAATTATGGAGAAAGTATTTGTCTGCAGATATTTGCTTTTTCATTGCCACCGGTTATGATGATAGGTTAAATTGCCACCACCGTACTCACCGCCACTGTCTCACGCACAACAACCGCCATTGTTACTGATATATGCGTTTTTATGCATGTTTTACATGCTGGAATACCCCGTACTTAGCCCAAATACAAGGTGATTACTCCTATTATTGATCTAATATGCTTAACATTCATCATGCAGGTTAAATAGAGCTTTAAGTAACATAAATGAGCAAAACAAGGAAAGAATAGAAGAAAGATGAAGATTGGTGAAAAAGACCACCCTACGGCCGTAGAAGATATTGCCTACGGCCGTAGGAGATTGTTCTTCTAGGAGGTTTAACCAGCCCCCCCTACGGCCGCAGTAGATAATATTAATTCTGCTGATCAAACAACAATGAGACTTAAGTATTGGTAGCTTCCTGTCCTGGTGGAACGATATCCGGTCTTACCGAGTCTATACTACTATTGACCAGGTTATATTTGCCTGTGTCGTGTGTAGTATCTGCTTAGTAACATCGTTTTTATAAATTTTAAAACGAGGTTGTGTCACAAGATTTTATAACAACAAAAACCCGCAGTCTAGGCTACACCAGTTACCTCCACCATCGATTGCATCAAATACGAAGAATGGCTCGAATTTGGATTACAAAAAACTTTGCATTCAAACACGTGCTTTATCAGTTTGTAGTTAAGTTTGTTTTCTTTTTTCTTGATTCATCATTTCATTGTGTTTTGTAAAATCAAGTTGTTGAAAGTCTTAATTTTGCTTCCAATGTATTTGTTCATCAATTCTTTGGTTTCATAGGTTTCTAAAATAAGCAAGATAATAAGTTTCATCAATTCTTTAAACAAATAGATTGATGAATTGCTTCTTCTTTTTAGAATGGTGACTGAAAAGTGATGAATGTTTGTGTGAAGAATTTGTGTTTATCAAATTTTTTTGAGTTTACATAATGGTAGTGTTATTATGTGTTTATCAAACTTGTTTGTGAAGAATATGCTTTTAACTTAAAAAAGAAGTGTGCACCCATTAAAAATTGATGAATAGGTGTTATACTGTTATAAATCAAATTTTGGGTTTCATTGTGCTCTGCATCCATTAAAAATGAGTTCTTCATAAAAAAAAAAAGAAAAAAAAGAAAAATCCCGTACATCAATTTTTCTGGGGTTGTTGATCAGGCGTGAATGTTATTTTTAGAAGGTAATATACTTTAACGTGGTTACTAATTTTACACTGCCTAATTTGCCCCTTAAACCCCCTTTTAATTGGCAGCTACATTTAATTAATTTTAACTATTTTTTGTTGACTTTTAATGAAATCTTTTGACTAAGAATCCATCTTATATATATCTTATCGTAACTAAATTTCATATCATTTTTAAAGTTTATATTTTTTAGTAATATATTATGTTAATGTTTAATATTTGTCATTTTTAAACTACAATGTTAGTTTATTTGTTCCTACCAATTATGCTTTGTTTTTTGTTAATATTCAACAATGAACATCATCATTAACAGATTGTATCTTGTGCTCATTCTACAAAAACGTATATAATGAATGACTAGAAAATTATGTATCCAAATTTAATTTATTTCATTGATGGATTACTTTGGGATATCTTTTGTTGGTGGACATTAACACATTTTGTAACAAGTTGCATATTTAAAAACATTTTTATGGTGTTTAAATTAAGGTGAACATGACTTTGATTATATTGTTAACATTTTTATAAATTTGTTGAGCAGTGAACTTGGAAGATTTTGGATTCAGAGCACATGAAACTCACGCTCTACATATTTTGGGTTGTGTGCACTAGTGAACACAGTGGGGGAGAGCAATATTAGTTATAAGTTCAATACAAATTAAAGTTTTCATAACAGTTCGGTAGCGAAAAATAAAATACAATATATTTGGAAGGTAAAATTGACCGGAAAGAAATGATAAGAAAGAGTACATGTTTTTAATACTATTTTACCCTTTTTAATTAATTTTTCGAATAATTGTGATTATAATCAAAATCTATTCAAAAGAATTATAATGCTTCTCGCAAAATTGAGTTTTTCGCATCAAGCCTCCTATTATATACATATATATATGTGTGTCATATATATAATATAAATCGAGAACGGTTTTTCGTACGAGAGCTGCGAGAATTGTTTGTAATATTATTAATTACTCATTAATAAGGATATTTTGGTTATTTATATATTTACCTAACCGTGAATTGCGTCTGGATGGACTGTCATTAATGAACGAGACTAGATTTTACCAAAATACCTTCATTAATAAGTCATTAATGAGTGAATAAAAAAAATGCTTAGCCATTGATTAATTCTAATCAATGACCAAAATTGGTTCTTGCAGTTCTCATACAAAAAATAGTTCTAATTTCATACCCTAATAATGACTCATTACTAGGGAAATTTTAGAAAAATCAAGGCTCGTTATATAATGACTCATGCACCAGTACGCAATTCACGGTTGGGTAAATTTATGACAATATAATCATTTTAATGAGTATTAATAGTGGTTACAAATCGTTCTCACATTAAGAAACAGTTCTTAAATGAACTTCTATATTGTATGATAAGGTGGAACCATATTGTATCAGATAAGCTTCAAATTTGTAAACTCGAGCTTAATTAAGGTATGTGTTTCCAACCTTTTTCTTCAAAGATTATTGGTTTGTGGTGAGCCTAAAGGCTGTTCTCGATTGATGCAAATAGCATTAGTTGAGCTTAATTAATTTGGCCAACAGCAATATGTTTTATACAAATTATAGCTTGCATGGTGATGAATTATCACCTTGAAACCCATTTAGGGTGAAATGGATTGACATGGTAATGGTGGCTATTGATTATGAAATTTATAGTTAAAATACCTTAGCATTGTTTCTTGAGCAATGCATGTGATGGGTTGTGTAAAGGGAACAGTAGAATGGAGTTTAGATATGTTTGATGTATTGGATAGATAAGCTTAGCATGCAGCTTTGTTTGAAAAAGAGAAGACATGTGAAGACTTCTCCATGCTGCAAGTGAAGGACTGCTTTATTCTTTCAATCTTAGCAATATAGCTATGATCTTTAGACCATGCGTAGTGGTTCGGGAGGGAGGAACGGGTTGGCTTTCTAATTCTTTCATTATCTAAGTCCTATTGTACTAACGGCGCGCTTTATTTGGTTATTTATACTTTACAGTTACTTTGGTTTAGCTATGATAATCATGTAATATGATAAAAAAGAAAAGAAAAAGATGAGATAAAAGAAGATAATTTCTTTTTTATGTTTTGGATGCACTTGATTAGTAGGTGACTAGAAGGTCATGGTTTCGTAGAGATACACTTACGAGTATAAACAAGGAGTTTGTCGGTGGTGAATGCAAGAACTTCACGCTAGTGAATAAAGGTTTTAGGGGCCGTAAAGGCTTTTATGTTCATAAGCGAGAATGCGAGATAGGTTTGATCTTATGGCACTCATAAGGGCTTCACACCCATATGTCACGAAGGTTACAACCCTGCACGGCTTGGAAGAGGGTTTATGCCAGTAAAGGTTTTTAAGTTACTAGTGTACTAGGGTTCGTGCCCGTATGATAGAAATAATAGACCGTGAAAGTGAACATAAGGGCCTTACGCCCGTAATTCTCCATAAAGAGCAAAAGGCATAAGTTTTTATAAGTAGATTAAATTAAGAACTCAAGGTTAGTAGTTCAATAAGAATACTTAAAAGGTAGGTGTTTCATGAGACCAAAATTCATATACTCAATACACAAATATCACATGAGAATATCGGTTAAATATACATATATCATGCATTCAATATCTCATTCTTTGAATGCATTTGTATAATTAATTATGTTATTATGTCTTAATTTGTTACAATGTGTGTTTTAGGACCTCTTTACAGAAGAAATGATGAAAGATGTGAAAAAAACCGGAGAAAATAAAAAAAAACTGATAAATCTAACATAGTTTTAATATTTTGACCATATCCACTCGGATCGAAGATATTCGAGTATTCACGAAAACTAAACAAAATTAGGCCACAATTATAGTTGTGTCTATATTATTCGATGTAGATTGGAATCGTGTAAACAGGCCTATGTCAGTATAGGGGGTAAATAAAAAGAAAGAGAATAAATTAATTGGGTTACAAATGATGTGGAAGCTAAGTGAAAAAAAAAGAAGCTTTGATTTATTATTTTCTTATTCTTGGATAGGAATTTTAGTTGTGAAAAAAAAAAACTAGTAAATTGTTGGTATGAAAGAAAGATTGCTTGACCCATTTGGCGGCTGGTGGATTGGGCCTTAATGAATTAGTTGACTGGACTGCTGAAGTGGGCCGAAAGAAAAAAAGAAAAGCCGAATTGACTTGCAAAAAGCTGACGGCTATGAAAATTCTTTGCGATGCGAGGCTAGCCGCTATGAATTTCGGCCGTTCGATTAACAATATCGAATGGGAAGAGGATATAACTTCTATTTTATCATCGACTTATAATAATTTATAAACGTTGTTTTTTATAATATTTATTTATTGTTTTCTAGCTTACTACGACTTAGTATTGTAAAATAAATATATAGAACTACATACAAACGAAATACGAATCTTCTAATATATATAAAAGACTAATTTGAAAAAAATTATTGAAAGATTTGGACCTTTCATTTAACAAAAGATTTAATTTTAGCCGTTAATTTTTTTAATTCTAAAATTTTGATTTTGACTTTTTAGAGTCAAACTAATGTGAATTAGATAAATATAATACTTAATTAAATCAATAATAAATATCAAAAAATTATCTTTATCTTTAATATTTAATCTTTATCTTTCTTTAATCTTTAATATATATTAAAAAGTAGAATTATGATGTCATTATCCTATTTTTAGTTACTTGATCTTCACAATTTAATTATAATTACAAATTAAAATTTAATTTTAATTTTTGTGAGTTTGAATTCGTATAAAAATCTTCAAAATTAAAGAGATGCCAAATTTGGAATTTGATAATATTGCATGAATATATTGTAACATTATCTCTCCACGCTTCTTAATAAATTAATTAAAGCACATATTATGTAAGCGTATTTTAAAGAAAATAAATATATTAGTTAATATATTAAAATTGGTTTACTAATTAAAGACTTATCCTTTTTCTTAGAATAATATTTTTAATCTTTAATATATGTTAAAAGAATAGTATATAATAGTATAATTATCATATTTTTAGAATATTTTTCACTATTTCGTTACTTAATTAAAAACTTTTGTCGTTTATTCATATTCAATATATTAAAAAAAGATAGGTAGAGAATACAAACAATACTCATGAGTTACTTTTTGTATGATTTACAATTGTTTTACCATTCATGTTAGTATTGTTTAACATCATAAATATTTAAAATTTAATCATTTATCGTGTTTATACACGGGGTGTTGAACTAGTAAATAATATAAAACGAGAACATCAAGATTTAACGAGGAAATACTTTTTACAACGGGCACACAATAGTTGGGACTTATGATTTAAATTGAAGTCACAATTGGATTTTATCTTTTAGTGAAATAGATCGTTCAAATTTGATGATTAAGATTTGTATTGAAATAGATCATTCAAATTTGATGATTAAGATATGTAAGTAAATGAATGACTACGATTATATAATAGATTATATTCATATTAGTCTCTTATTAATGATAAAAGAAGATAAAAAGATTGTATGTTAACCGTATAAGAAACTTGAGAATTGGAAACCTTTATTCTTCTTTTCTTTATTATGACCGATACATAACATCTGATATTTTCAATATAATTTGTTAGTTTTCCTTTATAACTGATGAAAGATGAAAGATTGGAATTTGGAACTTTCACCTAAATCCTAAAATGTAAAAGTGCTACATGTTGGTATCACATCAATAGTTTTATTAAAACTAGCTACCATGAGTGTCTAGAACTAAAACTAAAGGCTTTACTTGAAAGCTATATGATAAAGATTACCTTAAAGAACAATACACCTTCAGTTTGGTCTGGGTTGACAGCGACTGCACTATAACTTATTTGATGAGCAACGTTTTGTAGACCAATGTTTTGTAACCCAACAGTATCAGGTGTTGTGGAGTAGTGCCACCTCCTGAGAGGTTGTGGATTCATGTCCTGACGTGGACCATTCATCAGAAAACCACATAGAAAACTACATGAGTAAGGAAACATTAAGGAATACCATCCCATCATCCCATGATGGGCTTTTGGTGAACTATAGACAAAAAAGATAGTAGATAGAGTCTAATTGATCAAGGAGTACAGAACTAAAACAAGTTTTTCAGCTCTTATTTCACAATCGTAAACACCATAAAAGAATGCAAACAAGGCCAGAAATGCTACCCCTAAAAAAAAAATAATAATTCCTTTTTTTTGGCGATTACTGCAACAAAGGGTGTTCAAAAGGTGCGAAATTAAATGGTAACTGAACACGAAAATGAAATTCGATCACCGTTTTATAAATAGCTACATGCCGACATACGATGTGGTTTTGTCATCTGCTTAATCTGCTCTGGACTGACCAGCACGGGAAGATAAGATGATACCCACAATGAGACCGTATAGTGCCAGAGCTTCAGCAAAGATGAGAATAAGGATCATTCCCACGAACAGTTTTGGCTGCTGTGCATTTGCTCTGTGCAACAAACAAACGGAATTTTTTGAGTAAGGTGTTCATAAAAATCAGCACATAAAGATGTTATCGATAACTTTACCATAATGATAATGCTTTCATCATTTATAGTATATAAAGTTATAAACTATTTCCCTGGTATGCTGATCCACAATTCCATACACACTTGTTAACTGAAATGAATCCTAACCAAGAAAACAAGTTTGCCCATTTCCATACTTTTGAAAAAATGTTGATGGAGGTTTATTTTAGCACTGATTGGATTAGGTAAATATGTCTATACTTTTTCTGCATTCATTTAATATTTGTAATGATCCAATTTCAATCTATATCACGCATGGCATCCTATAGTGGTAACAAGGGCAAATGCCCTTGAGCAACTGATGAAACCTACATCAAGTCAGAGAGATGCCTTCCATCAAAACAATGATTAACACATCATAATCTTTAGCACAAAGATGAGTTAAATCAAACAAAGATACAAAACTATATTACTTTATCTTTACTCTAGAGTATCTAAAACATACCAACTCTTTTGCTTCTGCATTAACTTCTTAAATCCTTAAGCTTTATGATCCCTAATTCCCTATTCATATCAGTCACCCAGAGACTTGGATCTGAAGATGATACCCATTTGCATATTTCGTTCACTAATTACAATATACACGCATCGTATCAGGTTTTCTTCAAGATTGTCGTTCAACATAACAAGCCTAGAGCTATCTTCAACGTAGAAATCCGTAACATTTAACAATTCTATCTTTTAAATATAAGTCAAGATAAATACTAATCAACTATGAGTTAAAAACATTACCTAACACCAGCATCACCGACTATTCCAATGGCCATTCCGGCAGAAAGACCAGCAAGACCACAAGCCAAACCAGAGGAAAGGTGTGCATAGCCATCAAAAAGATAATAAGATTTGGCCTTAGGGTTAATCCCGGTACTAATAATGACAGCGATAATCAAACCATAGATACCAAGCACACCAGCCATAACAACTGGAACAATTGATTTCATGACGAGTTCAGGCCTCATCACTCCCATAGATGCGACACCCACACCACTCTTGGCTGTTCCATACGCAGCCCCCATACCTATACACATCATCCAAAACGAAACAGAAATCTTACTTTTTCTCCAGATCCATGATTACTAGATCGGCAAATAAACATAGAAGCAAGCGATTAAATCATCACAAGCATAAAAAATCGATCAATAAGATATAGCATTACGACGGTTATAACTATGATCAAATGATCTAATTCGCAATTTAACAGAATAACAGTATTCGATTTGAGATCTAGATGTTACAATGCTTGTAGAGGGTGAAATTGATGAAGTTAGGGTTAATGAGGTACATGAGAATACGAGGGCAGCAGCGGCGCCGAGGAATCCGAAGAAAGGAGCAGTTTCATCACCACTGAATGTTGAATCTGCCATTGTTGTTGGAAATTGGGAGTGAAATTGATGAAATTTTGGATGAGAGATGTGAAAACAGAGTTGAATCTGTGTTTCGATCTGAAATCTCGATGCTTCGGTAGTTTTATGCGTTGTTCCTCTCACCTTCCTACACTTGTCGTCTTCGTATGAGGATCACGTCGATTGGATCGTAGATTTTTTGAACCATCATCAATAATTATTTAGGGGTGTTTCTTTTTAGGCTTTTTAGTTTATTTAAAACTAATTTTCCGATTTATTTATAAACTAGTTTTTTATAAATTAATTTTTTTATTTATATTTTAACTTTTAAACTTATTATGAGTTAAAAAAAAACTGGATTCATTAAAAATAAACCGGAAAAATAAGTCTGAAAAATACCATTGAAACAAACAACCCTTACATATTTTCTTATTCTAAGTTTAAATAATCTTTTGTGATTGGGAAATGATAATAGTCATTTCTCTACTCACTCACTTGACTAAGACATGAATCAAGGAAAGATAATTAATGTATTTTAAGTGTCAATCATTAAAAATGTAGGAGAATGAAGTATAAACAAAATTTAGAAAAATGTTATCATTTCTCGTTATTATAATATGACTTGTCCTTTCAAATATTTATTCGTAAATGTTAAAAAAAACCTCTTAACAAAAACGTTCTTAAAACTTTATTATATAATCTTCAAATTTTAAAAATTATTTTGGTTTTAACTATTTTTACAATTAAAAAAAAGAAAAAACTAAGCATTATTCTTCGATACTCTTACAAATCAACCAAAACATTTTCGTCACTCTCCCACCAAGATCGTGCAAACCATGACATGGAGTACATAATCACTATTACGTGTTATGCCTAGTGATAGCATGCTAGTTGTGTTCATGCTTAGTTAAAGGTGACTCACATAGTCATGTTGACCAAAGCGGGTCAGTTAATTCTTCTAGTAATATTTTTAGTATTTTATAAGGCGTTTTTATAGTTATCTTTTCATATGTTGTATTAACTATCCATTTTAATTTAGTTATAGTTTATTGAACTTATCAAGTAATTAGGATTTGGTTTATAGTCACGGCTGATCGTGAATACCTTTACGGGTGTGAAAAGGCCTTGAGCTAGTCATAAAGGATATTTTGACAGTTGTCGATGTAAGCTGCTTCGTGGTAGGAAGTGCCATTAGATTAGTCTATAACCCTGTTGAAGGTATTTGGTGACATTGATCACCCGTCGCAGCCAGGGGCGGACCTGCCCTTTGTGGGGTGGGGTGGGGTGGGGGGGGTCAAGCGCCACCTGTCCTTTGACGGTTCGCAGTGTTAATTTTCGACTTTTTGAGACGATGCTACCGGTAAATTTTCGGGGTGCACCGTTGATGCCACCAAAATCAAAGGAAAAAAGAAAATTTTTATAAAAAAATAATAAGAAATAGTTTAATCTTTCGGTTTATACCTTTAAAATACTTTAATTTACCTTTAAAATAGCATTTTAGTTAACAGGTCTTCATATAAATTATGTTTTGTTTTAAAATTTGGCCTTAAAATCCCAGAAAAACAGCCGAAACCTCGTTAATCTGACCCGATTAACCGGAAACAAAAAAAAAAAAACCCGAACCAGACCCTCAAACTTATTTAATTTTATTCTCGCATTATATGGTGCTACCGGTCCCCAGAAATCCTGGGTCCGCCACTGGTCGCAGCCGTCACCACTAACATCATTGTGTGCCGCCGCCAACTCCACTGTTTGCCTGCGCTGCCACTATCACAAATTCTTATGTGTGTCGACATGCTCGTGTGTTGTGTGTATATACTTGTGTGTGTGTGTGTCATAATTAAATTCTTACATAAAATGTATAAAGGCTTTTTTCGTCATTGGACAAAAAATAATTCAATTCTTTCAACAATTTTACAAACCAAACAAAAGTTAGAATCGAAATGAAATCATATTTAACTCCTTTTTCTCACAAATAATCGTGATAAGAAATCACATTTTTAATGAATTAAATTTCTTACGGGGTGTTTGATTCGCAAAATATTTTTCAATTGAATTAAACTCTATAAATGAATTGGAATTTGAATCTAATTTTTTGTCTGTTAGGTTTGGTTGTGTAATTAGGAATTGAAACTTGAATGTAATTTCATCACCAATTACCACCTAGGGGTGTTGTTTGTTCGGTTTTCATGTTGCTTTGGTCAGATTAAATAGTTTTGAGGTATTAAAATGATCTCCGGTACCAAAGTGAACAAGGTTCAAGATTTCAAGTTATTCGGGTTGAACCAAACGGAATATATTTCCACCCGCCACCTAAACCGAATAATATAATTATAAATCGGGGACCCTGAACAACGAACTTGAAATCCCAATAATTGTACCCAATTAACCCAAACTTAAATTAGGTCGTCGTCTTATTCTAGTTCAGTTGTAACCCGACCCTATAAACTCTGAATCTAATTTACTAGAAGCTTATTATGTTCAAATTTTGGGTGAATTTTATTTGAATGATCTAATTAACCCAAAATACCCGACTAACATCCCTAGTGGAAAGAAGAGAATTAGCAGGCGAAGGAAATGTTTTGTGATTGGAAGGAATCTGAATTCTTTTGAAATAGGTGCTATATGGTTGGAAGAAATCCTTAAAGTGTGAAAAAGAATCTGAATTTCCTTTAGTAAATGAAGGTATAAGTGCAAATGATTTTAATCCCATCATGTAAATTGTGAACCAAACATAGGAGTTCTCTTAAATTCTGAGGATTCTAACAAATCTAACATCTCCTCATAAATTTATACTTTAAAGAATTGAATTTCATTACTTAAATTCTTCAAATCAAACAGAACCTTGGTATGTTATAAGGCAATATTTACAATAAGATTTACATAGGTAATATTAAACCATCATCAAGGTGAGTTCGATATTAGAGAAAAAAGGGATTGGATTCTCGGGTTCTTTTCGGAGGGTTTTGGGTAATGGGTTGTCCATTAGGTTTTGGAAAGATAGATGGATGGGGGAGTCTTCTCTTGCAATTAGATTTCCTAGACTCTTTCGGTTAGATTTATGCAAAGACGTGTTGGTAGGTGAGAAAGGAGGATGGTCGGGCGGGGAGTGGTCTTGGGAGTGGAGTTGGAGACGGGAGCCAAGGGATAGGGAACGAGGGGAATTAGACTCCTTGATTGTCTTGTTGAGGGATAGCGTTCCAAATAGTAGATTGATGGATAAGGTGTCTTGGGTTATGGCGGGTGACGGGAAGTTCTCGGTTAACGTTCTTAGAAAATATGTGGATGACTCGTTTCTTTTAGTGTCTCCCAATAGACTAGAGACGTGGTGGAATAAATTAGTTCCTAGGAAGGTGAACGTTTTTATTTGGAGAACTAGATTAGGAAGGCTTCCGGTTAAACAACTACTAAACTCATTACAGGTGGATCTCCCATCAACTTTATGCCCTGGCTGTGAAGAAGATATTGAATCGGTGGACCATACATTATGGAATTGCAGGAAAACTCGAGAGATCATAGAGGCGATATTCAAATGATGGGATATGGATTTTACGGCGGCAGGCTCTCTTCAAAATGCATTAGCGGTCGATGGAGTGGCATGGCAAGTGATATTGGCAGAATTATACATAAAATATATATCTGATATCTGCCAATATCAGTTTTAAATAAATAAAATATAGCCAAAAAGAGCTTTAAATGTCTTCTTATTTTATTCAAGGCTATTTCAGGTAGACAAAACGGAAAATGGATAAAACGCGTCGAAACGAGAACATACCGCTCAAAAGACGAAGATTATATGGAAAAAGAATTTACGCGGCGCGTACCTTATCTTCTTCCGCGATGCGGAGATTTGTTAAAGGGCCTTACGGCCGCAAGGGATTGCTTGCGACCGCAAGGGACCCCGCCCACCAAAATTCGCGTAACGATTTTGTCAGACCTCGAGATTCGACGTTGGCAGAGAATATTTTGACAAATGGTCCATGCGACCGCAAAGCCCCCCGGATCTTGCCTATATAAAGAGCTCTTGGCAGCTCATTTAAAGACACACCAACACCGGGGCACTCTTAAAAACACAGAAAAACCGTCCACACACCACAACAGGCGAGTTCAGGTGACTCCAGGGCGCCTTCGGGCTGCTCTGGAGGTTTCCTCGCCTCCTATCCATGTAAATACGTAGCTTGTAGCGTAGATTTGTAGTTTTCGTAGCTGTAGTTGTTTTTCTTTCTTCGGAAACGAGTTCCAGCAAGTTTGTACGAGTCGAGATGCTGTCCAGATGTATTTCTACCTTGTATAATACGAACTGGTATTCTCTTTCCTTTATTTTCGCTTCGTTACAATGAATCCAAATTAATATAAATATGTAGTTGTTATGCGTAAGATTATATTGTGATGATTTTATTTAAGACTTGGTATTTCTGAAATAATGAAACATTATAATTAGCTATTTTGTATAAAACAATCAGTTCATGCGGGTATTCGGCATCGTAAGTGTTGAAAAACCATTTGCTTAGGATATCTGTATCCTTATACATATATATACAAACAAACTCATATTTATATGCATTTGCTCATGGACCCACTTGAAGTGTATGATACGTATAAGTCTGGTATGTGTATACAGGGACATTTGCTCATAGACCCACTTGAGGTGTTGAACTGATATATTATCTTAATATCTAAATATATATCTCCTTACCGGATGTTGACAGACAATGGTAATTATCCTGTCTATTATTTCATTAGAAGATAAATACTGACCTTTTAAGTAAAACGGGATAACACCCGCGAAGCAAGGTTTTATCTAATCGGTGTTTTAATAATACAGGGATTAAATCAGATTTATCTTAAGATTGTTATAAATTGATAAATGATTGGTACCGAATCAACTTTAGAAATCATCTTAATAATTTCATTCATTTTATAACCGGATTAGCTAACGTTACTATTAATATTGATTTGGAGGATTCGTGACTTGGCACTTTCTTTTATTTCCTGTTTTATTTACTTTTCCTGCCTAATATTTAGTCTGTTTTTATCCTCACCTATCTATCTAACTAGACAGCAGTTTGGAATAAGAGTAGCCATAGCTTTTACGCTTACCCGTGTTCGATATAAATCATCGGTCTTACCAGCACATCTTGCTACACGCGATGGGTTCTCTGCCCAGCCGTGCCGTGTGCATTTGTATCGTTGTGAAATCCGGTCCGCACCTAAACGAATTTAAGGATGCACATGCTCTGGTGAAAGAGTGTGATGCATGTCAACGGGCCGGTAATATCTCTTCCAAAAATGAGATGCCTCAGCACAACATCAACATCCAAGTCTGCGAAATCTTTGATGTGTGGGGTATCGACTTCATGGGACCATTTCCTTCATCCCGAGGAAACAAATATATCTTAGTAGCCGTCGACTATGTGTCGAAGTGGGCTGAGGCTCAAGCCTTACCCACTAATGACGCACGTGTCGTGGTGAAAGTCCTGAAGAAACTCTTTTCTCGGTTTGGTATCCCTAAAGCTTTAATTAGTGATAGGGGTACACATTTCGCTAACAATCAACTGGAGAAGGCTTTGCAAAAATATGGTGTCAACCATAGATTCGCGACACCCTGTCATCCTCAATCCAGCGGACAAACTGAGATTACCAACCACGCGCTTAAATGCATTCTTGAACGGTCGGTAAACGGGAATCGTAAGGAATGGTCCGATAAACTCGATGACGCACTCTGGGCATTCCGAACAACTTACAAGACACCTTTGGGTACCACACCCTTTCGGTTGATCTATGGTAAGGCGTGTCATCTCCCTGTGGAAGTAGAGCATAAGGCATACTGGGTGCTGAAAGCTTGCGACCCCGATCTTGACAAAGCACGTGACCATCGTTTCTTGCAGCTCAACGAGCTAGATGAATTGAGAAACGAAGCTTATGAGAATTCCTTGATCTATAAGGACAAAACAAAGAAATGGCACGATGCTCGGTTGAAAGGGAACAAACACTTCGAACCTGGGGATAAAGTGCTCTTGTTTAACTCCCGGTTGAAATTGTTTCCTGGTAAACTCAAAACCTGATGGTATGGACCATTCGTGGTAAATAAGGTATTCCCTTATGGCACAATCGAATTACTTAATACCGAGGGAATTCCTTTCAAAGTCAATGGGCACCGAGTAAAGCATTACTTGGAAGCAATGCCCGAAGAGAGGGAAGGTGAGGATATCAACCTCACAGTGCCAGACCCCTAAAGTGTGGGGTGGGAGTCCAGCTAACGACTCATCTTAAAGAAGCGCTTCGCGGGTGGCAACCCGTGTGTAGTTTAGGTTCTCTTTCCGTTCTTTCCGTTCGTTTGTTTCGTTTTCGTTCGTTGTTTCGTTTTTGTGTGTTCGTAGCCTGTTCCTGCATTTCATACATCTCTGGTATCTCTCTAAAAGTCATGTTCAGTTGGTCACTATCGAGAAAAGGGAGCCAAATCGTCAAAATCGAAAATCTGCTACAGTTAGGGGTTAGCGCCGCTAACCTCTTTGGTTTAGCGACGCTAACGAGATTGTTTTAGCGCCGCTAACGCGGGCGTTCCATTTAAAACGGTTTGACTCAGTGTTTGACCCACGCTCTCCCCACTTCATCACTCTCCCGACGCTAGCCCTCCACTCGCGAACCACCACCGCTACTCCGCCGCCGTCCACCGATCGACCACCGTGCGACACCACCATCTCCGACAACCTCTCCGATATCCAGTTCCGACTCCGACCACCATCACGGGTAAGCATTCTCGAAAAAATTAGGGTTTTTGTTCCCGAGCTTAGTTTGGTCGATTTATTTCATATCTGAGTTTAATTCATGATATTAGAGTTTCATATCTATCCATTGATCTTAGAAATCAGTACATCCATGCTCTGTTTATCGAAGTGCCATTGTTAGGGTTTCGGGTTTTAAACCCGAGTTAGAACTTTCGATTTTTGGGTATTTCTATAGGTATAAGCTGAAATCTATGATATATTATGCTCCCTAGTACTGATCTGAGCTGTTTTCCGCTACAAATGGGGTTGATTTACCTATCTGTTGAACCCCGCTACTGTTCATCGTCTTCAACACTTAGCGCCGCTAACATATCTGGTTTAGCGCCGCTAAGTCCAGAGAGTTAGCGCCGCTAAGTCCCTTTCCTGTTTTCTTTTTCTCTGTCAGCCTAGACCATTCGCGTTATGCTTATATTTTTGGGTCGTCTCTGTGTACTGATTTAGGTTCTATAATTTCTGCAGATTATGGCTGCACGCGGTAGAGGACAGCGAGGTAGGCAGCCATTTCCCGAGGTGCCAGCTCCACCAGATCCCCCGGTTCACCATCCTTGGTTAGTCTTCCCGGACACCCTCTCATCCAGAGTCTGACTCGACTTTACGACACGACTGGCATCCCTCCTACCGAAGAAGGTCGACCTCCCACATGCGCTTGATTGGGAGATGATCGAGAGCATAGGGTTGACTGTTCCCCTTTGCGCCTTCCTGCGCCAGGATATCCGAGGGGATGACGGAGAGCCCATTTTCATCTGTCGGGCTTGGGAGAGGCTCTTTCGCACGCATGAGCCGGTGTATAGGGAACTGTGTCTGGAGTTCTTTGCATCCGTCCGGTTCAACACTACCGTCGACGACATTCATGACCGGAGGTTTCTGACATTCCGCCTTGGAGGCCAGAGTCGCGAGTGCGATCTGGTCGAGTTTAGCCACCGCATGGGTTTATACACTGAGGAGTAGATAGAGAGCTCTTACTTCGCCAATTTCATGGCAGCATGCGAGCGGGTGGCGCCGGAGAGATACGGGGTCGCTGAGTTCTGGGCTACCATAGCCCAAGGTGATTATAACCCACAGCGGGCGATAGAGAGCAGCATCCGCCAGCCGGTGCACCGTCTTATCCATCGCCTCATCAGTACCACCATTGCTTATCGCCGCGGCGGCGAGAAGGTCACCGGTGTTGACCTGCTTTACATGTTCGCCATTTTAGACCCAGAGTTCCTCCTGGATATTCCTCATCATTTAGCATTCTATCTTGCTAGGCGGGCTGTTGGGAACAAACAGGCCAGCCCCATATGTGGTGGCCAGTTTGTCACCGTTGTTGCGTGATCTTATGGACTCCTTACTGAGCAAGAGGAGGGATGCCTGGTGCGGGTCGACTCTAAGATCATCGGAGCTGCGTTTCTAGAGACTATGCGCGTTATTGAGCAGCTGCCGACCGGGCGTTACAGAGTTGTTCCGTATGTTGTACAGGCGGAGGCCCAAGCAGGATAGGGTGCTAGAGTAGAGCCCGAGGTTGCTCAGGAGCAGCCTGCGAGGCAGGTACGCCGTAGGAGACGAGCACCAGAGCAGGCTAAGGATGATAGCCTCCACAGCCGAGTGGATAGGTTGGAGCATAATGTTGCCCAGGTAGGTCAGTACTTGGATGATGTGAGGGCCCATCAGCGTCTCCTTACGGCATACATACAGGCCATGGGTGCCGGCCTATCTGGTATTGTAGAGAGCGTATGGGGCAACCCACTTCCCCTGCCTGATTTGTCGCCTATGTATCCAGATTGGAGGACACGCACTACACTGCCTGATCCAGACATGGCAGGACCATCTGGGCATGGAGGGCACGAGTCCAGTGATGATGATGCTGCTAGATGCTTTCACTCTGATCTTTTATATTTTGATGTATTCAGACATTTAAACTTTGATGTATATATCTCTTTTGATGTTATGATAATTGTCTGATCTTTGCTCTGAGTTGTTTATTTTTCAGTGGTTGTTTGGTTGATGTATGGAGTACATGCTTATATGCTGGCAGTCAGTTCAGCGAAATTATTTATTGCTCCGTTTGCCGTGTTGATACCCAGGGAGTTTATTTCTAATCTTTTTCTACCTTAGTGTTTGATTTTGTATACAATGGGGACATTGTACAATATAAGTGTGGGGTAGGGGGTTAGAAAAAGATTCCTAGCTTGAACCTAATTTGTCCTTGATTAAATTATGATGGTATTTGGGCTATAATTTTTAAATTTTTAATGTCATTCGAGTAAGTGTTAAGTATTGGTTGAAAATGTCAAATGTTTGATTTGTGAACAAGTTCAGAGGTTATACTTAGTGATTATGCATAATATTTTGTGGCTTTTCACCGTTCCAGAGAAAGTTCCATTTATGGTAACCACCTTTTAATTTTTGAATCTAAATAAAGGGTTAAGCCTTTTCTGAATCTAAGCTCGACAAAAATAGACTGAGTGTGAATTTCCTCTTTTACTAATCATGTGCCTGCTATTTTGAGAAAATTAGAAAAGAAAAAAAAATAGAGCAACAATAAAGCCAAAAGGCTAGTCTATAAGTCAACCATGTGGCCTTTGGGACTCGAACAAGTAAGCTCTGATGGGTGTTCTACACCTAATCACCTAAAGCCAACTGGTTTGGGGTCGGTTGGGCAGAAAGTTCGCTACATGGGTTCCATCGAAAGTCATGGGCTTATATGAGCAATAATAAAAGCATGTGCCAAGTAGAATTGAGAAATCT
Source organism: Pulicaria dysenterica (assembly GCA_947179395.2). Taxonomy (NCBI): domain Eukaryota; kingdom Viridiplantae; phylum Streptophyta; class Magnoliopsida; order Asterales; family Asteraceae; genus Pulicaria; species Pulicaria dysenterica. Next base: position 98,171,728 of record OX359290.1, on the reverse strand, counting down.
GCGATAAGTCTTGAGGTTGGGGGGTTCTTAAGGGGTAAATTAGCTATAAAAGATTCATTAATTAAGGGTTGGTTATTTATAAAAAGAGAATGCATTTGGAATGGTGAGAAGTTAGAGAGGACCACAACACGGGTATATGCATAAATCTAGGTGTAGTCGATGGCTTGTTTCTAATCAAACGTGTTGACATTTTTCAGCTGTATTTAGTATTTATCATAATGATGTTATTTAATTGAATGCCTTAGCCTGGATAAAATTATGATTTGCTTGAGGACAAGCAAAGTTCAAGTGTGGGGTATTTTGATATCGCTGTTTTTATATATATATTTTTACGCGATATCCGGGTATTTTTAGCCAAATATGATTCATATTGTGTCAAACAGGTACTCTTTACCATTGTTTATCTATTTCAGGCTAAAATGCACAAGGCAACGTAAAGTGTGGCTTAAAAAGTCGGAGAGCCAAGAAAAAAATGATTCGGGGAGATAGCGGTGCTAAAGTTAAAAGTTAGCGGCGCTAAACCTTAGGGGTTAGCGCCGCGATCGGGGAAGATAAGGGCCGGATTTTTTGATTTTCAAATCTGGTACGAATCTGGGATAAAAAATAGATAGCGGCACTAAGTACTTGTTAGCGGCGCTATCTCGCAGGATCTTCCATCTATAAATAATCGCATTCCTCTCCGTTTCTGGGACCTTTGCACCACTTTCAGCCGTCATAAAACCCTAGAAAAGTTCAAGAATCGATCAAGGGCAGCTTGGAGCATTACTTTGAGGATTTGAAGCTTGAAGTGAAGATTGAAGGCTTAGCATCATCTTTTACGGTTTATTCATTCCATTCTACCATGTTTCTGTTCTTTCATTATTTCCAGAGTATTAGAATGAATATGCTAGGCTAGTTTTCGTTTTTCCTCCCTAGAGGAGATGAACCCAATAACAAGTTAATGATTTTAATGAGTTTGTGTGCTTTTAATCCATTTTAATGTTATGAATATTTCAATCACTTATAATCCATGTTTAGATCTGTTTTTGGGTTGTTTATAATCTGAGTTTTGTTAAAAGTTTGATGACCATTCTATTTTTCATAAAGCTTAGATTTTTATTGTCTATGATCATTGGATGATATTGACTAGTGGTTGATTAATCCTAGGTTAGATAACTAAAAATTGGATCTTTTGCATGTGGTTCAACATATGATGACCTTTGTGTGTTGGTTAATGACTTGTGGCATTTAGCAACTCATTGTGGTTAAAGATTTTCATAAATCGAGTTAATTGACTAATTGGACGAATTAATTAATCCTATGACCATTAGGGTTGTTAATGAGTACAATTATAGGGTTAGATTTTCTGAACATGAGTCTAATCAATTTTGGAATCGATATTGGTCTTAAATGTTAAATAGCACACATTCTTTGAATTATTGTTGACTTGGAAAAGGGTGAAATCGAATCTAGGGAGGGAAGTCTTTCTTCATATAAGTAAAATCCGATTATTTTGCTACTTGCTTACTTTGCTTGTTTTAGTTCTTGATCAAGTTTGTGTTGGTAAATTTGGTTCATTGGTAATCTCTAAAACTCAATTTAAATCCCCTTTTATTGCTTTATTATTTATTTGCTTTAGTGGTTTAATTTTGTTTAATCTCTAAATTTTTATAATTATTATCAAATCATTTCGTTCACCTTGAGTTCGACACCCGTGCTTATCAAATATACTATAAAACCGATTAGGTACACTTGCCTATTCGTGTCGTTTTTTGTACAAATTAACACGATTTTATAAATAAAAAACTAGTACGTAAAACGCACATCAAGTTCCAGCAAGTTTGTACGAGTCGAGATGCTGTCCAGATGTATTTCTACCTTGTATAATACGAACTGGTATTCTCTTTCCTTTATTTTCGCTTCGTTACAATGAATCCAAATTAATATAAATATGTAGTTGTTATGCGTAGGATTATATTGTGATGATTTTATTTAAGACTTGGTATTTCTGAAATAATGAAACATTATAATTAGCTATTTTGTATAAAACTATCAGTTCATGCGGGTATTCGGCATCGTAAGTGTTGAAAAACCATTTGCTTAGGATATCTGTATCGTTATACATATATATACAAACAGACTCATATTTATATGCATTTGCTCATGGACCCACTTGAGGTTTATGATACGTATAAGTCTGGTATGTGTATACAGGGACATTTGCTCATAGACCCACTTGAGGTGTTGAACTGATATATTATCTTAATATCTAAATATATATCTCCTTACCGGATGTTGACAGACAATGGTAATTATCCTGTCTATTATTTTATTAGAAGATAAATACTGACCTTTTAAATAAAACGGGATAACACCCGGGAAGCAAGGTTTTATCTAATCGGTGTTTTAATAATACAGGGATTAAATCAGAGTTATCTTAAGATTGTTATAAATTGATAAATGATTGGTATCGAATCAACTTTAGAAATCATCTTAATAATTTCATTCATTTTATAACCGGATTAGCTAACGTTACTATTAATATTGATTTGGAGGATTCGTGACTTGACACTTTCTTTTATTTCTTGTTTTATTTACTTTTCCTGCCTAGTATTTAGTCTGTTTTTATCCTCACCTATCTATCTAACTAGATAGCAGTTTGGAATAAGAGTAGCCATAGCTTTTACGCTTACCCGTGTTCGATATAAATCATCGGTCTTACCAGCACATCTTGCTACACGCGATGGGTTCTCTGCCCAGCCGTGCCGTGTGCATTTGTACCGTTGTGAAATCCGGTCCGCACCTAAACGTACTTACCAGCAAGCAACTATTTGATAAGCGATGTACATCATTTGGGCGAATAGGAACAACTTGGTGTTTCGGTAGCATCGGAAAAATCCCGCAGAAGTTTACTTCGAGATTCAAGTCAAAGAGTTACCATTGGATTAAGGTCCGGTTGAGAAATAAGTTAGTCGATTGGCCAACATGGTTAGTTTAGCCCAAGTCAGTGGCGGATGTATGAACAAGTGACTTGCATACCCTGGAAAAAAAATAATTAGTGCTAAAAATTATGAAAATTTTATTTTTATAATGTATTTAATACAAGTGCATACCCTACTAAAAAGTAGTGCACACCCTTTGAAAAGAAAATCAGTATGATGCAAATATAACTCAATCCATCCAAAACAAATGTAAAAAAATCCCAATCAAAATTAGTTTAATGATCTATTACTATAAGTTTATAATTCAAATGTAAAAAAAACCCAAAATTTCCTACAAATCCCTTGAATTATGGGCAGTAAAAGAATCAGTGATCTATAGTTTCGGACGTAAGACCCGAACCGAAACTAAAATTTTATTATATTAACCTTAGTTGTTAGTTAAACGTATACTTCTACCATATAGTGCATACCCTGATAAAATTTTCTAGATCCGCCACTGGCCCAAGTGGATGTCCAAAAATCTTGGGCTAATTTAATGTTTTGTTCCATGTTGTTATTTCTAGCTCAAGTGTATTTTGTGGTTTGGTTTGTTCTTTGTTGCTGTTTGTATCTCAAAAGTATCTTTTGTATGTGGCGGTTAGGTGTAGAGTTTTACACCTTCCAAGTGGTTTGATTCCAGGTAGGCCTATCAATGGGTCAGATCTTGCCCCAGATCCGATCCGATCTGGCCCATTTATATGATCCAACGGGTCTAAAAATTAGATTCATCGCCCCAATAAGAGATCCAATAGGTCGACCCATTTAATTGGATCACTATGTGGGTCGATCCAAGATCTGTCTGGGTCGATCCATTTAATACTAAACTACAATTTAATTTTAACAACCACCAACTATCATCAATCTAACAGCCACCACCACCGCTGTCGCCGCCATCACCGCCGCCGCCTGTTACCACCCGCCGCTGCCGTCCGTTACCGCTCCCACCACGGGTTGCCGCCACCACCGTCGCCGTCGCCACTACAACCACTGTCACCGCCGCCACCGGCCACCACCCACCGCCGCCGTCGACACTGCCGCTACCGCCCGTTACCGTTCCCACCACCGGCCGTGACCGCCGACACGTCACGACTGTCGACTGCTGCAGTACAAAATGGCCGTGGATGTGGAGTAAGGCAGAAGAAGGCGGAGGAAGGAGGACATTAGTAGTTCTTTCGACAACGTCATGCAAATTTAATTAATTAAGTTACAACTTTATATTTATAGTGATTATATATATATACACACACATACAAAAGTTCAAACGAAAACTGTTTTTCGTACGAGAACTACAAGAACCAATCTAAGCCGTCCAATTCCCCCTCCTTCAATGTCATTGCCCACCCATGAATTCCTCACATGCACCCTGCCACACCCTATCCCTCCACGCTCTCCATCCATGATACTTCCCATATCCAAGGAATGACTGAGATTGGTTCTCGCGGTTCTCGCACTAACAACGGTTCTCGCATGAACTCTCCCCTATATATATATATATATATATATATATATTTCTTGTATCTTTGTACAATCAGAGTATCGGTTTTGAAGAATATAATTTAATAATTATGTACATCTTGCGTTAATTATTAACGCTATTACATAATAGTAACGTACATTTTTTATTGACCAGCCTTTTAATTAACTCATGTTTAATGTAATTTATAATGCTATTATATATAACATCGTAAGTTTTTTTTATGAGGGTGGGGTGGGGCCGTGGGGGAGAGGGGTTGAGGGTAGGGATGTAGGTAGGGGTAGGGGTGCGGGGTAGGTAGGGGTGGGGTGGGGCTGTAGGAGTTGGAAAAATATTTGATAGATAATTATATAATAAATAATAATAAATACATTATATTAAAGGGTTAATAATGGAATAATCCTCAAAGTTTTCATCTTATTATGGTTTAACCCTCAATCTTTTTTTTAACATAGATTAACCATAAAGTTTCACTTTAAATACGGAATAACCCTCAAAGTTTTATTTGTTTTACGGTTTAACCCTCAAAGTTTTTTTTAACACATAATAACCATAATGTTTCATTTAAATTATGTTTTAATCCTCAAAGCTTCACTTGTATTTCGGTTTAACCCTCAAAGTTTATTTTTAAATGGTTTAACCATAAAGTTTAGTTTGGTTTTTGTTTAAATCCTTCAAGTTTTACTTTATTTGCGATTTCACCCACTTTTCTTAACACGTAAAATTTATATTTTTTGTTTATTTTTTATTTTTATAAATCTTGTTTTCCTCTAGATTCGAACATAATTAGTCATGTGAAATAACCTTAAAGTTTTACTTGTATTTCGGTTTAATTCTCAAAGTTTTTTTAAACGGTTTAACCTTAAAGTTTTATTTACATTTGGTTGCATCATCACCGGAATTTGAAGTTCATCTGAAATATCCGTCTCCTTCAAATTGTGTGCATCTGATTCATTTGTGTATCTCTCTCTGTCCCCCCTTTCTCTTTCCAGATTGATTTGAATACTCATCTCAATAAGATGTTTTACGTAAAGATTTATTTTGCATTTGACATTTTGAAGATATTACAAGTTTCATATCGCAAATTGCGATTTTTTGTTCATTCCGTTGATAGATTTTGGTTCCAAATGCGTGTTTAATGAATGGATTTTGATATTTGAATGCTTGATAGTTAACTAATTATGTTCGAATCTAGAGGAAAACAAGATTTATAAAAATAAAAAATAAACAAAAAATATAAATTTTACGTGTTAAGAAAAGTGGGTGAAATCGCAAATAAAGTAAAACTTGAAGGATTTAAACAAAAACCAAACTAAACTTTATGGTTAAACCATTTAAAAATAAACTTTGAGGGTTAAACCAAAATACAAGTGAAACTTTGAGGATTAAAACATAATTTAAATTAAACATTATGGTTATTATGTGTTAAAAAAAACTTTGAGGGTTAAACCGTAAAACAAATAAAACTTTGAGGGTTATTCCGTATTTAAAGTGAAACTTTATGGTTAATCTATGTTAAAAAAAAGATTGAGGGTTAAACCATAATAAGATGAAAACTTTGAGGATTATTCCATTATTAACCCTATATTAAATGGGTCGCTCTAGGTCAATATCCATTAGAAATAGATCCGATCCATATACAACTAAATGGGTCTCATTACTAATGGGTCAGATTTAGATCCAATTAAATGAGTTCACGGGTCAGGTCAGATCTTTAAAGGATCCGCCCCGACCTGCCCCATTGACAGGCCTAATTCCAGGTAATGGTATTACATTTAAAAAAAAAAAAACATAGGTAATATTAATTCTTTGCTTTACATATTAGACCGGGCTCATCCATCGCGTGGATGGATGCGTGAGGACTGCTCACGAGTGTGAGGGTGAGTGAGAGGTATCGCCTATGTACGTGAGGGACGGCTCATGCTCACTTGCGTGATCCCCGTCGCGAGCGTGAGCGGAGATAGAGAGAGGGGCTGATTTTTTTTCTTTTTTTTAATGTGAAGCAATGTGATGGATGCGGCCATGCGGGGGTTGTGTGATGAGATGAGAAAATGGTAAGTAAATGATGTGGCGCTGATGTGACAGGCAAAAAGGTGTGTGAAGAGTGTGATGGATGCGGATAGCCTTATAGTAGATTAAGTTAACACTTAACTTTACATGTTATAGTTTAGTCATAATTCATTAAAGCTATCAAGTAACTAGAATTTGATCATTATTTATTTTTTTCTTTCTTTTTGACACAATGACGATGAGACACCTTTCTTTTTTAATACTGTAATAAGATTTAGCATCGAATAAATTGAACATACATAATTAAAAAACACTAACTTAATATGTATATTTTTAATTATAAAGTCGAGACATATGCCTAATTGCCTACTCCAATCACACTAGTTATGTTTCAAGTGAGGTGACCATGGTATATTTGTAGTTGTGTTGATCAAGTTGTTAGGCCAGAAGAAGCACTTCAATCCAAATTAATTTAAATGTTACGTTAGATTTTTTATGTTTACTTTTTCAATCCAAATCAACTTAAAACTTAAGTAGCACTCAACCTAAATCAACCAAAATATATCAAACCTTTTTATCTTTTTTTACTCTCTATAAAAACAAAATAAATGAAAAAAGTTATGGTTTAGAGTCGGTTTCAGCAAAATGTCCGTTGTTTTCTTCAATTTTTATTATATTTAGATCAACTTTTTTATTAATTTATAAAAAAAGTTCTAAAAAACATTAAAAATTAAAAAAGATTTATATTTATGAAATAAAGAGAGATAAGTTAATAAGATTTTAAAAATTATATTGATGTGGACGGATAATTGTGTTTGTGTAAGAAGTGTGTTAGTAGGAGAAATATTTTAGATATATAAAAAATTTAAATTTTATTAGGAGAGATAAATTGTTAAAAATTGAGTGGATGTAATTAATTTAGTTAAAAAGAAGGATGTAGATTAGAGATTGACATGATTTTAAGAAGTTCTTAAAAGTTAGAAAGAGAGAGAGAGTGTTAAATAATTTATAGGGTTTAGTTCATAAAAGTGTATCCAACTATACACCTTTTTCTATTGTATGTAGAGATGTACAAAAAATCCGAATATCTGATTTTGTGCAAAAACTATCCGAACCGATTTTTTATAAAACCGGAGCGGATTTAACCGGTTTTATCCGATCCGATCCGGTTTTAATCCGATCCGAAACCGGTTAAACCGGTTACACTTTTGTCCGAGAAAATCCGGTTTTAATCCGTACGAAACCGGTTACACTTTTGTCCGAGAAAATTCGGTTACAATCCGAAAATCCGGTCCCAAAAAAACCGAAAAAATCCGGTCCGGATTTTATCCGATCCATATCTGATTAAAATCCGAAGATGTGCACCTCTAATTGTATGTACTGGACTTTCAAACTTACCATTTGATGTACTGAAGTTTTTCAAACTTACCATTTTGTGTACCGAACTTGCTATAGCAGGTTACAAGCTGATGTGGCGCAGGTTTTGATTATGTGGATGATGACTTGGCACATGACTTGGATTTTTCATGGTTTAAAATAAAGAAAAAAGAAAATCATTATTTTATTAATATGTAAATAATAATAATTAGAATAATAATAATAATAAACAAAGAGATCATCATCATCTATCATATGTAATAAAAAGAGATTTCCAAATCTTTTGATCAAATCCAAATGCAAGCCATATTTCATCAAGGACCGTTCATAATCATCTGTGGTTTCATCTTCCTCATATGTGGTTTCATCTTCATCATCTGCGTTTCATGAACGGGGAAGAACATTTAGAAGAAATCGAAATTTCATAGGATGATGGTGGGCTGAGGACGTGAGGAAGAAACTAAGAGACGATACATGCCTGCGATTCAAAATCAATTTCTGTTCATTTGGAGGTCTTCTTCTTCTTTGATATAGAGGTTTGTCTTCGATTTTGAGGTCTTCTTCTTTGGAGGTCTTCTTTTGTTCGATTCAAAAGCTTTCGTTTTGTCCACCTCACGATTTAAAATCGATCAGGGTTCATCTGATTTGGACAAAAAAAGCTTTCAATTTTAGGTTCATTTGATTCGATTTGCTGGGTGTATCAATTTTAGTTATTTAATTGTTAATTAGTGTTAGACTAGTGTTAATTATTGATTAATCTAGTTGTTAATTTAAATTTATTATGTTAGATTATATTTAGTGTTATAATGTTTAAGTATTGTTAGTATACTAATAATGTGTTAAATAGTTTTATATGATGATGTTAAATAGTTTATATGATGACTTTTGATTATTATCTATTGTCAATAATGATAGATTAGTGCTACATACTTCTAATCTTTAATCATTGTTAGTACACTAAAAATGTTAGAAATTAGATCAATCTTATATTATTATTTAGTGTTAATGATGTTAGCTTATTGTTAATAATTGTTAATCTATAATTAGTGTTAATATTCAATGTTAGTGTTAATATTCAATGTTAGTAATTATTTATACTTCATGAAACTTATGTGTTTAAATATATATATATATATATATATATATATATATATATATATATATATATATATATATATATATATATATAATATGATTTTAATTGTTTTTATATCTTATTTATACACAACGCCGTATGGTTTTCTTGAGAGACGGTCAAGTCGGGAGCCAAAATCTGTTAAGTGAAGAAGAAATCTTGAAGGCGGTGTTGGGTGAATACCGAGGACGTGTTCGTGGAATAGGAAGAACATTAAGTTCTTCATCCGTATCTGCTGCACAATCAACCGCACAATCCCAGCCTACAGGGAGATTATATACACAAGCCGAGGTAGATGTCATGCTTGCGTCTCATTCTTCTGATATCCAGCAGGTCCGGGAGGAGATGCATACTAATTCTCAACGTATACAAGCAATATTTGAAGCATTACGTGCGGCAGGTATAAATGTCGATATTCCCTCAACTTCCCGACATGAACCAAACACTGATTTGGCTTCTCGTGATGAAGCGTCTAGGGATCATGAGGATTAGTCTATTAGTTTGTTAGGTGACGTTGTGATTGTCTAAAAACGTTTATGTTAACTTTGAAACTATTGATTGGTATGTATGTTTGTTTTATATAGCTTAAAATGTCGTGTTACAGTTGTTTTGAGTTCTGAAACAGTAGGTTTTTGTAATTTCCCGGTTTAAAATGGGTGGAAAACGCAAAATACAGCAAAATGCTGAAAAAATAATTTTAGACTTTTAGCGGGGACATGTCGCCGCAAAAAGTGTTTAATTATATTTTTAAAATTAATTAATTTAAATAAACTGTCGCCGCAAAAGCTTCGTACGTCGCCACTAAAAGATTTATTTTATTTTTTAATTTAAATTAAAATTGTCGCCGCAAAAAAGGACATGTCGCCGCAAAAAATTGTCCACGTGACACTTGATGGGTCCGTTGTATGTCGTCGCAAAAAGTCAAACCTGTCGTCGCAAAATTTTTTTGGGTACGAAGCTTTAGCGGCGACTTTTTTGCGGCGACATGTCGCCGCTAAAAACCTATCGCGGCGACATTTGGAGTTTTAGCGGTGAATTATGACGCCGCAAAAAGCCTTTTTTTGTAGTGTCTATTCAAATTTTCAAATTTCTTTTTGTACTGACGTGATGGACAGATTCATTTTTTGTATATATGTGGTTAAGGATACATATTTATACACATTATTGACTGAATAAGAAAAGAAAATAATATTTTTGATGCTTTTGATTATTAATTGATAAAGTGGAAGACACAAGATTTTCAGATGATGGTCATCTGTAATTAATGAGAAGGAAGGAAATTCGTTAAGTTTAAAGACTATTTGTTCATTATGGAACATACAAATGATGTTTAGATTTTAGAGTTCAATTATTATTTTTATTTGCTTCTCAGATACGGCGTCTTATAAATTTGTATTGAATTTTTATATTGGTGTTGTCCATCATAAATATCTTACTGTTGCTCATTATAAATATCTTACTGTTATCATAAAATTTGTATATTATTGATTGTGTTCAATATTAAATATCGTAAGTTTATCATAAAACTCGTATATCATTGATTGTGTTCAATATTAAATATTGTAACTTTATCTAAAAATTCGTACATCATTGGCTGTGTTCAATACTGAATATTGTAAATTTATCTTAAAATTAGTACAGTTTTGACTGTGTTCATTATAGAATACAAATAATGCTGAAAAACTTGTAAATAATTTTGGGTGTGTTCAACGGTGAACTCGGTTAAATTAATTAAATTTCACTAAATTATTTTTAATTTATTTTGTTTTTTATTAAAAATTGAGGAGAGAGAAATATAGATTGGAAAGAGAAAAAATTTTATTTACCGTTATGCCCTTTTATATATATATATAAAAAATAAAAAACATGATTAATCTAGACCACAAGATCAAATATGAATAAGTGGCTGAGATTGCTTCTCGCACTTTTCGCAAATAAGACACTTTTCGTATGAACCCTCCCATATATATATATATATATATATATATATATATATATATATATATATATATATATATATATGTAATGATTACATATAGAGTTAATTATATTTTTGGTCTTTGTAGTTTACATAAAATTTCAGATTTTGTCCTATGCTTTTTTAATTACAAAATTAATCCATATGTGTGTGTGTGTCCAACTTCACTTAAAAAGATCACAATACCCCTCTAATCTTAATTTATTCTCTTTTTAAGCTTTATTTATTAAAATATTATTAATTATGAATTAGACAATGATATATGACTAATTGTTATATTATAAGGATATTAATAAATACTCATATCATCACCTTCTTCCGTCTACTACCGCCTCACCGCCACCCACCACCGTTTCTTGCCATACCCTCACCATCTCACCACGAAACCACCACTATCACCATCTTAAGTGTTCTTGATATGCATCTATATTGTTCTTCATATGTCATTCAACTTTGTTCATCCACAATAACCTAAATTCATCTGATTATCTTCAAGAACCACAATCTTCATTTGTTCATCCATATATAAATTAAAGTTCACCATCTTAATCCATACCATCACTATTCTTCGTATTCATCCATAATCATCTCAATTTTCAAACCAAATTTAAAAAATATGCAGAAAATCACACTCTCACAAGAACACAAATCTTGGATTAGGACTCAAACATCAACACACACATACACATAAAAAACCAGAAACCCCAGCCCTAAAAATAGATAAAAATCTTATTCATCGTATATTGAAACAAGATCTTGGATCTGGCTCAAACTCAAATATTTTTCATCATCGTATCTTGTTCATCTTGGATCTAGACTTGGATAAAAAAGAAGATATGCGGCGGTGGAAGATCTATTATGGCGGCGGTGGTTGCAGGTGGACTACGATGGCGTTGGTCACATATTTAGAAGGGGCGGGGAAGGGAAGAGAGAGACGGTGGTGGGTTGGTGCGACAGACGTAGAAGAAGAAGAAAGAGTGGTTGTAGTGGTAGCGAGTCTATTATGGCGATGGTGGTTGCGAGTCTACTATGGTGGTGATGGTCAAGATTTGGGAGGGGCGATGGTGGTGGCGGTGGAGAAAGGCGGAGATGGCAGACTGGATAGGTGGTGGCGGTGCGAGATACCGGAGAGAGAGAGAGAGAGAGAGAGAGAGAGAGATAGAGAGAGGAGAGGGGATCAGAGAGGCGTGGGGAGGAGGAGGCTTATTTTTTTATTTTGTAATAATTATTATGTATTATTAGATATTTATCACAAATATTTAAAGGGATAAAAAAATGAATTAATATCAGAGGGGTATCGTAGTCTTTTCAAGTGAAGTTGGATTAACATTGAAACGAAATTCAAACCATAAAAATCAATGAAGTAATTAATGAAACACAGAGACTAAATATGAAATTTCATGTAAACCACATGGACAAATAATGTAGTTAACTCTTACCTATATCACCAAACAATATCAATGATGATGATAATACTTAGGAATGCTAATTGCATTCCTTTGTATTCTTTTACCATTTACTATTCTTATTTCCGTCTAATTAACCAAACACCCCTTAATATAGATGGTAGCTGGTGATGAAGTAAGGATGGTTTCGTCATAAAATAGGAGGTAATGAGAGAGTTAAGTTTAGATAACAAAGTATACTGGAAGCCGGTGATTGCAATTTTAATTACAAGGTAGTTGAGTATTTGTATCTTATTCATACATTTTCTTGTGTGAGATAGTTTTACTACACAAAATTTGAGTCAAGGTTACGATAAATATTAGAAAACTTAGCTCAAGGTATGTAATGATACATTATTAAGTATAAATCCTTACATTTTGTTTCCTAACACAACACACGGGTTCGTTTCATCTCGTTCATAATATTGGTAAAGTTTAATAATTAAACATATATGGCTTGTAACTACGTTTTATATTTGTAGGTGCAAAGATTAACGTAACGTTTACAAAACTAAAACGGATGATAATTCCACCATTCTGAAATAATGAATATGCAATATATATTCATTACCGGGGTTCTAAAAGGCGCACCATGGCGTCGCCAAGACGTGAGGCGTGGCTTCGCCGTTAAGAAATGGTCCTAGGCGTGAGTGCTAGGCGTGGCGCGCGCCAAGGCTTGCCAAGACGCGCCTTTGCGCGCCAAATGACGAGTTTTTTATAACGTGGCGCCAAAAAAATCATTTTATTAAAAAATTTGAACTTTTTTTATGCATTTTGCAATCGCGTGTATAGAACTTTTATAAATTTGTATTTTATAATTTGTATATGTTATTTTGCTCATCATTTCCGTAACTTTGTGTAATTAGTATATTAATCAGTGTTCTAAAAGGCGCGCCATGGCGTCGCCAAGGCGTGAGGTGTGGCTCCGCTGTTAAGAAATGGCCCTAGGCGTGAGTGCTAGGCGTGGCGCGCCTTAAAGCTTGCCAAAGCGCGCCTTTGCGTGCCAAATGGCGAGTTTTTTAAAACGTGGAGTAGAAAAAATAATTTAAAAAAAAAAATAGACTTTTTATACACATTTAGCAATTGCGTGTATAGAACTTATATATATTTGTATTTTATAATTTGCATATGTTATTTTGCTTATCATTTCTTTAACTTTGTGTATTTAGTATATTAATAATGATAAATTTAATATATATAATTATAAAATATACACAAAATCGCCGTCTTAAGTCACGCCTTAAGAAACGCCATGGCTTCGCCATGGCTCGTAAAGCTTGAGGCTTGACCTCGCCACCACGCCACGCATTACGTTATCTAGAACCATGTTCATTACAGGAAATTACCATAAAGTGACAAGCGTTCTCAATGAGAAAAAGAAGAATAAAAAAAACACAAATATCTTTGATGGGTTCGTCTTTATCTAGCTTTAGCACGTTTTGATCACAAAGATTGTCAAAGGTTATAAATAAATACGAAACTTAATTATGTTTCATGAAGATTACATGAACCAATGCAAAGCAAACGTTACAATTAATTATATAATCCGAATATTAATTAGTTGAGCCATCTCACTTACTAAATTTTAACCAACTTGCAAACGATGCAAAATAGCTAGAGTTGATACAATTAGTTAATATAATCCGAATATTAATTAGTTGGGCGATCTCAATTACTAAATATAATGGTCCAAACAAAGCAAGCATTACATAAGAAATGAACTTACGTGCAAATTAGGCCGGCCGGCCACTAATAAAGAAAGGGAAAAATGGCACACCTATTACGCGGGTAATTGTCGAACTTATGCATGTACCATCTATGTGTTATGGTTGATGCAAACCCAAGATTTGCCACCTGCGCATGTGTGACAGTACAAATCGCCGGGTGAGCTTAATTTTACGATTAGTCACGCGATTAGTTTATGTTTGTGTATATTCAATCGATCAATGAATCATTATGACAAGGGAATGGAAAAACCGTACCACAAATGCAAAGAGTAACCACAATGAGAGATCTCGACCACCAGTTGCCACCAGAAGTCCTCCATATATAACCTTCATGATCATATATATATAGATTGAATACATACTTAAAAGATTTCTTATCAAGTACCGAACTCGATCAGTTGACTATTAATATAAAGACACACACACACACACACACACACACACACACACACACACACACATATATATATATAGGGGAGGGTTCAAACGATAACTGTTTTTCGTACGAGAACTGCGAGAACCAATCTTAGCCGTTCCTTGGATATGGGAAGTATCATGGATGGAGAGCGTGGGGGGATATGGTGTGGCAGGGTGCATGTGAGGAATTCATGGGTGGGCAATGACATTGAAGGAGGAGAAATTGGACGGCTTAGATTGGTTCTCGCGGTTCTCGCGCTAACAACGGTTCTCGCATGAACTTTTGTCTATATATATATATATATATATATATATATATATATATATATATATATATATATATAGAAAGAAGTTAATTTGAGAACCATTCTTAGTGCAAGAGCCGCGAGAACCAATCTATGCCGTCCAATACCCCCTCCTTCAATGTCATTGCCCACCCATGAATTCCTTACATGCACCCTGTCACACTCTATCCCTTCACGCTCTCCATCCATGAACTTCCCATATCCAAGGAACGGCTGAGATTGGTTCCCGCACTAACAACGGTTCTCGAATGAACTCCCCCCTATATATATGTATGTATATATATGTATATATATATGTATATATATGTATGTATATATATATGTATGTATATATATGTATGTATATATATATGTATATATATATATATATATATATATGTATGTATGTATGTATATATATATATATATATATATATATATATATATATATATATATATATATGTATATATATATGGGACTATATAAGTAGTAAAGTGGAGCTTTGACTACTATGTAATACTTTTTTAGCCTAGTGTTAAAGCTTTACTTTCTTATTGGTGTCAGAGCCACACCCCGGTTCGAATCCTGCTAGGTGCTAAGTATAACAACCAGAGTTAACGCTCAGTGACTAGTGACCGGTAGTATGACTCGATGGAGGAGGTGATTATGAGTCTATATAAGTAGTTTAGGGGAGCCTTGGCTGCTACGTAATACCTTTTATCCTAGTGGTAAAACTTTACTATCCTGTTTATATATATATATATATATATATATATATATATATATATATATATATATATATATCACTTAAAATCCTTTGAAACTATCCCAAACTTCATTAAATTACATTAATATATAGTGTTTCATTATGTTTTGATCTCTCCACCAGATTGTGTGAGAAAGAGAGACTCTTTTAAATGTTCTCAAAACAAGTCTTTATAATGTCATTTATCCATTAATACAAACACCAATTTAACCTCATGGTTTTCAGAATGCTGTTTTTCACATAAAATCTTTCTGCATGTATTAAGAAAAACACTAAACAGTGGCCAAAATTACCAAACCCTCCTCCATCACAACCCAAGAGTCTATGTATTGACATACGGTTAGTGGGGCTAATCCTTTGCTTCCTAAAGGCTATGCGCTCTCACCACCATTACACAATCTACCAATCAACAATAAAAAAAAGATCAATCTATGCGCCAACACGCCTCCTTTCCCACGTTTACTACAAAACGTCACCAAGGCACCAATCAGTGCTTAAAGTTGCACAATGGTGGATAACACATTAGCACAGAGTTAACTGATTATTGTGTGGAACATGGAATTCAAGATAGTTCTACTACTTAGCAGAATGGAGTTGCATTGAAGATAAACAAAACTTTAAATGAGAGAGTTGAGAGTCCCAATACCGGGCTTTCAAAGATGTTCTAGGCTGATGCATTCAACACTGCAACTTACCTTATTAACAGGGGAATATCAGTACCGTTGGGCTTCAAGACACAAGTGGAAGAATGAAAATGTGAAGTGGTAAAGTATGACTATTTAAAGGTCTTTGGATGGGGTGCCTATAATCCGATGAAAGATAGTGACAAGTTAGATGCAAAAGCCAAGACATATACTTTCATTGGGTATGGTCATGTAGTATGGGTTACAGTTCTGAGATTTTGAAAGTAGAAAGGTAGTCAGAAGTAAACATGCAACTTTCAATGAGGCTGAGTTTTATAAAGACAGAAGCACAAAAAACTCAAAAGAATAAGAATGAACAGGTTGAGTAGAACTAGAGGGTCGGTCGATACTCATATTAATGAGAGTATTTAGGCTGATATTCAACATGAATGAATCAATAGTGACGAGTTTGAAGATGATCTAAAAGACAATGTTAGTAATGAAAGCTCTGAGGATGAAGAAGAACCATCCCCTCAGGTACAACCTTAGCCAGTTGAATCCTAGTGGGATCTACCAAAGTTACTAAGGCTCGTGAAAAGTATGATCTATCAGTCAATTATCCTCTTTTAACTTAAAATGGTAAACGAAATCTACTCTGAAACAGTTTAGACAGAAGATTCGTCTCAACGGGAGCATGCAATGAAAGAAGAAATGGGATCTTTGAAAAAGAGCGAAACATGGGACTTAACCAAGCTTCCACCGTATAAAAATGTCTTATAGAATAAATGAGTATTCAAAATTAAGGAAGAGCATGATAGGTCTAAACGATACAAATCTCGTTTAGTGATCAAGTGGTTTTGATAGAAAAAAGGGAATCAATTATAATGAGATTTTCTCTCTAGTGGTGAAAATGACTACCATCAGATATTAGTCTTGAGCATTGTAGTTGCAGAGGGCTTACATATAGAGTAGTTAGATGGTAAGACAACATTCCTACACGATGACCTTGATGAGGATATTAACATGGCACAACCTGAGGGGTTTCAAGTTGTTGGTAAAGAAGATTGTGTCTGCAAACTGAAAAGGAGCTTGTATGGTCTAAAACAAGCATCTAGGAAGTGGTATGTAAGTTTGATGACTTCATGGAGAGAACCGGGTACAGAGATGGACTATTGTTATTATGTGAAGAAATTCATGGGCTCATATATCATTCTACTTCTCTATGTAGATGATATACTTGTTGCAGGTTTTGATATAAAGGAAATCAACAAGTTAAAGAAACATATGTCTAAAGAATTTGAGATGAAAGACTTGGTCTAGCATACAGATACTCGGGATGAGCATCACCAGAAACAAGAAAGAGGGCTCTTTGACACTATCCCATGAGAAATATTTCAGGAAAGTGTTAGAGAAAAATAAAATGAATGATATTAAAAACTAAACTTTGAAACACACATTTAGGAAGTCATCTCAAGCTTACCGAAGATCAATCTCGGAGTATAGAAGCAGAAATATCAGATATGGCTAATGTTCCATATGCATATGCAGTTGGTAGTATCATGAATGCTATGCTTTACACGAAACTAGACATTGCACATGCCGTTAGGTTATTAGTCACTTTATGTTAGATGGTTACTTAAGTGTTTGGAGGGTACATCTAATTTGGGATTATGTTTTTGAGGCATAAAGATGTGGTTCACATATTACACTAATGCCAATGTGGGTAGGTGTAAGAAGACACATTTCAAAGCACTACTGGGTACATTTTTATAGTCAGATTAATGGCAGTTTGTTAGAGCTAGCATGGTTGAATACTATGTAGACCGATTACTCATTATAGCGTGATAATGAGAGTGAAGAGAACTTGAAAGGAATCCTATTTATGATGGGAAAAGAAAGCAAACCAGGATGAGGTATCACTTCGTCACAGGGTTGATCAATTACGGTACTATGAACTTGAGGAACATCTTAGGTGCGAAGAATCTAGCAGGTATATTCACCAAGTAGACGCCGGATAAGATGAAGTTCTGTGTAGCTTCAGCTGGCCTCTTCAGGTATAGTGATGAGAAGGTAGGCAGTAATTAATGTGAGCTAAAGATCATTGGTGTTTACAAAAGAGGGATATTGTTGGGATGTATCTTTCGGCCCACTTAGCCAAGCTGAGAAGAGAAGTGAGGAGCCGTAGGGTTTGGCCGACCCTAGATTCATTGCTCTGATCTCGTTTCCAAAATTAGATTATTTGATTTCCAAAATTAAGTTAATTTGGTTTCCATAATTGAGTTGATCTAATTTACATTATTAGATGGTTACCCTAATTATGTTTTTTTATAAACGATCTTATTTGTACTTGTAAAGACTATAGCATCTCTATAAAAAGATAACCCTAGTTACTCCCGTGGACGTAGGTTAATAGCAATAATGACCGAACCACGTAAACTTTCTCGTGTTTTATTTTCTTTCTGCATTTTGGTTATTTACTTTTGTGTGTGATTGAGATCCTAACAAGTTGCACATTTTAGTGATTGACTCTTGGAATTTAAGAGAATAATAGATATATAATTAATGCTAAATAGTTTAGTGCGAGTGCAGCGACTATCACATGCTTTTATGTATAAGAAGTGAGTGTATATATCCAAAACTTAGAAAAAGCTTATAAATGTCTGTGGTGGTTTGCTTTTCAAATCAGAACTTGATCATGATATCTTTGTTAAATTTGTATAAGACGACGGAGGATCTATTGTGAATGAATAAAAGCATCCATGAACTCCATTTACATATCATGACATCATGTATATGTTGCAACAAACGACTGCTGTAGTCGACTGGTTTTTGTTGTTCATATATAGTCTTAATTTCTTTCCTTTTTTACAAAATACGATGCCATTATATATGAGGTATATGGATGAACATGAAAGCCATAATTTCTAATCCAACTATATTGATATACTTCATTGTCAGTCATCGGTTTGTGTGTTAAAAAAGAAAGTGAAACCTGATTGTATGACTTTGTAATTAGTTTATAAGAGTACTCGGTTATTTTTCTCATAATCAATTGGTTTTGAGTTAGAACCTCACAAACTTACATGATATCAGAGCAAGGTTCACCTACTCCATGTAACCCATAAGTATCCCCGTGTTAGGCGCGCGAAAAAAAAAAGAACGCCACGCGTGAGGGGCCGTGTTGAGTAATGTCGCACATCGGACGGAGAGTGACTTTGTAATGAGCTTATAAGAGTCATATATGGACTACTCCTCTCATAACCAATTGATTTTGAATTAGAACCCCACAAACTTACAATGAAATAACATCTACTCTTGTACGTACTTCGTTTATAACAAACAAATAAATGTTGAGAAGTGGGTTTTGAATTGAGTAGCGCTTCTCATGATATGTGAATATCACATTTTATGATCTGTTTTTATATTGTGGCTGTTGACAACAAATGCCCACGTGGCAATATATGAGGTCATGAGGGGACATTCATCAGCTTAGATAAGTATATAAAACACAATATGGACAAATTATAACAATCAAGCATACAAAACATAACTTAAGAAACCTCACGGAATAACAAATGTTTAAGAGGAAGCAGCAAACTCAAATAAATCTATATTAAGGAATTAATTAACCCAAGTATTTTATCAGATCGATATTTGTTGTTGCATTCATGAACTTTTGGTCACAATAAGGTTTAGATTTGTTTCTTCACAAGAAGTTCTTTTTTATTTTTTTTAAGGATATGTTTAAATGGCCCCTGAAATAATTGATATTTCTGATGAAATTGGGTTTGATAGAGTATTTTTGATACATTTCTTCAAAAAAACGAGGTCCTAATTTTGGTCCATAATGTCTGCATTTTTTAGAATTTTTACAATTTAGATAATTATATAACTTACACCATATGATCGAATTAAATGCTTACAAGGAATTAGAAAAGATGTAAGAAGCGTAAATATTTAAACATTTCAATTTTCAAAGAAGTATAACAAATAAAAATAATAATCAATCATTTTTTCATAATAACCATGATAGTACGTTTTACTCGACTTCAAATAAGTTAGTAACAAACCACATTGATCGCACTGAAAGTAAATGTATTATTATCGACATAATTTCACGATTTCTTCGAATCTTCGATCACTGATATTTTATTGGCTGGTGAATATAGAAGTAGAAATTAAAGTAAAGGAGCCTCTAACCTATATATATTTTGATTTTTACAAAAAAATATTGGTAAATCATTTTCTTCATTTCAAAGTTTTATCATCTTTTAAAAATGGTCGAGAAATTCCCAAACAAAGAGAAATATTTCTATAGACAATTTTTTTTTTTCATAGACAGGCTAGCTAGTTAGCTTCGTTGCTCACCGACCTAAATGTCATTAATGATTTATGGGTTATTGATATTGTCAAATTAAGATATATTTTAGCTATTTATTATTCGTAAATAAGTAAAAGATCATTAAATATCTTCATTTATTGAATTACAAGTTAAAATGCGGATTACGAGAAGTTTTGAGTAAAAATGGAAGAAACCAAATAAATAAAAAAAGTTGTCCGTTCAGACACAACTCAACTGTTTTTATCATATCTCACTCATACAAACACGGATTGAGGTGCTTCAAAAGGTCAATCAAATAAGTCTCAGAGAGCTACAATCTCAATTTTATGTCTAAATCGTGAAAATGCAAGATCGCGATAACTAATACATCACGGCGCAATGGGAAATGTTCAAGCCAGATTTTAAAAACTCAAAATAAGAGTTTGGATTACGCAAGGACTCCACAGATCGAGACGTGACCCATACAGGATCACGACGCGACGTCCCTGTTTTCCATTATCTGTTTAAATAAAGTCCCATATCTATTGGAGAGGTTACAACCTGACTTTTATCACCATTATACTTCTAAAAACATTTCAGAGGCATTCCAAGGCAGTTTGGAAGATTTGGATTAAAGATTGGAGCTTAAAGATTAAAGATCAAGGCTTGGCATCATACTTTCTACCGAGTTTTTCATTCTAATCTCTTATGTTCATGTTCTTACTTGATTTCTAGTATGTTAGTACGAGCATGCTAGACTAGATTTTCTGTTTTTCTCTTTAGAGGAGATGTAACTTTGAAAGTTGTTGATTTCAATAAAGTGGGAGACTTTTTATCATATAGGAGAGGGTTCATTCGAGAACCATTGTTAGCGCGAGAACCAATTTCAGCCTTTCCTTAGATATGGGAAGTTAAACGGATGGAGAGCGTAGAGGTATAGAGTGTGGCAGGGTGCATGTGAGGAATTCATGGGGGAGACAATGACATTGAAGGAGGTGGAATTGGACGGCTAAAATTGGTTCTCGCGGTTCTCGCATTAAGAATGGTTCTCGCATGAACTTTTTCCTATATATATATATATATATATATATATATATATATATATATATATATATATATATATATATATATATATATATATATATGTCTTGCAAGCTTAATCAAAGATCCATATATGTTTTAGGATCTTTTTTTGAGTGTTTCGAATCCGAGTTTTCATAAATTAGAAGACTAATCTATTTATGTAACTTGAATTTTAATTATCTAGGATGAATAGGTAATTTTGACTAGTGATTGATCAATCCTAGGATTGAACTACCAAAGATAGAAACTAGACTGTGTGTGCTTAATTAACATATAATGACCTTTATATATTAATTGAATGATTTGTTAATAAAAACAATCACAAAAGATTAAGTCTTTCTTGATTCGAACCAAATAGACTAATTATGCTTTTTAATTGATCTCATGACCATAAGGTTGATAAATTGTATGATTATAAGATTAGATAATATGACCAAGAGTCTAATCACATTAGAAATCGGTATATGATAGTAAATTATCCATTACACATGTTTAACTAAAATCATTCAACTTAAAAAAGGTAAAATCGAATCTTGGGGGAAAGTTTTGTTCTCATAGTTTAAACCAATCAAATTCATTCCCTTTTGCTTTCTTTGAATTGTTAAAGGTGTTTTTTATGTTGTTAAATGATAAACTTTGGTAATTAGTTGATCGAAGTGCAAATTCAAGAATCCCCTTTTATTTGCTTTTATTAGTTTAATACTGAATTAGTAGAGTTATATTCAAAATCATACTCGTTCTCAAGTGTCCGACACCCGTACCTATTTAATTATACTATAACATGATAAGGTCATTTTACCTATTTGTGTTATAGTATTTACTAAATAATTTAGATTTTTAAATCTAAAACTGAAATATTATACGCACATCAACTATTAAGATTTATATGATAGGTCTTTGAAAACAACTAGATTTTAAAAACAAGGCGGCAGGAGACATATTACTTGAGATCGTGAAAATTGATCGACAAGCAGGTCTCATGTTTTTCATGCATACTTGAATTATACTCTATTGTATTTTTGAATTGGGTTAAGATTCTCAAATTTACGAGTAAACATATAAATAAACTAATGACTTAATTATATTTTTGGTTTATGTGGTTTACCTAAAATTACGAAATTGGTTCCTGGGTCGCAATTTTTACGGGTTTGATCCCTCCTGACCCGTTTTGTTTGCATATTTGGTCCCTCAACTTGAATTGACTGAAATACCCTATTCCTATTTCTTTTTTCTTTTCTTAATTATTTAATTCATTTTAAATATTAATTAATAACACATTATATCTTTAAAAATTAAAAAGACCATTTAATACCATCTCCTTCTCTCTCTGCCTTTATCTCTCCACCCACTACCACCACCACCGCCATTCCATTTCACCGCCCACCACTCCCATCTCCGCCACCCATGACCACCACCGCATCTCTCTCTCTCTAATCTGCCTCTCCCTCTCACTCTCACTCTATCTCCCCATCTTTTTTCGTAGGATCAGACACCACCACCACCGCCATTGTTATACTCAACCACCACCACCACTATCGACATCTTCATCTTTACCACCACCGCCATCGTTATACTCAACCACTGTCGTCTTCATATTCACACCCATCATCGTCTCATTCATCTTTAACCACCACCACCAACTCTCTTCATCTTCAAAAAAAAAAAAAAACCACCATACCCTAAGCGACGGCAGCGATACTGCTTTAATTAGGGTTTTCGTTTTTGAATATCTTGAGTTGATTAGGGCTTTATATCTTGTTCTTGAATCCCTTGAATCGATTAGGGTTTACATAGACGGCGATGCTAATGGCTCAAGCCATCAAAACCCTAAGTGCGACGTCGACGGCGGGAGAGTAATCACGATCGTTGTTTGGCTAACTCCACTTTCAGATTTAGGGTTTTGCATCGATCGTTGTGTTTGGCTAACTCTAACTAGGGTTTGGAAATTGATTTCAAAATCTGTTAACTACTGCTTGATTTGTTGTTTGATTTTGTTTTGGAAATTGTTTGAAGTTGTACGATTTGGGTTTTACATTGAAGGTTGTTTTTCTTGAAGAAGGAGGTGTTGGTGGTGGTTAAAGGAGGTGCTGGTGATGGTTGTAAGGTGGCGATGATTAAAGAAGATGGTGGTACCAGTGGTTAATGATGAAGATGATGATGGTGGCAGCGACTACTGAAGACGATGGTGGTGGTGGCGGTGTGGTGGTGAAGATGAAAGATATGGTTTTTTTTAGTCCGACAAGAAGTAGAGGGGAGGGGGGGGGGGAGAGAGAGAGAGATGGAAGCAATTATATAACATGGAAAAAATTGTCCTTTTGTATATTAAAAGTCAACATTGTTATATTCTTAAACTTCCAAAAGAGATACAAAATTCATTCTAGATGGAGTGGTAAGGGTTGCTTCTTCCATATAGCTGAGGTCTAGGTTTCAATTCACGCCTCACACAATTTTTAAACTTTTGTAACATATTATATAACCATACAATTAGAGGGAAAAAATTTGTCCTTCTGTATATTAAAAGTCAACATAGTTATATTCTTAAACTTCCAAAAGAGATATAAAATTCATTCTAGATGGAGTGGTAAGGGTTTCTTCTTCCATAGCTGAGGTCTAGGTTTCAATTCACGCCTCACTCAATTTTTAAACTTTTGTAACATAAGGATTTATAATAGGCTCATAATCATCTATAATCAACAATTACTATAGAATAATATTTTTGTCACATATTGTACAACTATATTATTTATTTAACATTATTTTTATAATACTATTGCTTAATATTTTGTCATCGTTTTTATAATTCGGTTTGCCTCATTTTATTTGTTTTGTTTTATTATTTATACAATTAGAGGGGGGAAAATTTGTCCTTTTGTATATTAAAAGTCAACATAGTTATATTCTTAAACTTCCAAAAGAGATACAAAATTCATTCTAGATGGAGTGGTAAGGGTTGCTTCTTCCATTGGTGAGGTCTAGGTTTCAAATCACGCCTCACACAATTTTTAAATTTTTGTAACATAAGGATTTATAATAGGCTCATAATTATCTATAATCAACAATTACTATAGAATAATATTTTTGTCACATATTGTACAACTATATTATTTATTTAACATTATTTTTATAATACTATTGCTTAATATTTTGTCATCGTTTTTATAATTCGGTTCGCCTCATTTTATTTGTTTTGTTTTTTATAACAAGATAAAAAAAATGTTTTGTAATTAACTCTTTTTACAAGGTTTTTCTATATAATTTGTAATTCTTTAGACTATGAAATGTTTATTGTAAACTTTAAGTCAATGTTTTCTTTATGTAGACGCATTTATAAAAAGTAAAAATGATAAGATTATAATGACTTTATAATTTAATTTTTTAAAACGATTTTTAATATACATACATATAGTTTCATATATAAAATCAAATAACTAAAGTTTATATAATTACACAAACAGTTATTAACCATACAATCTGCAGAAAAAAATCTTGACAAATAATTATTTTAAAGTTTAAACTGCACATTTTACACAAACATGACTTAAATGAAGATTTAGTCTTCTTTTTATTTCTCTATTTTATCGGTGCTTTAAAAAAATATGGCACATGCTATCCAAGGAGCAGTCACATAATATAGATTATTTGTCATGTTTTTTTTCTTTTTCTTTGATTGTCTTATATAATTAATTATTTATATCTAAAACATGACAATAAATAATTACAATATACAAGATAAGTTTTCGGATAAAATGAATGCCTTAGATGTTGGATATTATATGGCCTTAAGGTGTAAATTTTATTTTTTATGTAAAATTGGTGTAGTTTTTTTATTATAGGAGTACTTGTCATTAGATAGATCCAAGTCACATTTGTTAGTAGTGAAATAGACTTTCATTGTTTAAATATTTTATGTAGTTTAAAGATACATGGAAGCTAATTACTTTTAAAAAACTTAGGTGATTTAATTGTTTTAGGTTTCATATTTAAATTCAAGTTACCATATTTCCGTAAATGGGTTTTTTTAGTAAAAAATGGTAGATGAATAATCTAATCAAACTCTATTAAAAAGTAGTTTCTCCCCGACGCGAAGCGCGGATAAGCTAGCCACTAGTTTAGTGTATTTACTGAATAAATATGTTTTTGTGTTTTAAAAATATATTCAATATTTAAAATTGATTAAAATTAAAGAACATGAGAAAATGGAGATGATAAGGGTAATTTAGTCAATTTAAGTTGAAGAGGGACCAAATATACAAATATAACGGGTTTGGAGGGACCAAACTCGTAAAAATTGTGACCCGGGACCAATTCCGTAATTTTAAGTAAACCACATGAACCAAAAATATAATTAACTCTAAATTCATTCTTAACTTAAATAGAGGATTCATTCTAATAACAATATGGTAACTCATCTTTAACTATAAAAGGATCTAAACCCGTTGGAATAATGTCATATCATTAATCTAGATTTGCGTATGCTTATCTATTAGTATCTGATAATGCTACTATAACAATCTATTTTTACATGAAAAAACATAGATTATTATCGTGTTATTTTAGTCATTATTCAATAAACTTGCTCTAAATTATTATTGACTTTTTTATATAGTTCTATCATTTAAACTTTATCGCTATTATTAATTCGAATATATTAATATTGTGACGAGATCGGACTAAAAGAGAACATCTTTTTGATAACTGTACTTTTTATGTTTGGTCAAAAAGATGTTCAACATTACCCATATTATGATAGTTTGCTTCTCTTTCTGCTAAATAGTTTATAGATTCATTCCAAATATTTACTTTGTTTGCTGTAAAGTCTCTTTTGTGTGATTTGTAACTATGTCTGAAAGTAATTTAACACCTACATGGCTACATGCATTACAATGAGGCGGTGCGGTGACATGACTTGCTCATCAATACTTATTTTGGTACCTTTAAAAATGTTGTTTAACATGATACAACTAATAATTGTCTAAATTTTGAGAGATTATATTATATTACATTTTCCTTTTTGGATGAACGGATTTTGGTCAATTCATTTTAATGTTAGTGTTTAAACGTGTTTTATTTTGGAGATTGTTTTTATATGGGAATTGATTTGTACACAATAATATTTTATCATATATAATAATTATGATATTTATACCCTCAGAATCCAATTGTTAATTATTTATAGCCACATGTTCAAGGGTATAAGTGTCCAATCAAACTCTTTTTGTTGTATATGACAAAATATTGTTGTGTACAAATCACCTCCCTTTTTATATTCGATATGCAAATAAAAAAGTTGATGAATACCAAGATGAAAATAAAAAAAAGTTTTAGATCACTAAATAACATTTTAAAGATCGATATAGATAATATACCTTTTTATTACCCAAATAAGTAATTTACTTTGTGGTCACTTGTTAAAGTAAGTAAGGACCGAAAGTATTACTCCCATCGTTTGATCACCAATAAACCTTGGTGCTTTGATCGGAATTATTTTGTGGTAGTGATGATGGAGTCTGATCGACCTTTTGTTTGTCATCGTTGACGGATTTAAAGCAAAAGCAACAACACAACTTACTTTATAACCTGCAACAATGGCCGACAGGAGGCCGATCAGACTCCACCATAACCTCTAGAAAGGAATTCCGGTCATATCAACAATGTTTGGTGGTGATCTAATGGTGCAAAATCCGGTTAGAGCCAAAACCCTAATTTAAAAATTCGGTCATTCTTACTTTAACAGTTTATTACAAAGTAGGTTACTTATTTAGGTAATAAAAAAGTTAGTTATATATATTAACACTTTTTTAAAAGTAGGTTACTTATTTAGGTAATAAAAAAGTTAGTTATATATATTAACACTTTTTAAAAAATAAAATGCTATTTTGTAACCTAAACCCATAAAAAATCCACAGGTATTATATCATATGAGAGAGATCGACTTACAATTTCCGCAGTATAGTGTGGAGATGAGACGTATTCAAACCAATCGCCATATGGGATGACATATTCATCCGGCTTTGTGGATTTCTTTCGCAATGAACCCTAATTAGTTGATAATTAATTAATTATTAGGTTCAAAACAACATAGATATACATTATTTGAATATATTTTTATTACGAGTATCGCGAAAATAAACTGGACTCTTAATTAAAATAAATCAATGGCTAATAAATTTGAGGTTTATTAATAGCTAATTATGTGCTCATCAATTAGGGGTATTTTAAGAAGATTATTCAATCTAATAACGACCCATTCACCTGAACGTAATTCACGGTTCAGGTAAATATAGAAATGACCAAAATGCCCCTATTAATGAGTCAATAATGGTGTTACAAATGATTTTCATATTTCTCGTACGACAATAGTCCTCGATTGAATTTTTTTCCTATACATATAGGGAATAGTTCATTTGAGAACCATATTTATGATGAGTATCGCGAGAACAAATCTGGGTCCTTGATTTAAATAATCCATTGCTTAACAAAAATGACGGCTCATTAATGAGTATTTTACGAAAATCAAGTCTCGTTCTTTAATAAAAATCTACCCGAACGCAATTTACGGTTAAAAAAATATATTAAAGTCCAAAATACACATTAATAAGGATTAATAGTAGTGATTACAAATAGTAGTTAGACAACGATTCTATAACATTCATTTATCATAACAAATGGGCTGCTTAACGCTTTCTATATAAACGAAAGACATAATTAGATCAAGGTGATCGACTTACGAGAATTTGGTGACAACGAAGCTGATGTACCCAACCCCATAAGAAAATAGCCGCACCTATCCACGCAGACCATTGTAGCCTTATCAAAGGAGACACAAACATCCATATATCTATGTTAGGCTCAAGCCTTGAAATGGGATCCTTTTCGTTTACAGTGAACTCCGCATCCAGATTCTTCACGAACTCCAACACTTCAGGTGCAAAATTGCAACATAAAGACAAGGGAGTTGCTATATAGTAACTGTTTAAGAAAAAATATTACTTTAATTAGCAAACAACATTCAAACGTACCTTATTCAAAGATAGAACTATTCTATTCGAACTCGCTCTCTAATCTAAATTGACCTTTTGATTTTGACATATGTGAATATATAACCTGCATTGAAAACTATGATTGATTGATGTGACATGTTTGATATGTGAGAAGAGGGCGTCTAAATAATAGCACCAATAAAAGATATATACAAGGTGTAATACGTACAATACTCTGTATATATTCCAATTTTCAAGAAATCTGTGTATAAATAAAAGGGTGTTATGTCACTAGTCCTAGAGCTAAGAATGACCATTATTGACAATTTGACATCACACTGTAAAGAAACTACACGCTCTCTTAATTATCCATAATACTTTTGGCGAGAAATTCATTTACGTTTATTTATTGAACATATAAACAAATTATGAATAGACTTTCTCATCCTTTTAGTTAATTGAACAAACATAAACAAAGGTGTCATCTATAATATGGCTAACAAAATTTGCTAACTCATTAGTGAGAGGTATTTTTGGAAATCATCTTACTAAATAAAGACTCATGCACTCGAAACCAATTCACATAAATATAAATGATCAAAAATTCCTTATTAATGAGTCATCAATGGGTAACAAATGATTAGCGTAGTTATCACACAAAAATAGTTCTTGTTTAAACTTCTCTCTGTGTACATGTGTATATACATGTGATGTGTGCGCAAATCTACTATGTAACTCTAAAAAGGGGGTTTAACAAGAAACCCCGAACGGAAAATCAAATTTTTTTCTCAAAATTAGAACCCGAATTTGTTTAAGATTTCCTTTCATTTATAATATAGCGGAGGGCTCATGTGAAAAATGTTTTATTTGCGAAAAGTACGATAAGCAATTTGAGCGATTAATTAGGTCTCGATCTTGTGGTTCTAATTAATCATAATTAATATTTTTATTTAATTCAAATTGGTAAAACAGTAAACTAAAATATTTTCTCGCTCCTCTCTCTAATTAATTTTTTTTTTCAATTTTATTTATTTCTTTTGTTTGTTTTATTTTTTAAATTAATTTTTTTTCAAATATTTATTCATATATTTACTGTTTATTAATGAATCATAAATATTTTTGTAAGATATCTAATCTTTTATTATTATTAATGTATTCAATAATGAACAAATTCAAAAGTATATGATTCTAAAGATAATTTTACAACATTTAATAAAGAAAACTGCTAAAAAATATTTTAGTTTTCAGTCATTACTATTTTATGTTAATTATTATCTTCTTATTCACTAATGAATTTAAAATTTTAAGCTTGTTTTCACACAAACAACTATTACAATACATTTTCTTTTCTTTTCAATTAACAATAATCTAAAAAAACTCACACCCACCCCGTGTTTCCTTTTATAACTTTTTCTTCCTAATAATTCATAAAGAACTATAAATAATCTACAAGATTTAGTTTATTAGCCCAAATCATAATCGTTTACCATTAAAAAACAGGAAAAAATAAATTAATTAAAACCTAAATTATCAGAGCCTGTATGTTACAACCTAAAAAAAAACAAAAAGAATGAAAAATGAAAAGATGAAGTACGTTGTCGGAACATGTACGATGGATCTGCAATGGTAAATAATGGTGATGAACACGAAAAAAAAACATGTGTAGCGTTTTCGTTTCATCATCTACAAATCTGCAAAAGAGCGGCGATGGTGAATCTTTTGAATCTATGAGGTGGCGGAGATGGTGGCCAAATCCTCACACAAAAGTAAAGAAATAGAAAAATGAAAAACCCTAGAGGAAGGTGGTGCGGCAGCGGCAACGACGGTGTAGTGCAACCCTAGCCGCGTGTTGAAGGAGATGGTGTGGCGGCGCTGTTGAAGAAGGTGGTGCCCTTCGATTAAGTGGCGGTAGACAGAAGGCTCACGACGGCAGTCCTTCGTCAACATAGTGACAGTAGACAGGAGCCTCACGGGGCAGCCCTTCTTTGTTCATTTTCTGTTGTTGTCGCCGGATGATCATGGAAGTAGCGTAGCGGTAGGCGGCGGATGAAAGATACTAAAGAGAGAGAAAATGGGATGGGGAGTTTTAATTAGGAGATATATATTTATGGTAGTTTTAATTAGGGTAGAATGTTTATAGGTTAAAAGACATTTTTATCCTTTTTATTATATTTAAATCTCCAAATAATTTAATCTAATTACATAATTCCATTACTCATCTTAACCATTAATTTGATCATCTAATGGTCACAAAAGCTTCTCGTACTTTTTGTAAATAACATGTTTTTCGCATTAACCATCTTCTATATATATGAAGAGGTTCATTTGAAAATCATTTTTATTGCAAAAACCGCGAAAATCAATCTAAGCCGTTTAATTCAACCTTCTTCAATGTCATCACCCACATATGAATTCATCACATACACCTTGTCACACTTGATCCTCATGCTCTACATTCATGAATTCCACTTATCAAATCAACGGCTAAGATTGATTCTCGCGGTACCCATACTAAAATCGGTTTTCAAATACATACACACACACACACACACATATATATATATATATATATATATCACTACAAGAAATCTAGGCAATAGGGGCGACATGGGGCAATAGGGGCGACACCCAGTTGGGTCGCGCCTATTGCCTTATGTCGCCCCTAATAGTGTCGCACCTAAAGCCTCTAAAAATAAGCCCGGCAAATCTTCCCCCCTTTTTTTTCGAAGTCGCGTCTAATGGGTCGGTCGCCCCGTTGAGACTAATGCCCATCGACTAGAAAACCCTACTCCGCCTCCCCATCTCTGTTGAAGAATTGAAGAAGTCGATCTCCCTGCGCTCATCCTCCTCAGCCGCACGCTTATCGATTCTCCCCGCCGCCTCTGCTGGTCATAGCCACCGCACCACGGCTGCCGCCTTTCGCACTCTCCCTACTTCTCAACTGTTCCGTCGCTAGCTACACCTCCTCATTTCAGCGCTGCCTCCACACACCTCAACTCAAGAAGGTAACTTTCGCATGTCCCTGATTAGTATAACAAAAACATTTAAACATTATCTACTGCATTCTGTTTAATTAGGGTTTTCGCACCTCCATGTAAGTATGTAACCACCGTTCATCTTCCTTCCTCACCTTCACCTTCAGGTATGTTTATTTTCAAGATCTTGACCTACACTAATTGTTAGATTTGATGATAATAGGGGCTTAAAGTTTGCTAATTTTGTTGCTAATTTTCGTTATAATCTTGCTAGTTAGGGTTTTTTATTTTGATTTTGTTAATTTTGTGAGTTGTTCTTTGACGTATTAATACTACCGTGAGTGGGGTGTGTGTGTTGAGTGTGTTCTGCTGTGTGTGTGGGTGTGTGTTCTGTGTGTTAGAAAATTTCCTGATAAGTAGTTGACCTTGATATTCTTGAAAGCACAAATGTAGATTTATTAAAAAGCAGCCTGAAGAGACCAGCAACAAGTGTTGTTGCTTCTGTCTATGTGAATGAGGGTGAATGCAAACACTAGTTTGGTGATACAAAAAGAAGGAAAGTGCAATTGTAACAACCGTGTTTCAAGAACCAAGTTTTGTTGGTGTGATCTTCAAGCAAGTAAGTCCTCCGTGCCTACCATTAACTTGTATATGGATTGTTTTTGTTTGTTGGTTTAATTAATAGGCCATTTATTAGTAGGGTGGGAGGGGACGGTAAAACAAACATGAAACTTTGATCAAGGGGTTAGTGTGAATGAATCTTAAAACTGATAATAATTTATTTACGATGATTACTTAGTATTTAAGAACTCGAAAAACATGGATCTTGTTTCTGATTGAAGCTTTGCTCTGCTGTGGTTATTTGGATCGAAGAACAGGGGCACAAAATGTGTTCGAGAATCAGAAATTGGGGCCTGGATTAAGTGGTGTTTTTCGGGGGCTTTAGGGGCGATATTTGTCGCTCCTAATACCCTTTTTCTTTGTAGTGTATATATATATATATATATATATATATATATATATAGTTACGGTGGTGCTTGTTTTTCTAAAATAAATTCTTATAACCTCATACGTTGGCTGTTGGCATGCATGCATAGTACGTTTGTTTATTTTTAGGGGGAATTTCGTATATATCCTTACAAACTTTCTTAATTACCTATATATCCTTGTAAAAATCAATATTACATCAATATTCTTCTAAAAACCTATAAACTCTCAAATATGCCCTTCTCCTTAATTTAATAGTAATTAAAGCATTTAATATTTGAAAACCATATTTTATAATTTAATTTACAAATAAAATACCCTAAATACCCTTCTAATAAAAAAACACAATATACCTCCTCCTAAGTTCCAGCCCTCCCTTCTCCGGCGACCTACTGTCACGGTGGTAGTATCTGACGTTAGGTTGTCATACTAGATGCATCACACAATTCCAGTAAATCAATTGCCCCCATTTCGATTAAAACCGTACAAATACTGTATTAGAAATATCTAGTAGAAAGTTTCATGGAAAAATGATTACAACTAAGTGTTTGAACAAAACCTAAAACAGTTTACAACTTCCAATGCATTAATGACAAGTGAAGTTAGCAGAGAATACCACGATGAAAGCATAACGATTGAATACTATTAAGGCGTTATTTTTGTGGCTCATAGTTACGTTTTGTGTCTTGTGTAAGAGGAGGGGCTATAGCCATGGAAGGATAAGGAGGTCGTCGGAAAATGAAATGTCCGGAGAAGGGGTAGCGGCCAACGCAAACGTTTTGTGTTTTTAATTTATTTTATAATAAAGGGTATTTTAGTTGTAAATTGAATTAAAATGTATGTTTCTAATTCTAAAATAATTTAATCTTCTAATATATATAAAAGACTAATTTGAAAAAAATTATTAGATGATCTGAACCCTTCATTTAATAAAAGATTTAATCTTAGCCGTTAATTTATTTAATTCTAAAATTTTGATTTTGACTTTTTAGAGTCAAACTAATGTAAAAGATAACCCTTAATCAAATCAATAATAAAATAATACAAACTTATGTGGATAGGCTATTGATTTAAAAATTTTGCATTAGGTCTTTATTAAAAAAAAATTACGTGGATAAATTATAATAAATATTATGTATTATCACATCAAAATAAAAATAAATACTATAACTAAGATATAAAAATAGAAACAAACTAAACCTTCAAAAAATTATCCATATATCTAGATTAGGATGTGTAAATATGTATCCATTACTATGACGTGTATTTTTGTAATTTTTAATATTTTATATATTTATTATGTAGACATCGATATTAAATTTTACATGTATTGATTATAATCAGTTATGCTTAAAAATTGCATAAATACTCATCCTTTATTAATTATAAAATATATACAAAATAACTAATATACTCTTTATTTAATTGTTTGTTAGTATGAAAACACTTAACGTATCCTATCTCTACTTGTAAAAAAATTCTAACATAAATAAAATCCTATGCATCAAAATTATGAAATGACCCTAATGGGTTATTTAATAAGATAAATTAATTACTCAATCTTAACCATTAATTTCATTAAAATCAAATCAAAATTATTAGAGGAATTTCATATATGCCATTTTTAAATCTTAAAAGATTATATTTGCCCACCGTAAATTATAAAAATTATATTTACTTTTTATAACATTTCAAAATATCATATTTAACCAAAATCTTAATTTAATAAAAGATTTAATCTTAGCTGTTAATTTTTTTAATTCTAAAATTTTGATTTTGACTTTTTAGAGTAAAAAATGTGAATTAGTTAAAGATAACCCTTAATCAAATCAATGATAAATATCAAAAGATAATAAAAAATTAAACAATCGTAAATGTCAATAGAATTTCAATAAATGATAAACAATTTCAAATCGCACTTCTTTCTTTAACATTTTTCATATAAACATTAATAATGAATATTTTTGAACTAAGTAATATCTTTTTACCTTTTAGCTAAGTTGAAAATTTAATTTGACTTTAACTTTTAGAAGTCAAAATTCTGATTTTAATCAAGACTATTATAAATAATTTAATATATATCATTCTTAAACTTTAAAATATCGTATTTGTCTATCAAATTTATAAATAACATATTTATCTCTTATAACATTTCTAATTATTATATTTTACCAAATTTTTAGTTCTATCATTACAAAATATTTTATAATTATTTTAAATTCTTTTTTATTATAAAAATAAACATTTGACCTTATTACTTATAATTGTAAATATAGTGATCGATAACATGTACAAGAAATTTAATCCACGTCTTTTGGTATTTCTTCAATCACGTCAGCTCTTTCCTTTCGCCGTGCTTCCATCGCTGGTATTGGAATTGATTCCGTCTTTCGTCATTTTTTTAATCTTATTTTTTCACGTTCTATAATTATTTAATATCGTTTATTAGTGTTTAATATTTATTACTTTTCTAAATCATCTCGTGTGTTACACGGACATTTAACTAGTTAATACTAAATGAAGGAGAAGGACATATTTGAAAGTTTAGGGGTTTTAGAAGGATATGAAGGTAATATTGTTTTTTATAAGGATATATACGTAATTAAGAAAGTTTGTAAGGATATATATGAAATTATCTCTTATTTTTATAAATCACGTACGTAGATCCTCTTATTTGAAAAGTGGTAGAAATACTATTTATTATTAGCAAATAATTTTGAGAGACCATAGCCTCCCCTTCCTACATACATCTCTTCTCAGGTTAGCTTCCGATAAAAGCCTCCTCCTCCTCCTGTTAGGGTTCCAGCAAAGTTAACTTTCATCATCACAGTTGATCAATCTCAAGCTTCGGATTTGATATTTCGCTTCAGTCCATTCGATTTCTAGTTAAATTTTGATTTCCGGTTCACATCTCATCAATATCTCCATGGTCAACTCAATCTCGATTCAATCGCTCCATTCATGGGTTAGGGTTCTTAAGACTCCGCAAGGTCCTACTTGTTTCTTTCTTTCTTTGTTATTTATAGGAACCCTAAGACGATGAAGGTGACAAGATGAGACAGGTAGTTTGAATGAAAAAGGAAATAACAAAGAACATTCTTTGATTCTAAAAAGCACTTTTATCTCACATCGATCTTCTTGGCAAAGGTTGGGAAATGTAAGAGGACATTAATTTTACACTTCTCAAAATAAAAAACGATGAGCTTAAACATATCTCATTTCCTTCTATTTAAATTATATTAAAGTACAAATAATTGACCTAAGGCCGAAGGTTTAAGTTTCTCACCCGACACAAAACACTACTAGAACCTAAAGAACTGATTTGAGCCTTTAGATTACACTAATTAATGGCTGTGATTAAAAAGACAAAAAACAATGTGTACCTGACACTTTCACGCGCTCATTTATATGTACAAGGGGTATATGTGGAAAATCAAAAAGGTAATCTTCACCCTCTGCAGAATTGATTTCATTTCCCTTTTACAATCAATTGTTCTGCAGTCCTCCATGCTTCTTTTTTCCTTCTTGAATTTCAACCGGAAAACCTTCGTAGCTCGACATTAACGCCGGCCACCGTCTTCACTCGTTGATTTCTCTCCCTTCGTATTTCGTTTTCAACCCCAAAACCTCCTCAGATCGGCACTAACACTGGCCACCGTCTTCACTCGTTGATTTCTCACTCCTCGTATTTCGTTTATATTGCACCGATGTGAAGCCATATATCTGAGATGGCCGGTGTTCGTCCGCCTTCAGTCTGCTAATCGCCGGCGAACTCAGTTTGCTAATCGCCTTCAGTTGCTTTCTCACTCCTCAGTTGTTTCTTTGTGTATGAAATTTGCATTTTGGGTTTGAATTTATAATTTGCATTTTAGGCTGTATTTTTTATTGAATAAGATTGTGAAATGCAAATGAGAGTTGTTGGTTTGCATTTTCATTTGCTTATTTAATGACATACTGGAATTATTGTAGTGTTGTGTATAGATTTTGCATTTGAGGTTTTAATATGTAATTTTGCATTTTGAGCTGCATTTTTATTGCATCAGATTTGTGAAAATGCAGTTGAGAGTTGTGAGTTTGCATTTTGCATTTTGCATTTTGAGTTTGCATTTTGCATTTCATAATTTGCATTCTGGAAGCGTCTAAATGACCTGAATCTTTGATATTTTGCATTTTCGATTCTTTGCATTTTGCATTTTAATATGAAACCCAGATGAAAATGCAAATTTTGAAAATTTGCATTTTCGAAAAAATAAAAAGTTTCAAAACTATATCAAGCCTAGTCTTGTTTGAAAGAGGATAAAAAACTGAATCTAATGATATAATTTTCTTGCTTAAACTCTAAAAAACGAGAGAGTTATGATAATTTAAATGTTTGAGTGGGTTTTTTTTTTAAAAATTTGGTTGCCTGGAATGTTAATGGGGGTGGCGCGTGTCCTGTTCATTTGATTTTTGCATTCCAATTTTACCCTTTTCAAACTGCCACGTGTCACAACCACATGGGTTCTATAGGTTCTATGTATAAGAGTTGGTTCTATATTGATCCTATTTATATATATATATATATATATATATATATATATATAAGGCTTGCAAATTTTCCTTTTATAACTATTAAATCAAATCTATTAACCAATCAAAACCTCCAATTTCAAAATTTTTCAATTTTACAAAATAATTTTAGAAAGATGTCTATAATCGATTTCAATTCTATCTTAATTTGGAGGGTGCCACATGAAAATTGTAAGGGGCTTTTATAAAATATGTGGAGGGCTTTTAAGAAAATGTTAGGGGGTTTTATAAAAATATTATATTAATGTAATTAATTATAAGTTGTTTATAAATTATGTATAGTAACTTTTGATATATTTTGTTTAGAGAAAAAATAATCATATATTTACGATCATCTTATTTTTATCTACGTTTTGGTATAAATTTTATTATAATATGACACTTTTTTAGAATTCTTATATTCGTACTTTTTGTTATCCATTAATAGTAATTGGTAGATAATTTTTTGTTTAGCTGAGTGGTTATTTTGAGATTATGGTGATGAGCCGAGAGGTCAACTTGAGTATTTTATTCAAAGTGTTTAGTTATTGATTTTAAATATTTTTCAATGTTATTAGAAAGATATATGAAACATCTATTAAAAATATGGTTTAAATAAAATGTATCATTAAAAGATGGTATACTATATATTTAAAAATCTAAATTTAGAGATCTTTTATGATGGTGAAAATATTATATTGGCAATAGATGTGTTTAGAAATTTGAGTCGGTTTTCGGTTCGAAATTATTATCTGATTGACTTCAATATTTGAATTTATTAAAAATGACATCAGATAATACATGTTCTTTCAAATTAAATTATTGTTGTTTTGGGTTTAATGAATTATATGTAAGTTTTTGGTGATATTTCATTTATTGCATTATTTTTATTTGAAAATTTTAATATCTTAAATACAATTTCGAAATACCCGTGCGTGCACGGGTCAATAAACTAGTATATATATATATATATATATATATATATATATATATATATATATATATATATATATATATATGCAAAAGTTCAAACGGGAATTGCGAGAACCAATCTGAGCCGTCCAATTTCCCCTCATTTAATGTCGTTGCCCACCCATGAATTCCTCACTTGCACCCTGCCACACTTGACCCCCTCCACGCTCTCCATCCATGAACTTCCCATATTCAAGGAACGTTTGAGATTGGTTCTCGCAGTTCTCGTACGAAAAACAGTTCTCGTTTGAACCCTCCCCTATATATATATTTACGCATTTAAGTGTGTGTATATAAATGTGTCTATATATATACATATATATAAATCATGAGCTTAGAATATCCGTCCGAAATTGATTTAGATATATTGTCCCCGTTTTAGGACTGCTTTTGAATACTTATCTCATTTAGATATATTGCTTCATTAAAAAAGATTGTGTTGTCATCTTCTCTTTGCTTCTCGGGTATATATATATTTTTATATGTATTTGGGAGCTTAGAGGAAATGTTGCTGAAATTTTTCTTAAATGACTAATCATGTAATGCATATTCACATGTGAGGTGAAATATTCAAAGAGTGGGTTTAGAATTCTACCTCTAAAAATACTCTACCCTTGAAATTGTTAATTGTATTATAACATGGACCCTATACCCTAACTTATGATTGAGTTACATTATGTGTATTGATAAAGTACAAGACTACCATTGAATATCGTAATATTGACGAGTTCTGAAAATGGCTCGATTCTTTTCTCGAGAGAGCCAAAACATATGTCGACAACAAAACTTACAAGAGGTAGAGGTAAAAACCTTAAGCTCACACATATGTATATGCAAGTGTTTTCTATATGTAGTTTAACCTTTTGCTTTAAACAGAACAAGAGTAGAATCCAAACCTTTCATCATGCGCACGTGCTTCAAAATGGGGTGTTCGATGTCCCAATAATTGAACAAATTACGTCAATGTGTTAATGTTTTTTTGATTTAAATGAAAATTATATTAATCTATTTAATCATCTTTGTAACATAAAATGCTTTAGTGCAAGAGCTTAGTTTACAAACTCAACTCTTTACCACCTCGAGCAATCCAACCCTAGTGGACGAGGCAGCCGTATTTGAAAAGGTCCTAGGAGATCGACGGGGAAAAATCAAAGGTGTTGGATACAAACCATTTGGAACGATGAGTTTTCGTGGGCATTCACGTACATCACAACTTCCATAGGTAAATTATGCAAAATATTTGTTTAGTCTCTTTTACCAATATGCGAATACTTCTTACTTTGTTGGTTTACGAATAATGGTGAGTTATATGTGGCTACTTTTAGCTGTTTGGTTATTTAATGGTTTGATTTGTTAGTTTATGGGCCATGATGAGTTCTAGTGGGTCAAATGAACTTGTAACGAGTCATAGTAAGTTACAGGTGGATTAATGTAGTTGCTTTGTTATTTAATGGTTTTCTTTGTTAGTTTATGGGTCATGATGAGTTATAATGGGTCCTATAAACTTGTAACGTTCATGATGAGTTATATGTGGCTTTATTTAGTTGTTTGATTATTTAATATTTTCCTTTGTTAGTTTATGGGTCATGATGAGTTATATTTGGTCACATGAGCTTTGTAACGGGTCATGATGAGTTATATGTGGCTTTTTTAGTTGTTTGGTTATTTAATGGTTTCCTTTGTTAGTTTATGGGTCATGATGATATATATTGGGTCACATGAACTTGTAACGGGTCATGATGAGTTATATTTGGCTTAATTTGGTTGTTTGGTTATTCAATGGTTTTCTTTGTTAGTTTATGGGTCGCGCTAAGTTGTAATGGCTCACATGAACTTGTAACTAGTCATGATGGTTTATATGTGGCTCAATTTAGTTGTTTGGTTATTCAATGGTTTTCGTTGTTAGTTTATAGGTCATGATGAGTTATAATGGGTGACATGAACTTGTAACGGGTCATGATGAGTTATATGTGGCTTATTTAAGTTGTTTGGTTATTCAATGGTTTACTTGTTAGTTTATGGGTCATGATGAAAATATATTGGGTCACATGAACTTGTAACGGGTCATGATGAGTTATGTGTGGCTTATTTAAGTTGTTTGGTTATACAATAGTTTACTTTGTTAATTTATGGGTCATGATGAGTAATAATGGGTCACATGAACTTGACGGCTTATGATGAGTCATAAGTGGCTTATTTTAGTTGTTTGATTATTTAATAATTTGCTTTGTTAGTTTCTGGGTCATGATGACTTATAATGTGTCACATGAACTTGTAATGGGTCATGAAGAGTTATATGCGGCTTAACAGAGTTGTTTGGTTATTCAATGGTTTCCTTTGTTAGTTTATGGGTCATTATGAGTTATAACGGGTCACATGAACTTGTAACGGGTCATGATGAGTTATATGTAGCTTGTTTTAGTTGTCTGGTTATTTTATTATTTGCTTTGTTAGTTTATAGGTCATGATGATTTATAATGGGTCACATGAACTTGACGGATCATGATGAGTTATATGTGGCTTATTTTAGTTGTTTGATTATTCAATAGTTTACTTTGTTAGTTTATGGGTCATGATGAGTTATAATGAGTCACATGAACTTGTAGCTGGGTGATGATGAGTTAAATGTGGCTTAAGTTAGTTGTTTTGTTATTCATGGTTTCCTTTAGGTCATGATGGGCTATAAAGGGCCACATGAACTTGTAATAGGTCAATACGAGTTATATGTGGCTTATTTTAGTAGTTCGCTTATCTAATGGTTTGATGTTTTAGTTTATGGTTCATGATGAGTTATATTGATTTGTAACGAGTCAAATTGGTTTTGTATTGTTTCAACTTATAAGTTGCTAATGTACATATTTAATAATATTGCAACTCAATCAACTTGATGTCATGCTTCGTAACCCAACATTTAGAATGACAATGGAATCGGCAATGTTAAACGTGATTCAATAGTTTCCGACCGAAAACTATAATGTGAATAACAACAACAACGAGGACGGTGACGAAGATAGTGATGAATTAATTATATATTATGCTTTGTGTGTTAACAAGCAACAATTAACTAAAACATATATGTACGTATTAAGGATTTTGAAATAGCTTATGCAGTTCTATATAATATTAGTTTTCTGTATTTGGTGGTATTGAATTATAAATATAACATGTCAAAATTATTTTTGTACTGAATTATTGAAAACCGAAAAAAACCAATAGTAGCGATATCAATAGCAGCAACAGCCGACAGTAGCAGCAACAGTCATTAGCAGCGACGTATGATATTATTGACAAGGTAATAAGAGTGACATGTCCCTAAAACCCGACTCTATAGTATATTTTAACTAGGCTCTATTGGTGTAAAATAATGCAAAATGGTCAAGCTCTATTGAAATAAAACGGAAATTTTATAAGAAATATGCTGAGATAAAAGCAAAGCTAATTTTGTTTTTTTCTTCAAATTGACTGATCGATGAGTGATCGATGTACGAGTGTATAACTGTATAAATATTACAAGTTTTTTTTTAAAATTTTTTTATGTTTATAAATACAACGTACACTTCTTATTCTACTTATATATGTAATATTTTTATTATATGGATTTCTGTTTTATCGTGTATAATATTAGTTAATGTAATATTTTATTTAAGGGCAAATTATATTAAAACATAATGAACTTTGTCTTACTTATCATTATATACAATCAACTTTATTTTTAAAAAAATAATACAACTAACTATCATAATCCTCATATTGTATGTAACTTGTCATATACTATGGAAGTTATGACAAAGTTTATTGTATATAATGGTACTAAACAACATACACATAAAAAAAAGTTGTTTAATTTGAATATAATGAGGGATTTATAAAAGTTAATTATATTATTTTAAAATTTAAATAAGATTATATATAATGATAACTAGAACAAAATTTATTGTATTTTCATACAATTTACTTTTTATTTAATGACAGTTTGTTTTTTTATTTTTAATATATATATATATATATATATAGGGAGCGGTTCAAACGAGAACCGCTTTTCGTACGAGAACTGCGAGAACCATTTTTAATCAATCAATTCTTATCCGTTTCAAACAACCTTATTAAATTCAAAAAGGCTTTTTTGTCCAATTAAAAAAAATATACTCAAACCCTCTCTGTTACCCGACTTACCTACCATTCATTTTCATTTTAATTACACAGCCTACCCCACCATTTTCATTATAATACTCCAGATCTATTATTAATGGAGGTGAAAGAACTTATGTAACCACCACCGGAGACCATTCTCGGGGTTGCCGTCAACGATTTGGCTACTTTCAACAACTTATAACTTAAATCGCCGGCAACCTGATGTAAAGTACAGATCCAGTCTCGCCCTCAACCATTATCGTCAACCGGATGATGTTCGAGCACAGAGGGATTCTTGTGGATACTTCGAGAAATTATTACCCAGTTGATTTGCGATCGTTTCCGTTGGTGTAAAGTCGAATTAGCTGGAGCTAGAAAAGGATCGTATGGGTCGGAGATGCAATATTCAGCGCCGGAGGTGAAACAGGTCACGACATTCGGGTTGGAACACGGAGTCCAGATCATTGTTAAATTCAATTTTCTATAAGTTATATATGGATAAGATCGTGTGTAGTGTTTATAACTCCAACAATTGCAGGACATAGCCACGTATTCTGCACGTATTTTTAAAAGTTTAAAATAAAAATTAAAAGATCTATTAAGCTAGTTAGAGGTGTGTATAATTGACTTTTTAATAACAGTCAAACACCAATAATTATTTGATATTAGTACATAAGATAAAATTATCAATGAACATTAAAATCCACGTAGATCCAAAACTAATGGAGAA
Source organism: Pulicaria dysenterica (assembly GCA_947179395.2). Taxonomy (NCBI): domain Eukaryota; kingdom Viridiplantae; phylum Streptophyta; class Magnoliopsida; order Asterales; family Asteraceae; genus Pulicaria; species Pulicaria dysenterica. Next base: position 98,128,804 of record OX359290.1, on the reverse strand, counting down.
ATGATAATCTTAACTGATGAAAGCTAAAAGATGTAATTTGTTGTTGTAAGCCACATATAAAATCCATTTGACTGTCATTGTAATTTGTTGTAGGCCACATATAAAATTATTTGATTGTCATTGTAGTTTGTTTATATTTACATTTGTGCTGAAAAAAACTAAGTGGATATGTAAATTTGCACAAGTGCATATATTTGCACATGTGCAAACGTGCATATTTGCACTTGTGCACATTTACATATGTGCTGGAAAAACTAGGTCAATATGTGAATTTGCACAAGTGCAAAATTTGCTCTAGTGCATATCTACATCTGTGCTGAAAAAACCAGGTGAATTTGTTGATATGCACTAGTGCAAATTTTGCACTTGTGCAAAATTTGCACAAGTGCACATGTCGAGCTGTTGCAGAAAAAAACCCAGGAAGTACAAATTTTTTTTTGAAGAAAAATATATCAAGACCAGTCTTAAATTAAAGAGCATAATTTTCTCGTTAATTTGGTATAATTTTCGTAATTCAACACATCTCCGTTTGATGTATATATTAGTTTAAAAAATGTGGGGTAATGTAAAAATGTTCAAACTACCCTTAGTTAATTAAGGATAAGTTTGATTAGTTTAAGGTTATCCATTAACAACTTTTTAATTTCAACCCTCCATCTCTTTGATCAATGGCTGTAATTGGTTCTCGCAGTTCTCGTACGAAAAACGGTTCTCGTTTGAATCGTCCCATATATATATATATATATATATATATATATATATATATATATATATATATATATATATATATATATATATATTTAAAGTTTTAACCGGTGTAAACCTTGGATGAATGTGAAAGTAAAGTAGAAAGAAAAAAGCACGTGGGAATTGAATACGTAGTACATAGTGGCATAGTGCGCTGAGATCGGCTAATGGAGTTCTAAAAATATTATATGTGAGCTTAATTACCATCTATTTATTATTTAACTGTAATATTTAATCTCTTTTAATTACTAGTTTCTGTAGAAAACATTGCACAACCTTTGGCCTCTCGTTCTCTCTCATTCAAACGTAACTTCTTTTACACACACTAAACACACAATCAACTTCAACTTCTTTTACACACACTAAACACACATTCAACTTCCCGGCTACCACTGAAACAACAAGAAACATTGACGTCAAACCCGATATATAAAGCTCCGACAACTTAAAACCAACCAACTTCCGGCCACCTACCTAGACCAATGTCGTGCAGCCACTTTACGTCAATGTTTAAAAACCGGTTTTTTAATTGGTCTCCTCACCAGGTCACGGTTCAACCGGGTCGACCTGTTCGACCGCCGGGTCAATACAGTTTCTAGTTTTCTTTTTTTTTATAATATATATGTATATATGTGTGTATACATATATATATATAAAGTGCAAATCTTATAATATTATTAAAAGAAAAGGGTTTATTCCCTTCCTTAAAAAATTCTCCACCAATCATATCCCTTGATTAAAAAAAAAACTAAAAAAATGGGAAATATGATATCATAATTGCAAAATTTCCTTAAGGTTTCTTTGATTTGGAAGGGGTGAAATATAAATTGTTAAGGGGTAGTATGAAATATGTAAGGGGATTTTAAGAAATTTGTATATTAATGTAATTAATTATAAGTTGTTTGAAAATTATGTTTAATAACTTCAAATATATTTTGTTTTGAGAAAAAATAATTATATATTTGTAATCGTCTCATTTTTATCTACGTTTTGATATAAATTTTATCGGAATATTAGGTTTTTTTTTAAAATTAGTATAATTTAATTGTTTTATCAACATCTAAGTAGTTATTGTACATTTTATTCGTCTTTTATAGTTACTATCTCTACATAATATAGTCGATATAATCACTGATTTCTTGGTATTTTGATAAAAAGAATTAAAAAATATACTATAACTAATGGTTAGTAGCATAAAGTTGTATACAAAACTACCACTACCGTTAGAGCTTTCTAAAATTAGTTGTTAGTTGTGAGTAAATAACACTTCAGACTCTAAAACTCTACATAATTACTGGGTAGTGAAACAACTGTCATGATAGTGAGTTTTATAACTACACACACAGCTTAAAATTTTATATAAACTTTTTAATTGTGTAAGTTTTCTTATTTTTTAACTAATAACTTGATACCTAAAATAAAATTTATTATTACATGGATATATGAATTCAGTGAGATCTCGTGTTTTCAATTATATTTAATTGACTAATAAATTACACTTAAGTGATTTACGTATGTATAGACATAATCTATTCTATGTTAGAATCTTATTTTTATATGATCTAATTTACGTATACTTAGATGGATGTTATCATTATTTAACTTTTAATAAATTTAGTTTACAATTTTAAATATTCAAATATATAATTGGTTAATAAAAATGTCTTTAAAGCACTTGATATTATAACATGGACAATAATATTATAGTTATGTCTTTACAATGTCGGGATAAAGCTGCATTAAAAGAAACACATTAATATTATACTAAAAACATTTAGACGTATAATGTAACTTTATATTTCTTAAAAAGAGTATTTATAAAAAGTATTAAAAATACACGTTTTTACTCATGGATAGATATATGTGACGGTTTCTCGAGTGAAAAGTAAGGAGTAATAATAATCTTATGTATGGATTTCAAAATTCTGTAATGGTTATTTATTTCTTATTTTCTTACGAGATTTTATTTTCCTATCTATGCTTTGTAATTATTTTTACTATACGTGTTATAACTTTTTAAAACTATATAAATTTAAAATTAACTTATATTATCCCGTATTGATACACGGGTCACTTAGCTAGTATATAAATAAAAACATTGGATAACAAAAAAAAAATATAAATCTACATTATCTTCAATCCAAACACAACACAAACCCAATTAAAATACACCATATATAGAAGTACATCAACACACACATCAACTTATTTTCTAATTAATTTACATTATTTGAAAATTATTGCATTGAACAAATTGTTTCAATTAGATATATAATTATTACTCTTTTAAATTTTTTTAAAAACATTATATTTCATATTAAATAAATTGTATTTGTACGAAAATATAAAGTTTGAGCAAAATTCTTTATGTAATATATATATATATATATATATATATATATATATATATATATATATATATATATATATATATAAAGTTTGTGCATGTTATTTTGAAAAGACTAAATTTTGCATAAATAAAAAGAACTAAGTAACGTACTATAAATATTTATCTGAATCTTTACACATTATTATCGTTACATAACTAAATTATATAAATAAAACATAATAAAAAGATGATCACCTAATCAATATATATTAATTAGTAGGGATAAAGATAAAAAGAAACAATATATTATATAATGATAATAAGTATTGAAAAATGTTTAATATAGTTGATACTTAATTTGTAGTCTTAAGTGACTAATTTTAGTCTTTGGATAATGTCATCAATGGTACAGATTGAATATTAAAATTTTGGGCGGAGGGAGATTTTCGTAATTCACATGTGATGCTTTTACAAATTACATGTGATTTTACACTAAATCACATGTGATTGCATGTTAAAATTTTAGGACTAAGTTTTTTAAATAAAATTTATTGAACACAACTCTTATAAGGAAATATTATATAGTTATCGTTAGCTAATACTTTGTTGGTCGATATTATATGTTTCCAGATATTCGCAAATTAACGGATCATCTTATACTTTGGGATCGAGATCGAAACAAAAATAAAGCTTTAAGTATTAAAACTTACAATATGCCAACAAAGTATCCAACGACGTGCATTCGAGCAGAAGGACTGTAGTTAAATACGTTCACCGACTCATAGAAGCGTCGCAAGACTTGAGTTTCCATCAGCAAAAGCATAAACACAGATAGCCAAACATTGTCCACATGTTGATCTCTCGTTGACAAAGATTTGTACGAGTGGCTGGAGGTTGCAGTATCATCAAGTGACGGCATCATCATGATTGCATAAAACCATACTGCAACAAGTAATATTGTCGTCCACAAAATGCCCACCACATAGAAGTGGGAGAAGAATCTCTGAGGCACGGTTAATTTCTGAGATACATAAAATATACATTAATTAGAAATATTGGTCGATGGTAGAATATGCATGCCGTAAAAAAATCTAACAGAAGTTTCACATAATAGCTAGACATGTCTAAAATTACGTACGTAATCTTAATCAGGGTAAGTTAGATCAAATATTGAACAAAACAAAAAGGTGATAATAACGGCATTTTATGGAAAAGTTTATGAAGATAGATAATCTACAAGTGTATGTGGTATGTCTCACTTACTCACTTTGTTTGATTGCAAAATCTTTCCTCTCTGGGCAAACCCTAACAAAGCTCTGTGTAACCAACCAAGTCCGGGTAAAGGAAACCAGGCTACAATAATTGGTAAAGTTGAAAGGAACCATGCTACTCGTAGCAACGACACAAGACCCAACTTTTCCATTCGATCGAGCTAAACAACAACAAATAATTATGAACCACGCTTTTGATAATTTGATATATAGGCAAAGATGATGAGCATATATATCGTTGCTATTGTACATTAAATAATAGAGGCTAACTTGTATCATAAATGCTACGTAAAAAGATCAACTAACCCCATTGAAGTGGGAGATAAGTGTGGCGGGTTTAACTGTGGTGGTGGGCGTTAACGTATCGAAACAAATTAAAATTGGGTTAAAGAGATAAATTATGTTTAACTCTAAAATTAATTTTATGCTTCGGAACGAGTAACTCATGGATTTAATGTTTAGGTCTTATCATACTGAATTTATATGATGCAAGAACCAATTATGTCACGTATCAATTAATATTGAAACAAATTCACCAATGATAATATTTGATATTAGCTATGATATGTGAGACAAAACTAAGAGAACACAAAGTTTTTGTATCATGAAATGCTTAAAGAATCAGGCCAAGTTACAAAGTATTTATATTCTTTGGAAATTTATAACTACCATATATTTAGACTATTATCATATATAAAAGCAAACTTCCCTAAAATGTATTTGAACAGAACTTGGAGACCTAGCATTCTTCACATTTGTATTCAATTTACAATTAAACATAATAATAATGATCATCTATATACGCACCAAAACAATCTCACTCTTCAGAATACGTGGAGATTCTTTTTTTTTCTGCACCCAACGGTTGTATATCGTTCTTTGAAGTTTTGAGTGTTCAACACAAATTTTCAAAGACTCGTCCTTGGTGATCAAGTTGTTGATTAGAGTTTGTAGTGAAATCCTCGGGCTTGTCAAAATTTGAAACCATGATCATCGTGTTTGTCTTCACAGGAACAATTTTGAATATTACACGAGAATAATCTTTTTTGATCAGGCATAGATGTTGCTCGGAGGTTGGATTCGCCGTTTCAGCATTCTTGAAATTTCTTCTTAATTTTTGTTGTTGCTCCCACTCAAAAGTAACTTCAAATCTTTAACACTAAAAATCTAAAACTCTTTCATAACATTTTCCACTCTCAATTTCCTACAACTATGTCCACTACCTTGTCAACCATTCTTGCTTCTTCTTTTTAGAAAATAAAGACCTCATCCTCTCAATATGTAAGAAACAACTAAAATATTAAGAAACTTGCATATGATGTATCAGCTCCCCTTAACTTGATATCCTCCTATGAATTACGATATCTTCAGCCACACACATTTGGTGAACTTTCTCAAAATTAACTTTAACTTTTTTTCTATTGTGATGAACTTTTGATAAATTTTCTCAAAATCAAGTAAATTATCTTTGTTAAACTTGATTTTCCCCCTCATAATGATCAGATCCATCAAAATGATCATATATTTGTAAATTTCATTCAACTTGATTTTGGCATTACTCTATTTATAATGATATAAATTAACACATCTCTTGTAACACCGGGATCACATAGATTTCCTGTTAACACACCAGTTTAAATAAACTGAGTGACCTACGTTTAGCGTTGACATGATGTTAGCACTTATAAATTTCCATTTATCATTTTGAATATCATATCGATATTACTCAAGATGTACCTGCACTGTCACAAAAACAAGAAAATAATTCCTTAAGTGTCCTAGAAGAAGAATGATATAGCAATTGATTCTAGACTTAATAATTGTACGAAAGAAGTCATGGACCGGAGTAGCTGTCCTCCTATTTTATAATAGGGAATTGATTCTTCCACTTATAAATTTTATGCATCCACTAAAGGTACAACACCTTTGAAGCTATGTTACAATTTAGTGAATCATGAGTTTGTAGTGGATGAATCAACTTTATAAGTGAAAATATCATCTCCCTTTATAATATCAACAATTTCCAGGTGAGATGTTAATAGTATATGTGAAAAATCTCTATGTGAAGTTGAAACAATCATCTTTTAAGAGATAATTGAGTATGTGGATGGGCTAAGTGCATTGCGTCAATGGTCTATGATGTCTACTTCAATACTAGTATAAAACCAGTAGTAGATGTAGCTACCCAGATTTTTGATATAGCTTGGTAAGAATCTTCATGTTCTTTTGTTTATGTCACACACCATCAACTCTTTTTATTTTTTAAATCGTCCCTCGAATTTTCTTTCCAAAATGTTGTATGTATCAACAAGAGTGATTTATAAAAATTATAATGTTGACACAGATTGCCAAGAACGATTTGAACAATCAAATCATGTGAACAATCAAAGATTTATGAAATAACAGAATGATTTATTATAATGATCTCAAAGCGATTTGTTGATCATAAGCACCCCATCGCCTGTTCCACCCCTGGCGGTTTCATTTCATCTCTTCACACCAATTAGTATTCCATGATAACTGTTAACTCCTTGGATAGGTCATTGATCATAGGAGTAAGTATATTTCTACACTCCCTTACTCATGGTGCAATTCGATTATGAAGAAATGAATACAATGTCACAAAATGACGCAAGATGAATACTTTCTAGAAGAAATTAGACGAATAAAGGAATAATTTCAGAATTATATGAGATGTAGAAATGAAAGATGATCTTTCAAAAGATTAACTAGAAAGAAAGAATCATGCAAGGTATCAGAATGAATTGAATAATGAATACTTTCTTGAACAAGTAACAAAATTGAGAATCTTTTTGTATTTTGAACATTTGTATTGTTTTTTATTTTTGATTTTTTTCAATTTTTTTGAATGTTCATTTTCAATGTTTTTTTGATTTTCTAAAATGAAACTAGAACAAAAGAAAAAGAAAAATAATAGTTTTATAAAAACATTTTCCGAAATTCCCCCTTACAAGCATGCATAAAGAAAAATTGCATAAATGGAAGTCTTCAACCTTGTATTCCACCTGCAAGTAACAATCATCAACATATAAGTTATATCACACAATTATAAATTACAAAAGTAAGCTTCTCAGATTATGAGAGGCGGACTGATGCTGAGCACAATGATGTGTGTGATGAACTGCAAAAAACACTTGAGTCTCTTAGCCATGAGATTTGATCTTCTTATATACTAAACACACAATTATTTTGACTTCACAATATTGTCAAGTGTGTAATTGTGGTGTTCCAGTATGTCACTAGGCTTATCTACAAAAAACTTATACAGTTTTAGTACCCATTTGAGTTTGGGTCTAAGTAGATTAGGAGAATTGTTAGGATTAAATATTATATAGAAATATAAGTTTACATTGTGGCTTAAGTTTGTATTAAATTCAAAAATAAGGGGCTTATAACGTAATATACTCAAGGAGTATATATAGAGATATGACTTATGTAAATGGTGCGAATTGCCAAACATATTAAATAAAGTACTATGTGTTTTCTAAGGTGTAAATCGAGATCATCATAATTCTCTCTACATATTCATAGTTATATCTAGAAATTCATCGAAGCTTAAATCTCTTGGGATAATCAAGTGGAATTAGAGCTAGGACTGAAAATTTGATTTGTAACATCATTGAAATTCATTGAATTTGAAGCTTTGAAAGCTGTGAGAAAAACCATGAAGTTGTTCTTTAACGGATTCAAGATTTTCAAGAAAATCTTTTTGTTTGATAGGAGTTTAGCTTGATCTGTAGTTGCAAAGAATTATAGTACTATTACGAATTGATTTGAATCAATTGGATTGTATTTCGATAGTCAGCTACAAAATCATTCTTAGGCATTCTTTTGTAGTTAGAATTAAATTTAGCCTTTTGAATTTTCTGATATATAAAAAATGTGTTCACTGTTTGGGAAGAGGTACACATTTTTTCCTTAAATAACCTTATAAAAGGTTTGATTGAATACATCTTACATGGATATTTCATATCAGGTTTATCTATAACAACCCAATAAGAATTGATAAAAGTAGAAGAATCAAACTTTTTAACATTAGCATGAGATGAACATTGGAATTTAGATCAAACTTAATAGAATATTTAGTTTTAGTACAACGAGAACTAGTTCCACATATGAAGTTGTTCAATGCACATGACATAATTGTTCTTTTAACCACCATAATCATAATTAGAGTGATTAACAGTATTATTCTATAACCACCATAATCAGAATGATTTTTATCTTCAAAACTTCTTTTTCTGACTTCTAGCAAACTCTTTCTTTTCTCTAGTCAGAATGCTCTCTTGGCATGTCTTTTATTCATTGATTTATCGATTGTCATCACTTTGAAATTTCGGTTAGAAAATTTAATATATTAATTATGTTGAGAGGTGTTACATTGATCATCAAAGACTTTGTCTCCAAGATCATACTCTATTAACTCATCAAATTTCTATTCAACAACAGATTTCCCTTTATCTATGAAAGAGTTTTGAGTATTCAATAGTAGGAAATGGTTCGTTATGATTAGGAAAACTTCAATTCAAACAAGAGTGTGGAAAATTAGAATTGGTTAAACACTTTTATAATTTTTGAGAGATAGTTGCAACAGAAGACTTTTGAGTTTTAATCGACTCAATTTCATTAAAAAGCTTTTTACTTCATTATGAAAATTCTTTTTCTGTTCTTCCAAGTTTTGTTCAATTTAAGAAATATTTCTTTTCAAAATTGAACTTGGAATATATAGCTTTGAGAACTCAGGTTTTTAAGATAGATTTTCTGATTTCCGACTCAGTTATTCACGAGAATAACTAGTCAAATAATCAGTGGATAATGATATTTTTCTCGTGTCATAACTCCTATTCAAGTCAGTGTAATCCAATGAAAGTTGTATTTTTTTTTGCATTTTCCATTTCTAAAATCTCTTCTCATCTTGTGAACCTTATTAAGTTAACATCAAATAGCTATAAAACAGTGACTTTTTCCAAAATGTGAGAATTTTATAAACTAGACCCGCGAAAGTACAAGGATTTAAAAATCGCGTGTCTCTTTCTTTATTAAGAAAGATAGTTTGGTGTGATTGAGCACTTTTGCAAATATGGTCCTCTAGTTATGTAACATTGGAGTACAATTGAGTTCTTTCTTTGACATAGAGATCAATCTCAGAAGCATAATCTTTACGTTGCATTTTGTATCCCTTAATGTGACAATAAATTCAGAATTCACTTGAGTTAGATATTCGGTCTTTTCTTCACAAAGTTATAACTTACTTTGTACATAAGATAGCTGATCATTTGCCGATGATAATTCTCGATTGCATTGAACTTTTATTATCATTATTAGCTAATCTAGCCTCTAAGGTTTGCTAATGAGCTTTATCTTTTTTTTTATTGTAAAATCTGATTTTAAAAAGCAGGGATAATATTAATGAACTGAGAGTTAGTAGAACTAACCTGAGAACCAGACAAAGAACTATTAGTCTTAGTATTTTCCATCATTAACAAAAGTAAAAAGTTTCTTTAAAAGTAATTTTGAATTTTATAAGAGACAACCAAAAATCAAAGCACACATTCAATGTGATGGATGATGATTAAACACAGAGAATAACATATAACAAGAATTCATGAAACAATTAAACCTAAAACACATCGATTTCAAGAAGTCTAGATTTCAAAAACACATCGATTCATCGCTACAATTTGAATAAACCTAGCTAGTATGAATCAATTTAGGGATCGATTAAGCGCAAAAAACTTACAATGTACATCAATTTCAAGTTATACCACCAAATCAAATCTAGAATCCCCACGTTATGTATTTCCAACAAATCAATGACAGCCTACTATTTTCCGGCTAGAACTCATTAAATTCACATTCATGTCATATCCAACACTATTTAATCATTCTATATCAACTACTACCTATATTAAACATCTCAACACTGATCATTAAACACAATCTAAACTTGATTTAACCCATTAACTATTCATGTTTAACAATAAGAAAGAAAATATGCTTAAGAACACTTACTACTTTATGGAAGAGATGATGAAGTAGGTTGATTCCAGCTTGTAATTAATCTTGATTTCTTCTCTTAAAGTTAAATTTAAGTTTGTATGTGTGTTTGTAAGAAAGAAACAAAAAGGAAGAAGTAAGAAGTGAGAAGTAAGAAAGCAAGGGGAGGTGGCTACGGACTTTAGAGCCGGTGGTCATCTTCTAGTGGGTATCCCGCTTCCTTTTCCGAATTACAACTCATCTATACGATATCCATGAATCTCAACGACGATATTTTGAAACCACTATTTTAAACTATTTAATAATATATAACTTTTGCTTGTTTTCCTTAACTTTTGTCCAACACCTATTTAATAACCTTTATCAATTTAGTATGTTACAACTCTCCACCACTTGTTATTATTTCATCCCCGAAATCGCTGTACCACCAAGTTGTCTCGAAATAACAATATCTCGGGATTAGAACCCCTATGCTCAAGATAATCAATACCACACATTCGATACACTACTAGTTACTATAGAATACAACTCTTACGACTAAACTCTTACATACGAACATTTATTTATGTATCGCTTGAGGATATAGTTATAGGCGAAAGGTTGAACTATGTGGAGCAACTAGTAGCTATATTGAAAGGAAAAGTCAAAACTTTATAACAAAAAACTTAGTTGGTAAAAGTTCAGTGGAGGCACATATAAGGATCAGATTACATATGGGAACCCCAAGAGGAGATGATGCGTAACTACCCAGAGTTGTTTAAAAATTAGATGTCGAGGACAGAATCTTTTAAATGAGGAAGAGTTGTAACATTTAAGATTCGAAACCTTCTTATATAATAAATATTTTTTAAAAAGTTGCATTTAGGAAGATGACTAAATATAAGTCGGAGCACTAAACCTGTCAAAATTTAAAATTAAAACTACAAGGGCAGATCTGTTATTTCACCAAAGTCTATATATATAAATATGTGTTAAATTAAAAAATTTACATCATTTGAAAGAAACATAAAAAAGGAAATTAGGGCTGGACATTTAAAAAAAGGGAGAACAAACAACATAGCTAATTGAAGGGATTAAGCACATCAGTTTAGCCAAGCAAACTAAGAGGTATATAATCTTAATGATTTACATATTTAGGTTGATCAAGTAACTTATTATGATGGGTACGTTAGAGCTAGAATATTGTTATTTTCAGTTTTTTGTAGTTAAAATTAGCCATTAGATCTTATTTGGGATGTAGGACAACATCCTCATGTGATTAGAAACGAAATTAGTAAGATGGATACACGATCCTGTAGCATATAGAAAGGCCGTATTGCCAGGTAGGTCTACACAGCCTGAAGGGTTTTACGAATCTGACCAAACCACCATATGACTCAAACTGGTCAAACATGGGTTTGATTCCACTGGTTCAATCCTAAAAACGGAACTGGATTGAACACAACCCTCTAAACCCCAAAAAGGGTTAGGATCTTAAAACTAATGATCTAACATAGTTTCTAACAAACACAATCCATAGAATAGGTTACAAGAATATACCTGATCAAACTTGGGATTGCTAAATAAGTCCACCACTACTGCACCTCCTTTTAGAACTGGCTGCTAGACCGCTCCTGGATTACCAAAGCTTCAAATCATGAAACCCTCTTGTGTGTGTGTTTACGTCGACTTCAATCGCAAAACACCTTCGGGTGTTCTTCTCCTTTGACATCGACTTGAGCCACGAGAGAGATAGATAGCGACGAGAGAGAGATCGAGCGACGAGAGTGAGAGAGAGAGAGCCGAGATCGACGATGGGAGAGAGGGAGAGAGTTGGTGGCTAGGTTTAATCCCTTGTCTCTTATTTTGTTTTTTATATCTTAATCCTTAAAGCTTGAGGATATATATAAGGACTAAATGGACCTAAGCCCGTTTAATTAAAAACCCACTGGTTTTAATTAAACTTTCAACCTCTTCACTTTGACCCCCTGGACTTTACTAATTAATTAATTAACTATTTAATATTTAAACTTAATATTTAATTCTCTTTAAATAATAAATAACTATTTATTATTTATTTTCTTAATAATTAATACATACTGATTAATTATTTATATCTCTCTTTTCAATAATTAATACAACTGATTAATTATTTACTTTTCTCTTTTAATAATTAATCTAACTGATGAATTATTTCCACACAGATTTATGGTGTAATCCAACTGTTCCGTATTGGGTGTGTAGCAGTGTGACCATTTAGTCTCTTATAACATTGGATACAATGTGCCCATTAATTATTTCTGCACATAATCTAACAGACTCACACTTGTGCAAGATAAGTAATAGTTACTGCACATTGTTAGCCTAAGGAGATCCCTAGCCAGACACTTAGGGTAACCAGGTTATAAGAACTCTTATACCCCAAAGTAACTTGTGATAAAAAAATTCATAAGCAACCTGCTTAGAAGTAACCTGTTATAAACTAACTGTTTATAAACTAAACTATCATAAACTCCCTGTTCATGAATGGTTACGTTTTTATATATACATACTTGCATATATATAGGTTTGTTCCTTGCAGCGCGATATTTCAATTTTGAGCGTGAGCATAGAAAAAAATCAACTCAGAGACTCAAAAATTTGTTCATGACATACTTGATTTCAAAACTGCGTGATAAACGACAAAGAACAGATCAGTTCGTTTGGGCACGGCCGTGCACTTACCAGTTTCTCTAATCAGTCAAGGGGCCCGGAAATATCTCTTCTAAAAAGAAGTTGTAATTACCATCTTGCATATTTGCATTTGGAAATACAGTTCCCACTGAATCTAGACACGCTCCTTATGACCACCCTGTTACGGCGTGGCGTTAAAACGAGCTAAGAAGACAACAGTTACCGCATCCCAAGCCAAATACCTCAGGCTTAAGGATAACCTATGTGATAAATACTTTTGACACGAATCCACGAAGTATTTTTCACGGTGGGTCAATCCAATATTCGTAACCCTAACGAATATCCGTCAATTTTGGTCCGCAAAAACCTTTTGCAGCTATATTCGACATACTTTTCGAATCTACCCCAAAATTACGATGACTTTATATCCCTATCATAGTTCCCACCACGATAAGTTGTCGCGGATAATGTTTTGAATAAACCTAGTTTATTCCTGAATGAACCAAAACATACAAAATTGTGAAAAACAATGAAACTAATTTCTACACCCTTCCATATTCCTCCCTGGAATAAAGGCGCATAATTTCTACCATTTCATTGACTCGATTCACGGTGTATATCTGAATTACTTATTATTTTGCATTGTAACTTATCACAGATTACAAAGAAGAATAATATGATTATAAACCTAAAACTCAAAACTAGCACCCTGAAGTACTCTTTCTTGGTTTTGCTAGAAATCGTTCTTGCAACCTAAGAACAATTCTAGACTTACTTATTTTATAAAATTCCCGAAACTTGGAGAAACTGGAAATAACTCCAAAGTTTCTGATTTTACAAAATAACTTTCTTGTAATTAAAACTTTAACTACATTTGCAGACAAATTAAATCTTACTAGATTTTATTATCCATTTGGAATGATAAAACTTTCTTATATCTACTTGTAAGAACCTTGAAATTAGATTCCCTGTGTATGCCAACACTAATCTAATATCACTACTAAGAATGTTAAAGAACATCCTATTTTATCATTTCTAACGTTAACCAGCCAACAATATTTAATTAAGCTGACTTACTGAACTTAATAAGTATAATTTTTATTTAAGTCATAACTTGACTCAAAATCTTGCAATGATGTCTTTATTGAGTACCTTTCAATGAGTCATGCATTCTTCGGATTAGTTCTTCCTCAAGAATATACTGTTTTAGGTAACTTCTAAAAACATCTGATAATAGCATACTCTAAAAGTTCAATCTTGTATTTATCACACTGGTTAAAAATAAACTTTTATTAACTCTGATAAATACATTAGTCAGATGCTCCCACTATCTTTTATGGAAAAGTGCATTACTTTAAAACATCATTTTAGGCTTTTAGTCAATCCTTGACTACCATGCCTAAAACTTGTGTTCCAAACACATTTTATAAAACTTAGTTTTTGTAAGAAATTTGTTTTATGGAACCAAGAACTTGGATCTCCATATATCCATCTTTCTAATTACAGAAAGTGGTTTCATTAAACTTGCCATGAGTGCAAAAACACTAGTGAAGGGATTTTAAATTTCTTTTCATTAAAAACATTTAGTATAAAACTCCCTTGATTATAGTAACTACCATAATCACTTTTATACTATCTTAAATGTTTTATCAAAAACTACTTAGAAACAATGACTATCATTTCTATTTTGTTCAAGACTTTGAACTTTCACTTTTCACAAAAGACTTTAACACTTTGCTAAAATTAGAAAAGCTATCTAATTTTATTAACAATACTTGTTTATTTAAGCATTCGAATAGTGGAGCCAGCATTTATATAACTACAACAAATCACAGCATAATATTATTATGAATCACCAATCAAGTCAAGACTTGACTTGTTGGTACTCTTTTAGTCACAACTGGACTAATCCTGATTCATAAAACAAGAAACACGTGCACGGATATGAACTAAATAATTAAAATTTCCATAAACTCAAAACAAAAGTTTCCATAAACAATTAAGATAAAAAGTTCAAATAAACTTAAAAAAGATTAATAGACTAGGAAATATAAATATTAAAAAATATCCGTAAGCTGCACGTGGGATTTCTTCATGCTGGGTCGCATCACTTTCCATCCCCTCCTGCAATAAACGATTGCAAGACATTAGAATACTCGTAAAAACTTTTACAAGTGGAAAGTGACAAAGAAACTATTCACACGATACCTGAGGGGCCAGCCTTGCCACCTGCCTCGTGACCCTTCGGGCAATCTCTTTTCCAGTGCCCGACCTCACCGCACTTGAAGCACCGATTCTCGGTTCTTGCTTTGTTCGGCTTCGGCTTCTTGCCCTTGTTGTCGTTATTAGCCCTGGGTGCATTCTGGCTGGGTTGGGCCTTGCCCTTTCCCTTTCCGTTACGCCCCTTCCTCTTCTTATGTCCGCCATGACCCACCATGAGAACATCCTTAGACTTTGTCCCGATACTCTGCTCAGTTGTCTTGAGCATTGAGTGCAACTCAGCCACATATTTCTCCATGTTGTTCATGTTGTAGTTGACTATAAAAGGCTTATAGTCATCTGACAACGAGTTGAATATCGTATCCGTTGCTAGCTGCAACGGTACTGGGTGCCCAAGTCTCTCTAGGTGGTCCATGTAACCTTTCATTTTCATGACGTGGTTACTGCCGAGGTCCCCTTAGCCATCTTGCACGAGTTAAATGCCCTGGTGGCATCATAACGCTCTGTGCGAGCTTGCTCCTGGAACATGTCCCTCAGCTGGCGGATCATGTCATAGGCAGGAGTCTCCATCATGCTAGACTGCAACTATGGACTCATAGTTGCAAGCATGAGGCAGCTGACATCTAGGGCGTCATTGGAGCGCTTCTGACAAGCCTCCCTGACGTCTACCCTAGCATTACTGGCAGGAGGATTTCCTAGAGGTTGTTCTAGGACATGCCACTTTCTCTCGTGCCTAAGCACGATTCAGAGATTTCTCTCCCACGTGAGAATGTTAGGACCGGAAAGCTTGTCCTTCTCAAGGATGGAACGGAGAGAGAGGTTGTTAGTATTAGTAATGTGAATTGGTTGCCATCTACAAATTAAAACCTTGGTTTAATTAGTAATTGCAGATAAACTTTCTAATATAACTGATTAATTATATCCACACAGATTTATGGTGTAATCCAACTGTTCCGTCTTGGGTGTGTAGCAGTGTGACCCTTTAGTCTCTTATAACATTGGATACAATGTGCTCATTAATTATCTCTGCACATAATCTAACACAGCCTATGTAGGGCCCTAGGTCCACACAAGCCATGTAGCTTTATGTACCCGTGTAGAATGATACACGGCCTGTGTAGGTCCTATGTCTGCACAATGTATGTGATTTTAATTCTATGGTTAACATATGTGCATAAGAAGATGACTCGTTATCTGTTTATCCATAACAAGAGGAAAATTTCACTCACAACTGAAAGACAAAGTGAGTTATACTATATATATATATATATATATATATATATATATATATATATACAAAGTGAGGTTTTTGTAAGATGTAAATTATTGTAAGATGTGTAAGATGCAATCTGGACCATTCATTTTTCACCGGATCTTCAAATTATAGCAGGTTTTTATTTCTTAAATTAATTTAATAATAATGACAGGTAATGGTATTCTTGACTTTTTATAACTCCTTAAATTAAGCTGTTGCCATTTTTACATTTCCGTACACCAAACGTAATCTATTTGAAAATTTTAATGAAAATTCTAACGAAGTTAATAAAGAGAATATTAATCTAAAAAAAGAATCACCATTTCCGAAAAATATAAAAGCTTTTTAACAATAACAGAGAGTCTTTAATCATTGTTCATCTATTCGCCACAACTTTCACTCATATATAAAAGCAAATCCAGAAAATAATGTATATATCTTAGTTGAGATACACATTAATTGATGTATAAAAGTACCAGCTTACAAATATTGAATCTCAAAATTAATAACATTCAATTTGATGAACATCTAATATTCAAATTGATACAAATTTCTGTACAAAGATATAATAAATATGTAAGATTTACATATCAAAACTGATTACATAAAGTAATGAATGATAAATATTTAACAAGATAAAAAACAAAAACAAGAAAATTGATTCGACTATGAATTTGAAAACAAAATTTCATTATTAAATAACAGCGAAATATAAAGTTACATTACACATCTAAAAGTTTTTAGTATAATATTAATGTGTTTCCAGTGATGCAGCTTTATCCCGATATTGTAAAGACATAACTATAATATTATTGTTGATGTTATAATATCAAGTGCTTTATCGTCATTTTTATTAGCCAATTATATATTTGAATCTTTGAAATTGTAAACTAAATTCATTAAAAGTTATATAATGAGACATCCATCTAAGTATACGCAAATTAGATCACATAAATATAAGATTCTAACATATAATAGATTATGTCTATACATATGTATATCACTTAAGTGTAATTTATTTTTCAATTAAATATAATAGAAAACACAAGATATCACTGAATTTCAATTATCTATGTAATAACTTTTATTTTATGTACCAAGTTATTAGCTAAAAATAAGAAAACTTAGACATTAAAATTTTTTATATAAAATTCCAAGTTGTATGTGTAATTACAAAACCCATTAACATAATAGCTGTTTTCCTACCCAGTAATTATGTAGAATTATAGTTTATGCAGGGTTATTTACGCACAACTAACAACTAATTTTAAAAAACTCTAAGTGGTAGTGGTAATTTTGTAAACAACTTTATGCCACTACCGATGGTTATAGTATATTTTTAATTCTTTTTATCGAAAGACCAATAAATAAGTGATTATATTAACTATATTATGTAGAAGTAATAAATATAAAAGACGAATAAAATGTTCAATAATTACCTACACGTTGCTCTTGATGGATAAAACAATTAAAATATAATAATTTAAAAAAAACTCATATTCCGATAATATTTATATCAAAACGTAGAAAAAAATGAGCCTATTACAAATATATAATTATTTTTTCCTAAAACAAAATATATTACGAGTTATTAAACATAATTTACAAACAAATTAGAATTAATTAAATTAATATACAATTTTCTTAAAACCCCTCACATATTTCATATACTTCCCCTAACAATTTACATTTAAAACCTTCCAATTACATTAATTACTTAATTATTTTCCATTTTATTAAAAAAATTTAGACCTTTTTTTATTGGGATGATGACATCATCATCCCTTTTATTTTAATAATATTATAAGAAGATTAGTAAATATTTAATCCAATTAGATACAACTCAAATAGCAAAAAGAGAAAATAAGGAAAATGGAAACTCAAATCGCAAAATAGAAAATAAGGAAAATGGAAACTCAAATCGCAAAAAAAGAAAATGGCATCATGGCATGTGCATACTGCGGATTACAATTTACAAAATTGAAAGGATAAAACAGTTTTGCTAGCGTCGAAAGCGTGACATGTTGGATAAGTTTGATGCAGCCTTCTTACCATTCCGTCAAACATACTTTTCAGGTCTTATTTTGTTTGAAATATATTTAACAATTATCAAGAAAACTACTATTTATAATTTCATGATAATTATTATTATATATAATTCTAATTTATAAATTCTCGATTCCAAAGTATGAAACGGGTACTACATAAGAGGCTAAAAGATAGTACAACCAGGGTGGAGCATATATAGATGGCAATTGGATAAAGGTTTCACATATTGTCACGTACTCATATAGGTTGCAAATGTTGTTGAAGAAGGTTTGAAATATCATAATAAATTAGATGTGTTCAATAAACAATATATAAAAAATAGTCTTATGGGACTAATTTTAGTCATGAAATTAATACCAACTAATGATCAAGATTAATCACATGTTTTATACAATAACATGTGATCAGTATATAATAATAGGTGATCAGTATACAATCACACCTAGTTTTATAAAAGTATCACATATGAATTAACAAAAATACCCTTCACCCAAAATTTATAATGCAACCTGGACTATTGATGCAACCGATCAAAGTCTAAAATTAGTCTTTTAAAATTAAGACTTAAAATTAAATTAAATTAAACAACCTTCTATTCTTAATAGAGAACCATCTCGATGAAAAGTCAAAACCAACAAAAAAATATTATAATTTTAATCATGGACGGCCTCGGGAGAGGTTAAAGAAGTGCGTACTAACATCACCTGTTCTTTTTTATGGGTTTTAAATTTTATCCGAAGGTTCAAATGAAAATGATAATTTAAATAAGAATGAGAAACTCAATATTAAGCCGTTCATTTTGTAAGTCGATTTTATGGATGTAGAGCGTGAGGAGATATAGTGTGACAGGGTGCATGTGAGGAATTAATGGGTGGGCAATAACATTAAAAGATGGGGAATTCGACGTCTGGGATTGAGTCTCACATTCTCATTTAATTGAAGATTCTTATTTGAACCTTCCACTATATATATATAAACGGTTCAAACGAGAACTGTTTTTCATACGAGAACTACAAGAATCAATTACAGTCATTGATCAAAGAGATGGAGAGTTGAGATTAAAGAGTTGTTAATGGATAATCTTAAATTAATCAATTTTATCCTTAATTAATTAAGGGTAATTTGGACAATTTTACATTACCCTATATTTTTTAAACTAATATATACTCAAACAGAAAAGTGTTAAATTACAAAAATTATATCAAATTAACGAGAAAATTATGCTCTTTAATTTGAGCCCGGGTTTGATATAATTTTTCAATTTTTTTGTGTTTGCTGAGTATTTTTTCAGTATATCTCGACATGTGCACCAGTGTAAAATTTGCACAAGTGCAAAATATTTGCACTTGTGCATATACACATATTCACCTAGTTTTTTCATCACAAATATAGATTTGTACATGTGCAAATAGATACACGTGTACATATATGCACAGGTGCATCTAGTATTATTTACTTACTTTTACTAAACTTCAATATTCTTACTAACAAATGACTTATTACAATTAAAATATTCAACAATCAAACCTCAAACACAATATTTTTATTTTTAAGGCATTTCTACAAACACCTATAGTACAATTTCTACATTATTTTATTTTATTTTCTTCCCATTCAAGTTTCTTGCAATTTAAATGTAACATAAAAAAACAATATTTGCTTTTGAAATCAACTTAGTATATATAACATAGTTGATCAATAAATTTATGTGGCAACTGAAAGAAAGAAAAATTGTATGTAGTTGTCCAAATGGCACGTTACACAATGCCATTTATAATATATGAAAAACTTTAAAGACAATAAATAATTTGATTGGTCTACGTTAGTTTTTATAATTCTCGTACGAAAAAAAATTCTCGTTTGAACCGCTTCCTATAATATATATATATATAGAAATTGTATCAACAAAGAACCACTCCTTAAATAAAGAACCTAAAGAACTAATCTGAACTCTTGGATCATCAAAATCAATAGATGAGATTGAACAATGGCAAAACTGTAATTATAATGTATTAATTTATGAAGAAAAAGGCAAAAATGGAAAATCCACCCCGTAACAAACCAACGAATTTTAAAAAAAATACCTTCAAAAACTTTAAATTGCCATAACTTTTTACATTTTGTGAATTTAAACATAAAAATTATACTAATCTTTTAGTTTTTTAATCCTCTTTCAAACGAGACCACTTTTCCCATATTTTTCTAATTTTTTTTTGAAAATGCAAATTTTGTTTGCATTTTGAGCTGCATTGTAGTGTTTGTGTAAAGATTTTGCATTTTGGTTTTGAATATGTAATTTGTAAGCTACATCTTAGTTATATAATTGGGTTTTCGATCGATGGTAATTTTCATTTCTGAATATCTGGCGATTGTAATTAAACAATATTCTGTACGTGACTTGCAATTAAACAATATTCTTGTTTTTGTTTATGGGTTTTTGTTTGTAATGTACTGATGATCTAGCTATGCCGCTCACTAATTTCTAGCTTAAATAGCTTTCTTTTTTGTCTAACTTAATTAAGTCCAACAATATATAGTATATATATGACAGGTTGTGATCGATCTTCATTAATACACTGATCGATCGGTGTAGCAAAATATTTAGAGGTGGGTTTGTGAACTTTGAAAAGAGAATTTAAAACTTCGAAATTTTGAGAAAGGTAGTTGTTTTGATTATGTAATTTTATATTATGGGTTTGAGTATATAATTTGTATTTTGGGCTTCATTTTCATTGAATCAGATTGTGAAAATGCAAATGAGAGTTGTGGGTTTGCATTTTGCATTTTGGAACCATCTGCATGACCAACAATTTCGATATTTGCATTTTGGTTTTTTTGCATTTTGCATTTTGAAATGAGACCCAGCTCAAAATGTAAATTTTGAAAAATTTGCATTTAAAAAAAATGGTTTCAGAAATATATCAAGTCTGGTCTTGTTTGAAAGAAGACGAAAAACTGAATCTAATGGTATAATTTTTTTGTTAAAAATTATAAAAACGAACAAGTTATGATAATATAAAATTCGTTGTAGGTTTTTATTTAATGTTTGGTCGCTAGATGTGGGTGAAGGGCGCCGATTTTTTCTTTTTTTTTCTTCTAATTTTCCATTTTTACCCCTACACAATGTGTCACGTGTCATCACTAACATGGTTCCTTAGGTTTTATGTTTAAGGGATGTTTTTTGTTTAACCATACCATATATATATATATATATATATATATATATATATATATATATATAATATCGTATAGGTAGAAGTTTATTTGAGAACCATTCTTAGTGCGAGAACCGCGAAAATCAATTTGAGCCGTCCAATTCCCCTACTTCACTGTCATTGACCACCCATTAATTCCTCACATGCACTCTGCCACACTATATCTATCCACGCTCTCCATCTATGAACTTCCAATATCTAAGAATGGCTGTGATTGTTTCTCGCGCTAACAACTGTTCTCGAATAAACCGTACACACATATTGTATATATACTTATTTATAGTCAAGAATTGCAGTTTGACGTTTAGAAGTTCTGTTTATACTGATAATTGTTGTTTACCACTTGTGCTAAAATAAACAACTTAATTGTATGAACATGTTATGCACTTATCCAACGTACATCTTTCTTACCACATAACTCTCAATCTCTCATCCTTCGTAAATTACCTGTTACGATTTCAGGCTTCCTGCTACCAGTACTCCCTACAAGTCTTACTGTTGGATCTAGCTGTGCATCATTCATTGGCTACTGCAGGAAGTAACTATTAATGCTGGGAAATTAATTGAATTGTACTACCTTCTTGTGGAGTGGTTGGGCTACTCCACATGCATTGCTTTTGACTATTTATTGAGAAAAAGCTGCTCATGCCAACCCGATTTCTATCCAGTACGCAACTTTAAATTTTTGCTACTATGCTCATGTTATAGTATAACGAAGTATCATGTTAAGGTTAAGCACCATTAATTAGTCTATCCATCTATTTGGTATACCTTTCATGATGAGCGGCGTGTGAGATGACAACCGCCTCACACTCTAGTTTTTTAATTTTCCTCTCTCTCTCCCTCCCTCCCTCCCTCTCTCTCATTCTTACACTTCGCTCTTTTTAATATAAAACAAATAAGATAAAAGTAGAGATGTTAGCTCGAAAGATGATTATTTCATAGGTTGAAACATGAAATAATGATCAATAAAGGATGAGAGTTCTTAGAGCGATGATTATAATGAGAACTTATTAGTTTCTTTAATAGGATTTAATGTTCACATAAAACTTATTAATTTTTTGTGAAAGAGTGACATGTGACAACAAATTTCTCTTTGTCAGCATTTGTTGATGTGTATGTGAAAGAAGTGATCTTCATGCATGTGTGCCGGTGTCGTGGTGCCCAACACGGATATGAGGTTTACCTTTAGGTTCAGGGAGAAGTTTCATAGTGATTGGGAACGAGGTTGCACTTTAGTATTGTTTATCATCATAAGACGCATGTACAGAGTGAATGAATAATTCAGACTCTCAAGGATATGTTGTGAGATTGTTGTTTAGATTTCGGTGTTAGTTAGGATACCTAACATCTATTGGGGAAATTTCCTACAACTACAGCTTTCACACCAATATAGGCATGCTTCCATATGAGATACTATACAGGTGATGGTGTAGAATCACTATCTGTTAGGGAAAGAGGACTTGGGAGTATCGAAATAGTGTAGAAGACGACACAAAATATACAGAAGATTGGTGAAAGCTTGCAGTCAACTTAGAGTAGACAAAGGAGTTACGCAGACAAGAGACGCTCAGACTAAGAATTTCAAGTTGGAATCATGTTTCATTTGTAGTGTCTCCATGGCATGGGCGGACCCAAAGGTTAGCCAGAAGGGTCACGAGACACCGGTCAAATTTACGTGCATAATGTAATTTTCGATTTTTTGTAGGCAGTACTACCATTTCATAGTGTAAATTTCGATTTTTTCGAGCCAGTGCTACCACCCATTTCACCGATTTCAGATGGCGCCACCACTCATTTGAGATCCTGGGTCCGCCCTGCTCCATGGAAAGGGATAATTGGTACGCTTTACCTAGGGTTATTGGTCCATTCAAGATCATCGCATGTGTGGGAGGTGGCGTACAGTTTGGAACTCCGAGAAAAGCTATGGAAGATTCATAACACTTTCACGTGTCACATCTTAGAAAGTGTTTGACTAACGAGTCTACCATCCGTACCGATAGAAGATATAGTGGTTGATGAAAACTTAAGCTATGTAGAGAGACTAGTAGCAAGTATCATAGCGGAAGACTAAGGTTTTGAGGAATAAACAAATCGAGATGGTGAATGTGCAGTGGGATCACGTAAAGGTTCGGAGTGGATGTAGGAACAAAGATGAGGAAGTACTAGCCCGCATGTTCGAACAATGATTTTGATGACGAAATCGATTCTAAGTGGGGGAATTGTAATATTCATTTCCCAAATGTAATATTTTAATTCAATTTGATAAAAGAGGGTTTAGGCAACTAAGTAGCATCTCACTTTAACGGTTTACCACTTTAACGGTTTACCACAAAGTAAGTTACCTTTTTGGAAATAAAAAAGAAAATTACATTTATAGACACTTTTAAAAAATTAGGATACTATTGTGGCTTAAACCCATATAAAACCAACAGATATTATATCATATGAGAGAGACTTCCAATTTCTGTTGTATAGTGTGGAGATGAGACGTATTCGAACAATTCACCATATGGCATGACATATTCATCCGGCTTTCCTGATTTCTTTCGAAATGAACACTAATTATTTAATAATTAATAAATTATTAGGTTCAAAACAGGATATATACACACACATATATATTCGATTAAAAGAATCTTAAGTAAGAGAATCACGAAAACCAATCTTGATATTTGATTAAAATTAAATCAATGGCTAATAACTTTGCACCTTATTATTAGGTTCAAAACAGGATATCTATAAATTATTAGGTTCAAAACAGGATATATATATATATATATACACATGCATACATATATTGGATTATAAGAATACTATTTTAACTAGGAGAATCACGAAAACCAATCCTGATACTTGATTAAAATAAATCAATGGCTAATAAGTTAGCGTCTAATTAATAACTAATTATTTGCTCATTAATAAGGGTATTTTGAAAAAAACTAAGTCATCTAATAATGATTAAGTCACCTGGATCCAATTCACGGTTCAATAAATATATAAATAATCAAAATACCCCTATTAATAAATTAATAATGGTACATTGTTAAAAAAATTCTCGCATTTCTCGTACGAAAAACAGTTCTTGATTATACCTTTTACCTATATATATATATATATATATATATATATATATATATATATATATATATATATATATATATATATATATTAATTTGAGAACCATTTTTATTACGAGTATCGCTAGAACTAATCCGGGACATTGATTAAAATAAATCAATGGCCACTAACATTAATGATTTATTAATGGCTAATTAATGACACATTAATGAGTGGCACTTTTAAAAATTAAGTCTCATTCTTTAATGACGGTCTATCCGGATGCACTTCACGGTTGGAAAATATATTAAGGACGAAAAATACTGTTGGGGAGATAGCAATATCAAACCTAAATCAAACATATTTATTAATTAAAATAGGATTTGATGTTAACAAAACCACATATTCAGTTTTGGACTTAGATAAATGAAGAACATGTGTTGTTTTCATATTAAACTTAATAAATTTCTAAGTAAGAAATGTCAGCTGACGAATCATAGTGTCAGCTGAACACTGAGTATCAGCTAAAGGACCAGCTTCAGAAAGATCAGCTAAGAAGAAAAGACAAGTCAAGAAGCATCAGCTGTACATCTACAAAGCATCAGCTGATGGCGCAAACCATCAGCTGAGGGTTCCTAAAAGATCAGCTGAGCTGTCAAGGATCAGCTGACAGTATCTCATTGGTCAGCTGATGCCTCCCACATGTCAGATAAGGTATTCTACACTTATTCGTTCTTGTCTCAATAAGCTGATCATACTCAAATGGTCAGCTGAGCCCTTGGGATCAGCTGATTGTTTAGTTTGACTAGTTTATTAGTTGTCTTATGATTTGTGTTATTAGCTGAGCAATTCGATCAGCTGAGCAAATCTAGTCAGCTGAGTCTTTCACATTTATCCTTAGCTTAGCAAAATTATATTTTCAGTTCAGTGTCTGTTAGCTGAGTAATTATACTATAACTCAGATAATAGCTTTTGTATGTAATGGTTTCTTAAGTCAAAGGCAGAACATGTTATGCCTTAGATCTTTCTTTGTAAAAGTCCTTACCACTTTTTGTATCTGCAAAGAGACAAAAAAGATAGATCTTTATCATCTGGAAAAAGGAGAAAAATACTTTAGAAGAGAAGATCTCGAAGATATGCTTCAACAACTAAGTATGGCTGGCAACTCCATACTTGGTAAAGTCAAATCTTCAGAAAGCATGGTGTTGATTAAAGCACAAGCATGGAAGGAGAGGTTTACTTTCCCAAGACATAAAGGTAGTACTTGAATAATATAATAATAGATTGTGGGTAAACTCCTTACTGAAAGGTATGTTCACTTTACACACTTTGTGTATAAAGTTAACTTATTTTTCACCCACTAACTTTATCTATTATAATATTATTAAACCAAGTACCTTTGTCTCCTTTTCTTCATCAACCTGGACACCCTTGCTTATATATACTCATGCATGGAAACATGCTAAGTATGCGAATAGATAGAGTTGAATACTGAAATCTCATTTGTTGAGAATTAGAAGAGTTAGCATTTTATTTTCAGTATTACAAACTTGTTCATGTGTTGAACATCTTAGACATAAGTTGTTTAAGATTAGCTTAGTCAATGTGTTAGACAAATTTAGTTGTCACCTTTTATTGAACTTAGATTTTCCGCATCTAGTTCATGTAATTCTTGATTCACATAAATAAGAATTATATAAAAGTAAACCGTGTGTCTCTTAAATTTTAATTTGCTAAAGTTTGTATTCAACCCCCCCTTCTACAAACATTTGTTGTAGTATCCATTCGGGACCAACAAATACCGATATTAATGATCATTAATGTTGGTTACAAATAGTTCTTGCAATAATAATGGTTTTCAAATGAACTTGTCCATATATATATATATATATATATATATATATATATGATAGTGTTATAGAGAAAGTAAATATTTATGAGAGAATGAGAGAACAAATCCTAGCAATCAACTAGATGTTGATTTACTAGAACTAATACTCGCAATCACCTGTTACAATTCATTGCCGTAGCAATTCATGGTTGAGTAATGAATAAAATTAAGGGCCAAGTGTAGATTGTCGGATCAAATCAAATGAAGGGTTATGATTAAGTCTTCCATTCTCACCTAAATATTTATTCTTATTTAAACCTTCATTTGAGAACCAATTTTACTAATGGTACGCGAGAACCGATATTCGCCCTTGATTAAATAAATCAACAAAAAATAAATATGATGGCTCCTTAAAGAATCGTTAATTAGGGGTAATTTGGGATATTAAAACTTACTTTTTAATGACAGTCCATCCAGACGTAATTCATGGTTGGAAAGATGTACTGAAAACTAAAATACCTTATTAATGAGTATTAATAGTGATAAGAAATTATACTCACGATTATTGCATTCAAAACGATTCTCAAAAGAACTTATCTATATATACACGGGACAGTTTAAACAATAACTGTTTTTTTAATGAGAACTGCGAAAACCAATCTTAGCCTTTGATTAAAACTAATCAATGGCTAAGATTTTTTGGCGTGTCAATAATGTTTCACTAGTAACTCATTAATAGTCCTTAATGACGCATAAATGAGGTTATTTCGGGAAAATCAAGACTCGTAAATTAATGACGGATCACCCGGACGCAATTGACGGTTGAGTAAACATATAAATTTTCAAAATACCTCAATTAATGAGTAATTAATGACATTAAAAACAGTTCTCGCAGTTCTCGTATAGAAAACAATTCTAGTTTAAACTTTTGCGTGTGTGTGTGTGTTCTTCATCTTCTGCATACTTGTTCCACTATATAGTGTGTCTTCTTTGTTTATCTTATATAATTTTAGTTAGGGATGGCAAAAAAAAAACAAAAACCGACGGGGAAAACCGAAAGCCGACATAAACGAGGTGGGGACGATAAATGGGGATGGGGACGGGGAAAACCTGATTATATAAACAGGGACGGATTTGATGATCCCCGCCCCGATTATCCGATACTCGATACCCGTCCCCGATTATAATTTAGTATTATATATATATATATATATATATATATATATATATATATATATATAAAGATTAAAATTAAAATTAGGTTGTATAAGAGTTTATTAAAGGTTTGTATCTTTTCTATTTAAAATTTAATTTTATGCATATATATATATATATATATATATATATATATATATATATATATATATATATAATCGATTTTTAAAACACATGGTAAAATCTTAACGATAATGATAGCCATAGTGAAAAGTTACAGTTTTACTTTTAACTATATCAGCGGTGAAAAGTACTCATTGAATTACATGTTTATTATTAAACAGGGATATCCATTTTTCCGCGGTTTTCCACGGTTACCCGACGGAGATCTCCGTTTAAATCCCCACGATTTTTTAATCGGGAACAAGGACGGTATTCTTAAATGGGGATGGGGACGGGGGACCATTCCCGGCCCCGAATCTGCGCCATTTGCATTGCTAATTTTAGTTAATGTAAACTTTTATTTAACGGCAGTCTTTTTATTACTTTTGATATATGACTTAATTTTTAACCTTTGTTAAATGAATGTGAATGTAAAGTAAGTAGAAAGAAAGAAGTACGTGGGAATTGAATACGCAGTACATGGAGTTGTAAAAATATTATATGTGAGCTTACCATCTTTTTTTTTCTTTTTTTAAGGCAAAAAGGTTTTTATTTCACTTAATATTTACTATATACATATTTTTAAAAATGTTCTATCAAAACTGCCTTCAAGTTGAAGACAGCTCCTAATGCAGTCGATACAATTTAAAGCTTAATACAACAATCTAGTGAATTAAAGACCCAACATGATTAATCTATTCGTTTTGATCTGTTTTTCTAATGTATCTCTCATTCAAACGCAACTTCTTTTATACACATTCAACTTCCCGGCCACTACCGAAACAAGAAAGATAAACGTCAAACCCGATCAAGTTTTGACATCCTAAAACCAACCAACTTCTTTAGAAACTGTTTTATGTAATGTATAAATAAATTTTGTGAATATTATTTTTAAAAAGACTAAATTTTGCATAAATAGAAAGAACTAAGTAACGTACTTTTAATATTTTTACGAGTCTTTACATATTTATCTTTACATAAGCTAATCTATATAAATAAATAATAATAAAACAATAATCACCATATATATATATATATATATATATATATATATATATATATATATATATATATATATATATATATATATATATATATATATATATATCTTTCTTTTCTAATAAAAGAGTATATACAGGACACTTTCTATAGCATTCTTTTCTATTTTTCCCGCCTATCAGATATAGTGCCACGTGTCCTCTTTTGGCTATCGCAAAAACTAGGGCACCGCTCCTCTCTCGCAAAAACTATGTCACCGCCTCCTATCTCACCTGTCTCTACATAAACTTTGCAATGTACTTAGAAATTGAATCTGTATTTCTTGACCGATGGCTATCTTTGCGTAAACTTCTGCCATGGACTTAGAAGCTTTTTTTTCAATCAAGCAAATAGTGGCCTTCCGTTTTCAGAACGGTAAGCGTAATATCATCTGTGTGCTCTCACCCTCAGTCCACGAAACCAAAGTCTGATCGGAAGCAACCCTCCTCTACCTATCGATGACTCTACAACCGACCCCAATCTGGTAACCTAAGCTCCAAACTTTCATTTTAGTTGTGATTTTGAATTTGTTTAATATGGCAAATTACAGCAGTAGCTATGTTATGATATAAATTTGTTATTTTGTGATTTTGAATTCTCTATTGTAGTGTAATGCGTGAACAACACATTATATAATTCTGCTTTCTATCTCAACAATGGGTGACGTTTTCGATCTATATGTTTTGTTTTTTATTTCCATAATATACTTATATACATATGTTAATCATCAACCATATCTGATTCTTCGACAATCACCAGATGAAATTGAACCTATGTTACAGGTTTGTCTTCTTCCTACAAGTCGTCAATATTCGGCGGGTATTCGATGACAATAACTTCAATTAAATTGCTTTTTTGAATGAATGGAAATCTATGATTTCATTTTATTCGATTGATTGATGATTTAATTGTTTCTGGATATGCCATGGCTAGGCACGAAACTTAACTTGATTGTTATAGTCTGATACCGCATATAAGGTGTTCGATGAAATGTTCGAGTAAAAAAAGACTCATATTACTAGCTTTTTGATACAGTCATGTATGAAAGATATGAAATATGAGATAGCAACATTAAGAATCCATTTCTAAGCCCTCTAATTTGTGTTTTGCACCAAGGATATAACTTGTTGGAAAAAAGCCAACTCCAATATGACCAATACAAGAAATTAGTTTTAAGCTATAAATTTGTTGGAATTCTGGTGCAGCAACATGTTCCTTTACAGTGATCTTTTTGAGGTGTAGCATTAAGAATCTATTGCTTTATGTTTATTCCATATTATGTCTCTTTTTTTAGTGCTATGAAGATCAGAGTAATGTTCGTTTACAATGATCTTTTTGAGGTGCAAGTTGTAGTATGTAGCTAACAAGGGGTTATAAACCCGCGCGTTGCGGCGGGTGTTATTTATGTAATTTCATAGGTTTTGAGAATAAGAGATGAAGTAGAAAATATGTGTCTATTTACTATTACTATTACAACAACTACTACTACTACTAATAATAATAATAATAATAATAATAATAATAATAATAATAATAATAATAATAATATTATTATTATTATTATTAACATTAATAATAATAATAATAATAATAATAATAGTATAATACTAATACTAATAATTGGAATTATAATATTTTTAATATTGATAATACTAATACTAATAATAATTATTAATATTATTAATAATAGTAATTATTAATAATTCCAATTATTAGTATTAGTATTATACTATTATTATTATTATTATTATTATTATTATTATTATTATTATTATTATAGTAATAATAATAATAATAATAATAATAATAATAATAATAATAATAGTAATGATAATATTATATCATCATAATAATAAGAATAATAATTATAATAACATAGCAATACTTTTCATATATTCCTCTTTAAAAAGGTTCTTCTCGAAATGATTATTAGTAAGCAATAATAATAATAATAATAATAATAATAATAATAATAATAATAATAATACTTTTAATTTTAATTTTAATAATAATATTATTATTATTTTTAATAATAATAATATTAATAATAATAAATTTAATAGTAATAATAAAAAATGATGTATCCTCCTATTTTTCCTCGTACTTTTATCTCTTACTAACCAAATGATTACACCTAAATTCCACAAATTCTTATTTTTACCTCCTTAATTGATTTTGACACATGTATTGATCTTATAAGTGAGAGGATAAATAAAAGAATGAAACAGGAAGATATATCACTCATATAATAATAATAATAATAATAATAATAATAATAATAATAATAGTAATAATAATAATAATACAAAAGGCACTAAAAGACAAAAAAAATAAAAACACTAAATGACAACTTTTTTCCTCCTAAATGTATATTATATATAATGCCAATAATGTTTCAACCTTGAGAGTTTTAATTGCTTCAGAATTGGCTGATAGACTTCATGAGGTAAAATTTGAGTCTCTTTTGTGTAGGATTGCTTCCTTTTTTATTCAAATGGATCACCTATTTCTTTTCTTTGTTATGGCAGCTGGACCTTTTTCACTGTAGGATTTGAGTTGTGTATTTTATAATGGACTTTATAATACAGTAGTAAATTGAAACCTTTGTAGTTGACTATGGTTGCTTTTTATTTATTTATTTTGTTTTTGTTTTTGGTCATCATTTTGTATCTAGAGCATGGTAATAGTAACCATTGAGGTCTTTTAAAAAATAGAAAATAAGAATTTATGATTGTGTACAATAGCATACCATAGCTAAAATGCGGTAGTGAAGGAAGTCTCTGTGTGGCTACTGTAAGCGTGCAGTAAGATGACATGAGAAGGAACTCTGCAAATTTTGGTAGTGAAGAAATCTCAGTATCAAATGGTAAAGGATGGTTTCGCGATGGATTAAGCTATGAGATGGTCTGTACAATTCTGCGATTGACACTTGCTGTTTTCGCTTGCACTGCTGCTGTGCCTCCTGACGTCATGTGCGACTTGACTGTGATGAGGGTTGTTTTAAGCAGAACCTTCGCAAACTGGTCTCTTGAAGTCTGAAGTGCCTTTTAGTCGATTGTGATTGTGATTAAGCTATGAGATGGTCTGTACAATGCTGCTGCTTCTATGTGATTGTGTAGTTATTATAGCTACTTCAATAATATCATTCAATCATATTATCTTTAATTTTCATTAATATCTTACAATTGTTTATGTTTTATGTGTAATTTCAAAGTAAGTTTTGTTGGTTACTTTGAGTTCTCACAAGCCTTTTGGCGTCATAAACTATCGAAAATAGTTTGTTTCTATGATTGAATGCTACATAGACAAGATAATCGATGTGAAGGTATACTTTTATATCTGTAAGTGGTATGATGGTATCGGTTTGATTCTAACCATATTTGATGCCTTAAATAAGAATGCTACAAAGAAGTTTTATCAAATTTATGAATTATAACAACTTTTATATTTCATTTACTTACTATTTTAATTTATTTTGTTATCCTTTGAGCTTTAATTATTTATAAATTAATTAAAACTAACCCGTGTTATACACGGGTCTCTAACATAGTATATATATATATATATATATAGACAAAAGTTCATACGAGAACCGTCGTTAGAGCGAGAACCGCGAGAACCATCCCCTATATATATATATATATATATATATATATATATATATATATATATATATATATATATATATATATATATATATATATATATATATATATATATATATATTAATTAGTAGGGATATATCAAGATAAAAAGAACAATTTATTATATAATGATTATAATTATAAAGGGAAAAATTATATAGTTATCGTTAAATATTATTTTGTTGGTAGATATATCCGGTTTAAAGCAACAACATATGTTTCCAGATATTCGCAAATTAACAAATTAACTTATACTATGGGATCGAGATCGAAACAAAAAAAAAGCTTTAAATATTAAAACTTACAATAAGCCCACAAAGTATCCAACGACGTGTATTCGAGCGGAAGGACTGTAGTTAAGTACGTTCACCGACTCATAGAAGCGTCGTAAGACTTGAGTTTCCATTAGCAAAAGTATTAATACAGATAGCCAAACATTGTACACATGTAAATCTCTCGTTGACAAAGATTTGTGCGAGTGGCTGGAGGTTGCAATATCATCAAGTGATGGCAGCATCGCCCACCACATAGAACTGGCAGAAGAATCCACAGTTAAAATCTGAAATGCATAAAACATACATTATAATTATTGGCCGGATGGTAGAATATGCATGCGATAAAGAAAAACTAACAGAAGTTTTCTGCTAGATATGACTAGAAGTAGTACTACTTACGTAATTTTAATCAGAGGAAAACAAAACGGGGAAACTAACGCCTTTTTATGGAAAATTTTATGATCGAAGATAGATGATCATTCCTCTCTGGGCAAAATAATTATGAAGCACGCTTTGATATATAGGCAAATATGCACATATATATCGTTGGTATTGTAGATGAATGAATAATAGAGGCTAATTTGTATCATAAATGCTACCTAAAAAGAACTAACCCCATTGAAGTGGGAGATAGGTGTGGCAGGTTGAACTCATGTGTTGGTTTAATTTATCGATAAAAAATGAAATTGGGTTAAAGGGTAAATTATTGTTTAACTCTAAAATTAATTGGACAAATTGCAAAGAAAAGTAACTAAAATACTCAAATTTGTCAATAAAGGTAACGTCACTTTTTTAAGACTAAGAAAAGATTACGAATTTCAATTTTTAACAAAAAATGGTATGATGACCTCTTTAACCCGCTAACTACCTAGTCAGCAGGTTACTAGTGACGTGGCAGTCCAGTCAATACCATGTCATGTCTTTTGCTGACATGGCAACATAACCTGATCAATTTTTAATAAGAATTAATTTAATAACTAATACTTTTTCTAATTAATTATTAATTAATGTATTTAATAAGACTTAATCTGTGTTTAATAATTTGATTAATTAGGATTTATGTCTGATTGTTAATAAACACCACCGTGAACCACCGGATCTGAAGGAGAAGAACCACCATCGTGAACCACCATCGCTGCCAAGAACCACGTACCACCGTGAACCACCACCATCGCTGCCGTGAACCCAAACTCAAACTCAAACCCAAACAAGAAAACCCTAATTCGGAAAACGTAAACAGATATGAAAATCAAACCCCAACAAGAAAACCTTAAGAGAAAAGAGATGAGAGAGACGGTGGTGCGACGGTGGAATCGTCTGGAGAGGAGAGAGAGACACTGGTGGTGATGGTGGCTTTGTGGAGTGGTGATGGTGGCTCTGTGGAGTGGGTGATGGTGGCTCTATGGACTGGTGGCGACGGGTGGCTCTTGAAGAACAGATTTGGAGAGCAGATATGAAAACCCTATGAGAAAAGTGAGTTATATGATTTAACACGTAACAGATCTTGAAGATCAGATCAGGAGAGCAGATCTTGAAGAACAGATCTGGAGAGCATATCTGAAGAACAGAGACGGTGTTAGCATATCTGAACTTTGAAGAACCATCATGGCGGTGGTGCGATGGTTGTGAAGCGACGGGGGAACGACGGTGGCGGTGTTGATGGTCGTGTAGCGACGCTGCGGTGGTGCGATGGTGTTGGTGGAGCTACGGCGGCGGTGGAGGGTGGGTAGCGGATCTGAGTTTGTGGGAGAGAGAAGAAGAGTTTGTGGGGGAAACAATGGTGAGATAGCTGACTAAAATATCCACATCACTTTTTTTATTTAAAAAAAATCAAATTTTTTGCCACATCATTCATTTTTAACCTGCTACCGGTTAAACAAGTCATTAATTTCCTTTTTTTGTTAAAAATTGAAATTCGTAATCCTTTTTTGGACTAAAAAAATTGACGTTACCTTTATTGGCAAATTTGGATATTGTAGTTACTTTTGTCGACAATTTGCCCAAATTAATTGTATGCTTCTGAATGATCAAGTTAACTCGGTCAATAATTTAATTTTTAGCTGCTGTCATACTCAAATTTATATATGATACAGAAATTAATTGTATCAGGTATTAATTAATAGGCCTTTGGCTTAGCGGTATCAATGTGTGATTAATGTGTCTCTCCCACTTAGAGGTTAAGGGTTCAAGTCCTCTTAAAAACATAAGGTGCAAATTAGGTGGGTGAGTGTGTTTGCCGTTAAAGAAAATGTATTAATTAATATTGAAGTAAATCCATAATAATAATGTATAATGTATGATCTTAGCTATGATAACGTGAGAGAAAACTAAGAACACACATATATTATTGAGTTAATTACTGATTTGGTTCTTGTGGTTTACACTTTTCTACTGGTACAGTCCTTAACTTTAAAAAAGTACTTGGATGGTCCTTACTGTAGCAAATTTATTACACCCATAGTTCCTGGACCATTAAAACTAACGGTCAAAGTGTTAAACTTTTCAAAATGACCATTTTGCCCTTTTATAACATTACAAGCTAAGTCCCTGTGGTTGTTAAATAGTTTCGCATTTAGTCCTTTAACCTTTTTCTTAAATAATTAATTATATAAACCTAAATATTTATTATTATATTTTATAAGATTTTTTCAATAATTTACTATATATATATATATATATATATATATATATGTGTGTGTGTGTGTGTGTGTTTGTGTGTGTGTATGATATTTTATTTTTAGTATTTTTAATATGGATCGTCATACCTTGTTATTGTACATAGCCTTTCATAAATTAGTTGCTACAATATATACACTATTATATATTACGCTTAATTTTTTTTGTTTACCATTTTTCAACGATCAACATTATTTTTATTACTTATTAATATGAATACCTCTTTAATTTCAAACTTTATTAATACACCTTGTATTTTAATTAATTAATTGAAGAAATCTAAACTGAGTATTAATTAATTAATATTAGATTTCTAAAACGAGGTTTATAAATGAATTTCTCATGCATCAAGAAAGGGATATTGTACTGAGATAACATTAGGAATCCATACAACATTAGGGAAAATTACCATTTTTGCTAACATACTATTCATTTTTTTCCAATTTTACCAACATTCTTTTTATTTT
Organism: Pulicaria dysenterica; assembly: GCA_947179395.2. Classification (NCBI taxonomy): domain Eukaryota; kingdom Viridiplantae; phylum Streptophyta; class Magnoliopsida; order Asterales; family Asteraceae; genus Pulicaria; species Pulicaria dysenterica. The sequence continues at coordinate 98,092,740 of OX359290.1, read as the reverse complement.
ATCAATTACACCATTACACTTTCAATATTTTTCTAATTTTACCAACATTCTTTTTATTTTATCAATTATACCATTACACTTTCAATATTTTTCTAATTTTACCAACATTCTTTTTATTTTATCAATTACACCATTACACTTTCAATATTTGTTCAATAAACACAAGGTTTACCTACTAAGCGGTAAGGCTGGCAACTTGGGTCGGGTTCGTGTCAGTTTCGTGTCAACCCAATTTCGACCTATTTATTTTCGTGTCAGGTTTGGGTTGTGTCACTTTTTTCGTGTCGGGTTTGGGTCGTGTTTTGTGTCAACCGATTTCGGTAAAAAGTATTTGACTTTTTAAAAATTAGATAAACATCAAGCTACAAAAGTTAATATAAGAAATTTATATATCGTAAATAAGAGCCTTAACTATAAACCTTTGCAAATTTACTTTAATACGTGATTTCCGTAATTCTAAATTGCATAATTTGTTTTTTTTTTTAAGTTAATATAAGAAATTTATATATCGTAAATAAGAGCCTTAACTATAAACCTTTGCAAATTTACTTCAGTACGTGATTTCCTAAATCTAAATTGCATAGTTTGTTTTTTTTAAATATTACTGCAAAGTTTTTTTTCTCCATTTTCATATAATTTTAAGAATTTCTTTTCATTTATGGTTTATATTATGTTTAATCCAAAACCGTATTTGAAACTTATAATCGAAAACCGTAATTGATAACCGTACCCGAAACCCGTATTCAAAAACCATAATCGAAAATCAAAAAAATACTAGTCAAATACTTTTGACCGAAATGGGTTGACACGAAACACGACCCGATACGAAAAATGTGACACGACCCGAACCTGACACGAAAATAAATAGGTCGAAATTGGGTCGACAAGAAACTGATCCGAACTCGAACAACACGAACCCAATAACACGAACCCGACCCAAATTGTCAGCCTTAGTAGGTAAACCTTGTGTTTTTTGGAAAAATATTAAAAGTGTAATGGTGTAATTGATAAAATAAAAAGAATGTTGGTAAAATTGGAAAAATATTGAAAGTGTAATGGTGTAATTGATAAAATAAAAAGAATGTTGGTAAAATTGGAAAAAGTGAATAGTATATTGACAAAAATGGTAATTTTTCCTACAACATTAAGTCATCACCACCACCCCTCAAATATATATATTGACATGGCTAAACAATCTTTAATATGATTCTGCAAAATCAAAACCTTAACTAAAATCAGGTTGTAGAAGCAATCTAAACAAATCAATATTAATCAATTTAAAACTCCTAATTACGTGAGGATTAATATCATATTTAACTTTAAATATAAAACATATCTAATCTCGGATATATCAGACTATTAAATAAGATATCATATATATCAACTAATATTTCAAAAATTATTTATTATTTTGTAAAAGATAATATAAGACGGAGAAAAAAGACAAGGTGTATCAACAAAGTTTGAGATTAAAGAGGTATTCATATCAATAAGAAATAAAAATAATGTTGATCGTTGAAAAATGGTAAACAAAAACAATTAAGCGTAATAGTGTATTATAACAACTAATTTATGAAAGACTAATGTACAATAACAGGGTTTGACGATCCATATTAAAGATACTATAATAAAATAATGATAATAATAGTAAAAATAAATATACTAATTACTACATATGTATATATATAGTAAATTATTGAAAAAATCTTATAAAATATAATAATAAATATTTAGGTTTATATAATTAGGAGTTAATTACAAAGATAGTCCCTGTGGTCTTGAGAAAATTTCACATTTAGTCCTTTAACCTAAAAAATTACACTGGTGGTACTTATGGTTGATAATTTGTTTCACTTTTGGTCCTTTACGCTAACTTTAGTTAAAGTTGACCGTTAGTCAAAGAGTATTCTGGTCATTTTCCATATTATCCTTGTTGCCAAACAGCTGTTATCTCTTATCTTTATTTCCAAACATATTATTTTGATTGGTTCTCTCTTTACCCTTTTAAACAAACACACTGCACCCTTCCTAGTTTAATTTGCAAACACTTGATGTCTCCCTCTTTCTCTGCGTCTCTGACTCTCTCCCTCTCTCTTTCTAGCCGCCGCCGGAAAACCAAACGACACCACCCTCACACACTCTCTTCGGTCTATGCCGACCACCATCACCCCACGACTTACAGCACCGGTCAGCCGTCACCGTCGCCGTCGCTGCCCTTAAAGAAGAAAAACGCCACCGCCGTCTCCAACCTTCAAAGAACCCCACTTCCAAATGCGAAAGACGGCGATTAGGGTTTCTTGAAATCGATATCGTCGCCAACCTTCCAGATCTGAAAGACGGCTATTAGGTTTTGATGTAGATCTGCAAAACGATGAAGGCCCACTTCCAGATGCGATATGAAGCCACATTCTTGAGACATTTATGTGTTTTAGGGTTTAAGAAATTGATTTGAATGATGCGATTTCAGTAAGTTTAGGACGATTTGAGTAAGTTTGTATGTAAGTTTGTTACGTGCAGATCTGTTCATCTTCTTCAAAAAAAACAATTTGGTTTTTTGTATGCACCAGATCTGCTTATGAATATTTTGAAGATGGATTAAGAACATATGAAGATCTTGAAGAACATATGAATATACAATTAAAACAAGGGTTAATAATGGAATAATCCTCAAAGTTTTCATCTTATTATGGTTTAACCCTCAATCTTTTTTTTAACATAGATTAACCATAAAGTTTCACTTTAAATACGGAATAACCCTCAAAGTTTTATTTGTTTTACGGTTTAACCCTCAAAGTTTTTTTTAACACATAATAACCATAATGTTTCATTTAAATTATGTTTTAATCCTCAAAGCTTCACTTGTATTTCGGTTTAACCCTCAAAGTTTATTTTTAAATGGTTTAACCATAAAGTTTAGTTTGGTTTTTGTTTAAATCCTTCAAGTTTTACTTTATTTGCGATTTCACCCACTTTTCTTAACACGTAAAATTTATATTTTTTGTTTATTTTTTATTTTTATAAATCTTGTTTTCCTCTAGATTCGAACATAATTAGTCATGTGAAATAACCTTAAAGTTTTACTTGTATTTCGGTTTAATTCTCAAAGTTTTTTTAAACGGTTTAACCTTAAAGTTTTATTTACATTTGGTTGCATCATCACCGGAATTTGAAGTTCATCTGAAATATCCGTCTCCTTCAAATTGTGTGCATCTGATTCATTTGTGTATCTCTCTCTGTCCCCCCTTTCTCTTTCCAGATTGATTTGAATACTCATCTCAATAAGATGTTTTACGTAAAGATTTATTTTGCATTTGACATTTTGAAGATATTACAAGTTTCATATCGCAAATTGCGATTTTTTGTTCATTCCGTTGATAGATTTTGGTTCCAAATGCGTGTTTAATGAATGGATTTTGATATTTGAATGCTTGATAGTTAACTAATTATGTTCGAATCTAGAGGAAAACAAGATTTATAAAAATAAAAAATAAACAAAAAATATAAATTTTACGTGTTAAGAAAAGTGGGTGAAATCGCAAATAAAGTAAAACTTGAAGGATTTAAACAAAAACCAAACTAAACTTTATGGTTAAACCATTTAAAAATAAACTTTGAGGGTTAAACCAAAATACAAGTGAAACTTTGAGGATTAAAACATAATTTAAATTAAACATTATGGTTATTATGTGTTAAAAAAAACTTTGAGGGTTAAACCGTAAAACAAATAAAACTTTGAGGGTTATTCCGTATTTAAAGTGAAACTTTATGGTTAATCTATGTTAAAAAAAAGATTGAGGGTTAAACCATAATAAGATGAAAACTTTGAGGATTATTCCATTATTAACCCTTAAAACAATACTTAAAAAATAAAAATGACCATCGATTTTGTGTTCATAATAGATCCACTGTTCGTCAGAATATGGGTTATAGGATGTTTATTGCCATTCATACTCATAATTAAAGGAGTTAATTTGGTTTAAAGAATAAATATAATATTAATTTTTTATTTTTTTTACAAAGTAATACGTTTAGTATATTTAAATATAATTAGAAAAATAAGAATAAAATATTAATTAACTTTATTATTAACTAATTAATTACTAGTTAATCTTAATAAAAGGTTAATTAGTAATTAATTGACAAAGAGAAAGAAAGAGAATATAGTATGTTTGGTTACAAGGATAAGTTGGAAAATGACCAATATACCTTTTACTAACGGTCAAAGATAACTGTAGTTAGGCTAAAGAATAAAAAATGAAACAAAATGTCAACCATAAGAACTACTAGTGTAATTTTTAAGTTTAAAAGACTGAATGTGAAATTTAGTGAAAAGCACAGGGCCATCTTTGTAATTAATTCTATAATTAATTATTTAAGAATAAGGTTAAAGGACTAAATGCAAAACTATTTGACAACCACATGGACTTAGCTTGTAATATTACAAAAGGGCAAAAATGGTCATTTTGAAAAGTTTAACACTTTGACCGTTAGTTTTAATTGTCCAGGGACTATAGGTGTAACAAGTTTGCTACAGTAAGGACTATCCAAGTACTTTTTTAAAGTTAAGGACTGAACTAGTAGAAAAATGTAAATCATAAGGACCAAATCAGTAATTAACGATCTATATTAATTAATACCAATAACTACCCTTTGATAATTTTGTATAATGAAATGCTAAAGATCAGGGTGTAGTTATAAAGTATTTATACCATTTGAGACGTTACAATAACTATCCTAGCAATATTTGAGTTTTGACCAAATAGGGTGATTGAAAAAAATATTTACCAAAGTAGGGTAGTTATAAAGTATTTATACCCTTCTCCCAAACACTTTAGATATACCAATCACCCTAACTCCTAAATGACAAACACACTATGTATCTTCCCCTTTACTAATCGATTTGTGGTGCCACCACCGCCAATGCTAACTGCTGCTGGCCACCACCGCACGAATCTGCAGCCACCGGCCACAACGCACGAAGCTGCAACCGCTAGCCACCACCGCATGAAGCTGCAGCTACCGGAGTTCTGTCTCCGTAAATAGGTTTTTGTTTTATCGTCTCGTCGATATAATAGCGGTAGCTGGAATTCTGCTTCATCTTCGGGGTGGGATGTAGCAAAATGGAGATAACCCCGGTGTGAGGCAGTATTCTCCACGTTAGGGTTTCTTTTGAGTTTGGCTCCGTCCGACGTTCTTGTTTGCAAGAGAAAGAGAGGTCGCCGCCGTCGGAGTGGGTTACGGCTGGATCGCCAACAACCGGTGTGTGGCGGCAGTGGGAAGGTGGCGACTCTGAATTCTTTTGAGTTTGGCTCCGTTCAGCGTTCTTGTTTGCAAGAGACATAGAGATCGTTGTGATTGGGATGGATTGTGGCTGGATCGCCGACAACTGGTGTGGCGGCAGTGGGAGGTAGCGGTGGTTTCCGCCTTTCTCTCTCTCTCTCTCTCGTGTTAGGTCTGCAGTGTCTCGTCCCCACTTGTAGGAGAGGGAGTCTTCTTTTTCTTAAGACATTAAAAATAAATAAGTTAAAATAATACTATTTTAGTAAATACTTTTAAAACCACACCACTTTGGTAAATATTTTTAAAACTATCCTACTTTGGTAAATATTTTTTTAATCACCTCATTTTGGTCATCATCCTTACTTTTAAAAATGTTTTACTAATCACAATCTTATATTTTATAATTTTTTTGAAAAACCTCCCGTAATAATTCCCAATCACAACCTTCTATTTCTAAAATATTTATCTTTTTTATATTAAGGATGATTATTCAAAATTGAAAATAACTTTAGATACACGTTTTTTAAATTTTCAAAAGAAAAGCATTGTGATCATCCTTAATTAATTAATGGTGATTCCACCAATTAAAATCTTTGACTTTTTAAAACTTTTTATTTTTATTTTTTATATTTATCTTTAATATATATTAAAAGAATGAGAGAATTTCACTCATGTCCTTGCAAATTTTCAGTATTACTTCTATATTCTTACAAATTTTGAAAATACATATATATCTTTCTAAACCTAATAAACTCACATCTATATCCAAACTCATTTTAAACTCATTTCCTCTCTTAAAATCGCAAATATTCTTGCCCTAGCTTGAATCGTAAATTGTAAAGTGGGTACAGTGTGAACCGAAAAAATGTAAATAGCGGGCCGAGTCCCTTTGAGAATTTCCTTAATCACATATCTACAAATTGTAAATCCCCTAAAGGACTATGATTGTAAATCAGTTTGGTGGGTTGAATCACAAATCAAATCGTTTAATGAAATCGCAAATTAGTAAGGTAAAATGAATCGAAAAATGTCTTTGAATTAGAGGATTGAGTAAATCTTGAATCAGTTATATAAATGAATCGCAAAATTGGGTTGCTAGTTTGAATCCCAATTGAGTATTAAGTAAGTGTTGCTGGAATCGCAAATCTCTTCGATCACAAACGAGATATGTGTGTGTCTCGGGTTAAATCGAATTTTGTAATCACAAAATTAAATCCTTAATAGAATCGAAAACTTTGAACCCCTAAATTATCGAGACATGCAAATCTGTTATACTTGACACTTGAAATCAAATTATATATGAAGGTATGATTTTTGCCACGTGGTATAGGTAAACTCTCTCATAAACAAATGTGTCATATGTAGTTTAAGTTAGGGATGTAATCAAGTCAAGTCGAGCTTGACACTAATCAAGCCAAGCTCTTTAAACGTAATTTAAGGCTCGAGCTCGGCTCGTGAAGTGTTTTACGAAGCTTATCATAGGCTCGTTTATTTTTTTATTTTTTTAAAAAATCGTTTAAAATATATAAATAATAGATACAAAGCAATTTGAAATTGAATTTGAAATTTTTATCTTTTATGTTTTTCATATTTAATTATATAAAAAATTAAAATTTTGATTTTTGAACTTTTTCATATTTAATGATATAATAATATATAATACAATTATACAAGTAATAAATAAAAAGTTAAATATAAAAATTATATCAAAAGCTCGTTTAAGCTTGTGAGCTTAAACGGGCCTAGCTAGTATACAAGGCTCGGGCTCGAACTCGTTTAATAAATGAGTCTTAATCTATGCTCGAGCTCGTTTAAGCTCGGCTCATTTCGAGATTTTAATGATTTAAGCTCGAGTAGCTGACGAATAGTTCGGCTCCTTTACATCAAACTTATATAATAATATGAGAAAAGAGAATTTGATCTAAAAAAAAATAGGAATCTGTTGGTGAACCAAAGAGAAGTATTCGAGTGCGATTTCAACTTATAATTCTTTAATAAGTTTGTTTACCAATGAAGACGTGACCATCCTGTCTGCCCGATCTAATCCGAATCTTAATTAACTTATTAGGGTTGGGTTTTTTTTAACGGTAATTAAGGATACTTTCCCGGCTCTTCAGTGTGGGTTCGAATTGCTTAGTGGCAGATTTTCAACCACCCCTTGTTATTTGGGTTTAACCAAGATTCGAACACCACATCTTCACTCCGTGGAGGAAACCCCTAAGGGAAAACCCCTAACCCACTGCATGCAGCAAGATTTGATCCCCTGACCTCTTGCGAGAAAGGAAGCGCCATACCAAATGAGTTAAACCCCATTGATATTAGGGTTGCGTTTAATAGGGTAGAAAATGATAACAGCACCCTGCTTAACATTGACATCCGCATCCCCTTAAATTGTAGTCGCACATGACTTACCTAAAAACAAAAACATAAATAGTCTTTCGCACGATATCAATAAATAATAAAGTTGTTTTTTCTTTTATGAAAATGAGAGTTCAAATCACAAACGTAAGAATTATAAGAAATTAATTCCACCACTATATATATATATATATATATATATATATATATATATATATGGGACCAATCTTAGCCGTTGATTTGATAAGTGAAATTCATGGATGGAGAGCGTGAGGGAATCAAGTGTGGCAGGGTGTATGTGAGGAATTCATGGGTGGGCAATGACATTGAAAGAGGGGGAATTGGACGGCTCAGATTGGTTCTCGCGGTTCTCGCATTAAAAATGGTTCTCAATGGAACTTCTTCCTATATATATATATATATATATAGGGGAAGGTTCATGCGAGAACCGTTGTTAGTGTGAGAACCGTGAGAACCAATTTCAGCCGTTATATAGGAAGTTAAACAGATGGAGAGCGTGGAGGGATAGAGTGTGGCAGGGTGCATGTGAGGAATTCATAAGTGGGCAATGACATTGAAGGAGGGGGAATTGGACGGCTTAGATTGGTTCTCGCGGTTCTCGCACTAAGAATGGTTCTCGCATGAACTTTTTCCTATATATATATATATATTAAAGAGCCCCATTGTCCACGTAGAAAGCCCGTTCTAGGTCCTCGTGTTCGGTAATTAATTCAGCAAGCTAGAGATGAACAAAAAGGACTAGTCCGACCGGTCCTACGAAGACCACCAAGACCGGACCGGTGGTCCAAGACCGCCGTGCTGGCACCGGTCAGAAGGAGAGGGCCGCCATGAACTGGTCCGAAAGTCTATCCGAACTGAATCTGCCCAAAAGTCCAAACTTGTCCATAAAACAAGTTGGTCCTGACCGGTCCCGACAGCTAGTTTTTTTTCTTAAAAAACCTCTACAAGTACCTCACCACCTTTTCCATTTTTCTTTACACCATACTTCTTTCTACATACTCTATTATTCTCTAAACTTTTCAAATTTCAATTATACATTTAATAATATACGAACGCTTTCATACTAGTGCACAATCATTGAATTTTTCAAAAACAGAAATGTCTTAACCGAAACCTAAAATACAAAAACAGAAATGTCTGAACCAAACCGAAAATATCCGAACAAAAACCGGACGGGTATGAACTGAAGTCGAACCTGTCCGGACGAGGAATGGTTCGGAAAACCGGACCGCCCAAAAACCAAATGGTCTTACGCGATGACCAGTCCGTCGAGAACCGGACTGGACCAGCCCCGAAAGACTCCAGGACCGGTCTAGAACCAAATTTGTTCACCTCTACGCCAAAGTGCCGAAGGAATTTGGTTTCACCCCATGTCCAATAGCCACTCTCAAATACATATTCTTTTTTAAGGATATCGTATTAGAGGATCGTACATACCCTTATAAAACTTATAAATCGCACATCTATTCTTATGAAACATAAAAATATAAAGTTATATCTATATTCTTTAAAGTCTCTAAACTCCCAAGGATATCCAAATTCATATATTTAGTCATAAATAAAATATTTGATTACTAAATAATTAATCTTTAAATTAATTTACATACAAACTTACTAAATCACCCTATCTTTTTTTTAACGACAAAGAAAGATTCATTAGGCAAAGAGCATCAGTGTTGGGTGATTTTAGTTTCATCAATATATTTTAGTTAATTGTGGTTTGCTAGAGATCAAAATGAGTTTTCAAGATACACTTATACGAATTTAGAAAGTGTGGAGTGCACACTCGTTTAAGTTAAGTAAATACAAAGTGGAGATCATGGGGCAACGCCCCCGACCCAAACGATAATTGTATTAAACCCGGTGCATCCCAAAGACGCAACCCTCATTTTTCTCGAGAAAATAAAATACCCGTTGGTTGGTAGTTATCTTCGATTTTGGTCCTGATGGAAGAACAATATATACCTCTCTTCTTCTACACAGAACATGAGAGGGAAATCTTTGGATTATCTCAAAGTAATTTCATAAAAGCCAAATCGCTAGGGATGTATAATTACTTTTTGAAAATTGTTTGTATACGATCTAAACGATTATCCATGATTAAATTTCATTAATTCGTCAAGATTTCTCTACTTTCGACATTACCATCACCATTCCTAAGCTAAGTAAATATTATTAAAATGAGAAGCCTCCAAGTACATATGCAATCTAATTTCAACATAAAATAACAACAGAATTAGAACACCATTTATCCAAGTTTGTGCTAAGTGAGATGCTTCGACTATCAAACCACAATGCCGACATCCGTTGAATATTTGGGAAGGCATATTCTGATCTTAACTTTACCACCTCATTAGACCAAGTCGTAACCACACAAACCAATTTAAAAAATCTGATCGTAACACTTCCTTATCCCTTGGAGATCGAAATAAGGATCTCAAATCTTCAATTAAACAAGGCCTGGTTCCTTTAGCATCCCACCATGCCCAAGTTTTCTTCCAGATGTTTTCTACTAAATCACCCCTATGGCCCTATCTAAACAAAGCATAAAAGAAAAGAAAAAAACACTATTCATCGTCTTTCCAAATCGATTGTACCTGTAGGGCTCTATGAATATTTTCTTCACCCATAAGAATCAAAGCACGCAAAAGATCAAAAGTTTTCCTGAAATATAATAGGCTTCTGATCATGAATTATATGTATTTGATTAAGTTTTCCAAATCATTAAGATAAACATATGCTTTCCTTTTTGTTATTGCTTAACGCTTATATATTGTGTACTTTATGTTGGCCTATTGTTATTGTATTATTGATTATAATATAATATTATATTCTTAGTATGTGAGTTATTATGACGTTATAACCACTTATGACGGTACTATAGACATGTCATTGTGGCACCCTTAATCAATATTAAAGCTCTTAAAAATATGTATTATTATGTATTCCTTAACCATGAAATATTTTGTATTTAAAAAATTACAAATAAATAATTATATATAAATCGATTAGGGCATCAGATTTCAAAGAGTAACAATTACTAATCTAATATTATATTATAGTACACGATTGAACAAGTCAAAAGAAAAAAGCAAGAAGCCAACCATACAAGTCTTCATTAAAACGATTGAAAAAAAGATAAATGAACCAGTTATTTAAATATTCTTCCAACTTCCAATGGGTTTACAAATGACAAGCATCACCATCAAGAGACTTTCATGTATACAAACTTAAAACAACCACCGGTTCTTTTCATCTTTTGCAAGAGACTTCCAAACTCTAGCAGTATCAGCAACATACTTGATCATATCTTTAAAACCTAAAATATACTCGAAATGATAACCAATAGTCCGTTTGATAATAAACTAAAAACGTAGCAACAATCTTAAAGACTAAAAAATGAAATCTAAAAACAGTAACACAATCAAACCAATAGAATATGGAAGCTACTCACAAATCATTTACTAGTTCTACATTTCTGCTCGATAAGACGATAACAAGGGAAGCTCGAATAATTAATCCATTACAACCCGATTAGAGCAGTCCCTATATCAATGCCTGATTGGGTCATTGACTTCCTACATTTTCTGGATTCATCAATTAAAAGCTCTATATCCGAAACCTACAAAAAATGAGAAAATAAGCTCGAGTATATGTGCACCAAAACAAGTTACAACTATGATGACAAGCCTAACCATGATGCAGAAAACACAATCACGAAATACTTAATTCACTTATATAAATTCTTCAAATGATCATGCAGGGTATAAAAATCTACTTCTTAAATGAATCAAGATGAAGATCATAACCAATTAATGAGAAGCCAATGCTGGTACAAACATATATGTAACTAGATCAATAGTTAAGAACTTTAGTTAAGAAACTCCTAATGTTTATATTATATTATCTTTAAAACTTGAGATATCTTCAATCATTTCTTTACGTAACCCAGACTAAGTTTGTGTTAATATACATTTGCCCACAAAAGGAAAAAGATTCAAAGAAAAAGGAAGATTATAAAGATGAAGATATTGATGACCATTACTATATATTCTTGATTTATAATCTAGATATTGATTTATAACCAATTGCGATCTTAATTAATACTCAATATTCAAAGAACAGTTTAATTAAGATTGGTAATAGAAGCTCAACCTCAAGAACCATATAGGAAATTAGGTCAAGAAAATAGATGGGTGTCTTTTTGAGCAAATAAGAAACCATTTTTGATTTTAATATGCAGAACTTCAAATACCTATTCAAGCTAATTTACCACAAGAAGCTTAACCCTTCAACTAATTGCACAATCACAGGACGCAAATAAACATATATCACGTTAAGATATATAATTTTTCATTTTTTGCACAAACAAAAACTTTTTTCATGATGAATGCACAAACAAAAACTTACAGGACAGAAAATAAACATGTTATTGAAGTATACAAGTAAGGACTCTTGCTTACCCTTAACGATAAGTGTTGAAACGATAGGAAACCTTTCGTTGAGATCTAGTTTGGAAGAAAGTTGAAAAGGTAAATTAAACAACGAAAAGAACGATTTCTCACAAATTGTGTATCATACCCATACGAAGAAGACAATGTCATATCAGTATGCCCTATAGCCGGCAAACGGATCAATCTTTGACTACACTCGGTAAAGGTTATTTGAGGGTATAAAATCAAACAAATCGACAGGAGTATCAATCTTTGGGGATGAACTAGTGAAAAGCGGCCGATAGATAAAGAAGTGCCTGACTTGATTAACTTTTGGGGATAAACTAGTTTAGTCAACGAACTGATCTTCACGGTGGTGAAGGAACGACTTGCAGATGACTAGAGACACCCACCGGCTTTGGCGAACTGATCTTGGTGGAGAGGAGGGACAAACGAGCTACGATCTTGGCAGCGATTGGTGGAATGGTTGGAGAAGGGACGACGTTGAATGTGGAGAGGCGGAGAAGAGGGACGACGTGAAGGTGGCAACACGATAGGAACATGATACGTAAATAAACGGATTTAGGTTGAATATAAAAAGGTTCGGGTGGTTTTCGGGTTGACTTCCCAACCCGTATAAATAAACGGGTTGAGTTCGGGTGATTTGCGGATTCGCAGGTCGCCGTTTTCGGGTTGACCCGCCTACCTATATAAATATACGAGTCGAGTTCGGGGTGGCTTGTGAATTCGCGGTTGACACGCCAAACCATATATATACTTTTGTTTTCCAACTATCCTTATATTTTTCATAGGGTGAAATACGATTTAATCATCAAAGTTTTGATTATTTTTCGGTTTAACCATCAAAGTTTTTTTGAATGATTAAACCATCAAAGTTTAATTTGATTTCTTTTAAATCATGTAAGTTTTGTTTGTATTATACTTTTACCCTTTTTCTTACCTAGAACATGTTTAACAGGTTAACATAATATTTTTTTATTTATATATTTTTTTTTCTTCTTTTCTTCTTTTTCTCAAAGGATGAAGCTCCAAAAATGGTGTTTAGGGTGGTGGTGGTGGTGGCAGATCTGGTGTTTTTGAACATCAAGCTTGAAGGTTGAAGCTCCAAAAAATGCATTCTTGAACACCATTTCTTGGTATTTAATCTGAATGTTCATACACCATAAACACCATTCTGAATTTCTTGAAGGTTGAAGCTCCAAAATCAAAAATCTTGAAGCTCTATGAACAAATTACAAATAAAAAACACAAAGGAACTGAAGCAGAAAATGAGGAATCAAACCAAATACATTATCTTAGCTTCATCTTCATCAAGAACACATTATCAAGAACATAAACTTAAGCATTAAACCCTCGTCGCCTGAAACCTCAAGAACATTAATCGATTTCCAACTGGAAATCATTAATCGATTAACACACAAATCTGAAAATGATGAACACAAATTTGTATAAAAAACCTAGATTCAAGAACAAACCCTAAAATCGTAGATGCATAAATCTGAAAATGATGAACAAACCCTAAAATCGTAGAACAAACCCTAAAATCGTGGAAGTGGCGGTGTACAGTGGTCGTAGAAAACCCTCGCCACCGGAACCCTTTGAAAATCAAAGATGAGATTGATTTTGGAACAAGAACAAACCCTAAAATCGTAGATGCATAACATACCCGGATCGAGAGAGAGAGAGAGAGAAGACGGCTTCATACGGTGGCGGCGCTGGTTCAAACGGTGGAGGTGGCGTCATACGATTGAACACAAATCAGATGATGGGTTCTTCGATTTACCCCTGAAATGAAATCGATTCCAACGGCGGTGGTGGATTTGGCGTTTACGGTGGGGCTCGATCTGAAAACCTCACCAGAAAATACACACACATGTTTCACCATCGCCGCCACCGTCCTTTATTGCTTCACCATCGCCGCCGCCATCCTTCATTGTTTCACCATCGCCGCCATTGTTTCACCATCTCACCACCTTGCTTCTCCTGGTTTAACAGTCTTAACCATCTCAGGGAGGGAGAGAGAATAGAGATAGAACAGAGAAGGGTGAAAATGAAGAGGTAGTGTTTGGGTGGGTTAACTACTTAGGAATAGCAAAGATACGGGGTGTTTGGTTGATTTAACCTGTAATAGTATAAATTAGGAGGTGTTTGGTTATATTTAACCTGTAATAACAAGTCTAAATGGCTAAAGTAACAAGTTAACTTATATTTTATGGTTAAAACGTTAATAAAAAAACTTTGATGGTTAAAACGAAAACTTAATGAAACTTTGATTATTAAACCGTATTTGACCTTTTTTCATATTTGATTCTTGTGCTTTTATCTTATTCCTTAATCCCCGTAAACCAAATCGAAAACAAATTTATCCCTTACCTTTTGTTCCTTCATTGTTTTGAAACTATTGAAAATTTGAAAGTAGATATTGTCGAAGTAGTGATGTTTAATCACATGTAGCTTAATTGTTTTTAAAATCATGAAGTTTTTTGTATTTGGATTACATATCTAGGTAGGGTTGAATTTTATTTAGTATTTTACATATGAATTATGCATTTTGACAAAAAAGTAAACCTAGACTCACCTACCCGCCAACCCATATATAAACCCGTTTATGACTGAACAAACCGTGAACCCGCCAACCGTATATTTAAACGGGTTACGCAGGTTGTGTTGTGTTTCCACTTATAAGGGTTCGTGTCACACACCTTGACATGAATAATTATACGGGTCGTGTTCGTGTCACGACCCACCAAACCGCTACTCGTGAACCCGAACCTGACATGATTGCCCTAGAAGGGATTAACGTGAAGGTTGGGAGGCGAGAGGAGGTATGCTAGGGTTCAAGGTTAAAAATAAGTAATATTATATCATTTATTCAAAGAAGTGAATATAAGTGATAACAAGATCTTATGATCACTTACATTTTTGTTATCAAATGGCTAATATATTAAATAAAAAGTAAATTACATTTTTGTTCTCTGTGGTTTGTTTAAAATAACGGTTTTGGTCCCTGGATCCCAAAAGTTACAGGTTTAGTCCCTCCTGTCCGACTCGATTACACTTTTAGTCTCTTTTAATTTGAAATGTCTAAACTGCCATTATCTTTTTTCTTTATATGAAGTATGAACTTTTGATGAAGCTTAATGAATTCAATGAGTGAGAACTGATAATTAACTACAATCGCACTTAATTTAAGATTTGTAAGCTATTTCTGGAAGAGAAAAATTGTTTCTTTTCACGCGTTTTGATACCTTCATTACTATATATATATACAATTGGCAATCCTAAAAATACGCGTTTCACTGTTCATCAATGAGAAATGCTAACATACGCATTTCTTTATTTTATATATTTAATGTTGTTCTATTTATTAAGTGTTTTGTAAGTGGCCCAAAGGTAAAGGCCTGTTTCAACTTTCCCTTGATTATGACTTTATGAGTTCAACTTCCCACCCAAGTTATACATATTTCAATTTTCTTTTGCGTTTCTCTTTCCTCACGTCTTTCGTTTTTTTCTTTTTTTATAACAAATAATCGTTTTCCGTGTCGTCCATTTTATTTTTAAGTGTATGTATTTTTTACCTTTTAATTTATATGAATAAATTGTCTAACTTTTTAAGTAATGTATTATGCTCAATGAATGACAAGATCATAAACTTTCGTACATATTATCTGCTCAATGAATGACAAGTTTACTTAAAGTCCTAAATAATATAATATGTTGAACATAAAAAATTCTGTATATAGTATAAGATCTTATAATGTTTAGTTTTAAAGATGTAAATTTGTAGATTAGATAACTGATCATGCTTACAAAATTGGGTTTGCTTCTCTAAAATATATTAAACTATATCACAAATGTTAATGTATGTATCCACCTTCTAAAATTATAATTGTGAGTATCAAACTTTCAAAAATATGTGTTATTGTGTATAGAAAACTTCCTATTATATGTTCTAAACGTATACATATTTTAATTTTTTTTATATAATCAAAATACGTACAATGACAACAAATTAAAACTTCAATACATACAATAATATTTTTGGAAGATGGATAACACATTTATATTTAAGGTATAGTTTAATACATTTATAAAAACTAAAACTTCAAATATTATATAATCTAGAAAAAGTTTTAACATGCTGCGTAGCGCATGCTCACTTCGCTCGTTATATAAAATTATCAATACAATCAGTAACTATAATAATTCTGATTTCAGATGGAATCATACCCACAAAATCAGAAACTTCATTTATTTTGTTCCTACCTTCCATATCCACGATTCATTAATTGACAATTTGGGTTTTGGTTTTGTTCTTTATTCTGTTTTAAATAATAGATACTTATCACTCTTGATTTTTTTTTTTTTTTCAAAATTTTAGTTATTCTTATCTACACATTTTATTGGGTAACATTAATATTTATATATTACCAACACATATACTATCTATACTATTATATAAAATATTTATGCTATTGAAACCTCTTAATTTTAAGTAATTTGAAATTACTAATTTACCCATTATTTTGACCTACAAGAAAACAATTATATGAATTAAATAGATTCTTAAATGTCACTGCGTTTTATAACTAAACCTTCCATAATATTAAATAATGCTTTAAAAAGATCAAGTCAATGCAAATTAATTTTCAACCTATATGATATTTAATTCAAAATTAAATAATGATCTTTATAAATATAATAGTTTAAATATTCTATCATAGAACACATATTTTAATTTTGTATTAGAAACTCATAAAAGAAATGATATAAGTAACCTAAATTAATAGACATTTTTTAAAGGGTTTAGTTCATAAAAGTGTATCCAACTCTACACCTTTTGCTATTGTATAACTGAACTTTCAAACTTACTATTTGATGTATCAAACTTTTTAAAAGTTACAATTTTATCTATTGGGTAACCTATTCTCCATGTAGCAGGTAATTTCTTCAATTTTTTATTTTTTTTTGTTATTCCACCTCACTTATTAATTGTCATGTGTATATTATCTTCAAGAAATAAAGAAGTAAAAAAATAAAATATGAAGAACAAGAAGAAGTTTCATCTTTTGCATCTGCAACAAGAACAAGAACAAGTTCAACAACAAGAACAAAATTCGTCGTTTGCATATGCAATCAAAACCCTACAAGTCCAGCAACAATCAAGAACAAGAAAGCCTAAAATTGAAACCCTAAAATTGAAACCAGTAACCAAATCTAAACCATAAAATCGAAACCTTAAAATCAAAACAACAACAAGAACATTATAATTCGCAGATGAAGATGAACACTCGAGAAGATGAGTCCAAACCTGTAACCAAATCTGAACACTCGAGAAGATGAAGCAGTCCTGATGGGAGATGAAGCAGTCCTGATGGGAGATGAAGCAATCCAGATCGTAACCCTAAATCGAACGCAGATCTGTCGACGAAGATGGTTCGACTTCAGGGTTCTCCTTTCTGGCTTTCATAAATCGAACGCACATCTTACGAACGCAAGAAACAAGAACCATCGACGAACGCAGATATGGTCTTACAGAACCCAGTCGATGAACTTCAGGGTCTTACGTGAAGCCATCAACGAAGCAATTGAAGCCATCAACCGATGAAGCACTCGAACCCTAATATCTTGAAGGTTCTTCGATTTCTGGGTTTCGATATGACCAAATCGCATAAACATGGTTTTTCATCTTCAGGTTTGATTTAGGGTTGCGATTTAGGTTTATATGTTAGTATCTCGATTTAGGTTCAATTCTGGGAAGATGGATGAAGAGATGGTGATTTTCCAGATATTATTATTATTAATAATATATTGATAAATAATTATTTCTTTTTACTTTATTTTAAACCATTAAAATACAAGTCATGTGCCAAGTAATCATCCACATAAGCAAAACCTGTGTCACATCAGCTTGGAACCTGCTATAGCAGGTTAGGTACACAAAATGGTAAGTTTGAAAAACTACAATACATCAAATGGTAAGTTAATTTGAAAGTTCAATACATACAATAGCAAAATGTGTATAGTTGGATACAGTTCTATGAACTAAACCCTTTTTTAACTGACTTATGTAATCAAATAAAACATTTAGTTATAGCATATTTAATATTCTTTTTGTTGCTTAGGTTTATTGTTTTTAAAACTTTATTTTGAAAATTGATAAAATTGTTATAAAAAGGTGAAATAAAGAAAAGAGAAAAAGAAGAAAGAACGTAGACATCTTACCAACGAAAATTATTCGATATCATCATAATGCGTGGATATAATAGGCATATGTAATCGAAAACATATATGTTATCGAGTAAGTTATTTTTAGCCGCCGCATTGCGCAAGTACTATGCTAGTCTTTTTTTAATATGTGTGAGTAATTGTAATGCCATGTCATTTTATAAAAAGTAAATTTACAAAATTGTTTATTTTCTTTACCCTCACATCTATAAATATCTATAAATAAATATTATATGTTGGTAAACTTTAAATAATTACCCACACATACAATCATTAATATAATTTGTGCCATGTGTAGGTAATCTAACTTGCCATCAACGATCTATTTTGGAGGAAAAATTGTCCTCCAAATAAAAGTGTGTATAAATAGTATAGCCCAAACATATCAAATGTTAATTGTCATTAAAATATGAAATTTATTACCTACACATATACATACATGTGTGAGTACTTACCCATATATTAACATGTGTGACTAATTTATGTACCAGTAAACATCCATATTTCTTGTAGTAGAAGAAGAAGCAGCCGATGATTAGGTGATGATGAATGTGGTGGTGATGCTTTGAAGGTGGTGTCGGTGGCGGTGGTTGAAGGTGGTGCGGGAGTCGGTGGTTGAAGGTGGTGATGATAGTATTTTTTTATAAAGGAGGTGATGATGGGGGGGGGGGGGGGGGGAGTGAATAAAAAAGTGGCCAGTGGTTGAAGATGAATGTGGTGGTCATGGTGGTTGAGTATGATGGTGGCAGTGGTGGTGGTGGCTGTTGTAGAAGGAGATGGTGGTGTGGTGGTTGTAGAAGTAGATGGCTGTGGTGGTGTTGTGTGAGCCGAGAGAGAGAGAGAGAGAGAGAGAGAGAGAGAGAGAGAGAGAGAGAGAGATCTAAATAAATTTTGAGATTTTTTAATTTTTTTATAAATATAATATTTATAACTTGATTAAAAGTTCAAAGAAAATAAAAAATATATAAAACATATATTAATCATTTTAAGTTTAGCAAAGATCAAATATGTAAGAGGATCGAGTCGGAAGAAACTAAACCCGTAACTTTTTAGATCTAGAGACTAAAACCGTTATTTTAATTAAACCACGTAAAAAAAAATACACTTTACTCCTAAATAAAAATATTTTGTTTTCGAAACTAAATGAATTCCAACGGTTAAAAGATCTGATAAGATACGATATAATTATCAATTATCTTCGACCGTCATTTACTCATAAAGCTTTCCATCTTTAATGAGTAAATAAAATCCTTAAATCGTTGTACGTTTCAAAATTTAAAACCCGTGTAGTAGAGTTGATCGAAGACAACTACGTCACCGCCTATAAACACCATCGTCCAGCAGCAGACCGCAGAAGACCACTAAGACCGTAAATTAACTATCTACGATCGTAATTGTATCTCCACCTTTCGGTTTGGATCGATTCCAAGGAAGGACATGTTTAGGTTCGCTCATATCGCTTAATATATTTCTTCTCACTGCATCATCCAATCCATTCACATGATATATTTCTTTCTTTCTTTCATAGTCCGTTGAGTTCCGAGGATTTATTTGGTGAAGAAGAATCGATTCAGCCACTTTGACTGGCTCTGTTCACTCAGGTTCTTGACTTTTTTAATTTTGACTCACTTGCTCTGTTATCAGAATTTTATTAATCTTGATACACTTCTTGATTGTAATCTTCATTGTTTTCGGTTACCAAGTGTTTCAGTCAATTATTGACTGTAAATCTTGATTGTTTTCATCACGTTTCTGGTAATCTTGACTATAATCTTAACTTTTTTTTTGTCTCAATTGCACTGTTATTAGACTTTTATAATCTTCATTCAGTTCTTGATTGTTTTCATCCAAAATTTTGTAATCTAGACTTTCTTTGGTCTCAATTGCTCTGTTATCCTACTTTTTATAATCTTGATTCAGTTCTTGATTGTTTTCAGTTTAGAAGTCTTTTATTCAATTCTTGACTGTAAATCTTATTTATATTCATCATATTTCTTGTAATATTGAATGTAATTATGACCGTCTTTTGTCTCAATTGCTATATTATATTGTTATCAGACTTTTATTGATTTTGATTCAATTCTTTATTGTAATCTTTGATTGGTTTCGATTAATAAGTGTGGGTGGGCATTCTTGACTGTAAAACTTGATTGTTTCATCACATTTGCTGCAATCTTGATTCTTTTATGTTACTACTAGTTTATTGACCCGTGGGATCACGGGTATTACAAAAGTAACCTAAAAAAATTATAAAATTATTTACGGAATATTTTGAATTACGAAACAATTAAAATCAAGCAAAAAAATATTAATGGATAACAAAAAAAAAAAACCCACTCAGCTAAACAAAAAATTACCTACTCACCACTATTAATGGATAACAAAAAGTTAAAAAATATACTAATTCTAAAAAGTTGTCATATTGTAATAAAATTTATATAAAAAATGTAGATAAAAATAAGACGGTCGTAAATATACGATTATTTTTTCTCTAAACAAAATATATCACAAGTTACTATACATAATTTATAAACAACTTATAATTAATTACATTAATATACAATTTTTATAAAACACATAACATTTTCTTAAAAGCCCTCCACATATTTTATAAAAGGCCCTCAAAATTTTCATCTAGCACCCTTAAAATTGAAATTGAATTTAGGCTATATTTCAAAATTTGTTTTGTAAAATTAAAGAATTTTGAAATTGGAGGTTTTGATTGGTTAATAGGTTTGATATAATAGTTATTTTAGAAAAATTTGCAAGCCTTTTATATATAGATATAGATATAGATAGATAGATATAAGTTATTGAATTATCAGACTTTTTATAATCTTATTTGGTTTTCTCTTAATTTTGATTTGAATAAGTGACTAAGGATCATCATGAGTGATGATAGATCGGATCATTCATGCTATTGTAACTTGTAAATTTGAATCTATATATTGTATATATGATAGTTATACATGTTTCTCCAAAGATTATTATTCTTCCGCAGTTGTCTATGTAAGCTGTTAATATGTATATGATACGGGTCCTTCCTAAACAAGTCATTGCAATTGGCATATTCCACTTCACGTTCACATTACCAAGCTATTTGCATTACTTTGTTTTTCTCCTTTTAATTAGGCAAGTGGGTCACGTACTCACATAGTTGGCTAGTCATTTGCTTTGTATTTTTACTTCTATAAATATGTATTTGAGTTTAGTAACGAAAGAAGAAGTAAAAAGTTGCTACAAATTTTGTTTACGTATATTTATTTCTAGGAGGTTGATCACCTCAAATTTGATCTCTATCATTTGGTGTTCTCGTTCACGTCTTCCAAATGCCTCCCCGTAAAGAACCACCGCCAATGGAAGAAGCCATGTCCGCCATGGTCGACGCCATCACCAAACTTACCGACACAATCACCGCTAGCCAATCCGACTCTAAAGCCCAACTCGATATCATCGTTCAACAACTTGCCACACAATATGATCAAACTTCCACCCTCATCGCCTCACTTTCCCAAGCGGGTCCATCTCACCGAAATGCACTGCCACCACCGCCGCCACCTCCACCGCCGCCTCCGCCGCCTCATGGTAACCCCCTACCGCCACCACCACACCAACCGAGACCACCAAAAATACTACTCCCAATTTTCGGCAGCTCCAATCCGCTTAATTGGCTATTTCAAGCCGACAATTACTTCACATATTATGCTATTCCACCCCCGCAACGTCTATCCCTTGCCGTTTTCTATTTCACGGGCGATGCCTTGAGTTGGTACAAGCATTTAGCCAGCAATAACCTTCTTGGCACTTGGCCGGAGTTCACACGGGCACTTGAGTTACGATTTGGTCCATCCACTTATGAGAATCATCAAACCACCTTGTTCAAATTGTGCCAAACAACAACCGTCTCGGCATACCAAACGGAGTTCGAAAAGATTAGTAACCGAGTTATTGGTTTATCTCAACAAGCACTTCGCAATTGCTATATTTCCGGCTTACGTACCGATATTCAATCCGAGATTTCCATCCATAACCCACAAACGCTTCATCAAACATATTGTCTAGCAAAGTTAATTGAAGACAAGCTTGATGCTCAACTTTCATCATACGATGGTCCCTCCGAGCCTCCACCAACGAAACCACCCTTGTTGGCTGCTGCTCCTCAATCTACTCAACCACTTCCAATCAAGAAGTTAACCCCGGTGGAGATGCAAAAACGACGTGCCGAAGGTTTATGCTACAATTGTTCCCCAAAGTATTACCCGGGTCACCAATGTAACCCCCCGAAGTTTCTTCTTCTTCAATCCGAAAATGACCCTCCGTGGAATTTCATGACTTCAATCGATCCGAGTCTTGAGGACAAGACTCGTTTCAATGGGGGAGGAATTGATACGGGTCCTTCCTAAACAAGTCATTGCAATTGGCATATTCCACTCCACGTTCACATTACCAAGCTATTTTCACATTACCAAGCTATTTTCATACATGCATTACTTTGTTTTTCTCCTTTTAATTAGGCAAGTGGGTCACGTACTCACATAGTTGGCTAGTCATTTGCTTTGCATTTTTACTTCTATAAATATTTATTTGAGTTTAGTAATGAAAGAAGAAGAGAAAAGTTGCTACAAATTTTGTTTACGTATATTTATTTCTAGGAGGTTGATCACCTCAAATTTGATCTCTATCAGTATATATTAGTTTATACATGTTTCTTTCATACCATCAAATCTGAACTCTGTTTCATGCCCATGTTCATCTTTGAGATATCAATGAAACTATCAGGTTATATGAACTATATTTTGTCATCATTACATGTGGGAATTTATTTAGTAAACTATATATTCGTGTTTCCCTAGGTTTCTTCTTTAACAACTCTCACTGTCAGGGGCGGACCTACCTTGGTGGGGGGGGGGGGGGGGGGTCAAGCGCCACCAGTCCTTTGATGCTTCGCAGTGTCGATTATCGAATTTTTGAGACGTTGCTACCGGTAAATTTTCGGGATGCACCCAGTGATTTTTTAAATGCAACCATAACCTAACCAAAACTAAAAAAAATATATAAGTTTAATAAAATTTATTCTTGTATTTTATATACCTTAAAATATAATAATCTTCTAATTTTATAAAAATAGGCTAGTTTTATAAAAATAAATAATGGGCTTTAAAAAGTATTGGGCTCACAAGGCTTTGGCCTTTGGCCAGCCCATAAATTTAAAAAAATTTAGATGTAAAGGGGGGAACAGGGGAACAACAAGATAGAAAAAAAATTAAAAAATTGACCTGCTCTCTCTCTATCTGCTCTCTGGCCTCTGCGACTCTGCGACTCTGCCTGACTTCGCTGCTCTCTCTCTCGCCGCCGCCGGTCGCCGCCTCGCCGGACCACCGCTTTCCTCTGCCGCCTGGCGCCTTCACAGCTGACAGCCCCCTTCACCCATTGTGAGTCATTTTTTCTTTTTCCCCTAATTTTTGTAGTTATTAAATTTGTTGATTTGCTTTATTGTTAATTTATTACTTATTTTACTTATTTACTTAATAATTTTTTAATTTTTTAATTGTTAGTTGATTGTAAATTGTTTACTTACCCTAAATTATTAAATTTGAATTGTTAGTTTATTGAAACTTGTTTAGTTCCCCTAAATTATTAAATTTGAATTGTTAGTTGATTTGTAGGTATTGTTAATTGCTTGAGTCCATGAAAAGGTATTTTGGTAGTCTTGGTAAGAAAAGGGCATTTAGTAGTAGTGGTGAAGGATCTTCAAGCCCACAAACCAATTATTCTAATCCGGTTATTATTGATATAAACTCTCTTCCTTGGGATCCCGTGGATAGACCAAAAATAACCGAATACCACCCTAACCAACGCGACGAAATAAGACGGCTATATTTGCAAAGAGGACCTTGTCAACCACGTGGGCATGTATTTCCATCAAAAATGATTGGAAGAACTTCTAGACGTTTTGTTGTTTCTTGGTTTAACGAATATCCATGGTTAGAGTATAGTGTGAAAGCGGATAAAGCTTATTGTTTGTGGTGTTATTTACTTAGAGATAACAATGGGAATGATGCATTTGTTACGGATGGCTTTAATAGTTGGGGTAAAAAAGATAGACTTGATATTCATGTTGGTGAAGTTAATAGTTTTCACAACAAAGCCTTTCAAAAATGTGAAAACTTAAAGAGAGATAGTCGGTCTATATTTAGCGCCTTGCATAAACAAAGTGAAGCTTCAAAGGAACAATATCGTGTTCGATTGAATGCTTCAATTGAAGTTTGTAGAGTGTTATTGAATTGTGAATTACCATTTCGTGGTCATGATGAGTCTGAAAGCTCTTTGAATAGAGGAAATTTTTTAGAAGTATTAAAGCTTGTGGGAAAAGTAAATGAGGGTATTGCTAATGTTACATTAGGAAATGCTCCTAAAAACCATCAAATGATTTCTCCTAAGATTCAAAAAGACATTGTTCAATGTTTTTCCGAAGAGTTACTTAAAGAATTTTTTGATGAAATGGGTAATAATGTGTTTTCCTTATTGGTTGACGAGTCTAGTGATGTGTCTAGAAAAGAACAAATGGCAGTGGTGGTAAGATATGTTGATGCACATGCCCTTGTTATAGAAAGATTAATTGGTCTTGTTCATGTGACAGATACGTCTTCCTTGACTCTTAAAGCTTCTATTGATAAGTTGTTTGCTAAACATCGATTGAGCTTGAAACAACTTAGAGGTCAAGGATATGATGGAGCAAGTAATATGTGTGGTGAGTTTAATGGCTTGAAAACTATGATCTTGAAGGAAAATAGCTCGGCATATTATGTTCATTGTTTTGCTCACCAACTTCAACTAGTAGTGGTGGCGGTTGCAAAACACCATAATGGTGTCGGAAATTTCTTTGATATGTTATCGACAACGTTGAATGTAGTTTGTGCTTCTTGCAAAAGAAAAGACATGATTCGTGAAGGGCATAAAAGAAGATTGGAAGAAGAAATTGGAAAGGGAGAAATTGGAACGGGTAAAGGGTTAAACCAAGAGCAATCTTTGCTACGAGCCGGAGATACGCGATGGGGTTCTCATCACAAGACTATTACGAGTTTGGTTTGTTTGTTTCCGGAAGTTATCTCGGTTCTTGAATATGTTCACATGGAAGGGGATAATCCTTTGAACCGACGACAAGCATTTGGTATTCTTAATTACTTTCACACTTTTGACTTTGTTTTCTACTTGCATTTGATGTCGCATATCTTAGGAATCACAAATGTTTTGTCAAAAGTTCTTCAAAAAAAAGATCAAGATGTAGTAGATGCATCAAAGTATATCAAAGGAACCAAAACATCATTGCAAAATTTTAGAGAAAATGGGTTTGTTGAACTTTTAGATATTATATCTAGATTTTGTGAAAAACATAATCTTGATATATTGAATATGGAAGAACATTATGTCAATTCAAGAAACCGGAAGACTAACATCACAAACCGACATTACTATGAGGTTGATATTTTCAACACGGTTTTGGATATGCTAATTCAAGAGTTTGGCGACCGTTTTAACGAGATATCAACCGAGTTACTTGATAACATGTCCGCTTTGAGCCCATTTGGTTCTTTTAAATTCTTTGATGCATCAAAGATAATGAAATTGAGTGAAATGTATCCTTATGACTTTGATGCCGTGGAAAGAATTCATCTTGAGCGAGAAATAGACATATATCGTGAAGTTGTAACTAAAGATGAAGATTATGCTAACTTGAAAAGCATTTCCGAGCTTGCAAGATTGATGGTGGAATCCGATAAACATAATAACTTTCCTTATGTTTATCGGTTAATAAAGTTAGTTTTGGTTTTGCTCGTCGCAACCGCAACAGTTGAACGATGCTTCTCCAAAATGAAGATTATAAAGTCGGACTTGCGTAACCGGATTGGTGATGATTTCTTGAGTGATTGTCTTATTTGCGGGGTAGAAAAAGAAGCTCTTAACAACGTGACGAATGAAGCCGTAATTGCACGATTTCAACAAAAAGAACGAAAAGAATATTTGTAAGAGGTAACTTCTAGACTCTTATACTTTATTTAATATATCGTTATTTTTAATTTTTTTTAGTCGTTATTTATGTTTTCGTCATTAACTTGACCAGATTAACCCGAACCCGAAAAAAACCCGAACAACACCCGTAATCTTAATTAGTTTTATTTTGGCCAATTTAGGCTGCCACCGGTCCCTAGAAATCCTGGGTCCGCCACTGCTCACTGTCGATTTTAGTCGAATTGTTTGTTACATTTGATATTTTGGCTACTAATGATGAATGATTGATCACATCTTTAACACAAACATCTCTTTTAGTAATGGAATCTAGTTTAATCATTCAAATTCTCTGCTATCTCTTTTCATGATCTAGTTGAATCTTTGGAACATGATTAGTGTTCTGTGTTTCTAATTGAGTTTGAGTGAGTTTAGCAGTTGAAACACTCGATCTCCTTAGAACTATAATCTGCAGAAACAATGAGTTCTGTATGTTTGAGTTGATCTTTAAAATCGAAGAACTGTCGAGCTAAAATAATGCAACTTTAAAAACAATAATCACTAAACGAGGTGTTTGAGTTGCTTATGTATTAGATTGCAAGAGAATTTGATACCATTCTAGAGATATTGATCCATAACCACCGGTAAGTGAAATACGATATACAACAAGCGCAAAGGTGACACAAACAATAAGTGAACAAACAATAAGTGGTCATTTTTATGACAAAGGTATGTTTTTTAATATTGGTTCTTTTTTGTCAATCTACTTGGAATAAACTGGGTTTTGGTGTTTTGGTAAAGCATCAAACCAGTCATCACTCCTTAACACAAGTAGTTGGCTTTAATTATTCTAAGTTCTGCCATGGGGGTCATCACTTAAACAGGAACAGTTTGCTTCAAACCTTCACTAAACAGAATGTATATGTAAATACATATACACCTGGGAATTTGTTTAGTAAACTACATATGCCTTTAGTATACAAAGAATAAGAAGACAAGCTTGAACTGAAAACAATTATGTATATATCTGAAGACTGAAAACAATTTGCTTAGTAACCTAGCTACTATATATTTTGAAATCTCCAAAATTTCTAAGTATCACATTTTTTATTGCCTCTGTGATATATTTCAATCAGAACTAATGAAGGTTATGATTTGGACCTTGTGTCTCTTCTTAGCTGTCTGTTGTATCGGTAGTCTAGCTATATCATACGAGTATTTCTTTTAAGCAATAAATCCTTTAACTGGTATTCAGCTAAATCCTCCTGCATGTCCTCCTCGTTCAAGTTTGACTATATGCTCGAAAAGGTCTAAAACACTAGCTTTTGAAGGCATGCATGTTTGTAAAAGTAGTTCTAGTTCAAAACATTATGCATGTTTAATTTTACTCAAATCCAATTGCAACCCCGTGTGAACTTTTCATTTTCTTCTAATATTTCTTTACACATACAGGTGTTTCATGTTTGATCATGTTTATTTAAACTTTATGTGTGTGTTTATTTAACTTCAGACGTATACATATTTGTTAGTTAGTTAGTTACATTATTCTGTTATTTCTTGTTTACTGTGGTACTACAAAAACATAGCTTGTAATGAAAATAAATCAACAATCGTATTACATTCAATCCTCTTTATACTACCTTCTCTCTCTACTCTGTTCATATTATTAGAATGGTATCAGAGCTCAGATCTGAGCCATAGCTTCTCAATCATGACTGCTCCTACTCCCCCTGTTACGGAAAAAAATGTTATCCCTTCTTCTAATTCATCTATTGCTAATTCAAAAAGAAATGATCCAAAAATGTTTTTGGTATCAAATCTTCTTACTGATAATTACATGCAATGGAAGTTTTCCATTCAATTAGCCCTAGGAGCAAAGAAGAAAACTGGATTCATCGATGGAACCCAAAACGACCGGAATCGGATGGTGTTGGGCTAGAAGAATGGATTAGCAATGATTGTATGATCAGATCTTGGTTACTACGCAATCTCGAAAGAAATCATTGGAGCATTCATTTTTTCAACTACTGCTAGATGATGTTGGGCCAAAGGTGATGAAAAAGGAGTTTGGTCTGAGGGAACACAAAGATGACAAGGAATGAGTGAAGGGTTGATTTAGATAAAGGTGTGTTTGAAGTATGAGAACCAAAAGGAAAATAGTCTTCATCAAAACGAGCATGCCGTGTGATATAAGTCCGCGATGTAAACGGATCAAGACACTTATAGCCTTTGTATTATGAATGGTACCCCAGAAAAATGCATGGGATGCTTCTTGGTGATAATTTATTATTGTTGTAATCACGTAAATTAGGGTATACTCGGCACCTGAATGATCTAAAGTTCGTGTATGAAGGAGTTCAATCAAATAAAACTTGAAATGGTGAGGGGTTGAGATAATACTTTTGTAGGAAAACGATTTATGATATAAAACAAGGTGCTAAACACATGCACCCAATAAGTTGGTGGAATATGAGCATTGAACATCATTGCAAGCCCCATTTCGATAATATGACGGTGCTTACGCTCCGCTCGACCGTTTTGTTGCGGCAAATAGGGACACGGAATTTGATGAAAGGTGCCGTTCTCGTTAAGTAATTTTTTAACTTTATGATTTAAAAATTCGATTCCACCGTCATTTTGAAAAATCTTGATTTTTGTTCGAAATTGTGTTTGGACAAACTTAATAAATGAATCAGAAACTACAAAGAAATCCAATTTATCTCTAAGTGGGTAAAACCACGCAAACTGAGAAAAATCATCCACAAATAACATATAATAACGATATGTATCAAGATGAAACCGGTGATGGACCCACAGGTCGCAATGGATCAAATCTAAAACATGTGAAGCTCGTTTATAATTTTCCTTACATGGAATGCGATGAGACTTTGCTAATTGACATGGTGAACATGAAATAGGTTTTGGTAAAATGGAAGATACCGATAATTGCCCTAATTAATTTAATAATTTTATTGTATCAAAAGAAATATGTGCCAATCTTAAATGTCATCTTTCGTATAATTCTTGAGCATAGACGATATAAAACAAGTGGATCATGTTGGGGAAGACAAAAGAACATAGAGTCCGTTGTCACATCTTCCTTTGGCTAGCACGTGTCTCGTTCGACGATCCTAAATATTAAAAGTAGATTTGGAAAATACCACATCAACGTCATTATCACGGGTTAGCTTACTGATAGATAATAATTTTTTCGTAAGATGAGTAACAACCAACACATCACGCAAATGAAGACCATTAACGATAGATGATGTCTCAACAGATAAAATAGGTAAAGATTTACCATTACCAAACATAACTGAAGAGTCACTAGTAATAGCTTCAGAATTTTGTAGCGTCCCGGCACATGACACCATGTGATTGGTAGCACCTGAATCAACGAATCAATCTGGACCACAAGAATTAACGTGGCATTAAGCATGAAACGCGCCTTAGCAAGATCATTTTCGGTGTGAGGAGATGGTGTGGCAGCAAAAGAAGATAGTTGAGGACATGAAAAAGTGTCCATTGTTGCGACACAATTGGCAATGAGGTGGACGCCTTATACGACCACGTCCTCCACGAGAAAAACGAGATCCACGACCACGATTGCCAGTGTCAAATAAGGGAGGTTGGGCTGTGTTATGGGCTGACCCCACTGCAGGAATAGAATCAGTGGCGGAGCCACATTAATCGGAGGGGGGGGAGTTGCCCCCCGTAGCTTTGTTGTTATTAGTGAATATTAAGGAAAAATAATCATAGGCCCCTACTAATATATCACTTAGGCCCCTTCTAATTTAATCATTTGACATTAAGGCCCCTGAAATTTTATATTAAAGTTTGTAATATTATGAAATTATAAAGTGTGCAATACATCTAACTTCATATTTTAGTCATTTAACATCTAGTTCTTTGAAACTTCACAATTTATTTATTGTAAATTGTGTTAATTATGCTGTGATTGTAAATAACTCTTTAAAAGTTTCAAAAATAAAGCTAAATAATTTGATTACCTAACAAGATTGATCCGACCCGTTTTAGTCCGAATATACTTTCATTTGTTATGTTAATCGTCTTGCCAAAGTTGCCCCCCGTAAAGAAAAATCCTGGATCCGCCACTGAATAGAATCATGGGCTGGCAGCCCCGGTTGGGCCGTAAAGGCAACCGACGGAATAGAATCAACATTGTGAATGGTCCTTATAAACAGCTCATGACCTTTAGGGCTTGTAGATCCCGCAAAGTATAAAGAACACGTAGGGCACGTATCTCGGTGGAGAAGGTCTCAAACGGAGCACTGAGGCCATCAAACGAATGACTCTTGTTACATTCATCAAAAGGTTGACTGATAACGGCGAGTTGATCACAAATCACTTTAAATTTTCTACCAAAATCCAAAACATTATCTGAACCTTTTGTGAGATGACGTATTTGATCACAAAGATTTTGAACCCGCTTCATCGAAGAGTTACCATAGGCACATTCGAGTGCATGCCAAATCTCCCTTGCATTGGAAAGTCCAACAATCTCTGAAAAAAGCCTCTTTAGAAAGAGATGCTTGAATGAGAATTATCGCGCGTTGATCATCCAATAACCATTCGTTATAATCGGGATTTGGAGTATTCTTGTCATCAACAATAATCTCAGTTTGGGGAGGGGAAGAAGAGCCATTAACATGATGAAACAAGTGTTGATATGCAAGGAGAGGTGTAATCTGATTTTTTCACAAGAGATAATTTGAAGAGGAATGTTTGATAGTAAGGAAATGAAGAATTGTATTCATAGAGATAGGAGTATCTAGAGAGGGTGAGGAAGGAGAAGTCATGGGAGGGAGGGAGAAGGGAGTGATGAAGATAGAGGGATAGGAAAAATCGACAGCTTCAAGGGAAAGGATGAAATAATGCTCTTGATACCATGAATGAATAGTAACTCCTTGGCCCAATTAGGGAGGAGAGGTACATTTATATAGATCAAATAAGTTAGATGAAAGGACACAATAATACAATAAATGAATAAATATAAATACACTAATAAAAAATTAGATAGTATGTTTATCAAATAGTTCTTTTATATATAGTTTTATCCTTTCCCCATTTTCCATTGATCTTCATCTTGACTTCTTTTTTTTTCTTTTTTTCTTTTTTTTTTTGCTATTAATTGCTCGACTTATATGTTATCAGACTTTTAAAGTCGATCATGCCTAAATATTCGATTTTCATTCATGCCACATGTTTCCTTCATTGTTTAACACTTCTATTTGCATGTAAGTTATTCATAGTTCTAAACCCTTTGAACCTAGCTACTCTGTATTTTATAATCTCCAAAATTTGTAAGTATCATATTTTTATTGCCTCTCATGTGATATCAATCAGAACTACTGGAGGTTATGATCTGAACCTTGTTTCTGATCATCTTCTTAGCTGTCTGTTCTATTAGTAGTTCTCTATACAGCTGATGTTCCTGTATTAACTTCATCCATCAACTATTTTATGGGTAGTTTATATCTTACGAGTATTTCTTTTGAGCAATAAATTCTTTACTGGTATATATCCAGCTAAAACCTCCTGCATGTCCTCCTCGTTCAAGTTTGACTGTATGCCCGAAAAGGTCTAAAACACTAGCTTTTGAAGGCATGCATGTTTGTAAAAGTAGTTCTGGTTCCAAACATTCTGCAATGTTTAATTTCACTCATTGCAACCCCCGTGTGAACTTTATTTTATTCTAATTTCTTTACACATACAGTTGTTTGATCATGTTTATTCAAACTTTATGTGTGTGTCACAGTTTTTAATGTTATATTAAAATGGTTCTTCATCTTTCTGATTCATTTCCATGTTTTTCTATTAATCAATAGATAACGTGTGGTTTTTTCTTGTTGCTGACTGAAGATTTAGTAAGAATCAACAATATATACTAGATGCGCCCCTTCAGGTACATGCTCTATATTCATTCTGTTATTCATGGTTTTCGATCAAGTTGGATATATGTATTGTACGTTTATATGAAACCTCTAGTTAATTAGGATATTAAATAGATGTACAATTCATACGAATTTCAAAATTTAGTTTCAAATAAACTAAAAGATGATCTATGCCGAACATTAAATGAATTAATACTTATGGAGTACTAACAAGAGCCAAAAAGATTGCACAAATTAAATGCCTCCATAATAACTTCATCACATTGTCTTAAAAAAAAAAGAGAATGTTTTCGTTCCTTATATGTTCAAAAGATCTATACTTTAAAATAAGAACTTAAGTGCGTATTTGCATTTCCTTATAAGAACTTCACCACAATGCTTTTAGAAAAGGAACGTCTTCGTTCGTCATGTCTACAAAAGATCTATACTCTACAATAAGTACTTACGCGCGCCCCCACACTTCCTAATAAGAACTTCACCACAATGCCTTAAAAAGGGAATGCCCGTGTTCCTCGTGTCTTTAAAAGATCCACTATACATTAAGAACTCAAGTGCCCAAATACACTACCTAACTAATGAGAACTTCACCACAATGCCTTTAGAAAAATGATATGTCATCGTTTCACATTACTTCAAAATATCTATACTCTATAATAAGAAATTAAGTGCTCCCCGCACTTCCTAATAAAAACTTCACCACTATACTTTTAAAAAAAGAAATGTCCTCGTTTTTTATTAAATCTTTTACTTGCACACACTCATTTTAAAAATTGTTTTTACCTTTTCTTTTTACATAAATATTTTTATACTTAATTTCCTCTACCTCATATTAGAAAAGCTTTTAATTAACTTACCTTGTTTCATGAAAAAAATTAAATTAATTTTATTCAACACTCGTTACTTTATAAAATCTTTTGCTTTAGTATTTTCAAAAAACGTAATTCCTTACATGTGTTTGTTTGTAAAAACTCTGAAACTAAATCATCATTTCCATTTACCATCAATTAATTCCACATCCTCATATTTAAATATGTTTCTACCTTGCGTTTTCTCTCATAAGATTTTATATTAACACCAGTATTTTCCACCACCATCATTACTATTGATTACTACCACTACAAGAAACATCGCGATTTCCGACGGTCAAATCCGTCTGAAATCCGTCGGAAAACGGCGTTTCAGACGGAATTGGTCCCTTGAAGAAAAGGGCCTCGTAAATCGGTTTCCGACGGAATTTTACGACGGATTTCCGACAGAGTCGTGTTCAGACGGATTTCAGACGGAACTGATTCAGAAGGATTTCCGACGGATTTCAGACGGAATATTTGAGACGGATTTCAGACGGAAGTATTTAGACGGATTTCAGACGGCAAATTTAAGACGGATTTCAGACGGCAAATTTAAGACGGATTTCAGATGGAACATTTAAGACGGATTTCAGACGGAATATTTGAGACGGATTTCAGACGGAACATTTGAGACGGATTTTAGACGGATTCCATTTTCAGATGGATTTCCGATGGTGTTTTATGACGGGATTTTTAGACGGATTTCCGACAGACCCGTCTCAAATCCGTCGGAAATTATATATACATTTTTAAAAGTTTTTGTCAAATATTGCCTTTTCCATTTTTTTCCTGTATTTGACACAATGCAAAACCCAAAATACTACTATTACATACATTACGGCGCTACAAACTTTGCCCAAAATATAATGTTACTACAAGCTTCGTAAACAAATATTCGAAATACATCAAAGTTTCAAAATAGTTATGAGCTTGATAAGTGATTACAGAAAAAACATCCAACATAAATGTTTAAGAAGACGGCGGTATATAATTTATAAACTTCATCACACTAGCAAGCTTTTCATTCATTTCATTCCTTACCAATTCGGCGTTTTCTTTACTTTCTTTTTGGAGTCGCTCCTCACGCTCCCTCATCTCCGCTCTTTCTCTCTCTCTTTCTCACACGTTAACATACATATTCGCATTTATATGTATTACCCTTAAAATATATAATAAATTAGTTCGTTAAGTACACTCGTACATATACGTACATATTTAAAACGTCGTTATATAAACACTTTTATACGAAACTTCATATGGATACGTATACGAGTACGTGTTTCGAGTCATGTAAATGGACATTAATACACATTAACACTCTTATTTTAAGGTTATGTACAATTGTATAGAAAATCATGGTGATAAACACTTAAAAAATACAAAAAATCAATTCGTCCGTCGGAAATTTCCGACGGATTTCCGACGGCCTTTTCATAAAATCGTTTATTTTAAGAGTTTTCGACGTGTTTTCTCACACGTTAACATACATATACGCATTTATATGTATTACCCTTAAAATATATAATAAATTAGTTCGTTAAGTACACTCGTACATATACGTACATATTTAAAACGTCGTTATATAAACACTTTATACCAAACTTCATAAGGATACGTATTCGAGTACGTGTTACGAGTCATGTAAATGGACATTAATACACATTAGCACTCTTATTTTAAGGTTATGTACAATTGTATAGAAAATCATGGTGATAAACACTTAAAAAATACAAAGAATCAATTCGTCCGTCGGAAATCCGTCGGAAATTTCCGACGGATTTCCGACGGCCTTCTCATAAAATCGCTTATTTTAAGAGTTTTCGACGTGTTTTCTCACACGTTAACATACATATACGCATTTATATGTATTACCCTTAAAATATATAATAAATTAGTTCGTTAAGTACACTCGTACATATACGTACATATTTAAAACGTCGTTATATAAACACTTTTATACGAAACTTCATATGGATACGTATACGAGTACGTGTTTCGAGTCATGTAAATGGACATTAATACACATTAACACTCTTATTTTAAGGTTATGTACAATTGTATAGAAAATCATGGTGATAAACACTTAAAAAATACAAAAAATCAATTCGTCCGTCGGAAATCCGTCGGAAATTTCCGACGGATTTCCGACGGCCTTTTCATAAAATCGTTTATTTTAAGAGTTTTCGACGTGTTTTCTCACACGTTAACATACATATACGCATTTATATGTATTACCCTTAAAATATATAATAAATTAGTTCGTTAAGTACACTCGTACATATACGTACATATTTAAAACGTCGTTATATAAACACTTTATACGAAACTTCATAAGGATACGTATTCGAGTACGTGTTACGAGTCATGTAAATGGACATTAATACACATTAGCACTCTTATTTTAAGGTTATGTACAATTGTATAGAAAATCATGGTGATAAACACTTAAAAATACAAAAAATCAATTCGTCCGTCGGAAATCCGTCGGAAGTTTCCGACGGATTTCCGACGGCCTCTCATAAAATCGCTTATTTTAAGAGTTTTCGACGTGTTTTCTCACACGTTAACATACATATACGCATTTATATGTATTACCCTTAAAATATATAATAAATTAGTTCGTTAAGTACACTCGTAAATATACGTACATATTTAAAACGTCGTTATATAAACACTTTATACGAAACTTCATAAGGATACGTATTCGAGTACGTGTTACGAGTCATGTAAATGGACATTAATACACATTAGCACTCTTATTTTAAGGTTATGTACAATTGTATAGAAAATCATGGTTATAAACACTTAAAGAATGCAAAAAAGACTATCAACCGTCGGAAATCCGTCGGAATTTTCAGACGGATTTCCGACGACTTGCTTTCTTCACAAATTCGTCTCTAATCCGTCGGTAACTTCAACCAATTCAGACGGATTTCCGACGAATCACCTCCCATCGCAAATTCCGTCTGAAATCTGTCGGTAATTTCAATCACTTCCGACGGATTTCCGACGAATCACCTCCCATCGCAAATTCCGTCTGAAATCCGTCGCTAATTCGCCGGAGGTGCCTTCCAACTCAAATCCGTCTGTAATCCGTCGGAAAATTTCCGACGGATTTAGTCCGTCGGAAAATTCCGTCGGAAATAGCAGTTTTTCTAGTAGTGACTACCACCATCAGTTTATACACAACACACACATATATACATACATACATATATGTATATAATGATTACCTATATAACCAAACAATATTAATAGTAATGATAATATATACTACGGAATGCTTATTATATTTCTTTGTATTTTCTTACTCTTTACCATTCCTATTTTCCTCCGATTAACCAAGCACCCCTTAATATTGATGGTAGTTGGTGATGAATCAATGATGGCTTTGTCATAAAAAAGAAGGAGATGAGAGAGTTAAGTTTGGAGAACAAAGTATACCGGAAGCTGGTGATTGTTTTTTTAATTACAAGGCAGTTGAGTATTTGTATCTTATTCATATATTATATTGTGTGAGGTAGTTTTACTACACAAAATATACATCATTAAGTATAAATCCTTATATTTAGCTTCCCGGCACAACGCGCGGGTTCGTCCCATCTCGTACATAATATTGATAAAGTTTAATAATTAAACATATATGGCTTGTAATTACGTTTTGTATATGTAGGGGCAAAGATTGACTTAACGATTACAAAACTAAAATGGATGACAATTCCATTATTTTCATAAAGTTTTCTAACAAAATTTGTTAACATTAAAAAAAAAAGACTATTTTCGATACGTTCTTTAACGAATTATATAAAATTAATTCACCAGTTGATTTTTTATGAAATTAAGCTTTTCTCATCTTTATTTGAAGAAAGAGAACCCTCACTTGTATTTTCTAATAACAATTATATTTCATTTTAAATCGTACTTTTCATTTATCGGCAAATCTTCCATGTCCTCTTTTTTATAATTTTTTTGATTTACCTTATGTATTTTAAAATACTTATGGTAAAGCATGTTTTAAAAAAATGTTTACTTATAAAATTTAGAAAATGGACAAACATTGCAAATCTTGAATAAGAAGCTTGTATAACATTTAACTTCAAAGGAGACGGTCATATATCCAAGATGTACTTTATGTTAGATTGCTAAATAAATTATACTTCTAATAAAAAAATAATACGGAGTTAATTAATTGATACAGTAATGCCTCGTAAAGTATTTTTGATTATATGTGTTGTTTTTATTGACTTTTATACATGTGGTTGGGTATAAAACATACTTATGATGTCATTTTCCATTGGAAGCAATTTTAATTTTACATGCTGGAGATAATATATAACTCATACAAGTAACTAACTTTCATGTGATTAATTATATATGTCAGACAGAAATATCTGACTTAAACAACGTATCCGGGTATTGCTCCGGATATTACACTAGTTATGAATGGTTGACATGTAGTGCTTATTAAATGAAATCTAAATCGATTTAAGAAAAACAATTAATGACTTTTTTTAATTGTGTTTTGACCGCTGACATACGTGTTAAGTTGGATATTGCTTTATGGGTCAAAATATATGTTATATTAAAACGGGTTGGTTGACCAATTGACCCTTCCTATTCATAATATTGATAAAGTTGAATTAATAAACATATATGGCTTGGAATTACATTTTATATTTGTAGGTGCAAAAATTAACATAAAGATTACAAAACTAAAACAGATGATAATTCCATTATTTTGATAATAATAATTATGAATATGCAATATATATTCATTACAGGAAACTACCATAAAGTGAGACAAGCGTGCGTTCTCAATGAGATAAAGAAGAAAAAAAAACACTTATATCTTTGATGGGTTCGTCTTTATCTAGCTTTAGCAGGTTTTGATCACAAAGATTGTCAAAGGTTTTAAATAAATACGAAACTTAATTATATTTCATGAAGATTATATGAACCAGTGCAAATAAGTCTTTCACAAACATAATTTTAACTAACTTGCAAACGATGCAAAATAGCTAAATATAATCCGAATATTAATTAGTTGAGCGATCTCATCTCAATTACTAAATACAATAGTCCAAGCAAAGAAAACATTACACAAGAAATAAAGTTACGTGCAAATTAATTAGGCAGGCCGGCCACTAATAAAGAAAGGGAAAAATGGCACACCTATTACGCGGGTAATTGTCGAACTTATTCATGTACCATCTATGTGTTATGGTTGCGGCAAACCCAAGATTTGCCACCTGCGCATGCGTGACAGTACAAGTCAGGTGATGAACTTAATTGTACGATTAGTTTATGCAGTTTGTGTATATTCAATCGATCAATGAATCATTATAACAAGGGAGTGGAAAAACCGTACCACAAATGCAAAGAGTAACCACAATGAAAGATCTCGACCACCTGTCGCCACGAGAAGTCCTCCATATATGACCTTCATGATCAGATATATATAGATTGAATATATACATAAAGATTTCTTAACAAGTACTGAACTCACTTGACAATTAATATATATATATATATATATATATATATATATATAGGGGAGGGTTCAAACGAGAACTGTTTTTCGTACGAGAACTGCGAGAACCAATCTTAGCTGTTCCTTAGATATGAGAAGTTCATGGATGTAGAGCGTGGAGGGGATCAAGTATGGCAGGGTGCATGTGAGGAATTCATGGGTGAGCAATGACATTAAAAGAGGGGGAATTGGACGGCTCAGATTGGTTCTCGCAGTTCTCGTACGAAAAACAGCTCTCGTTTGAACTTTTGCCTATATATAAATAGTAAAGTGGAGCATTTACTACTAGGTAATACATTTTAGCGTATTGGTAAAGCTTTAATTTTTATAAACTTTCATTGGTGTTCAACGTTGGTTTATATGAAGATGTGCATGTACATATGTGCATATGTCTAGGTACACTTATGCATATGCCCGGCTACGTGCACCTATCTTTACATGTGATTAAACAAAACCTGGTTGTATGTGCACATATGCACCTAGACGCACCTGGAATAGAACTCATTAGTATGGTGCACGTATGCACCATGCACATGTGATTTTACTATAAGTGCTGCACAAAAAAAAAAAGCCCCCCAACAATAGTGGATTTTTTTTCTTTAAAAAAGTATATCAATATAGATGTTATATTAAAGAGTATTATTTTCTTCTTAATTTGGTATAATTTTCATATTTTAATATATTTGCATTTGGTAGATATTTTAACTTTATAAAAGTGAGGGTAAGTGGCCTTTCTTTTATTTAAACAAGTTGTCTAAGATACCCCTTCAAGATATTAAGAAACTGAAATTAATGACGGCTATATTTTTAATTAATTACGTATTGGCTACAACTAATATTAACATTTGATTAATTATGAAAGTGAGAGTAAGTACTCGCAATAAAACTGTTTCTCAAATATACCCTTCTCTCTTTCTCACTTTCTCTGTCTATATATATACATGTATATGTGTGCTGATTTTTACAAAAATTTATTGGTAAATAATTTCCTTAATTTGACTTAACATCCTGGTTTTAAAATGATCGAGAAATTCCAAAACAAAGAGAGCGGACTTTCTTGTACGTACAGGTTTAAGGTAAGACATATTTCATAAATAAGCTTCATTGACTTAACATCTTAATTGCTCTCGGACCGTACGACATGTTGGAAGTTAGAAATAGAAGGAATCATAGATTCATAGCGATCGATGGAGATATTTCATAGATAATATTGTCTGGTTATTGAGAGTGGAAATTATTTAGTTTCCATATCTTTAGAATTATTTTATTTGCTTGCGATATGCTATGTAATTCTGGAAGATTCGATGGCTTAATATAATAGCCACGTAAAGATCTGATATAAAAGTTGGTTCATAGAGGAGGAATGGAACAAAGAAAGAATTCCGCAATCTTGATTATTAATATTTTGATCGGATAAGCTTCATTGACTTAACAGCTAGCTAGCTTCTGGTCATGACCTACATGGCCATTAAATTATGTCCATGAATATTTACATCATGGTCTTTGAAAACAACCAGATTTCAAAAACATGGGCAGAGGCATATCCACTTGAGATCGTGAAAGTTGACAAGCAGGTCTCGTATATTTTAATGCATACTTGAGTTATACTCTATTGTATATATATGTTTGAATAGGGTTAGGATTTTGTAATGGTGTGGTTAAGTATAACGTATCATATTTTCTTAATTGATTTACATAACATACAAAACTTAATTGATCAGTAGAGGGACTTACAATTTCTGCGGTGTAGTGTGGAGATGAGACATATTCGAACCAATCGCCATATGGGATGACATATTCATCCTGCTTTCCGGATTTCTTTCGCAAGGAACCCTAATTAATTATTAATTAATTAATTCTGTATTACAAGTATAAGAAATTAATGTCTAAGAATTTTTACAGCTAACTAATGATTAATTATTGGCTCATTAATGATGAGTATTTTAAGAAAATTAAGTCAATTGAATAACCATCCATTCATCTAAACGCAATTCATAGTTGAGTAAATATATCAATTACCAAAATACTCTTACTAATAAGCATTAATGAGAGAGTTACATAAGGTACTCACTTTATAGATAATAAGAATGGCTTCATAACAATTCTTTAACATTTTTTTTATCATAACCACTGGGCTAGTTAATGTTTTCTACATAAACAAAAGACATAAGTAAGATCGAGGAGATCGACTTACGAGAATTTGGTGACAACGAAGCTGATGTACCCAACCCCATAAGAAAATAGTCGCACCTATCCAAGCATACCATCGTAGTCTTATCAAAGGGGATGCAAACATCCATATATCTATGTTAGGCTCAAGCCTTGACATGTTCACAGTTAATTCCGCATCCATATTCTTCACAAATTCCAACACTTCAGGTACAAAAGTGCAACATAGAGACAACGGAGTTGCTATATAGTAACTGTTTTAACAATAAAATTTACTTTAATCAGCAAACAACTTTCAAAAACGTACATTAATAAAAAATACATACAAGGTGTAATATGTACAATCCTCCATATAGATTCCAGTTTTCTAGAAATCTGTCTATAATATTTTCAATAAGGGTACGTTAGGTCCTATGATGCACGGAAACGCCAAACCAACTGCCGTTCCCGTTTCAGATACTTCAAGGAAACGGATACTCCTCCGATACGGCAGGTAACGTTTCGCGATTTCCAGAAACGTTTCTATCAACGTTTCCTTCAAGTTTCCATGACGTTTCCTTCAGTCGATCACCATTCCTAAGCGACTATACATTAACGTCAATATGATCTTTCGTTCCAGCATCCAACCAATTTGTGATTCCGAGAAATGAAGAACACGATTTCTTTGGCTGTCTCACCGACTCAGTAATTGACCATCACATTTTGTTTCTATGCTTCTTGATTTCTTATCGTTTTGGTTCCGATAGAGTATTGATTATTGAAATTGAACTAGAGAGTATAGAAATACAGAGTATATATCGATTGTGTGTAGACTCTAGTCACCGACTAAGTTATAGAGGACAGACATCACAGTGTATATATATTAGTATATTATATACCACAGTGTGTAGAATTGAGCCACCTCAGTACCTCACATACTGTTGTGAATATACTTATTTGTTTAAGTCTGATTTTATGAGTTATATATATTAAACAATTTCTATAAAACTTCAAAATTTATATATTTAAGACTTAATATTCGTATGATTATTAATAGAAATGATTTATGAGTTACACTTTACATTAATATATATCTATTTTGGAATTTCTTTAATATATATATATATATATATATATATTTTTTTTTTACATTTTATATTTGCCGTATCTATGCCGTATCCGTATCTTGAATTTTTTAGTTTTGCCGTTTCCTGTATCCGTTCCGTATCCGTTTCCCGGTGCCGTATCGGTTTCCGTGCAACTTAGGTTAGGTCCCTAGTCCTAGAGGTAAGGATGACATTTATTGACGTCGCACTGTAAAGAAACTGGACACTTTCTAGACTATTCGTGAAACATTTGATAAGAAATTCGGTTACGTTTATTTATTTAATAAACTGTTGGGTTTATGGGACTCCTCGTTCCGGTCAAATCGGTGACTCTTAAACCCACCGCTACTGTAGCAATGCAGGAGCATCTCACACTGGTGAGGCAAGAGGGATTATTCCTCCTTATAAGAAGGGGTTCTTACTCCTACCACATTACGCGTTTTAAATCCGTGAGGGGCAACCCAAAGTGGACAATATCGTTGGTCGGATTACAACCAGGGAACAGACCAACGATATTGTCCGCTTTGGGTTGCTCCGATCCTCACGACTTCAAAACGCGTCATGTTGTAGGAGTAAGATCCCCCCTCCTTATAAGGAGGAAGAATCCCCATTGCCTCACTAATGTGAACGATGAGCCCCATAAACGCAACATCACCCCCCCACATCGGTGCGGCCCTGGCACTAATAACAATTGTTATGATCGCAACCAGAGAACCAACCAATGATATTGTCCATTGTGGGTTGCCCATCATGACTTTAAAACGCGTCATGTGGTAGGAGTAAGATCTCCCCTTCTTATAAGGAGGAATAATCCTCTTGCCTCACCAATGTGGGATGTTCCTGCATTGCTACAGGAGTAGTGGGTTTAATAGTCGAGGATTTGACCAGCTCGAGGGAATGATGAGCCCCATAAGCAGACAATATTTTTGATCGGTTCTCTGGTTGCGATCCTAACATAAACAAACAAACATGAATAGACTTTTTTGACCGTTTACTTAAACAAACAAACATGATCAATGGTATCGTTCATTTATTTATGACTAATAATTTTGGTAGATCATTCATGAGCGGTATTTTGAGAAAATCAGGTCTCTTTAAATAAAAACTCGTCCACTTGAACATAATTTTTGGATGGATAGATATATAAATGATCAAAATAATTCTATAAGTGAGTCATCAGTTGTATAACAAATGATTATCGTAGTTATCACACGAAAAACAATTCTCGTTTGAACTTCTCTCTCTGGTATGTATATATATGTCGTGTGTGCAGTGCGCGTATGTACATTATGTGGGTACTGGGTATACATACATATAGTTTTTGTATATATCTAATAATATTGGGTTTGGGATATAATATATTTATATATGTGTTCTTTCATTTATGTTAAACTATAGTTAAACTAACGAACACGGTTTGTTTTTGTTTATTTGTACGACTATAGTTAGTTAAGCAAACGAACATGAACAAGATCAAGTTTTTGTTCGTTATTGTTTGCTTATAATCCTACATGTCGCAAAATTGGACCCAAACCAAACATAAACTATGTCAACAAGAACAAGACATGAAACCAAGTGGAGCAAAAAATGGGTTGATAAAAAAATGGCCGACACGAACACGATAATATGAAGTTAACCTTGTTTACCCGATTTTGTATAATAATAATAATAATAATAATAATAATAATAATAATAATAATAATAATAATAATAATAATAATAATAATAATAATAATAATAATAATAAAAGATCAAATTTAACTTAGACAAATAAAAAATAGTTTTAGATTATTAAAAATCCTAAGAAAAAATGAATTAGGCGTTAATTAGTTTCTAAACATCCTTAGCTGGGGCTTTAATCTGGGTTACAAAGGTGATGTTTTGTAAGCCTTTACGTGTGTGATGTACACCTATTTTTGGTTTATATGGAAATGTAAAAATGGTAAAATTTTCGCTAATGGCTCTCGGGTTGGGGCCGACGCGATTAGTGGGCAGGTTCAAGCTTATACATTCTTCTGGCTCAAGCACCGCTCCTGACTTGCGTGGTCTGCTAACAAATGGATTGAATGGTAATGTATTTTTTGCTCAGTTCCTTGTTGGGCTTTTGGTTTTGATGGAATATTATTTCGTTCAAGTGAAGGGTGATGACAATGTCGAAGCTCTTCTCTTGGATAACTCTCTTTACCGTTCAAAAAAATAGTTTCTAAAAATAAAAGTTATTAGCTTTAAATAATTAAGAAATAGAAAACCCACTATTTAGGATTTTTAGTTTTGACGACTTTATCAATTCCCTGATTTACAATATTAGAAAAGACTTGAGAATTGAGATGCTTAGAACAACA
Source organism: Pulicaria dysenterica (assembly GCA_947179395.2). Lineage (NCBI taxonomy): Eukaryota > Viridiplantae > Streptophyta > Magnoliopsida > Asterales > Asteraceae > Pulicaria > Pulicaria dysenterica. The sequence goes on along the minus strand of OX359290.1, from coordinate 98,048,503 downwards.
TTGCATTTCGATTATAATTTGACAATTGCTGTCTCACAAATTTGATATGGAACTCTAAAAAAAGTGGGTTAACAAGAAACCTTGAAGTGAAAATCCAAAATTTTCCCCAAAATCAGAACCTGAATTTGTTTAAAAATACCTTTGATTATTCTCTTTTAAATTTATATATATATATATATATATATATATATATATATATATATATATATATATGGGGAGGGTTCAAACGAGAACTGTTTTTCGTACATCTCTTTTCAGGCCTGTTAGATTGCGATAAAAGCCTCCCCCTCCTGTTAATGTTCCAACAAAGTACGTTCACCATCACAGTTCTAATCTCGTAGTTCGGATTTGATTTGTCGTTTCATTTCGTTTGATAATTTCTGATTTACATTCCATCAATATCTCCATGGTCTCCTCCTCTCCTCAATCTCTATTCAATTCCATTTCAGGCATCATGGGTTAAAGCTCAGAAGACCCCGATTGATCCTACTTGTGTCTTTCTTTCTTTGTTATTTGTAGGAATCCTAGGATAAAAGTGACCGAGACTGGTAGATGGAATGAAAACGGAAACACAAAGAACATTCTTTGATTCTAAGAGCATCAGGTGATGGTCTCGGCATACCCTTCGGTATGCTTAGTTTGGAAGTGTGGTACCGCATGGAACACCAACCCCTCCCCCCTTGGTACCGAAAAAGCATGCAAGGTCTCAACACTTGGATGCTTATAGAGAGAAGAGAGAGAGATGAGAGAGAAAGAGAGAAAAAGAGGGGAGAGGAGAGAGGATAGAGGATATATAATATTATTTTAATAAAATATTTTTGAAGCATGCGAAACATGGATAGTACGGAGGATTTAAATATGGTTGTAGTATAGATAATGTGGCGCTGACGTGGCGCGAATCATTATATGCTTCGAATATACCCCATGCTCTAAAAATCATTTTTATCTTATATATTCTTGATAGAGGTAAGAAAAGATAGAGAACATTCTACACTTTCCAAATAAAAACAACCTTAAACATATCTCATTAATTTCCTTCTATCTAAATCATTAAATGTACAATTAACAAGAAGTTATAAGTTGTGTGTCTCAACGGGTAATGTTACTTACTTAATTTGATAGGTTTTGATATTATGAAGTATAAAATATATGTTTGTTCACTACCACTACTACTATTATTATTATTATTATTATTATTATTATTATTATTATTATTATTATTATTATTATTACTACTAGCTAAACGACCCGTGTATCAACACGTGATTATATAAGTCAATTTTAAATTTATATAGTTTTAAAAAGTCATAACACGTATAGTAAAAATAATTACAAAGCATAGATAGGAAAATAAAATCTCGTAAGAAAATAAGAAATGAATAACCATTATAGAATTTTGAAATCCATACATAAGATTATCATTAAATTTTTTGTAAAACCTCTTTATAAACAAAATTCATGGTTTTATTAGTATGGTTTCATCATCGCAAATTAAAACTTTTAACCAATCCTTACTCTTCACTCGAGAAACCGTCACAAATAACTATCCATGAGTAAAAACGTGTATTTTTAATACTTTTTATAAATACTCTTTTTAAGAAATATAAAGTTATATTACACGTCTAAAAGTTTTTAGCATAATATTAATGTGTTTCTCGTGATGGATCTTTATCCCGACATTGTAAATACATAACTATAATAATATTGTCGATGTTATAATATCAAGTGCTTTAAATACATTTTTATTAGCCAATTATATATTTGAATATATGAAATTGTAAACTAAATTTATTAAAAGTTAAATAATGATGACATCAATCTAAGTATACGCAAATTAGATCGCATAAAAATAAAATTCTAATATAAAATATATTATGTTTATACATACGTAAATCACTTAAGTGTAATTTATTATTCAATTAAATATAATTGAAAACACGAGATCTCACTGAATTCAAATATCCATGTAATAATAACTTTTATTTTATGTATCAAGTTCTTAGTTCAAAAATAAGAAAAACTTAGACAAATAAATTTTTTATATAGAATTTCAAGTTGTATGTGTAGTTACAAAACTTACTATCATGACATTTGTTTCACTACCCAGTAATTATGTAGAATTCTAGTTTCTGAAGGGTTATTTACTCACAACTAACAATTAATTTTAAAAAACTCTTACGGTAGTGGTAGTTTAGTAAACAACTTTATGACACTAACTATTAGTTATAGCATACTTTTAATTCTTTTTATCGAAATACCAAGAAATCAGTGATTATATCAACTACATTATGTAGAGGGAATAACTATAAAAGACGAATAAAATGCCCAATAACTACTTAGATGTTGATAAAACAATTAAAGTATACTAATTTAAAAAAAAAACTCATATTCCGATAAAATTTATATCAAAACGTAGATAAAAATGAGACGATTACAAATATATAATTATTTTTTCTCAAAACAAAATATATTTGAAGTTATTAAACATAATTTTCAAATAACTTATAATTAATTACATTAATATACAAATTTCTTAAAACCCTCTCACATATTTCATACTACCCTCTTAACAATCTACATTCAACCCCTTCCAATTAATGAATTATGTAGAAAGAATGAATTTGAAACCCCATGACGTCATAATGCTTTTATTTTTCATTTTTTTAATTTTTTTTTAAAAAAATGAAAGGGCTGTGATTGGTGAAGATTTTTTAGGGAAGGGGAATGATGATGTAAACATCCTTTTCTTTTAATAAGGATATAAGATTATTAAGAGTTCTGATTAAGGTTAAAAATAGTTTAAACTCTATTTCGATTAAACTCTTAAACTTTTTATCATAACCATTAACCTTCATTGTTAAATTGTTTAAGCATTAAAGTTTAAGTTTATTTTTATTAACCATTAAACTTATTTTTTGTAATGGATTTTATATAGGTATATATCATATTATAGATTGATCCTTAGGTCGGGATGTAGATATATCCTTATAAAACAACCGAAATTTTTGACGTGACAACCTCTATCTTTTTAGGAAAAATATAGTTTTTACAGGGCCTGATATCGTACAGATGACAGCTGATAAGGTAGCAGTTGCTCGGGAAAAGTTAAAAGCCGCAAGAGATTGACAGAAAATGTACGCTGATCCGCGTCGTCGACCAGTATCGTTTGTTGAGGAGAGAAAGTTTATTTGAAGGTATCTCCGTGGAAAGGCATTATTCGTTTGGGTAAACGCGGGAAATTGGCTCCCCGTTACATTGGTCCTTTCAGAATCAGACGGGTAGTAAACGATCAAATAGTTGCCTTAGATCTTCCTGATGAGTTAGCGGGTATTCATGACACCTTCAACATATGTTATCTGAGGAAGTGCAATGTGAGGATCAGACTCAGATTCTTCCGATACAAGATCTTAGGGTGAATACTAATCAAAGGCTTATCGAGGAACCAGTTGAGTTACTTGATAGAAAAGTCACAAAGCTGAGAAAGAAGCAGATACCGATGGTTTTGGTCAAGTGGAAGCATAGCTTGGGTTCTGATTTAACTTGGGAGACCGAATCTGACATGAGAAGTCGTTATCCCTCTTTATTTGAGCGTTATGAGATTCCGAGGACGGAATCTTCTTAAGGGGGGTAGATTTGTAACACCCTCTCCACTAGCCTAGATTAATTAAGGTAATTAATTTAATTGTTTTTATATGATTAATTTCTTTTAATTAAATATGTATATAATGTTAATTAATTTTAATTATGTGATAGTGGAATTGTGAGGTGTCCATGGTTGGACACATAAACCTCTAATTGTCACCAACACCCACTAATTTCATGCAAAACAAGAAAATTGAATTAAGTGTATGTGTGTTTTGTGCTCTCGGCCGAAAGAAAGAGGAAGAGAGATCATCTTCAATTACTCAAGTGATTATTAAATTTAGTATTGTAGAATCTGAATCCAGAAGGTTAGATTATTAACCTAAAGTTGTTAATTGATAAATTGATGTTTAAATTCGGTTTTATGGATATATATATAGGAATTTCGAATGATGCTTGATGAATGAATTAATGATAAGATGATTGCATGTTAGAACATTATGTGAATTTATGTTCATTATATGATTATAACCATTTCTGGAAACTTAGATTACTTGCATGCTTAAAATTAGAAAGGAATTGAAGTTAGAAATCGATTTTGTGCAAGAACATATGAATCATCCGGAATTGAGATTGAATTAATCGGAATATATGAATTCTGGACGATATACTCGGAATTGAGGTTAATTCCACATGAAGTCATTCGGAAATGATGAATTCCGCATATATATATATATTGATTATTGAATGATAATGCCTTAACACTTTATTCGGAATTGGGTCGATCGGAATTAATGATCATCCGGAATTTCAATTGTTTGGATTTGACTTGTATTCGGAATTTAACCTTTGGTTTGGAATTAGCCTATGCTCGGAATTTAACTCAAGTATTACTGGGAATTATAATGTTTAGAATCAATTTATATTCGGAATCACCCTGCCACACTTGATCCTCCCACGCTCTCCATCCATGAATTTCACTTATCAAATCAACGGCTAAGATTGGTTTTCGCGGTTCTCATACTAAAATTGGTTCTCAATATATATATATATTACTTTTTTTAATTTTATGTTTATAAATACACAAAACTTCTTATCCTAGTTACATATTTTGTTTTTCAAAACTGACAAAATATATAGTTGGGGAATTTTGTAAAGATTGTAATATTCTTATTATTTGGATTTAAGTGTTTATTGCCCACAAAATGCAATACAACAACTATATATCCTAGTTACATATTTTGTTTTTCAAAACTGACAAAATATATAGTTGGGGAATTTTTTAAAGATTGTAATATTCTTATTATTTGGATTTCAGTGTTTATTGCCCACAAAATGCAATACAACAACAACTATATGTGTTGTATTGCATTTTGTGGGCCATCAATTGGGATGTCAATTTGTATTGCTTTCTATATTCGATTTAATGGATATAGGATGTCTTCATCTTGGACATTTTTATGTACTGAATTTATATATTGATTTATCTATAATATGAATATATTTTGGATTGATTATTGTAGGTGATAATCATGTCGAAGCTCTCTATTTAGCTTCATCATTTTTGTTGTTCTATACATACATACATATATATATGTATATATATAGCGTACGGTTCAAACGAAAACTGTTTTTTCTACTAGAACTGTGAATATCTATAATAGTCACTGATAAAAAAGATGGAGTATCCAGATTAAAAAGTTATTAATGAATAAACTTAAACTAATCAAACTTATACTTAATTAATTAAAGGTAATTTGAACATTTTCAAATGACTCCCGCCTTTTAAACTAATTTATCCATCAAACGAAAGGTGTCACATTATGAAAACTATAACAAATTAACGAGAAAATTATGCTGCTTAATTGGAGACCGATCTTGCTATCTTTTTCGGAACTACTTTTTTGTGTTTGCTGGTTTTTGTTTAGTACAGTCTACAGGTCTCGACATGTGCACATGTGCATATATACATGTGCGTATATGCACATGTGCAATTATATATACACACTTGTGCTTATGAACAAAATTTTCTAGTTTTTTCAGCATTAATGTAGATATGCACGTGTGCGTATGTGCACATGTACATATGTCGAGACCTTTGTTAAAAAACACCTAACAAACACGAATTTTTTTCTAAAAAAATATAGCTAGATCGTTCACAAATTAAATGACATAATTTTCTCGTTAATTTGGTATAATATTCGTAACTTAACACCTTTTCGTTTTGATTGATATATTAGTTTATTAAAAGTGGGGGTAATGTAAAAATGTCTATATTACCCTTTGATTTAAATTTAGATAAAAAAGACTAAAAATTAAATGATTGATAAGAAATGGTTTTCGCAGTTCTCGTACGAAAAACAACTCTTATTTGAACCAACTCCCTATATTATATTATATAATTTTTTAAGAAAAATAACTTTATTATTCATATTGAACATATATTTGTTTTTGTATGAAAAAAATAAAGTTTGAGCAAATCTTTTTATGTAATATATAAAATAAGTTTGTGAATATATTATTTTTAAGAAGACTAAATTTTGCATAAATAGAAAGAACTAAGTAAGGTACTATAAATATTTTTAAGAATCTTTACATGTTACTGTCTTTACATATTAAGCTAGTTTATATAAATTAAAATATTAAAATAATGATCACCTAATTAATATATATGGGTTATTAATTAGTAGGGATAAAGATAAAATGAAATAATTTATTATATAAATGATCATAATTATTAAGAGAAATATTATATAGTTATCATTAACTAATATTAAATTTATTGGTCGATATAATTGGTTTGATTAAAGCAATATCATATGTTTCCAGATATTCGCAAATTAACTAATTAACTTAATTACATGTTGGGATCGAGATCGAAACAAAAATAAAGCTTTGAATATTTATAAAACTTACAATATGCCCACAAAGTATCCAACGATGTGCATTCGAGCGGAAGGACTGTAGTTAAATACGTTCACCGACTCATAGAAGCGTCGCAAGACTTGAGTTTCCATCAGCAAAAGCATAAACACAGATAACCAAACATTGTACACATGTTCATCTCTCGTTGACAAAGATTTTTGCGAGTGGCTGGAGGTTGCTGTATTATCAAGTGATGGTAGCCTCGTGATTGCATAAAACCATACCGCAACAAGCAAAGTTGTCGTCCACAAAATGCCCACCACATAAAAGTGGGAGAAGAATCTCTGAGGCACAGTTAAATTCTGAAATGCATAAAACATACATAAAAAAACTGACAAAAGTTTCACATATAGGTCTAAAAGTAGTACGTACGTACGTAATCTTAATCAGGGTAAGTTATGTCAAATATCGAACAAAACAAAAAGGTAAAAATAACGCCATTTTGTACGTGGCCGGTCTCACTCAGGTCACTCACTTTGTTTGACTGCAAAATCTTTCCTCTTTGGGCAAACCCTAGCAGAGCTCCGTGTAACCAACCAAGTCCGGGTAAAGGAAACCACGCTACAATAATTGGTAATATTGAAAGGAACCATGCTGCTCGTAGCAACGACACAAGACCCGGCTTTTCCATTCGAACTATCTAAACAACAACAAAATAATTAATGAACCACGCTTTTGATACATAGGCAAATATGATCAGCATATATAATATATCATGCATTGATATTGTAGATTAATAAATAGTTGAGGGTAGTTTGTATCATAAATGCTACCTAAAGAACTAATAAACCCCATTGAAGTACGTGGCAGATAGGTTTGGCACGTTGAAGATTTTTTTTCACAAATAATGTATTCTAACAAACAAGTGGTTTTTCTTTCAATTTCAGTTGTATAGTTTCGGAACTTTGAAAAAGGATAACTTAACCAAATTACTAGTATTTCAAAAATCGATAAATTTTCTCTCCACAAGGTTATTATACGTGGCTTTAGACTTTAGAGTGTTTAAAATTTTTAAAAATATATCATGTTTTAAAAATTCAGTAACAGTATTATGTAATCAAATCACCTTAAAAGTTCGTTGTCATTTTATGATTAGTCCGCGACTACCTCGAATAAAGTTACCGACTTTATTAGAGGCTTAAATATCTTAATATTCTTAATAGAGAAACATATTTATCAAAGTATTAGGGGGAGTATAAAGAAGTGTTAACTAACATGGCCTATTTTTTTTATTAGAGGCCTAAAATTTTATCCATATCACTGCAAAAAAATTAAACATTAGAAGAGATTTTTCACTAATCAAATTTTTATGGGAAATTTTAACGGATTTCCACGAATCAGAAAGTAAATTTTCAACACCTTTCTCACAGTATGAGGGAAAACCCTGAGAAAGCTAAGGAACATGATTTTCCTAGAAAGCTATGAATTATCAACGGTCGACTTCGTGAGAAATTCGAGAAAAACATTTTTTTTCCTACATATTTTTCATGAATTTGTCCTACAAAAAAAGAGGTGTTGTGTTTTAGTGTATCTAATACGGTTATACGGCACATATACTCATTACTGGCTTAGAATTGTTGTTTGATGTTTAAGAGTTATGCTTTTTACTGATAAATGTTGTTTAGTGCTGAAATTGAAGTTTTAATGCTGAAAATGTTTTTTTAGAATCTATCTTTACTAAATTATAGAGGACTCTCAAACCTTAAGGTTGGCACCAATCTTAATTAAGCGTTCCTTAGTAGTACTGAGCCATGTGTGTAATAGGATAAAAAAAGATTAGAGATTCCAATAAAAACATACTAATGGTCCATACATTTTAACAATATTATAATACTTTAAAATAGTTAAGATTATAAATAAGTGTGCAAAAAATTGGTAGAACAAACTTCATATCAAATTTTTTGTATTTTAAAGTCTGAAAATTATAGTTAGTATATAACATCTAATTATTAGTGTTGACAAATTATATAAATTTATACACTTTTATACATGAAAAAATTAAAACAATTCTAAATTTATAAAATTCCACACTTAAGTGTAAACTTTTCTAATTTTTCATTCATTACTAATCTATACATGTTAAAGTAAACTTAGTTTCTGTTATTTCTAACAACATTTATTATATAAAATACTTTTCACACTTACACCGACAATTAAAAAAATATCACATTTTTCATGAAATTAGAATCATATATGTTCTAGTGTAGTGTTACCTATAAATTAAGCCTTTTTCGCGGGAATATATGATGTTTCCTGTTGGCTCCAATATATAGAGCTTTATTTATAAAGGTTTCATTTTTTAAAATGTATTCAATTTGTGACATATTGTGTTTATCGAACTCTTTAAAATTTAATTGTATGTATCAAAATTTTGATTTATTACTATTGTATTTATTTTGATTACATAGAAGAATATATAAGTTTAGTGCATATATTAGAAAGTTTAATACATACAATAACTACAAACTAAATGTTTGATAAACACAACAGAAAGTTTTAAATTAAATTCAATCTAACTATATTATTTAAAGAATAGACTGTTAAGAAAAATTTTCCTTTTTAAAATATAAATTAAGTACAAATAGGAATCTTTTTTTAAATAAATTAAGATTATTAACAAATATGATGTAATCATCCTTAATCCCAACATTCACATTCCTTAATTTAACCCATACTTTAATTTACATTTCAAACTTTTTAACCAATAGGAATACGTGACAACTTATATATATTATCTTTAACTAAACCTTATTTATAATTATTAATGATGATGTACCAATCTTAAAAGAAAAAAAAAAGCTTCAAGTACGTTTTCTTTGGGAACACCTACAAACATTTTTACAGATATGTATAAAGATGCGCATTGCCCTTTTTTAGTAAAAAACTAAGGTTTCATTAATGAAAAAGGAGGTACATACTTTCTATATATGTTTGAGTTGTGTGATCATTCATGGTGGTGACTCATGCATATTAATTAATTAACTGTTATGATTTCAGGCTGCATCTGGATGAGTAGATGACCAGTACATACTGCCCACAAATCTTATACGTCGCTGTGCATCATTTATTGGCTACTGCATGATGGAAGTAATAATGGTTGGTGGTGAAATTGATTGAGTTATAAAACTACCTTCTTTTCTTCTCGAGTGGTTGGCCTGGGTACTCCACTTGATTTTCTTAATTTGAACCATTTATTGAGAATAATTAAAGACGCTCATCCTAATTAATACGATTTCTATCCGATACACGTACAACTTTGAATACGTGCTACTATGCCTACTTTATATTATCTTCATATACATATATAAAACACTAACTTATGATCTTAAAGGTAAGAAAGATGGACACTTCACTAGTTGGTTTTAAAGGCGTACGTTGGGATTATAGTTAGAGAGAGAACTTATTGGTTCTTTAAATAGTATTTAATGTTCAATAAACCTTTTATTTTTTTGTAAGACAGTGGCATGTAAAAAAGTTTAGTTCAAATGTCTCGATTGAACCAAAGTCTGAGTAGATTTGAGAAAGATAAGCCGTAAACAATTTTTTTTTCTCTATCTTGAAAGTATAGACTAGTTCCTAAACAAGCTAGTCTTGTATAGTTATAATTAAAAGTTATCCTTTACATAATTAAGATATGAAGATTTATACAATAGGTAAAACAACCAAAATTTCAACTAAACATTATTTTTAAGAATGTTTTTAAATTATTATTGAATTTTAAAGTATTATTGAATTTTTCTTAGCGATAACAAAGATAGTAACGGTGTATTTTCCGACAAATGGAGACCCCACGACGCAAAAACGAAAAACCTTTGTGCACATCCTATTCATAACCCAACATATATAAGAGCATAGGGTGTACTCCCCTTGAAGCATCTTATGCTTTAAGTCACATCAGTATAACACACTTCATGTTTCAGTCATACTTAAACACACTACAACTGAAAGGACATTTAGTGACGGGAAAAAAACGTCAGTAAAAGTAGAAAAAGGGTCGCTAAAACTGTTCAGACCTTCAACCTCTGAATGAAAAACCGTCACTAATAAAAGGGTCGCTAAATATTTTTACCTACACGGGGTTTCTGTCACTGTATGGTCCAAGCCTATACCTACGCTTAATTTCTGTAACAAAATGGCTGTTGAATCCTAGCAAATCAATGACTTTTACTGACGGAAATCCAACTGTCAGTAAAAGTGTGAAGAATAAATTCAAAATTTTTGGGCTTTTATTTTTATAATATTAGCATCTAAAATGATTAATACAAAATGTATTAATGGAATCAATATCAATGACAAAACAAATCAAAAGCCATTTTAAAATGGCAAAACAAAATAAAATGAAATAACTTTTCAATCAATATCACCATCAATAGAATCAAGCGATACAAAATGTATTAATCTCTAATAATTCGAACTTAATCCCTTATTTTAGCAATTGTCAACATTAGTAATTTGAACTCAATTCCTTAATTTAGCACTCGTAACTTGTCTTGATAGCATCATCCTGAAATATAAGCAAAATAAAATGATCGTTAGCAACCGTAACAAAGTGAAAACAACAAAATAATGAAGTTTATTTTGTTTCGGATTCTATAATTCATATAACTAAGTGTTGAAATGAAAGTAAAATTGGGCAAATGACTAACACCGATCATTTACCATAATTATACCTGCATACAATACAATCAACAGCAGTACACTAAACTTTCTATGACCCATATACCAAACGTCTTGAATACCATCAGTTTCTTGAATACCAACAATATACTAAATTTTCTCTGAATTAAGTAGCAAAGCCACAAGACTGACCTAAAAGTAGCAAAAAAGCCAGCAAGATTGGTACCATTGGGCTAAAGTGTAGGCATCCAACATATGAATCAAGTTTATCCCGGCTAAGACGAGAATCAGGGTTAGGATTCAGGCTAAGATAAATGTCCTAAAGATTAAAACTTTAATAGTAAAAATGTAGCACATAGTAAGAAACCAGCGTTAGAGGTTGTAATACAAATCATACAACACGAACCAGCCACCAAAGGGTGAAATAGTTGAAATTTTACATATATCCAGATTGAAAGCCATACATAACACCACAGCAAATTGGCCATTTATATGCTTCGGTCATTATAGAACGATTACAGTAATTGGTGATTACAACAGCAGCACGAAAAGTTGTGATCATTTATCATAATCACAAGAGAAAATATGCAAGCACGATATATTGTACAATAAACTTTCTATAACATAATCAACAGATAGCAGACAAAGGCATTAGCATTTTCATTATTCAATAGTATGGATATTCAACACATATGCAAGATTGAAGTTGAAGTATCCTCAAAAGTAACAAAAAAACAAACAAAACGACATACCTTGGAACTGTTTCCGAAAAAATTATAGCCAGCTTTAGATCAGCAACAGAGAAACCTATCATCAAACACCCATATTATCAATACCGTTATTCTAATCAAATGGCTGGATATATGTTTTTCTTAAGCAACATATATTATAATCAAAACAATCCCAAAACTACAAATAGAGCCACTGTTTGTGACTTGTGAGGGATAAACAGAGGCCAAACCTGGATTCAACAGTATCAAAACAACAAAAAAACTAAAGCAACACTACTTCCCTTGACATCAAATTAACAAGCCATTAAGCAATACAAATCACATGTAACATGTAATTTAACTAAAATTAGTAAACAAATGCAGAGAAAGTGAGAATTAAGAGAAAAACCTCGCAAAGCAGACTCCTAAAATGATTGTTGAAGAAGCAGCACTATAGTAAACTATCTGTTCATGAACCAAAATGACTATCGAACCTAAAATCAGAATGATATATCAATCTTAACAAATGATTTAACTAAAACTAGTAAACAGAAGGAGATAAACGGAGTTATTTGAACAAACCTAATTAAGCCCTAAATCAGATTCGTAGAGATGAGCGGCTGGAAAGCAACAACATAGATGCGCAACTGGAAGTCTGAAATAGAAGATGCCACAACGTGTGACTTCCGGCAGCGTGTGGCTTCCGGTGGCGAAAAACCCTAATTCAGAATCGTAGAGATGATGCGGTTCGACCAGGGTGGAGCTAGCTACAATGAACTTGACGTTGTTGGAACAAGAGATCCCGGCGGTATTTGTCTTCCGGTGACGTTTGACTGCCGGCGAAACGGCAATCGCCTCTTAAACTTCGTCGATCGCCAGTGCTACAGTGGAGGAACAGATCGATAGAAGTATACGGGTTAGGGGTATTATTTTGCTTTTTTGTTTTATTTATTTTTCTGTTTTTTTAATAGGATTTAACTACATTTTTTTCCGTAGGCAAAGGCTCCTAAATTTAATCTACCTACTTAAAGGGTTTTCCGTCACAAAAAACGTCCGTCACTATATGTCCAATATCTTGTAGTGACACCAATACTAGCCACGCTTCGCATGTTTCAAAAAAATATTATTAAAAGATTCATTCTTTTCTCTCTCGTCTTTTCTCTCTTTCTCTCTCATTTCTTTCTCTCTCTCCGGCAATTAAATGCCGAGAATCAATGCCATTTTGCGATACCGCCTAATAGAGGGTGGTGTTTGCTTTGGTACTATACTGCCAAATTAGTATACCATATGCATGTTTTTAGCCTAGTGGTTAAGAGTGAGGGGAGGCAAAGCCTTCTATGAGGTCCAGGGTTCAAACCTTGGTAATAGCGTTTAATTCTAACTTGGTGTTACTAACTTACTAACAACTAACTTGCCGTTCAAAAAAAAAAAAAATATGCATGTTTTTAATACACCCTTTGCTCGAACGAAAAGGCAGTGGTTTAAGTCTTTTTCAAGTCCCCACAAAATACAAAAGGCGAAGAAGATATCGTAGGTTTACTTAATTTAGACATAAGCGCTCTCTTTAATGTCAAACACACACGGTGGTCCATCTACATTCACATCCAGTGGTCCATCAACATTGACCAAAGGATGTTTTGACCATATGATAAATTATTTACTAGACATTTAAGAAAATTATATTGACAAGAAGAAGAATAGTGCAAAAAAGAAAATTAACAAGTTAAAGTGTTAACGGAAATTAAAAAAGCAAAAACTCATACGATAAGAACAACTTCGTCATCTACAATAGGGGTGTTTATTGAGTCTTTTTCGGATTAATCAGTTAATTTTTTTAATTCGGTTTAATGGGTTTGATATTTTCTTTTTGCTAAATTTGAAAATCGACTTTAATTTTATTCAAGCTCATAATCTTGACTTTAATACAAAGTTACGAATTTGGTTCGGTTTTGATTTGAATTCGAGTAAACCTAATTTCTATATATTTATATAATTTGACCCAAACCACAAACTAACTTTATAAGACCAACCGCATCCATCACGAGATGGGGTGTGTGAGAGGTGCTCACATACATGAAGACCATCGCTGATGTATGTTATGGCTCCTTCACGATCACGGGTGCGATGATGGTCACGAAGGTGAAGAGAGTGAGGATTTTTTTAAAGTATGTGAGGAGATGTGATGGATGCAGGGGTTTGTGTGATATGATGAGGGAATAATGTGACGCTGATGTGGCAGACAAAAAAGTAGATGAAGCATGTGATGGTCTAAGAAGGGCAAATGACAGAGAAAGGTAACACACACACACACATATATATATATATATATATATATCAAAATTTGACAATAAAGATAACGTACAAGTTTTTGTGCCAAGAATTGATTATAAATTTCAATTTTGATATAAAAAATGATTGTAAATTTCAATTGCATAAAAAGATATTATAATTTTTAATCTGTTATTTCAAGGAGTATTATGACATGCTAAAAATCAAGATTATTTGGTCAAGATTTCTTTTTGTTACAAATCAAATTTTATTATTCTTTCTTGGCCAAAAAAAATGGACATCGTTACCTTTATTGATAAATTTTGATATTTAAGTTACCTTTCTCTATAATTTACCCTTATAAGAAAAACTTACTTCAACATATCTCAGTCGGAAAAAAATCAAAGATCTACTTTTTAAAAGTAAACAAACAGTTATCACAATTCAAATGTTTACAAATAAGCTAGAACATGGTTATAACCAGTGTCACTACAAGAAATATATGTATTTGGGAAAGGCGTAAACTGTGCCAAATACTCAAAAAACCGTGCCAAATAGTATTTGGCACGGTTTTGGCTTTGTCCGAAATATGAGGGTGCCAAATACATTTGGATCGAACGGCAACCGTGCCAAATGGTATTTGGAACGGTGTTGGCACGGTTTTTAGCTTAATTTCGTGCCACTTGGGGAGTGTTTAGGACGGTTTGCAAAATGTGGAGCCAAATGCCCATGGTCATTTAGCACGGGCTAGGAAACAATGCCAAAGATGCATTTGGCACAGGCTACAAATCCGTGCCAAAGATGCATTAGGCACGGACTGTGAAACCATGCCAAATGAGAATTTGGCACAACATTTTTTGCGTGCCGAATAAGAAATTGGCACTATATTTTACGTGTGCCAAATGACCATTTGGAACCACGTTTAACCGGTGCCAAATGATCATTTGAAACTACGTTTTTCGTGTTCCAAATAAGAATTCGGATCTACCTTTTTTCGTGCCAAATAATCAAATTGGCACGGTTTTTATACACATTTTAATAGAATTTAGCATGATTTTTCCATTTAAAAAACATTTGGAACGGTTATAATGTCGTTCCATTCATGCTTTTGGCACACTTTTGTATGTTCCAAATACACTTCATACCATATATATATATATATATACACACACACACACACATAAATCCAATGTTTATCAAGGTCAAGATAAACCAAAACATGGTTATTTTATTCCATGAATCCATGATAATCTCAAGTCAATACTTTTCTATCTCACTAAAACCAAATAAAAATCATTCAAAAAGTTGATAAATCTATGTTTCATGAAGAGATAACATAGCAATACCAATCCGAATATTAAAAACTAAAACTAGTAACATTGTAGTCAATTTTAACTCGCGAATTCACGTCTTCATATACCCTACATAAGAAAAAATCCATGCATCAGAAACACACATTTAATAATGTCAAACTCTAATAGGGTCGGGTTTCGGGTGAAGTTCAAAATTAAGAAAACCCAACTAGCCATCTGATTATTAACCCTATGTATAAGTTTCCAAGTTAAACAAATTGTTATCTTTTTATGGTCACAATTCTTATGATATATATAAAATATATAACAGAAAATAATCAACCACTTACATCGTGAAAATGCATATTCCACTTCACATAAACTCTAACACCTTAACTTTCATTTGAAAAATTCCCCACCTACAACATACATGCATATTATCTATATATTAATATAGACACACACATACACACAATGAAAACAAGACAATAGATCAGAATGAAATTTACATGGTGTAGATTTACCTATTCTAACAACACGTGTGTGCTTATACATGGGATATTAAGCTAGTTTAAGAAAAAGACAATGTTTCCTTGTATTAATTAATTTTAAATTAAATCTTATAGTCAGTTTTTGTCAAATCTTCCTAAACTGCATTTTCGGAAACTTTTAGATTTACCTTATTTTATAGTAATCATTCTTATTTTCAAACTATATTTATTTAATATCTTTTGACAAATCTCACACTCATATCTATATTATCTATACTACTGTATAAATCATTTAACACACACTCTCTCTCCTTTTGCTCTTAAAACTTCTTAAAATTCAATCAACAATACATTATCACCTTTCTTTTTATCTAAATTAATCACATTCCTTCAATTTTTAACCATTTCACTCTCTTAATTTACTTTAACTTTTTATTCATTTAAAATATACACTCTCACAAATACACTCTCTCTCACAAACACAATTATACACCCACATCAATATTATTTCTAAAATCATATTAACTTCTGTGTCCTTATTTTATAAATATATATCTTTTTCTTATTTTAATGTTTTTTAGAATTTATTTTTAAAATTAATCTATACTACTATATAAATAATTTAACACTCACTCTCCTTTTACTCTTAAAACTTCTTAAAATTCAATCAACAATACATGATCACCTTTTTTTTATCTAAATTAATCTCATTCATTCAATCTTTAACCATTTCACTCTCCTAATTTACTTTAGTTTTTTATTCATTTAGAATATACTCTCTCACAAATACACTTTCTCTAACAAACACAATTATCCACCCATATCAATATTATTTCCAAAATTATATTAACTTTTGTCTTCTTATTTTATAAATATAAATCTTTTTCTTATTTTAATATTTTTTAGGATTTATTTTTAAAATTAATAAAATAGTTGATACAAATATAAGAAAATTTGAAATAAACGGACATGTTGCTGAAAACTTTTTCGTGACATTGAATCGTTCGAATAATATATCATTACATACTTGAAAATGATATGTTGCAAAATAGAAACTACTTACTGTCGTAACATATACAATGCTAGTTTATCTAAAAAGTAATTAAGCTTGTCTTAGTAGTTTTTCTAAGTTATTGAAGGAAATCTGTTCACTTTTTCTAAATTTTGCTACGTTTTTCATAAAATTTATTTAAACAAAAAAATTTCATTTAATTTTTGTGAAATCTTTTTCTCTTTTTTATTTTCAAAAAAAGACAACGCTCACTTGTATTTATCAATAAAAAAAATTTCAAACTAAATCATTTATTCTATTTATTGTCAAATCTTTCCCATCCTCATTTCTAGAAGAGTTTTTGACTTACCTTATTTCATTAAAATTTCGAATTAAATTTATGCATTATAGTCATTTTTTTTGTAAAAAATGTTTTTTTAAATAGTCGATGCTTACTTGTTTTTTCATAGAAAAGTTGTAAACCAAATCATCCATTTCTTTTATCGGCAAATATTCAACATCCACATTTAAAAAAATGTTTTAACCTGATAGTTTTACAAATATTTTTTTCAAACTAAATTTATTTTTTCAAACTTTATAAAAGATCTAGCTATCAATATTTTTTAAAATATTATATTATTCTCATTTTCAACAAATTTCCCGCGCGTACTATATTTAGAAAATAGTTAACTTTAACTTACAATTTCTTCTAAAGTTTTCTGACAAAATTTGTTTAACATTTTTTTAAATAGTCTACTTTCAATAATTTTAAAAATAATTCACCAATTGATTATGGGCAAACTGCTTCAAAATACAATAAACTTTTACTAAGCTAACAATGTATAAAATCAAGTTTAAAATTTAAAAAAAAAATACAAGCAACCTACTTTTCTATCCCAATATATACAAGTTTACCTACAAACTCACGTCATCAACCGGTTACACTTGAATCTTTTATTTTTTTTATTTTGTTTTTGAAAAAAGGATGAAGATCTGGGTTTAAGTTCTTGAAAAAAGATAAAGATATGAGTTTAGATTATAAACTTTTACTTTCATCTGGATTTAATCTTTCTCTCCCCTTTTTTTTCTTCATAGATCCTTTTAAAACTTCAAACAACCATCTCCATCACCATCACCATCACCACTCTCTTCAAACAACAAAAACCACCTCCACCTCCTTATAACCACCACCACCACTGCCACGATCCAAACCGTCGCCCACCTCCGCCGTCAAGGGCTTCAAGGGTTTCAGATCTGCCCACTAAACACCACCGCCGTCCTCCCCATTGCGATTAGGGTTTCTTGTGTAGTGTTCAAACAACCGCCGCCGCTTAGATCTGGGGTTTAAACAACCGCCGTCGCCCGCTGCTTCAAACACCACCGCCATGTGAGTTTTTTTTTTTTAAATTTTGATTTGAGAAATCAATACATATGTAATAGACTTTCAGATCTGAGTTTGTAACACCTCCGACGTTCAGATATGGGTTTCAAACAACACCACCGTTCAGATCTGGGTTTTTACAACCTCCGATTAGGGTTTCTTTGCGATTAGGGTTCCAAATTCATAGCCACCATCCCCTTGCAGTTTGAAGTTGCGATTTGATACAGTTGGATGAAGGTGTGTGTGTCTCTCTCTCTCTCATTCAGATCTGAAGTGTTTGAGTTTTGATTTGAAGAAAACGATATGGATTAAGTTAAAACAATATGGATACATTCTTTGCGATCTGAAGTGTTGAGTTTTGTTTATGTACATGTTTGTTGTTTCTAAAAATGTTTGCTGTTGAAGGTTGATTACAATCTGAAAATCTTTGTTTCTGAACAAATAATGTTGTTCTTTGTTTCTAGTTGTTGACATTGATGATGGACAAAGTTGATGAATACAGATTACAGTTTAATTTGTTAACACTGATGATGAATAGTTGATAAAGATTACAGATTTTTTTGTTGTGTTCTTGTTCTTGAAGATGTTCTTGAACTTGAAGAACATGGATGATGACCAAAGATGATATACAATAATTAAAAATTAAAAATTAAGCAAAAATGAAAAGGTGACCGGTAACCTGCTACACAGGTTAGAACTTGCATACATTGGGGGTAAAAGAGAGTTGACTGTATTTTTTTTAAAATTTTAAAGTTGATTGTATACATTGGTAGCTTAGTAAAAGTTTATTGTATTTTGGAGCAGTTTGCCTATTGATTATTCATGAAAGCCTTTTCTCATCTTTATTTTGAAGAAAGACCACACTGATTTGAATTTTCTAATAAAAATTTCAAATTAAATCGTACTTTTCATTTATCGTCAAATCTTACATGTCCTCCTTTTAATAATCTTTTTGATTTACCTTATTTATATTTAAATTACTTATGCTAAGCATGTTTATATTGTTATTTATAAAATTTAGAAAATGGACAAACAAGTAATACAAAATCTTAAATAAGAAGCTTGTATAACAATATTTAACTTTAAAGGAGACGGTCATATATATGTACTTTATATGCATAAATCGTACGTTTGAAATTATGTCACTGAAATTCGATTGCTATAATATTTTACTTTTAATAAAAAATAATACACAATTAATTAATTGACACAGTTCACTACAAGAAAACTGCTTAATAGCAACGGATTTTAGAGACGCCTAAAATCCGTCGCTAATTAGTAACGGATTAGCAACAATTTAGCAACAAATTTGAATTTAAAAAATAAATTTTAAAAAATATATTACTTTCGTCGCAAATCCGTGGCAAATTAGCGACAAAAATTATCTGTCTCTAAACCGTAGCTAACTAGCAACAGATTAGCGACGATTTCAGATAATTTGCCAATTTCGTTACTAATCCGTCCCAAATTAGCGACAAACACAGTCCGTCTCTAAACCGTAGCTAACTAGTGACAGATTAGCGACGGTTTGAGATCATTTTGCCATTTTTGTTACTAATCCATTATAAATTAGCAACAAATGAAATCTGTCTCTAAACCGTAGCTAACTAGCAACAGATTAGCGACGGTTTGAGATCATTTTGCCATTTTCCGTTGCTAATCCGTTGCAAATTAGTAACAAATAGAATCCGTCTCTAAACCGTAGCTAACTAGCCACAGATTAGCGACGGTTTGAGATCATTTTGCCATTTTCCGTTGCTAATCCGTTGCAATTTAGTAACAAATAGAATCCGTCTCTAAACCATAGCTAACTAGCCACAGATTAGCAACAGTTTGAGATCATTTTGCCATTTTCGTTACTAATCCGTTGCAAATTAGCAACAAATAGAATCTGTCTCTAAACTATAGTTACTTCACAACAATTTAGCAACGGTTTTCGAATTCAATATGTGAATTAAAAAATAAATACATCCGTCGCAATTTTGCAGTAAAACGAGTTGATTTTCTGCCTTTTGTAGATAGAAGAACCGAGTAACGACGACCAAGATGGAACATCTATACTTTGTCGGTCATTTTTTTAATACCGTATTCTATCTCATATTTCCTTGTTTCTTTAGCAGTTCCAGCCTAGCAGGTGATTAAGTTTCTCAACAAAGGATTATGTGGCCATTTGTATCTAGTAGCAACCTCTCATTCACGACAGTTCTTTGTAGCCAATCGGTCTGCTTTCCTGTTCTTCTTCAAGGTTTACTGGTACCACAGATGCCACTTTCTATCTTGGATATATTGGATTTGTTGAGTTGTGCCTATCTTGTTTATTTTCTTCACGGTCTAGCATATATAGTGCATATCTTGTTTGTTTTTTTATTTATTTCGTACTGTCTGTTTGGTTTTAGCTTTGGAGGTGGTTGTGGCTTATTACTATTTATCTAGCTATATCTCATGCTAATGCAAAAGTTCAATGTTGCATAAATCCTTGCTAATTTTGCAACAAATCATTATTTATTCTATAAGTTTTTATATCATACACTTTTAAAGTTGAAAAGATGGAGAAAATTCGGATTCTTGCACTTTGGATCTTTAAGGTGATTTTTTGAATATCATCTTGCACAATTAATGTAATCAGTGTCGCTGTTGATTTAAATAAAGTGGAGCATTCTAGTCAAAGTTATCGTATTATAGAAGTTTTACACTTCAAAAGATGTGAGAGATAGTAGAGGATGCATTCATCTATCTATGACATGTAAATGTATTAAATAAGTTTACTGAGTTCTATATAAATGGCATTTGACTCTGCTTTCATGAGTGATTTATATATATGCGGTTCTAATATATTTGATTGTTATACATAGGTACTTGAGCTGCAATAGCAACACGAGCAACTTAAAAAAGAAATGTGGGCACATTGACAAGAGGTGTGGGCACTTGAAGAAGTGGAACAAAAGAGTTTTGAAGACTTGCAAGAGATACTACTTTCTAATTTTGTACTCTCCCCTCTAGTTTAAATTCAATGACCAAATGTCAAACGATATGTTATTTTTGTTTTTTTAGCTTTCATTCTGTGTTGAATATTCAAATGTCAACAATATGTTAACTTTAATATTATGACCTGATTTTAGCATCATTCTTGAATGTGATTGTGCTTTGTATATTAAGCATAGCTTCATACGTATTTGTGTATAGAAAAATTAAAACCAAAATTATATTTTTTTAATTTTTTTCAAAATCTGTTGCAAATTCGTAGCTAATCTTTTGCTTAATTTTCGTAGCAAATCCGTTGATAAATTACTGTTGCAAATCCGTTTCTAACTAATCCGTAGCAAAACCGTTGCTAACTTTCGTAGCAAATCCGTTGCTAATATTCCGTAGCAAATCCGGTTCTAATTGCGACGGCTTTAGCGACAGTAATTTTTCGTTGCAAAACACCGAAATCCGTCTCTAAAATTAGCGACGGTCGTATTATCGACGGAATGGTTTCGTCTCAAATCCGTGGCTAATATGGGATTAGCGACAGATTAGAGACGGAATTGGCCGTTGCAAATCAGCTGTTTTCTTGTAGTGTCGTAAAGTTTTTTTTATCATAAGAGTTGTTTTTATTGACTTTTATGCACGTAGTTAGGTATAAAGCATACTTATTATGTCATGTTATTTTTGCAACTTTTTATTTTATGCTGGAGATAATATATAACTAGTACAAGTAACCAAATCTTAAGAAATTTCATGTGACTAATTATGTAAGACATGCATTAACATGACTTAAACAATATACTCAAACATCGCCCACATATTACACTAGTTATGAATCACTACAAACTAAATAACCTTTGGTGACTAAGTATTTGCTACGGAAAAGAAAAAACGTAACTAAATCCTTTTTTGATACTTTTGCTGACGGAAATATTTATGCAACGAAAATAAAATTTTAGATAATAAGTTAAAACAAAACCCCCGTCCCTCCAAGTCTCCGGGAACGAGATTTCTCAACCCTCTGGGTTCTCTCTACCACGTACGTCGCCGGCACAAACTCTATCGCCGCCGACTAGACACATGCCCCAGCATTGTCACCATCGCCGGTAGCACTCTCGTCTCTTGATTTTGTATATCCTTTGGTTTGCGATTGCTTCAATCAAGTAAAATCTTCTCTGGTGTTTTCGTTTCTTCTTTCATGCTTCACGTTTGTTATATATCTAATTAACTGCTAGAGATGGATAATGGATTAATCAATTGATCCCTATCCTGAAAGACGATGTGATCGATATGCAATGTGATGGATATATATCGAGCGGATTTTGTGTTTTTTTGGTTTTGATCTATTAACAATTGAAGAAGGCTTCAGCTTGTCAAGTAGCATTAGGTGCTTGTCTTCCTTAACAAGTCCACCTTTCATTTTAGCAAATCAGTTATCGAATTGATCGATAACAATTGCTCGTATGATCATTTACTGGTACGATTCTGTTTGATAGAGATAGGTGATATTGTTCACTTTGTATATATATATATATATATATATATATATATATATATATATATATATATATATATATATATATATATATATATATATATATATTACAGTTATAAACTTTACTATTCTATTGTTCAAATGGTTTGGTTGTGAAAATTTCCCTCACCACGGTTAGGACACAGTTGACCTAAAGCAGGATGGTTCTAATTGGATGAATAGGAATGGGTTATGAGGTGCTTTATAATGTTTGGTATTTTTAGTGTAGAAAACTTTGATTTCCATTTACATTGTTGTTCTTTTATGAAGGTGGTATTTTCAGGTTTACTGTAAATCTAAAGATACATATATCTTGATGAAGGCTTATTAAAGTGTTGTGCTACTTTTCAATTTTGTAGCTATAGAGCAGTAGCAATATGTGGCTTTGTAATTATGATTAAACTTGGATTTTGTTCTTATTTAATTCATTAAACCCTAATTAAGACCCTTGATTTTGGGTTTAATATATATGTGAGGTTAATTTTGTTTAAAAAATGTTGTTTTCCTATGATGGTATTAGAGCAGGTGAATAATAGTAGATAGATGCCCATTGGATCAAAGTATGGCCTTACAATCAATTGTAAGTGATTAACAAGAAATGTCATTTCTGGAAGTTCTTGCAGCAAAGAAAGAGGTTTAGAAGATGCTAAGCTAGAAGTTAGAATCAAGTATAGTAGCAATGATTAATGTCTTATCATTGATTCTTCTGATTAAAAATTACTAAAGATAAATAGGATTAGGATCTAAAATAAGTGGAAGTTCATTTTCCTTTAATTTGGTTAACTTTTTCTATGAGGTCATGCATTATACCCTATCTGTAAATTTCCCTTACCCAATGCCACATTAGCGCCACATCATTCTTCTTTCTCTTACCCAAATTAAGTGTTATACCTTCCCTTCAAACTATCCCCATTTTTTTTTTTATATTGATAAATAAATTATGTGTAAAGATGTGATTGGTTGAGGGGGGGTTGGGGGTGAGATGCTTCCTTTTCTCGATCCAGTCCCAGAACCCGCTTAAGCTACTCGATCTTCCTACCCAAAGTCACGTTTTGGTGTTCCTGGGCATACCTGAGCTCACCCGAAGGTAGCGGGTCTGGTACAACAAGGGGCTTGAGGGCGATGAAACTATTTTTTCTTATGCGAGTTTTTTATATATATCATCTCTTATCTAAAAAACTTGTGGTTAAACTTTTCACTTGTTTTGAATTTATATGCATTTTTATTATAAATTGATATTATTCGAGTCCATATTAGTCCTTGCAATTTATATTTGTCCTAACACACGTACATTTATTAATGTTATTATAGATCCAAGAAAAAAAGACAAACGATAAATAGCTTTTAAGTGGATGTTCTTTCTAGAGATATGTATTCTTCCCTTAGACGAAGTAACACTTATGTTTTTTTGTTCATATTTATGGGGAATGTTGGTGTTAGATTTGATTTAAGAGGGCCATCACTTTTCTTTTACCAAGAGTTTAGTTATATAGCTCTTGTATTACATTTTTTCAATTCCTCTGTTTTTTTTATCATATTCTTCCCCTACACGAATTAACATTTAGGTTTGTTCAATCATATTTATCATGTTGATGTCTGAGTTACATCTCAAAAAGTACTCCAGCAGATATTAGGCGTCATTTCTTCAATTCCTCTGCTTTTTGCCAATCGAGTAAGTATTTTTTAATTCCTAAACATGTAAAGTGTTTGATAGTTTGATTTGTTCATCATTTTTAAAATTTAAACATACATCGTAGCTAATTCATATACTGATTCCTCCTGGCTTTCTAATAGGAATTATCACCTCTATCATATCAGGACGGTTTGAATTTTCTGCTAAGAACATAACGGGTCGGATAGCAATTCAAAATGGGGTCGTGTGATAATGGGGTCGTGTGATAATGGGGTTGTGTTGTAACTGACTTAGGATAAAACATGTCACTAGAAAATAATATTGAAATTGAAAGATTGATGTTAATTGTATAGTAGTAAAAGTTATTTCTATTCATTAAAAGCCATTTGCAATTAAATGTTTGTATCAACTTAAACGTTTTTTTTTTCTTTCTTTGCAGGTTACACGGGTTATAACACCTAGAGTATTGAAGACACAATCACCTCAATATATTGCCTCTTTACTATGAAGTTGATTTAGAATCTCTAGAAATTATGTTCTAACTACTAATTAGATTTTATATTAGATAGCATTTGTTTATACACATCTAAATATAAAGTTAGTAATAATGAGCAATTTCATTTACCACTTTACCTTATGTAAGATTTTAGAAGTTTGCTTTTTATATATAATTATAGTTGCAACAATTAAATATTATTGTTTGTAGTAAGGAAGCAAATGAATCAAAGTTGATTCTTTAAAGGATTTAGTGGCTGAAATAAAATATGTTTTCTAATGAAACAAAGCGTAGGTAGGTATGAGCATGACTGAAAGTGAACATCCAATGCTGCGGAAACTTTTGGTCTTTACAACTTCAGTGCCTTTAGTTACGGAAGTTAAATGTCATAATAGACCTTTAGCTATTGCTTTGCTACTGATGCTTTTTTCTTCCTTGAGAGTTGAGAGGGAGCCAAATCATCTATAGTGACGGAAAATAGACTTTTAGTGACGAATTTTTTCAGTGCGTAAATAGCTTACGTTTTGTAGTGAATGGGAGCATGTGGAATTCATTCAGGAGATACATATGGGAGCATGTGGAATTCACTTGGCAGCACGCACGGTAGTAGCAAAGGTGATGAATTTGGGGTACTATTGGCCTACCATGTATAGGGATGCTGAAGGCGAGATTAGAAAGTATGAAGAATGCCAGATACATTCCCCCGTCTCTCGCCTTCCACAACAAGATTTGATCTCAGTGACATCCGCTTCGCCGTTTTCTAAATGGGGCATAGATATAGTTGGGCCGTTCCCTGAGGCACCAGGTAAAGTGAAATTCTTGGTGGTGGCAATCGATTACTTCACCAAATAGGTAGAAGCGAAACCATTGGCAACTATCTCAGGGAAGCATATGATCAACTTTGTTTGGGATTTCTGTAACACCCCGAAATGGGGCCTAGTTGTAAACTGTAGTACATGTAGCCTTAACAGTTGTACGTTGACATTAACTGGTGTTTTGTTGCTAAATGTAGTATATATGTTGCTAAATGGTGTCCTAAATGTTAATTGGTGTTTTAAACATGAATTGGTGCTAATTGGTGTTAAATGGTGCTAACTGGTGTAAAATGTGAATAAAAATGTAGTAATATAAAAAGTGTCATAAGTTGACCGTGTTGACAAATAGTTGAACGGTTTTGGATAATGGTTCCAAAAATATCTCCATTAGTTGAAACGGATAACCCTAAGTTGTGTTTTAAGTTGAATAGGAGAACAAAATACCCGTGTGGGGTATTTGTGAGTCACAAAGGCGGTTTGGCCTTTTATGACTTCTCTGGAAGTCCAATTCACACACTACATACACACATACATACGTAAAAACACACACCTATAGCTCTTGTTGATTTGAAGAGGAAAAATCGAGTTAGATCAAGATTGTAAGCTGAAGTTGAGTTGTAATCTGTTCCTACAGCTGGTGTCCATCTCCTTCTTGTAATTTTTCATCCAAAAACCTAGTTCTTGGGTTGTTGTAGTGAAAGGGTTCAAATTGAAGTATTTAGATGTGTTTTTGTGTTGTTCTTATGTCCAAATCATGATAGTTAGTTCATATGTATGTTAGATATGTTGTATAAACACTTGAATGTGGATTCAAGTTGGATTTTGAGTCAAAAACGCGAGAAACGACTGTTGTTTATGAACAGAGCAAGAACCCACTGTAATAGGGGTCCTTGCGATCGCATGGATGGTCCTTGCGATCGCATAGTTATCCTTTGTGGTCGCATGCATGTATTTTGTACTTTGCGATCGCATGCATGGGTCATGCGATCGTAAGGAGGTCGTTGTCGTGGTTTACCGTCTAAGGACGAAGAAATGATACTTGCGGTCGTAAGTATGTAACTTGCGATCGTAAGCCCCCAAGATACCACCCTTGCGGTCGCATGGCTGTGTCCTTGCGGTCGCAAGCTGGGGTGGGTTGGGTAGGACCCTTGCGGTCGCAAGTAAAACCCTTTAGGTCGCAAGGAGGGTGTTTAAGTGACCCTTGTGGTCGCATGTAAGACCCTTGTGGTCGCAAGCAGGGGTTTCATGTTGACAGCCTTGTAGCCTTGTAATTTGGGTGGTGTTAAGTGTTGTTAATTGGTGTCTAAGCCTGAACCTAATGTCTTAGGTGACTCGGACGATTTTGTGTGCTCTTGGGATTCTCGCATTCATATCTGCCTCCTGTAATCTCGAGGTGAGTACCGGTTTCCCATGAGTCTCAGTAGGTAAGTTATCTGTGGTACTTGTTGGCATGTGATTGGTGTGTTGATACGTGAAAATGGAGGTATGTTATGATAGAGTTGTACAAGCATGCTTATTATTGATATGAAAGATATTGTTGTGATTATATGCGCGCATGAACTGGATCCTTATTGGATCAGCTATTTGTCTATGAAGTTATCTCCGGACACTGAACTGGAGAACACGGAGGTCAGTCAGGTAGACGGGTGTTAGTATCTGGCTGGGTTCCCAGGCTCCTTAGGGACTACGGATTGGGGAACTAACGGTACTCAAGTAGTATACACTTGGGTAGGGCTCTGCAGGCCGCCGTTCCTCTATGGGACTGGGTTCCTTGATAGATTGGAACCAGCATGAAAGATATGATGTACCACGTGGACTGTTGTTGGGTTGTTGAGCGGGGTTTGCTCCCCTGCAATATACGACTCCTGCTGACACGTTTGGCTCGCCGCAATATGATAGGATAGGCTTGTGTGCTGTTCTGATACATGATAGCCTGCTTATTGATGCTTATGTGTAATTGGTGCTCACTAGCTAGTTGTAGCTAACGGTGCAAGATTTATCTTTTTCGCAGGTTGATGCTAGATGCCTGGTGAGGCGGGACGGGTGGTAGTTTTTGTTGTAAATACTTTTGGGGAACACGTTGTTATATGTATGGATCCGATGGTCGGAAAACTTGTGGTAACGCTTGTAGATAACAAACTTGGCTTGACTTTTGATGTACTTAATTAGCCGAGTCAAACAACGTTGCTTTTGTAATTGGTGTTTATTTCCGCTGCACGCTTTTGATAATCATTGTTTAAAAAGTTTAAATTAACTCTAATTTTAAGCTCGTTAAGGGTGGCGTTACAATTTCATCGTATGTAGATTTGGGATTCCTCACACCATAGTAAGCGACAATGGGAAGCAGTTCGCCGACAACCCTTTCAAAGAATGGTGTGAGGGATTAAACATCAAGCCAAGTTTCACCTCAGTTGCTCACCCTCAAGCGAATGGACAGGTGGAAGTCACGAACAAAGAAATAGTAATGGGGATCAAGAAACGATTGGGACGAAGTAGAGCCAGAGGATGGGTCGATGAAATACCTAATGTCCTTTGGGCACACAGAACTACACCGAAAAGGAGTACCGGGGAAACTCCCTTCAGTCTTACCTATGGGACTGAAGCATTATTACCGGCTGAGATTAGTGTGTCCACTTATCGAGTGAATAACTTCGAAGAGGAATCCAATGAAAGCGAGCTAAGAATGAACTTAAACCTATTGGAAGAAAGAAGGGAGGTCTCTTCCATTAGGCAGGCTCATTATAAACAAAAAGTCGAACAATATTACAACAAGAGGGTCAAAAAGTCCTCATTCAGTCCAGGTGAGTATGTTTTCAGGAAAAATGAGGCGAGCAGGGCTGAAGATTAAGGAAAGCTTGGACCCACTTGGGAAGGCCCTTACCAGGTGGCAGAAGCAAACGAAAACGGATCATATAAGCTAAGAACAATGGGTGGAAAAGACATTTTGAGAACCTGGCACATATCGAATCTAAGGAAATGTTATATGTAAACGCACTTAAGTTTACATACTTTGCAGCATTATTATGTAAGGCTTACTGAGCCATATTTACTAAAAATTAATAGCACCATGGATTCTTTTGCTGTCATATCATTATGCCTGTACCCAGTTAACACTTATTTGTGAATCATTGGAAAATTTGTACTTGTTAACACTTAAGAGTTACACTTACCGACTCTTAAGACACACGTAAATTGTTGAGTCACGCTACTCGACTCATAACTGGTGTTACACTAAAACAAGAGTTGCATTTATTAACTCATAAAGAGGAGAGTCGCTCCCTCTGTAAAACATTGTCACACTACGGCAATATATAAATCAATGCTATAAAGAAAACAAGTAAGGCACCATGGGTTAATCATCATGATTGTTCATAAAAACTTTCATCCACTTACAAGGTTTAGTGAAATATTAAATCAAAAAGTTACAAACCAAGAAATCTTCAAGGCTCAATGGCCAAAATATCATCTACATCCATATCCGATGAGGAAGCGATCTTATCCACGTAAGGGAGACTCATGTCATCCAAGCCAGTCAATGCTTGCTCATGCTCTGAGAAAGGACCGTTGTCATAATAAGAGATAGACTCGATGGGAACCTCTCCAAATACTCCATCATCATAAAGTCTCTTGAGAGCACTTTGAAATCCTTTCCCATGCTAGAGTCGATGACCTTTCTGAAGGGTTCTATAAAGTCCGAACACCCTTTCACTTTCGACACCACCTGGGGAATAACCTCCTCAAAAATTCTTCTCCTGATATTCTTCTCCTTTTCGACTTCCATCTTCAAGGCTTCAAGTTGTTCCTTTAACATATAATTTTTTTCCTTCTTTTCTTCCAACCCCTTTTGTAAAATAGCTTTAGACTTAACATTCTCAAATTCTAACTTTTTATATCTTTCCTTCTTGAACTTCAAGTAGTCACTCATAAACTCAACGTCACCTACAGCCTTCTTACATGAACTTAACTCGGATTCAAGAGACTTTATCTTAATAAGCTTGGTCCTATTCACTGTATGTAGATCACGAACTTGCACATGTAACTTTATTACTTCTTCTTCTGGTTTTCTCTTGTATTCGTCATGCCCAATAGCAGCGATAGCCTCAAGACACACCCTCACGTCAGTCTCGTACTGAGTAACACGGTTAATTAGTTCTTGACCAGCAGCTAATGAACAAATCAACGATTAAGAATAATTGTCAACCAGTTTAGAATTGGGACTTTGGGAAAAAATGTCCTGAATCCCGGGAGGTAAAGAGCGCAACATAAACCCCATCCTTTCACTAACAGTGTTAATGACGCTACCCCGGGTAATAGACCAATCGGGAACATAAATGGTGGAAGAGTCATCAACTACTTGAGAAGGCCTAGCCTTCTCATAAAGCCCCAAACCCTGAAGCTTCTCAGTAATCATAGAAAGGGAACCCTCTACTACATGCAATCCAGGGGTACGTCGGGACTCAAAGGTCTTACCCTTGTCACTGGAGACAGATGGATGAGCGGGTAATGGTATTTCTTTTTCTTTCACAGAATCGTCTGTCTCTGGAAGATGGTTATGAGATGAGGGAGAAAGGTCTTCTAGTATCTGCAAAAAAGTTTCATGACAATTACTCCCATGCTCATTAAATGAACTTTCAGCAAAGAAGAATTCCTGAGGAGAATGTTGAATTTGTATAATCACCTTCTCCACCGAGTCAAAGGGATTAGGTGAGTCGAAGAAACCCGGTGATTCTGCTTGGAGAGAAGAGTCACAGCCATTGGAGATTTTCTTTTTGGAAGTGGTAGTTTTCTTCGCAGTAGGTTCAGAATTTGTAGGTAAAGAACCTCTTTTCCTAGTTGTCAAATCCCCTGAGCCTAACACATCAGCTTTTGCATTCTCGGCAATTTCTGAATCTGAAAGGGATGCCCTAGGAACCACAAATTTTCTTGAAGAACCGGATGACTCGGATGGTAAAAAACTTGAACTTAAGAGCCGGGTCGAAAGGACCTGAACAAAGTTTGCTCCAACTCATTCCTACAAAAAAGGGGGCGTTAGTAGTAAAATAAGAAAATCACACAAAGACTTTGTTGGTCTTGATTTGTTTACACTCCATCAGCGCTGAAGTATTCAAAAAAGATTTCAGCAAAAGAAGATTTCTGAAGATTTACCTCTCGTCTCAAATAAGGTTCATCTGAAGGGCTGAAAGTTTCATCACTGAAACTTTCAGTCGATATCTATTGAAGTTTATCTTCAGCAGATGGTCCCCTCGGTGACGTCATCAGCTGTCCCTTTCAAGATGGTTATGCATGAGGAAATCTGTTACTTATCAATCTATAAGATTGTGACGTGTGTCACTAGTTCAACGGCTAGGATTGATAAGGGAAATGTATAAATACTCTTCTCTTAATAGAGAAAAGTGGGCTTGCGAATTCTGTCTGTTCAGATATTGTAAGAGCTTTGTGCGTCTGTATTCTCTCAAGTCTGTCCTTGAGTGTTGGTTGAATTTAAGAAGTCTGTTCTTCTTAAATTCTAGTCTGTAAAGTTCGTTATATCAATATTAACAAACTTTAGACATTTCTTACTGTTTTTATAATTACTATTTCCGCACTTAATATTTCCTTAAGTTAGTATTATTCATAATTTTGGGAACAACAGACTTATATTTAAATACTACTCACTTTCATCATGAGGAAATGGAACTGGAGTCTTTCCGGGCTTTACTCCGATCTTACTTATCCCACAATATACGAGCATTGGTTCTGGAAGACATTTTCTAAGATCCACCCTAATATTTTCTGATATATACTTGAACAAATCTACGTCATACTCCTCCCTTTTGGGGATATGATTACTCTTAAGCACTTTGCTTTTATCCTTATGGCATGAAAGGGACAAAGCACCACTATACACTTTATTCCTACTGAGGAAAAGAAATTGGGTATGCCATCTTTTTAAAGAGTCTCGTGTGGAGACTATTTCCGGTACTTTGGGTCTCCGTTCTATTGTATACCACCCTCCTTTTACAGGACCCACCCGAAAAAAACGCCTAAACAAACCAAGAGATGGAAATTGATCAAGGCATTTGCTGATCACCTCAAAAGCTATGATCTTGCACATGCCTTGAGGAGACATGAGGGATATGCATATACCATAGAAACATAATATATACCTCCTTCACAAAATCTGAAAGTGGAAGCCTAAGCCCAGCAACTTCAAAAAATTTAGTATAAAAGGCAATAACTTTGCCATTGGGAAAGACGCTAATAGTGTCATGTTTGTCGGGCATAATAGGAAGGAATTCTTCCAAACGGTAGTCCTTCACACATTTCTCAAACTGGCCTACAGATAGTCCGCTAGTAACAGTATTCACACTAATAGTATCCCCACTATTATCAGCCATTTAGCGTACAAGAGGAAAACACACTAAACCCAATTTGTTTCACCCACAACTCTTTTCTCACCCAAATAATCAACAGATATCAGTTACCTACATATGAAAGACAATTCTCTATGAGCATAAATACCCAAAGATAGTTATTTTCTAAAGGTGATTTCAATAATAAAAGTTTTAACA
The DNA here is from genome assembly GCA_947179395.2 of Pulicaria dysenterica. Taxonomy (NCBI): domain Eukaryota; kingdom Viridiplantae; phylum Streptophyta; class Magnoliopsida; order Asterales; family Asteraceae; genus Pulicaria; species Pulicaria dysenterica. The sequence goes on along the minus strand of OX359290.1, from coordinate 98,016,250 downwards.
GCGATTGTATACGATTAATAGGCAGCTCACGAATTAATAGCATTGCTTTAAACCACATATCAATGATAACAAAATTAATAGAAGATAGAGAAGAATTAGGAAAATACCTGCGGAGGAGATTTTGAAACCCGTGTGAGAACTCTCGTGGAAAGCTACACGCTGCCGGCGAACCAAGATTTCAAGTCAGCAACGACACCAGCGAACGAAGATCGTTCTTGGGAGAAGAACTCGAATTTGACAGTCGGACGATGGAAATAAGTGGCGACGGCGGCCTAGCAGCGATGGCGGCCTAGCAGCGGCGGCGGTGGATGCGTCGCGGTAGCGATGTGAACCGGTGACGGTGGTCTCGGAACGTGGTGGGTCACCGAGCAGCCAAGGGCAGCGAAGGCCGTACAGCGGCAACGAGGGGGACCGATGGCTGATGCTACACAGCGATTGTGAAAAGAAACAGCGAAAATTTGAAATGTAGAGGAAGGAAGCCAAGGATTCACGTTAAGCCCACGGTGAAACTAAACAATCGGGAGTATTTTCTGCAAAGTGGAGGAATTCAAATGTAAAACCTAGTCTGTGATGGGCCTTAGGGGTTTAAGCCCGTTACTACTATTTTAGAAGTCCAATAACATTTTTTACTTTGAAAGAAAAAAGGAAAAAATATCATTCGACTGGAGACTTGTTAGTATATCACCACTTTCATCCAGTCAATATATCATATGGCCGGTCAAAGCACCATTCTCCCGGCCATCCTTATGTCACCCGGACCCAACCATCCGGTCACCACACTCATCACCCGGATTCAATCACCCGGCCATCCTTGTGTCACCCGGACCCAACCATCCGGCCACTACTCGTATCACTCGGACCAGGTAGAGAATAAGTTGCTGATTATAGTTAAATTATGGATGGAGTAGAACCTGTCACTTTTATTAAGTATCTTGATGGAAGGGTTCACACTAAATCCGTTTATACACGTGTCCATATACTATTCGTTAATACCCTAACAGAATACAACGTCTAACAAATCAATGGGGACCACTTAATTCCCTTTATATACAAATCGTCGTCATCCTCAGAAGGTAAGCAATCGATACCCTGTTATTCACCTGCACTCTTCTCTGAACTTAAAACCCTACATTACTTTCTCAAATGATGACGTCCATTATTGACTTGATCGTCGGAGGGGTTTCCCTCAGGGACTCCCCCTGAGGCCCCGTTTTCCTGTTTTGTAGAGCTTGAATCACGCAAAGATTGATTGAAGAATTGAGGAAGAAGACATTCAGATTTGTAGTGAAGAAGAAGACCTTCACGTACAAACAGTTTACATGTAACGCGAATCTAAACCGATTTAAGAATTGAACGATGACGTTTTTAACAGTTTTTTTAGTTGTGTTTTGACCGCTAACATTTGGTACGTGTTAAGTTGGATATTTCTTTATGGGTCAAAATAGAGTTATATTAAAACGGGTTGGTTGACCAATTGACCCTTCCTATTCATAATATTGATACAGTTATATATATATATATATATATATATATATATATATATATATATATATATATATATATATATATATAGAGAGAGAGAGAGAGAGAGAGAATGGATCAATATAGATCCCTCCTTAAACAAATATACCAAAGTCCCAATCTTAGCCATTAGATTAATCAAATCAATGGTCAAGATCTATAATGGTATGATTGTAATTAAGTAAACAATTATAAGATTTAATTATAGAAGGAAGGGTATTATGGTAAAATAGGAATTGAATCCCAAAGTCCAAACTCACGCACATCCTACAGCCATTCCAAATTCAGTTTTTTTTATTTTTTTTTACCCCTTAAATTTTTAAATGATCATAACTACTTCAATTTTTTGAGTTTGAGCAAAAAAATTATACCAATCTTCTCATTTTTTTAATGCTCTTTCAAACGAGACCACTCTTCCTATATTTCTGGAAAAAAAAAATTTTGACGAAAATGATGAAAATGATATGAATGACGAAAATAATCATTTTCGGCTGTTGAAAGAGAGTAACACCTACCAGTTTAATCATTTTGGTCCATCACCTTCATACCCATAACACCTAACAGTTTTCATCTTTTTCGGACCTCTGTTCACCTTTTTTTTTTTACGAAAATGATGAAAGCAGGTGACGAAAATGATATGAAAATGACAAATTGTTATCATTTTCGTCACCTGCTTTTTACGTGACATACAGGTGACGAAAATGATATACAGGTGACGAAAATGATAGGGTGAGGTGACGAAAATGATACAGGTGACGAAAATGATAAGGTGAGGTGATGAAAATGAAAGCAGGTGACAAAAATGATATACAGGTGACGAAAATGATAGGGTGAGGTGACGAAAATGATATACAGGTGACGAAAATGATATGGTGAGGTGACGAAAATGATAACAGTTTTTATCATTTTTACATGACATACAGGTGACGAAAATGATATGAAAATGACGATTTTTTATCATTTTCGTGCCCCCTTATGTCATGTAAAAGCATTTGACGAAAATAATATGAAAATGACGAATTTTTATCATTTTCGTCACCTGCTTTTACGTGACATACAGGGAGGCACGGAAATGATGAAAATGACGATTTTTTTATCATTTTCGTGCCCCCTGTATGTCATGTAAAGGCAGGTGACGAAAATGATATGAAAATGACGAATTTTTATCATTTTCGTCACCTGCTTTTACGTGACATACAGGGGGAACGAAAATGACGAAAATGACGAATTTTTATCATTTTCGTCACCTGCTTTTACGTGACATACAGGGGGTACGAAAATGATGAAAATGACGATTTTTTCATCATTTTCGTGCCCCCCTTATATGTCATGTAAAAGCAGGTGACGAAAATGATATGAAAATGACGAATTTTTATCATTTTCGTCACTTGCTGTTACGTGACATACAGGGGGCCACGAAAATGATGAAAACTGTTAGGTGTTATAGGTATGAAGGTGATGGACGAAAATGCTTAAACTGGTAGGTGTTACTCTCTTCCAACAGCCGAAAATGATTATTTTCGTCATTCATATCATTTTCGTCACCTGTATCATTTTCGTCACCTGCATCATTTTCGTCACCTCACCCTATCATTTTCGTCACCTGTATATCATCTTCGTTACCTGTATGTCACGTAAAAGCAGGTGACGAAAATGATAAAAATTTGTCATTTTCATATCATTTTCGTCACCTGCTTTCATCATTTTCGTAAAAAAAAAGGTGAATAGAGGTCCGAAAATGATGAAAACTGTTAGGTGTTATGGGTATGAAGGTGATGGACGAAAATGATTAAACTGGTAGGTGTTACTCTCTTTCAACAGCCGAAAATGATTATTTTCGTCATTCATATAATTTTCGTCATTTTCGTCAAAAAAAAAAATTTCCAGAAATATAGGAAGAGTGGTCTCGTTTGAAAGAGCATTAAAAAATGAGAAGATTGGTATAATTTTTTTGCTCAAAATCAAAAATTTGAAGTAGTTATGATCATTTAAAGATTTAAGAGGTAAAAAAAACTGAATTTGAATTTGAGCTGTAGGATGCGAGGGTTTTTTTTTTTAAATTGTTTCAATTCCTATTTTGCCATTTTAAATGAGTGGCTGAGATTGGGACTTTGGTATCTATGTTTAAGGGGGGTCTTTGTTGAACCTCACCCTATATATATATATATATATATATATATATATATATATATATATATATATATATATATATATATATATATATATATATATATATATATGGCTTGAAATTACGTTTTATATTTGTAGGTGCAAAGATTAACGTAGTACGATTAAAAAACTAAAACGGATGATAATTCCTTTATTTTGATTATTAAAGGTTTTAAATAAATACGAAACTTAATTATGTTTCATGCATGAAGCTTACATGAACCAATGCAAATAAGTCTTTCAGAAACATAATTCTAACCCACTTGCAAACGATGCAAAATAGCTAGAGTTGATACAATTATTTAATATAATCCGAAGATTAATTAGTTGCAAACGATGCAAAAAAGCTAGAGTTGATACAATTATTTAATATAATCTCAGTTACTAAATATATATAATGGTCCAAGCATAGCAAACATTACACAAGAAAACTTACGTGAACATTAGGCCGGCCGGCCATTACTAATAAATAAAGGGGAAAATGGCACGCCTATTACGCGGGTAATTGTCCAACTTATTCATGTACCATCTATGTGTTATGGTTGCTGCAATCCAAAGATTTGCCACCTGCGCATGCATGCGTGACAGTACAAGTAAGGTGCAGTAACCACAATGTGAAATCTCGACCACCAGTGGCCACCAGAAGTCCTCCATATATTTGACCTTCATGATCAATTATATATAGATAGAATAAATACACAAATATTTCTTTTCAAGTACTGAACTGATCAGTTGGCAATTAGTATATATATATACTGAAAAACTATCATTAATCATCCCTCTTACATTTTGTACTTTAATTTACCTTTTATTTGATCTCATATATATATATATATATATATATATATATATATATATATATATATAGAAAAAAGTTCATGCGAGAACCGTTGTTAGCGCGAGAACCGCGAGAACCAATCTAAGCCGTCCAATTCCCCCTCCTTCAATGTCATTGCCCACCCATGAATTCCTCACATACACCCTGCCACACTCTATCCCTTCAAGCTCTCCATCCATGATACTTCCCATATTCAAGGAACGACTGAGATTGGTTCTCGCGGTTCTCGCACTAACAACGGTTCTCGCATGAATTCTCCCCTATATATATATATATATATGTGTGTGTGTGTGTGTGTGTGTGTATGCTGATCTATTCAAAAAAAATATTGGTAAATAATTTTCTTAATTTAACGTAACATCCTGGGTAATATTTCAAAGTTTTATCATCTTCGAAAATTAATGATCGAGAAATTCCCAAACAAAGAGAGCGGACTTTCTTGCACAGGTTTAAGGTGAGACGGATTTCATAAATAAGCTTCATTGACTTAACATCTTAATTGCTCTCGGACCGTACGACATGTTGGAAGTTAGAAATAGAAGGAATCATAGCGATCGATGGAGATATTTCATAGATCCAATAAGCTTCAATTCATTGACTTAACAGCTAGCTTCTTTGCCCACTACTGTTGACAAGCACGCTGGTCTCATATTTTGATGCATACTTGAATTATACTCTATATTGTATCTTTGAATAGGGTTAAAAAAATTTAATGGTGTGCTTAGATATAACTTATCATGTTTTCTTAATTGATGGACATAACGTACAAAACTTACTTGATGAATAGAGAGACTTACAATTTCTGCGGTATAGTGTGGAGATGAGACGTATTCGAACCAATCGCCATATGGGATGACATATTCATCTTGCTTCCCGGATTTTGTTCGCAAGGAACCCTAATTAATTATTACATAATTCATTCATTATTAGGTTCAAAACAACATATATCTAATTTGAGAAAACCATTTTTTATTATAATTATAATAACTTAATGGCTAAGAATTTTGAGAGCTATTATGATGAGTATTTTAAGAAAATTAAGTCAATCGAATAAACCTCCATTCACCTGGACAAAATTCATGGTTGCGTAAATATGTAAATGACCAAAATATCCTTATTAATTAGCATTAATGATAGTTATGTACATAAGGTACTCGTAATAAGAACGATTTGATAAGAATTCTATAACATTTATTTTATCATAACAACTGGGCTAGTTAACGCGCTTTCTACATAAACATAAGACATAATTAAGATCGTGGTGATCGACTTACGAGAATTTGGTGACAACGAAGCTGATGTACCCAACCCCATGAGAAAATAGCCGCACCTATCCACGTAGACCAACGTAGTCTTATCAAAGGAGATACAAACATCCATATATCTATGTTAGGCTCAAGCCTTGACATGGGATCATTTTCTTTCACAGTGAATTCCACATACATATTCTTCAAGAACTCCAACACTTCAGGTACAAAATTGCAACATAGAGACAACGGAGTTGCTATATAGTAGCTGCATGTTTTAACAAAAAGATCTTAACTTAATCAGCAAACAACATTAAAAAAATGTACCATAATCAAAGATAATACATGCAATCCTCCGCATAGATTCCAGTTTTCAAAAAATCTATCTATAATAATTTCAAATAATTAAGATTATGTGCATCCAACCCGCTGACAGCAAAGACGATTTTAAAGCTAACTAAAGAGGGACCCCATTATTTTTAAAAAATTACTAGTAAGTTAGGCTTCGGATTTTAGTTGTACACCACAAAATTAAAAATTGGAACCCACTAAATATAGAGTTATTAATTAATGAAACTAACTATCAACCCAAAATTTTCAGTATAACCTATCCTTGGTTTATGATTTTATGTAATAATCTCTCTAAATTTTTACATTTTATATGTTATTAAATTTTTTTATAGCTAGTAACTAGTAAGCTTGTAGAGTTTTCTTTTTATGATTTTAATTGTTTTTAATTGGCTAGTTATAAACTTATAATAACATCGACGTAATTATAGACTAGCGATTATTGGTGTTAAGCTTGCAATGTCATTATTTCATCAGATAATTTTGATGGTAAGCACTTGAAAGTTCAAGTTATCTTTAAATGAATAAGTGAAGTTTATGTTTGTGACTTAGTGAGTTTTTTATTTATTATGTATTGAAAAGTATTTGCAACTATGAAAAGTTGTTATAATATATAAATCACGTTAACAATTTTGATAGTAATTATATATGTTTGAAGTCTCAATATCTATTAAGTACCTAATTTACAAGAAAAAAAGTATAAAACTGACCCACTAACCAATTCAAATAATAAGCTTATGATACAACGTTAATGAATCGGACCCCGGCAGAACTATATTCTAGATCTGTCACTGGTTGGTAGAAAGCTGGATGGTGCATAAGAGTAATACACACCATCGCCCCCACCCCCTATCACCCCTCCAGCTACTTCTGGCTCATGCTAGAATAATTTTTTTTAACTATATATATAACTATATATATATATATATATATATATGTGTGTGTGTGTGTGTGTGTGTGTGTGTACACTTGTGTGTGGGGGGTGGGGGGGTTAAGGGGGATGGATATGGTGTTATAGTGATAGGAGTGGGATGAAAGTGGATGAAAAGAAAATATTATGTGACGCTAACATGACTATAAGAATGAGGAGGTGGATGCACATGGTCTAAGAGGGATTAGGTCCCTAGTCCTAGAGCTAAGGATGACAATTATTGACTTCACACTATAAAGATATTGAACACTTTCTGGACTATTCTTGAACCATTTGATAAGAAATTTGTTTACATTTATTTATTTAATAAACAAACAAACATGAATAGAATTTTTTGTCCATTTAGTTAAGTGAACCATTTCAATGAGCAATGTTGCAAATATCACTTTATTTTGAGTCTACAAGTTCACTTTATCTCAATTTTATCTATTTACAGCTTAATATAAATTCATTTCTAACTGTTTATCTCAATTTTTAGGTTTTAGTTTTATAAGTTGCATGTAGTGTATCTGAAGTTGGTTGTTTATCTCGATTTTCAGGTTTGCTAATATGTTTTTGCTTTGAGTTTTGATTTGTTTCAACTTTGGCTTTAAAGTTTAAACATTTGACAGACATTTTAGTTGTATCAATTACAATGTATATAGCTTGAATTAGATGACACGCATCTTGATGTTTTTAATATAACTTCAATCTAATTTAATATCATAACCTTACAATGATCGTTGTATATATTCAAATCTTGATGGTTAGTTCTAGACATGGGCCCCGAGGACCGACCGGACCGGTCCAACAAAGAACGCAAGAGTCAAGCCGGTCCAAGACCGAAAGTGAGAGAAACGGTCCGAACCGGTCCAAGACCGGTCCAGAACCCGAACCGGTCCAAACCGGTCCAAGACCGGTCCAGGACCGAACCGGTCCAAACGCGGTCCAAACCGGTCCAAGAGTTCAACGGGTATTTTTTGAAAAAAACCGGTCCAAACTGGTCTGAACCGGTCCAAGACCGGTCCGAACAGGTCCTAACGGCTAGTTTTTCAAAAAAAAAAAATTTACCGAAAATTTCCCTATAAATACCCCATTTTTTTAAATTAACAAGTCACTTTTTTTTTCAAACAAAAAAATGAATCGAAAACCGAAAAATTTTAAACCGAAACTAAAAAAAATCCGGAAATGTCTAAACCGAACCGGAAAATACCCGAACGAAAAACGGACCGGTCCAGGACCGAAGTCGGACCGGTCCGGACTTGGACCGGTCCGGAAGTGGTCTAGGACCGCCCGAAGACCGAATTTATCGAAATGGTCTTACGCGAAGACCAGTCCGCCGAGGACCGGACCGGCTGTGGTCCAGGACCGGTCCATGACCGATTTTGCCCATCTCTAATGGTTACAACAGAAAAGTTGTAAAACCGAACCAAAAACCGAAAACCGACTTCAAAACCGAAAATCGAACCACTCAAAAACCGAATGGTTTTGGTTTTCCAAAAACCGAAAATTTCGGTTTGGTTTCGGTTTTATGCCAAAACCGAACGAAACGGAATCATGCTCACCCCTATACATCTCTTATCAGGCCTGTTAGATTGCGATAAAGACTTCCCCTCCTGTTAGGGTTCTGAAGACCCCGAGTGATCCTATTTGATTCTTTCTTTCTTTGTTATTTATAGGAACCCTAAGATAAAGGTGATAAGATGAGACTGGTAGATGAAATGAAAAAGGAAAAACAAATAAGGCCTTATGTAGCGCTCACGGGTTGGGTTTAGGCTCGGCTGCCAGGTCATCGGGTTCATGGCCAAACACCGCTACCTTCCATCGGGTTCCCATCATTTCAGGCTACTTCCACAGATTAACCCGAGTGTTTTTTTTTTGTTTTGATTTGTTTTGTGTGTGGGTAAGGAGAGAGAAAATGTTATAGGTTGATTTGGGTTGAAGGTTGGGTGCTACTTGGATTTTAGGTTAAGTTTGGGTTGGGAAGAAAATTTGATGTGACAGCTCATGTGGTTTTGGATTGGTTTGAGTTGGAAGAAAGTGATACTCATGGTCTAACATTTTTTTATTCTAGAAATCACTTTTGTCTCAAATATTATTGGTAGAGGTTAGAAAAAGTAAGAGGACATTTTACACTTTCCAAATAAAAACAACCTTAAACATATCTCATTTCCTTCTATTTAAATTATTAGAAGTACAATTAGTGATTACCCCATCACACACCTACCACTCTCACACATCTTTCACTCTTACAAAGACAAAACGAAGTCTTTATCTCCAAATAAAGTTAAGATAGAAGAAATTAAATGATAATAAACAAATCGATGTCATATTAATTTCTAAGATTTATCTATTGATTATTTACAACTTTTAGTAATTTATAATTATAGGATTAGAAATTAAGAATCATTGAAACTAAATTAGAAAATATAACAATATTGGTTTTATAGGAATGGTTTCGAGATTTTTCTAATGATACATGTATGTAAATTAAAATATAATTTTCTTTTAAATATTTAATTAACAAGTTCTGTTGAAATATAAATGTGACACAAATATATGAAACTGAAATTTTATAAGAATTAAGCTGAGATAAAAGCAAAGCTAATTTTATAAGAAATAAGCTGAATTTATGTAGCCGATTTATCTATAATATCAATATATTTTAGGTTGTTAGTTAAGAGTAATATTTATATCGAAGCTTTCCATTTAGCTTCTCCATTTTTGTTGTTCAATATATATATATATATATATATATATATATATATTAATATATATTATAGCTAAATGAATGTGAATGTAAAGTAATTAGAAAGAAAAAAGTATGTGGAAATACGCAGTACGCTGATCGGCTGAAGGGTTCTAAAAATATTATACTTGAGCTTTTTAACGATAAAACAATAGCACACTAGCAGAATGTATTATATTATATTATATCTTCTAATAACATAAAAGACCAATCTAAATCAAATTTATTGGATGATCTTGACTTTTAATTTAATAAAATAAATAAAATTACTCAATCTTAATCATCCACTTAATCAAAATTAGAATTCTAATTTTGACTTTTCTTAGTTAAAATTAAATTAAAGTTATTAGAAGAATTGCATATATACCCTTCTTAAAAATTAAAATATCATAGCCTAATTTAAAATATCATATTTAACATAACATTTAAAAAATAATATATAACCAAATTCTCAACTTTATCAATATAAAATTTCTTATAATCATTTAAGTTCCTTTTAGTATTAAAGATCTGATATTATTGCGCTAATTGTAACAAAAATGATCAATGACTTGTACAAGAAATATAATCACGTCTCTTTGTATCATGATACCACATTTCAATCGTCAAGTCTACCATCAACCTGGTATCAACGCTTCCACTACTGGTCTGGTGTACCTTGGCGACGTTTGTCGTCGATATTTTTAAATTTTTATTTCTTGCGTGTTTTATAATTATTTAATATTTTTATTGATGTTTAAAGCTTATTATTTTTATCAAAACTCACGTGTATATCGTACGGACATCTAATCTAATTATATTATATTATGTCATATCTGAGCTTACCCATATAATTATTATTTAAGTGTTATAATTAATCTCTTTTAATTAGCTTCATTAGGCATGGTGTGTACTCCCCTTGAAGCACCTCATTCTTCGTGCCACATTAGCATAACATACCTCATGCTTCAGTCATGCTTAAACATCGGTACTATTCATGCTTAACACGCTTCAACATTTATTTATTAAAAAAATATCTTATTTCCTCTACCCTCTTTTCTCTCTTTCTCTCTCATCCTCCTCTCTCCTCTCTCCATCGGCTTTCAACTACCGAGAGAAGCATGCTTTTTGCGGTACCAAATCAAACGGGGTGGTGTTCAATGCGCAGGGGCGGACCCAGATTTTTTTTTGACCGGTAGCACCATATAATGCGAAAATAAAATTAAATAAAATTGAGCGTGTGGTTAGGGATTTTTTTCTCGGGTTTCCGGTTAATCGGGCCGGATTAACAAGGTTTCGGCTGTTGTTCTGGTATTTTAGGGCCAAAATTTAAAACGAAACACAATTTATATGAAACAATGTTAACTAAAATGCTATTTTAAAGATAAACTAAAGTATTTTTAAAGGTATAAATTGAAAGATTAAATTATTTCTTATCATTTTTTTTAAAAAGTTTCATTTTTCTTTTGATTTTGGTGGCATCACCGGTAGCACCCCGAAAATTTACCGGTAGCACCGTCTCAAAAAATCAAAAATTAACACTACGAACCGTAAAAAGACCGGTGTCCCGTGACCCCCCTCCACAACACTAAGGTCCGCCCCTGTCAATGCGGTACCAAACATCCACATAAGCATACCGAGTGGATGCATGCTACACCCACACCCCATGGTCTTAGAAAACATTGCACAACCTTTTGCCTCTCAATCCGTCTTTCTCTCGGTCATTTAAACGTAACTTCTTTTACACACACTAAACACATATTCAACTTCCCGGCTGCCACTGAAACAAGAAACATAAACGTCAAACTCGATCAAGCTCCAAGTAGGAGTGTAAACGAGACGAATCATGCTTGAGCTCAACAGGGCTCGAGCTCGACTCGAAATATAATGTTAAGCTTGAGCTCGGCTCGATAGCTGGACGAGCTTTCATACTTAAAGCTCGAGCTCGGCTCGACAGGATACATTATTAGCTCCAGCTCGGCTCGAAAAGCTCGAAATAATATAAAAAAAAAATTAAAAAAACAAAATTATTCAAAATATAGATAAAATGTGAAATTAATGGTTTTTTAGTAATTACTTACTATAAATACTAAATAGTACGTATACAAAGTAGATTTGTTTCAATAATTACTCCTTTTTATATGTTTTAATATTAGCCTATCATATATACATATTACGTATATAATTAAATATACATATACTTTATAAGGCTCGAAAAGCTCAAGCTCGACTCGTTAATATTCGAGCTCGTTTTTTGGGCTCGAACTCGAACTCGATAAAATTCGACTCAGAACAAGCCAAGCTCAAGTTCGAACTCGAATTACTTGATAAAAGCTCGACTCGTTTACACCGTAGCTCCAAGCCTCCAACAACCTAAAACCAACCAACTTCTGGCCACCTAGCTAGCTAGACCAACTTGCAGCCACTCTACATATACATACAGTAGCTAGCTAGCTCTATCTCTACATACACCATACATAGAACTAGATCGACAGACACACGATGGACACATCCACTTAGTTTATAATTCATTTACAATATTATCGGAAAAATATTGTATCGAACAATTATTTTAATTAGACTTATAGTTATTCTCATTAAAAAATTTTAAGAAAATATTATATTGATCATTTAAAAAAAATTAATGCAACGGACTTCGCAATGTGTACCATTGTATCCGCCGCCTTCAAACCGCCAACCACTATTTGTATCTGGCTTTCGCGTTTCTTCAAACCACCATTGCCGCCGCCGCATCCTTCAGATCCGCCGCATTATTAACCACCGTACCGTCGCTGCCTTCAAGGGTTTCAGATCCGCCGCCTTACACACCATATCTGTCGTCGTTTTCTTCAAGTTCTTCATCCTTTATCTGAGATTTAGGGTACTTATCTTGGGTTCAAGTTCTTCATCTAAGTGCGAGAACCACGAGAACCAATCTCAGCCGTTCCTTAGATATGGGAAGTATCATGGATGGAGAGTGTGGAGGGATAGGGTGTGGCAGGGTGCATGTGAGGAATTCATTGGTGGGCAATAACATTAAAGGAGGAGGAATTGGACGGCTTAGATTGTTTCTCGCGGTTCTCGTGCTAACAACGGTTCTCGCATGAACTATTGTCTCTCTCTCTCTCTCTCTCTCTCTCTCTCTCTCTCTATATATATATATATATATATATATATATATATATATATATATATATATATATATATATATATATATATATATATATATATATATATATATATATATATATATATATGCGCATTGCCCTTTTTTAGTAAGAAACTAAGGTGTTGTTTGTTTTTTGAAGACATAAGCTGTTAAGGTCTTAGGCCATGTCTGCGAAGGTCTTATTGGATAAGCTAAATTTTAAAAGGTCTTATGTCTGCGAAAGTCTGCGAAAAAATATTGTTTGTTTTTTTAATTTAAGAAATGTCTTATTTATTATATCTACCAATCGCCACTTCCACCACCATCACCACTACCAACTGCCACCTCCGCCAACCGCCACCGCCACCTTCGATCACCACCGCCACCGACCACCACCAACACCGCCGCCACCGACCACCACACCGTCACCACCGTCGTCGCCAACCACCACCAACCGGTGTCACCGACCACCACTACCGCCGGTGACCACCACCAACCGTTGTCCCCGACCACCGCCGACCGCCACCGCCGCCGACCACCGCCGCCGCCGCCGACCAATGCCGGCCACCGCCGCCGCCGACCACCGTTGACCGCCATAACCACCGCCGACCGCCACCACCACCGCCGCCGACCACCACCGACCGCCACCACCATAGTCGGCGGTGGCGGTCGGCGGTGGTCGGCGGCGGCGGTGGTGGTGGTCGGCGGTGATGGCGGTCGGCAGTAGTCGGCGGCGGCGGTGGTGGTGGTCGGCGGTGGTGGCGGCGGTGGTGGCAGTCGGCGGCGACGGCGGTGGCGGGCGGTCGGTGGCGGTCGGCGGTGGGCGGCGGCGGCGGTGGTGGTGGCGGTCGGCGGTGGTCGGAGGCGGTGGTGGTGGTCGGCGGCGTTTGCGGACGGTGATGGCGGTCGGTGGTGGTCGGCGGTGGTGGCGGTCGGCAATGGTCGGCGGCGGTGGCGATCGGTGGCGGCGGTCGGCGGTGGTCAGCAACGGTGGTGGTGGTTGCGGACGGCGGTGGTCGGTGGCGGTGGTGGTTGTCGGCGGCGTTTGCGGACGGTGGTGGCGGCGGCGGTCGGCGGTGGTGGCGGCGGTGGCGGTCGGCGGACGGTGGCGGTCGGCGGTGGTGGCGGCGGCGGCGGCGGTGGCGGTCGGCGGTGGTTGGCGGCAGTGGCGGGCGGTGGTGGCGGTCGGCGGCGGGCGGCGGTGGCGGGCGGTGGTGGCCGGCGGCGGTGGCAGGCGGTGGTGGCGGTCGGCGGCGGGTCGGCGGCGGTGTGTTCGGCGGCGGTGGTGGGCGGTGCTGTAGGTCGGCGGTGTTTGGGCTATCGATGTATGTGTGTAGATGGGGAAAAATAAGACCTAAGAAGCACTTTTTTTTAGCTTCTTAGGATAAGCTGAAATAAGATGTTTGCAGACCTTATGTCTACGAAAAAACAAATGATCTTATTGAAAATGTCTTTCCACACGCAGACCTTTTCTTAAAATAAGGTCTTATTTGAAAAAACAAACATGGCCTAAGACTGCGTTCACTTTTAGAAAAATCCTCCATTTTTTTAGAATTTTTTTTAAGAAAACAGAAAATCAGAAAACATTTCACTTACACAGTTTTTCAAGAGAACAGAAAACTCAGTCACCTTTCTACACTTCTTAATTTTTTCAAACTTTCATAATTTTTAAAATAATATTTTAAAGAAACACTCAAATAAACATATTTTCTATTTTATTTTGTAGAAATTAAAAACGCCAACATTTAAAAAAAAAATAAAAAACAAAAAACCAAAAAAAATTTCTCTAGCGAAACGAAGCCTAAGGTTTTATTAATATATAAGGATGTAGATACTTTTATATATGTTCGAGTTGTGTGATCATATGCATGCATGGTGGTGACTCATGCTGAGTCATGCATATTGATTAATTACCTGCAGTTACGATTTCAGGCTGCATCTAGATGACTAGCACCACGTAGCTGTGCATCATTTATTGGCTACGTACTGCAGGATGGAAGTAATAATTGGGATGAAAATGATCGAGTTATAAAACTACCTTCTTTTTCTTCTCGAGTGTTGGCTGGGTTGGATTTGCTTAATTTTGACCGTTTATTTAGAAAAAAACGCTCTCAATTCGATTTCTATATACACATAAAGTAATAACTTTTATTAATTTTAAAGCAAATTACACGGATTGTTCCTATGGTTTGTTACAAATTACATCGTTCGTCCCTAGACTTCATTTATTACACTAAGTGTCCCCAACGTTTACATTTTGTCACGTCTAAAGTCCCTAATCCACCTAAAATGACAAAAATACCCCTAACCTTTTTTTTAATTATTATTTCTTGATTTTAACTTTAAAAACTAAAAACTGTATATTACTAATGAAAAAAAAAAACAAACACCCCATCCCCTCCCCCCTCCCCCGTCGATTCCATTTCCCCTCCCCACCTCACCGCCGATTCTTCCCTCCGCCCTCTGCTCTCTTTATGCCGCCGTCACCTCCACAACCTCTGTCGGCCTCCACAGAAGCTCCATCTCAACGCCGCCGCCGTCAACCTCCGCATCTCCTTCGGCCTCCAACAAACCCTCAGCGCCAAAGAAGACAACCAGCGCCGCTGCCACCTTCCTTCTCCGTCACCACTGCCACCTTCCTTCCCCGTCGCCACAATCTCGATCCTCTCTCTCTCTCTCTCTAGAAACCATAATCGTAGAAAAAAATTGAATTGTTTTCAGATTAGGGTTTTCAGTGCTCTTGATTAGGGTTTTCATATTAGGGTTTGTTAGCTACAGATCTGGTGTGTGTGTATGTGTGGTGGTCTTGTTCTTGTGGTCTTGTTTTCAGATGATGATGGCGACGGTGGTTCCATTCTTGGTGGTCTTTACGGTGTTTGTGGTGGTGGTGGTGCCTTGACGACGGTGGTGGTGGTGGTGCCTTTACGGTGGCAGAGGGGAGCCGATAGGGAGGTGGTGGTCATGGTGGTGGTTCATCACAGGTATAAGAGATTGGGAGTGTTTGTTTGTTTTTTTATTAATTATTAATATATTGTTTTTAAATTTTAAAAGTATTTAAAATTAATTTAAAATCAAGAAAAAGAATTAAAAACGGGGTTAAGGGTATTTTAGTCATTTTCGTTGGGACAAGGATGGCATACGTGACAAATTATAAACGTTGGGACGCCTAGTGTAATAAATGAAGTCTAGGGACGAACGGTGCAATTTGTAACAAACCACATGGAGGATCTATGTAATTTGCTCTTAATTTTATTAAAAATATTAGTGTTTTATTTAATTAAAATTAAATCTTATTAACTCATTAAAGTTAATATTATAAATTAAATTTGATTTTGAATACTCAAAAGTAAAACTCTATTTCAAATTCATATTAATCTTATCTATGTTGACTTGTTTAATATAACTAAATTTTATTCTAAATTTAAAATAAGTATATTTATATAAAGTTGATTATTTGAACATAATACAAATTATATATTGTTTTATATTAATCTAAAATTAATATTAATTCCTTAATAATATTTTAATATAAATAACTAAATTACATACTCGTGTAGTTTAAAGATTGGTTATAAAAAATAAATATTAAATATTAATAAAAATTTACAAATTAATTATATAACGCGAAAATAACGAGAATTGTTTACAGACAGACCGGTGGTGGAAGCGTTGACGTAAGGAGATGAGCAGACGACGTGACAGCAAAAACGTGATATCATGATATGAAGAGACGTGATAGTATTTTTCTATATAAATCATCGATTATCATCGTTACAATTAAGGCAGTATGATCAAGTTACTACTTGATATAATTAAATGATTAAAATGATTATAACATATTTTATGATTGGTTAAATGGAGTTGTGTTCAATAAAGTGCATATAAAAACATAGTCCTGGAATTTTAATATTCAATCAAATGTGATTTAGTATACAATCACGTGCGATTGTAAAAACATCACATGTTAATTACGAAATTGTCACTCCGCACAAAATGTTAAAATTCAATCTGGACTATTGATGGAACTGGTTTAAAGGCTAAAATTAGTTCATTGAGAATATGAAAAAAGTATGGACTACATTGAATATTTCTCTAGTAAAATGTGATATTTTTAAATGTTATAACTTATAAGGGTAAATAGATATATATAAATTAGGGTAGGCAAATAAGATATTTTAATGTTTAGGAAAGAAAATCATGAAATTCATTCTACTAATTTTGATTCAAATAAAAATCAAAATTGAATCTAATTTTGACCAAAGAAAAATTGAAATTGGATAATAGATTTTTCAAAAATGGTTTGTTCAAATTTGATTAATTAAAAATTTTATCTATGTTGTGACGTGTGTCTGGTTTAATTTTATGTGTTTTACAATTTTTATCGTAAATAAATTATATATACTTCTAAAGTTGTCACCATTTACTTTTCTATGTCGGCTAATATTAATATAAAACTTTTATGAGTTATATATAAAGTTTAAGATTAGACTATTCATTCTTTTTTACAAAACAATTATATATTTAACAAGCGATTTTCACATAAATATTTATGTGTGACTCATGTGTACAGGCTTTTAAACTAGTAATGTAGTATTAGATTAAGCACCATCTTAATTAGGCTATCCATCTATTTGGTGTACCTTTCATTGAGCGGGGTTGCTGACTTGACAACCAGAACCGGCAAGAAAATAACCCCCTAGACTTGGGGATGTTCAAAACCTATTATCCGAAATTTCGGATAGTTGATTTTCGGTATCCGAATCCAAATCCAAATCCAAATCCAAAATTTCTGATATGCGAAATTTCGGATTCGATGTCGTATATCTGAAATATACGAAAATTTCAAAAACATATAAATTTTATATAAATTTTTAAGTATGTAATTACTAAATAACGATATTTTTAATCTTTAATAACTTAAAAAAAGCTCGAATATGCTTCAAAATGAAAAATACATGTATATAAAACTATATATATTTAAAAAATCAAATAAATAAGAGATAGAAAAACAAAAATTATTTTTCGGATATCAGAAACTTTTAAAAACAATATCTGAATCCGAATCCGAAAATTCTGGATATTTGGAAATTCTGGATATCCGAATTTTTCATATCGGATTTTCGGATAGTATGATCGGATACTCGGATTCAGATTCTTTTAAACACCCCTACTAGACTCACAACTTACATTTGGCCTCTCCATCCCGCCTCACACCTTAATTTCTTAATTTTCCTCTCACACACTCTCTCTCTCTCTCTCCTTGCTCACACATCGCTCTTTGTGATATAAAACAAATAAGATAAAAGATGATTATATATTTCATTAGTTGAAAGATGGAATTAAGATCGATAAAAGATGAAAGTGATGTGGTAAGAAAGACGGGCACTCCGCGTCTCTGCTAGTTGATCTTGAAGGCGTTGGGACTAGACATGGGCAAAAAGGGTCCTGGACCGGTCCTAGACCACTGCCGGTCCGGTCCGGTCCGGACCTAGTCGGTCCCTGGCCGGTCCGGTCCTCGGCGGACCGGTCTTCGCGTAAGACCATTTCGATAAATTCGGTCTTCGGGCGATCCTAGACCACTTCCGGACCGGTCCATGTCCGGACCGGTCCGACTTCGGTCCTGGACCGGTCCGTTTTTCGGTCGGGTATTTCCGGTTCGGTTTAGACATTTCCGGGTTTTTTTAGTTTCGGTTTAAAATTTTCCGGTTTTCGGTTTGTTTTTTTGTTTGAAAAAAAAGTGACTTGTAAATTTTAAAAAAATTTGCAAGTTATAAATTATAAAGTATAAACATATATAATTGCAAGTTAATAAAAACATATAAATAACATTGTGATACAATTACGAAATAAAATTACATCTTGTTGAAACTTGAATTATTTTTTTAACAAGAAAAGGGAACTCTAGTAATGAAGCTTCGGCATGGTCATCACCCCAAGTTAGAGACCCGAAAAGACATATTGTTCGAAAGAAATAACGACACAAAATATAAAGAGACAACTACTAAAATGGATAGTCGGAATTGATATTCCAATAGTTCTAACTATCGTCGGTATATGGCCCATGCCCAATATAGGCGACTTCGTTCGAGTGGACGTTGGATGATGAACCTGCGTTCATTCTATTTTGAGTGTCGTCAACGTATTCTTCGCCGGGTTCGGGTTCTTCAGTTTCAGCTTCGGTGTTAGTGTTTGATGTTCCCGATTGGAAGTCTCTATTGTAATCGTCTTCCATAATCGCTTCCTCCAAATTAGTTATGCCTTCTTCGAGATCCGCATCGTTTTGACATCTTTCCATAGAATCATAGTAATCCTTAAGCATCACGGCCATTTGCACCGACTCGGCCTTCAACATACATCGTCGTGCGCTTAAAATCCTGCCACTAAGAGAAAAACAACATTCCGACGCTACGCTACTAGCTTGGACGGTTAGTACGTCCCTAGCCATACGGGCTAGGATCTTAAATTGACCAACGTTTTCTCTTTCTTGCCATCATTTTAATACATCAAATTTTGCAAAATCTTCGGTGACAATATAACTAGTGTAATCAGTTTCTTTATATATGGAAAGTTCGTCTAAAGATGATTGAACTCGTGTACGTTTCGATTGAGATACATTATGTAACCAAGACGATCCAATGCTAAAAGTATTGTTTGGCCGAGTAGCCGATGTTTGTGAATAACTAGAATTACATCAAATTGTTTTAATTTCATGAATTCCTATAATTTTAATTCACAAATATAATAAGTTGTCCACCAATATTTTTAATTTCATAAATTCCTATATTTTCAATTTCATGAATTCCTATAATTTTAAATTCACAAATATAATAAGTTTTCCACCAATATTTTCAATTTCATGAATTCTTATATTTTCAATTTGCATAAACTAAACTTAAATATATAAAAACTAGTATTTAAATAAACTAAACTTAAATATATAAAAACTAGTATTTAAATAAACTAAACTTAAATATATAAAAGAATACTTACTAAATGCCGAGCGAAAGAAGAATTAGAGCCGGATAAGATTACTCCACAATGCGTACACTTCGCATATTTTTTGTTATTTTGTTTGAGTTGTACAAAATCGTTCCAAATTTCCGCATGTCGATTTGTTTTTGGAACTTCTTCATACGGGAGACTTACATTGAAATCACTTCGACCCGCGTTCAAATTGCTAGATCCTTCACCCGCCATTTTTTATAATCTTGAAGCAAATCGAAATATTATATAGAACACTTGTATTATATATAGAACACAAACTTGAATTTTCTTGAAAAATAAAACTAGAAAAATCAATATTCAAGAATGAGAGAATTGGAGATTTGGAGAATGAGAGAATGTGAGAAAAAGCGGTGCAAAGATTATGGCTTCAAGAATGGGGTATTTATAGGGCAAAATTCGGGGAAATAAAAATTTTAAAAACTAGCCGTTGGGACCGGTTCGGTCCGGTTCGGACCGGGTTTTTACCCTTTTTTTCAAAAAAAATCCCGTTGGAACTCTTGGACCGGTTTGGACCGGTTCGGTCCTGGACCGTTTTGGACCGGTTCGGGTTCTGGACCGGTTCGGACCGTTTTTCGCAATTTCAGCCTTGGACCGGTCTTGGACCGGCTCGGTCTGGGCGGTTCTCGTAGGACCGGTCCGGTCGGTCTCCAAGGCCCATGTCTAGTTGGGACTATAGTTAGAGTTTGGTTCTTTTAATAGAATTTAATGTTCAACAAACTTTTAAAATTTTTGTGAAAGAGTGGCATGTCAAAAAAAAATTATTCAAATGCCTCGGATTGAACCAAATTATGATCTCGAATTCTTGATATATGGTTTAAATTAAAAGCAAGTCGTATGTAAACACGAGAGATACAAGCTCGGTCTTGTATTGTTACAGTTAAAATTTATCCTTTACATATTAAGATATAAAGGTTTACAAAATAGATAAAAACAACCAAAATTTAAATTAAACATTATTTTTAAGAATATTTTTAAATTATTGTTTATTTAAATATAATATTATTTATTTATTATTTATTTATTATTATTATTATTATTATTATTATTATTATTATTATTATTATTATTTTGCTTTTGCTCTATTTATTTATTGATTATTTTTTCACTGTCGGAGGTCTTTTCCAGAAAGCGATCTCTTTACCTATGTGTAGAGGTATGATTGTCTACATATTACCTCCCCCATACCTCGCTATAGCGGGATTTTTTTGTTGTTATATTATGTCATCAGGTCCCCACAAAATACAAAAGTCGAAGAAGATATCGTAGGTTTACTTTAGACATAAGACGCTATTTTTTTAACATCAAACACACAAGATTGACCAAATGATGTTTTGACCATTTGATGAATTATTTACTAGACTTTAAAGAAAATTATAGGGCAAACTTGCACCAAAATACAGTCAACTTTAGCTAAGCTACCAATGTATACAACAAACTTTATAATTTAAAAAAAAAAATTCAACCAACCACTTTTTCCTCCCATTGTATACAACTTTACCTCCTAAACCGGTAATCAACATGTCAACATGATTTTTTTTTATTTTTCTGATTTTTTTTATTATTCAAAACATGAATATCTGGGTTTGGGAATGAAGCTCACATAATTATTTTTTTGAAAGGCTGAAGCTCATATTTAGGTGGAACCAACCTCAAATGTAACCCAAAACCACATCTTAACACATCCTTCAAGATCTAACCCCAAAATGGGTGGAACCACTACCGCCGCCGCTTCAAATGGGTGGAACCACACCACCGCCACTGTCTCCTCTTCAAACCAACACCGCCGCCTTCGCCTTCGTCTTCAAGACCACCACCGCCATTGTCTCCTCCTCAAACCACCACTGTCGCCGTCGTGCCAAAACTAGGGCTTCTTGCGTCGCCTGCCGCCGCTGCCGTCTGGGTAACCACCACCATCGCCACCGCCGTAGCTTCATGATTTAAGGTTTTAAAATTTCTTCATCTTCATATTTCCTCTTTGATTTAGGATTTCTTCCTCTTTGATTTCAAAATCTTGATGGCTTAGATTTTCAATCGATGATTTTAGAATCTTGATTAGGGTCTTTACAGTTAGGGTTTTTATGATTTGGTTTTCGAGATGTATTCTTAGCGATTTGATGTATTCTTACAGTTAGGGTTAATATATGAATTGATGTATTCTTTGCAATCGATGTATTCTTAGCGATGCGATTTAATGGGTTTTTTTGAATTCAGATTTGAAGTTTCAGATCTATGGTTAGAGTTAACATATAAATCGATGTATACAGATTTGTGCAAAAGGATTCTAAGCCCACCCATGCTCCGGTTCACTGCGGTCCGAACCCGGTGCCGCATTAGGTTAGGGAACTTGGTGATAATAGCTCCTCCGCATCCCAAAGCACGCTGCCCTCCTAGGGGCGCAACACAAATAATCCAAGCCAGCCCACATTACTGCCTAACGGTGGATAATCAAATTTCTTAGACGTACTAAATACAACTCCATGAATGAGCAAAATGAAGGTTGCATTAATGAAAAAGATCTCTGGGGAAACCGCTAAAAAAAGATTGAACATGTGAGAGGATCCGAACGAATTACGCTTTCATTTCCCACGTATGGAGCACCTATTTAATTTACTTCTTTATTCATCAGGTAGGCCCGGGTCCCATGCGTCAGTTTGTGGATCGCGGTCTCACACACTCACTATGTGGAAGTAGACAGATTTGTGTGGGAATGATTATAGAATTTCATAAGAACAACAAGAACATACATGAATCTTCTTGAGTTTGAACACATAAATGTCATAATTAAAAAATAAAAAATTAGAAAGTAACCTGTAGCCCTACTAGGCAGGTAGCAGGTTACAATTTGTATATAATGGAAGTTATAATGGAGTTGATTGTATTTTTTAAAATTTTGAAATTCGTTGTATACATTGGTAGCTTAGTATAAATTCGTTGTATTTTGGAGCAGTTTGCCCAAAATTATATTGACAAGAAGAATAATGCAAAAAAGGATAATTAACAAAAGTGTAGATGGAAATTTAAAAAAAAAAGAAGCAAAAACTCATTACAATAAGGACAACTTCGTCTACAATAGGGGTGTTTATGGAGTCATTTTCAGATTAGTCGGTTCCTATGATTCGGTTTAAGTGGGGAGTAATGGTAAGCCTTAAGCTGGCATGATTCACCTCACACACCTTGAAGCCAATGTGATTCAAAGATGGTTCCAACGTGATGGGATGTGGGATGCTCTC
The DNA here is from genome assembly GCA_947179395.2 of Pulicaria dysenterica. Lineage (NCBI taxonomy): Eukaryota > Viridiplantae > Streptophyta > Magnoliopsida > Asterales > Asteraceae > Pulicaria > Pulicaria dysenterica. The sequence continues at coordinate 97,993,106 of OX359290.1, read as the reverse complement.
AACTAACGCAGATCACATTGTTTCTTTTACTGTTTTTGTATTAAAGAAGTCGGTATGCAAGTGCGGAGTAAGGGTTCGGTGTGATGACTCAATGATGGAGAAAAAGGCTAACCCGTAGCACAATGTTATGGTGTGATGGAGAACGGGTCTTAACTAATCAAATTGACTGCAAAGTCTTTCAAGATCAAAACCTCTGTGAACAAGTCTATCACAAATTTTGTTCCACAACTTGCAAACAGTACCCCAAAGAATGCACATCAGACAGCAAACCCCATTACTAGGATAAAGCCTTTCATTTTTATGACTAAATGATCCAAGAAAACTATACAGAATACGAATTTCGCTAATAAACAAACGGGAAAATTGCATACCGATTACGAGGGTAATCGTCAAATTTATGCAAGTACCATCTCTGTGTTTCTGTTGCAGCAAAAACAAGATTTACCACCTGGATACAAAACAGCTGTAATTTCAGAATTTATGACCTTTTTTATTTTTGGGGGGGGGGGGGGGGGGAGGGGGTGGAAAAATACCACAAATAAAAAAAGCAACCACAATGAGAGATCTGCACCACCACTAGCCACCAGAAGACCACCATAGATGACCTTCATGATCAACATCAGAGTGACATCAATACACACAAGATTCATTAAAGAAAACTTATAGAGATTTCATCCTTGTAATGCATTTATTTACTGTATCAATTCTGTGTCATTTATAGACCCTCCCTGATCAAAGTTGAATTTGTACAACAAAAGAAAGACTTACGATTTCAGCTGAGTAGTGTGGAGACGAAACATATTCGAACCAATCGCCATAAGGGATAACATACTCCTCCAGCTTTTCGGTTTTTTCTCGCAAAGAACCCTAAAATTAGATGAAAAAAGAAAATGTTGTTTAAAAAGGCACAAAGAAAACTATATCAACATAGGCGAAACGCCAAAACCACTTCCCAAAATTGCAGTGAAAAGGTTATAAGTGAATTTCACTAGCAATACGTATGAAAAAAACACGTATACTTACAAGAATCTCATGACAACGAAGCTGATGTACCCAACCCCATAAGAAAATAGCTGCACCTATCCATGCATACCATCGAAGCCTCAAAAAAGGAGTCACAAACATCCATATGTTAAACTCGGGCCTTGACATACGATCTTTTCCCTTCACAATGAACTCCGCCACCAAATTCTTCACAAATTCAAACACTTCAGGTGCAAAAGTACAACATAGAGACAGTGGAGCTGCTGTATAGAAACTGATTTAACAAAAATCATTTAAATCAGCAAGTAAAAACGGTCCAAAGATGAAGCTGAAAGAAATTTCACATATAGCCAAAGATAACTTACAATAGGCCCGCAAGATAACCAAATATGTGCATTCGAGCTGATGGACTGTAGTTAAAAACATAAATTGTCTCGTAAAAGCGTCGCAAAACTTGAGCTTCCATAAGCAAAAGAAGAAAAACAGAGAGCCAAACATTGTACACATGTTCTCTTGTTGACAAAGATTTATTTAAGGAGAAGGCATGTGAACCTCCAGTTAAGTGGCTGGTTATAGTAGAGAAGAGGTCTTGTTCAATAAGTGGCGGTAGCATCTTAATTGCATAAAACCAAACTGCAGCAAGCAACATTGTTGTCCAGAAAATAGCCACAACATAGAAGTGCGAGAAGAATCTCTGAGGCACGGTTAATTTCTGAAATGCAAACAAATAAATCATAACTTGAGAACTGTCATACAACTAGTGAAATTATTTTTAGTCCCAAATATTTCGTACTTCGACAGCTAACTTTTGTGCCATATTTGTTTATGAAACAAATTGCTGGTTTCATAGCCTAGGATTTACATGCAAGTCTTTTTCCGATGGGCCAGACCAACCAATAACAGCAATATATACAAAAATATCTAGTTGGGGAAAAGTTAGCTTCGCTAATCTCCGTGTTATGCAAGGCATGTGCCTGCTTATACTGATGACCACAAAGAAATCAAGAAATGTATGATTTCTAACATCCTATATGTGTTAATGCAAATAAGTTAAATTCTGGGATAGATAGCTTACATGCAGCTTCTGATGTCTCTAATACAAATCTGGTGATCAAATACTTAAACGCATGTTTTACTTTCCAGATTACCATTACAATTGATGCATTGCTTGAACAGTAATGATCCAAACACTAGAATCTGCTATTAGTTACTAGCCCCCTTAAAGGTTGGTACTTTGGTAGTCAAATGCCTCAGTGAACTATAGTGGTAAGAAATATCTGTATTTCAGGATTACAACTATGAGAAAATGGGGAGGATAAGGAAGCCATAAACAATCAAGAAAATAATGTAAATCAACTATACAAACTTTTTCATGAATGTTACAGCAGTTAATTTGACTGGTTGAAGGTTGAAAAAATCAATTATTGTATAAATGCAGCTTATAAGTTACAAGTTTTAAAAGGGCCAAAAGTGCTACATTGTACCCTTAGATGATCACCCAAAATCATCCTAAAAGAATATGATTATATGAATGACCGCTAGATCAAAACCATCATAAATTAACTGTTTCAACTATTCAAACTTCCATATAACATTCCAGGCTGGCAGATTTACAATCAATAACATTGTTACTAAAGCCTAATGTGAAAGCTATAATGTTAAATAGAATGCTTAAGATGGTTATCGGTAGAATATTAATTAACCTTAACGAAAATTTGCTTAAATACGCAATACACAAAAAATGAACTGCTTTTCAAACCAATTATTATAAAGATTTTTATAATTTTAAAAACATCACAACAGTAATCTAACTCACAGTGTTGGATTGCAAAATCTTGCCTCTCTTGGCAAACCCTAACAAAGCTCTGCGAAACCAACCAAGCCCGGGGAAAGGCAAGCAGGCTACAACGATTGGCAAAGTGGCAAGGATCCATGCTGCTCGTAGCAATGATACAAGCCCCAGCCCCAGCTCTTCCATCCTTTAAATAAGTCAAAAGGTGATTTTGAGCCAATTTCATTGAAGTTGGAAACGAATTGCTGCTAAAAATAAAAAATACTACTTAAAAACGTAACATATTGCATCAAGAGTCTGCCTCTTCCCGTCTACAGAGCAATTACAAGCGTGAGTGTTCAAAACTCAAGAAAACGTGAAATATGAGAATTCTGATTTATTAGAATGGAGAAAAAGTTGTGTTATTCATAAACGAATGGTATGAATAATGTAAGCATATACAAATCATATGCAAATTGAAAGAAAACAACAAACAATAAACGTAGCTTAATTTTACTCACATCTATGCCCTAGGTTTCCAGAATCAAATAAAGGAAAGGAATTAATCAGATTGCATGAATGAAATATCAAAAAAGCGGATACCTGAGATACAGAATTTCAGACATTATCATCGCCAGTAAGCGAATCACTCTCGACTCAGAAGCCAAAAAGTTGGATTCCTAATAGCCTTCGAGATGGTTATTGCAACAAAAACCTGTTCTAATCGCGACTAAAGAGGACGGCAACCCCACTCCACCACCACACGGTGATTTCCACCGCCGTTTCAAGCACTCATCGACGAATTCCCTTCCAAACGAATCAACTTCCGATGACAACTGCCGATTTCGAAGAGCGTTTACGACCTTTGGATGGTTAAATCAACGGACGTGATGTGTTATGGTAATTTTGTAATTACAAACAACGAAGGGGATCATGATTTATATAAAAAGAGGGTAAAATAGACATTGTGGTTGCAAGTTTATCTTTGGTAATTTTTGGGTCGACATCAACCCGAAACGAGTTAAAATAAGATTGACCCGAAGTTTGACTCGAAAAAAAAAAATCACGTTTGGGTTAACCTGCCAACCTTATTTTAACGTGAATTTATATAAAAAATAATGAACTTGCATGAGATGCTTACTAACCATGATCTATATTCTATATTATGTATTCTCTAATCAGGAGCATACAAATCATAATCTATAATTAGAGCAAAACCCTAATAGAACACATCACTAACGCTAATCATGTTATAAATATCATACTAGATGGGTTACTTACAAGTTTCAACATACAAAATTCAAAAAACGAGCATACAAACTCTAATAAAGACTCCATCAATGGGTTACAACGGCTTCATCAACGGGTTACACTAGTGGTGATTGCGATGGTTACGGTGGCGCTTCATTAAGGAGTTACACAAGTACACAACTATATCGGCTTAATCAATGGGTTAAGGGTAGGTGGTTACAGGCTTAACTTGCAATAGATTTGTTGAGGCCTTGAGGGTAGACAGTATAGAGAGATATAAGGGGTGTTGAGGTAGAAAGAAATGAAAACACCGAAGACAAAGACTTTCTTTTGATTTGAAAAATGAAAATCGAATGTTAGTATATTACCAAATAATCAATTTATTAATGCATTGACCCACTCAATAGTCATAAGTTGCCCTCAAAATTTTATGTGCTTAGTGTAAAATTTATACTAAAAAAAACGCAGGTTTACAAACCAAATGATTAGAAGACTTACTTGGGGACAAATACAATCAAAATCCTCGGAAGATTCAAGCAAATCCTTCAATTCTCAAGCTTCCATTTCCCTCTTTCTCTCAAACGATCCTTAAAACAGTGATAAAAACATATAATATAACTTTTAATGAATTTCTACAGGATATGATGTTACAACTTACACACAATTGATATTCCTTAACCTCAAATCTCTTGATCTCTTTATAAACTCCAACGTGTATATCTTGTCTTTGCAAATTTCTATTATGGTGAAGTCAGTATTCTCACATGATCTTTAGAAGCACCTCCTGAAAAATATCGTTGAAAATGCCGTTGAAAAACTTGTACAAAAAGGCGGGACAAAACTTGCTGTGGTTGAAACACTTCCTGAGGATGAGAAGACTTGTTTAAAAAAGCCAAAGATTTAAAAACCAAAGTTCTGATCAGCCGGGAGCATCAGATACCGAAACCGTTAATAAATCCACATTTAAAGTTAAGAAAGTTATGTTCCGAAAACAAAATGAAAGCCGAAGACATGCAAGTTGAATCTCTTAAGCCCGCGGCATCTCTGGCGATCCTGCCACCAGTTGAAAACAAAATGAAGCAGCCCCGAAAGGTGATTGTTGTCATTAAACGGCCCAAAGAAGTCATCGACCTTGATCAGGTTAGTCAGGAAGTCAGGCCAGTGTTTGAGCGTAGAAAGACAAAAAGGATTACTAAATTATCAGGTTTCAAAAAGCATGATAAAGACCATGAAAGTGAACATTTTGTGGACATACCTTGGTCCAATAGACACAAAGGCAATCTCCACTTTTTGGGAAGAAGAAAGGGCCAGAATACTGTATGAGGAGCAGCAAGCAAGGAAAATTGAAGAGCAGGAATGGGTTGCTGAGATAAGACGGTTTGAAGAGGATATAAAACGGGAAAGGGAAGAAGAAGAAGGTGTCTCCGTGAAAAAAGAATGAAAAAGAAAAATATACTTTTTGAAACGAGAAATGACGAGAGTTGTGTGAGGAGAGATGATAGGCAGGCCGCGGAACGATAAGATAAAGCCTATTTTAGAATTGGGAGGGAGGTTTGGTGATGATTTCACTCCAAATGCCAAACGGTGAGTCTTATAAATATATTTTTATACATGTTGGTTTGGCTAATATCTTGGAGAAAATTATCGACACCCTAAAGGCAAACAAGGTGTTGTTTCTTTTCTTGAAACCTAAAGGAAGCTCCAGACTACCTGAGGATCATTGACCGGCCGATGGATTTGTCAACAATGAGGAAAAAGTGAGAGAACTGGAATATAATGGCCGAGATGCTTTCAGGCATGATATGCGGCAGATTACATTTAATGCTCATAAATTTAACCATGGAAGGAATTCCTCCTCTTGCTGACCAGTTATTAGAGCTTTGTGATTTCTTTTTATCAGAATATGATGACCAACTCCTGAGGTAGATACAGGAGTAAATTATGTTTGTAGCAAAATGTAAATCTTTTGCCTCCAAATTTAGTTGTTACATCTCCTATTGTACTTGTAACTTCCTGTCTGTGCATAGGTGTGGTGATATGTGCGAGCAGCGAAACATTGCAATTACTAAAATTTCTTTACTTTTTTTTATATATTCTGCAATTAAATTAGATAAACGGCATGCAGTGGACTACATTAATCAGTTAAACTTTTTACTCCGGCTTTTATACGAATAACCGACCAGCTATCCTCGACGCTTTTAACGGAAAGAATGAACAAAAGATCCCATTGGATATGTGTGATTTATATATGATGATTGAACTATTTATCTTTTGATTACAAGTTTGAACCATGGTCTCTAATGAAAATTAACTTGTCCTCCTACGTGGCTTTTATGCTAGCACTTGATTTTCAAACTTGTCGACATGTACAAATATCTATTTCTACAGGCTAGCTAGTACGAGGATGACCTTAAGATATTTTAGCATTATACGTTTTTTTTATATAAAGCGAAATGGCATGAAAATTTCCATGTGTCAATATCTCTAAAGAAAAAGGTAAATAGATTTAAATATATCTGATTCTGAAGTCTAAACTAACACTAGTAGGTTTGTGTATACTATCTCAATTCTTAAAATCTCGGTTATCGAATCTCATTAAGTCTATCGATGATTTGGTTCCTGTTTAAATCACCGCGGTATTTCAAGTGGAGACAGAGACGGTATTTCAAACAAGTACATGGACACACGAGAGAAGAGGGGCCCACCAAAACTATGCACGTACAGCTAGTACAAAACAAGAACGTTTACAAAACAATATACTCTACATATGTACAAACTCGCCAAATAAAAATATAACCACCGTTCACCATGACAAGAGCGGAGGGAAATGCCTCCTTTACCCTTTAACTAAATCTGCGAGCAAAAGATTTTACAACTTTACTACATACATAATTTACCCCTCTATTTCTGCCTCAGCTTCTGTCAATTCATCATCATATTCTGATAACAAGAAATCACAAAGCTCTAATAACTGGTCAGCAAGAGGAGGAATCCCGGGGTTTCTTCCATCATTATATTTATGAGCATTAAATGTAATCTGCCACATATCATGCCTGAAAGCATCTCGGCTTTTATATTCCAGTTTTCTCACTTTTTCCCTCATTGTTGACAAATCCATAGGCCGGTCAATGATCCTCAGGTAGTCTGGAGCTTCCTTTTTCGTCACAGGTTTCAAGAAAAGAAACGATACCTCATTTGCCTTTAGGGTGTCGATGATCTTCTCCAAGGTATTAGCCAAACCAACCTGTATACAAATATATTTTTAAGACTCACAATTTCATTTTTGGTTTTTCAAGATCATCTTATTAATGAAGTGTTACTATTACTTAAAAAAAGACGAGTTTTGTATCAATACCTAGTTGTTTACATTTAAAAATCAGAGAAACATGTGTTGATAAATTACCTCTCCCCCCTTGCGCCGTTTGGCAGTTGGAGTGAAATCAGCACCAAACCTCCCGCCCAATTCTAATATAGGCTTCCGCTTGGCAGCCCTTTCTCGTTCTGGGCCCCGCCTATCATCTCTCCTTGGACGACTCTCCTCATAAAAGTCGTTTCTTGTTTCAAAAACTATATTTTTCTTTTTCTTCTTTTTTTCACGGAGACGCCTTTCTTCTTCCCTTTCCCGTTTTATATCCTCTTCAAACCGTCTTATCTCAGCAACCCGTTCTTGCTCTTCGAATTTCCTTGCTTGCTGCTCATCATACAATACCCTGGCCCTTTCTTCTTCCCAAAAGTGGAGGTTGTCTTTGGGTTTATTGGACCAAGGTCTGTCCACAAAATGTTCATTTTCATGGTCTCTATGATGCTTTTGGAAACCTGATAATTCAGTAATCCTTTTTGTCTTTCTAGGCTCAGTTACTGGGCTGACTTCCTGACTAACCTGGTCAAGATCGATGACTTCTTTGGGCCGTTTAATGACAATCATCTTTCGGGCCTTGTTTACTTTGTTTTCAACTGGTGGCCGAATCACGAGAGATGCTGGCTTAAGAGGTTCAACTTGCATGTCTTCGCCTTTCATTTTGTTTGAGAAAATAATTTTATTAACTTTAAATGAGGATTTATTAACGGTTTCAGTATCTGATGCTCCCGGCCGATCAGAAATCTGTGAGGTGCTGGGAGTGGCCTTTTCGGTATTGGCAGGCCCGCATTTGACTTTCAAAACTTTGGCTTTTACAGAAGTCTTCTCATCCTCAGGAGGTGCTTCTACCACAGCAAGTTTTGTCCCGCTTTTTTGTACAAGTTTTTTAACGGCATTTTTCTGCTGTGGTTTTGGGACAAGATCCAAACTGACAGATTTGCTTGAAACCTTTTCGGGGTCTTTACTTTCAATTTGGTTGTTGAAATTTTCTCTATACTTGGGACAATGCTTATTAGTCTTCATGTGACCGTACTGAAATTTAAGACATAGAATTAGTACCAACATACCAACACACACATAGACAGGAGCATGCACGCACATATATATACACACATACATAAAGACAGATATTTATACTATACTACATTTAACACACTCTCTCTCCTACCGTATCTAATTCCTTAAATTTCAGCATTGAAAACTAAGATGCCCCTCAAATAACCTAACCCACCCACCAATACACTCTCTCTCATACCAACACCATTCCTCACCTACATCAACACAATTTCCAACTTCTAACCTAATCTTCTCTATGCTTATATTTTGAACTAAGAATTTTTTCTTGCTCAACTGGTTTTCAAAAACTAGTTTTAAAGATCAACAAATGGTTGAAAAGAGAAGAGAAACAAACGAAAACGGCAGATTACCGAGAAGAGACAACTCGCCACCGCAACATTACGTGGATACTATTCTAGTGTGTGTCAGTTCAAACGAGAACTGTTTTTCGTACGAGAAGTGTTTGTAATACGATTAATGACTAATTAATAGGTTTACCCAACCGTGAATTGTGTCCGGGTGGATGAGTCATTGTTTAATGAACCTCGACTTTCCCAAAATAACCCTCATCAATGAGTCGTTAATGACTCATTAAAGGCTCATTAACGAGCCACCAAAAATTATGAGCCATTCATTTATAATTAAGGACCAAGATTGGATCATGCAGTCCGCGTACGTAAAACAGTTCTTGTTTTAAGTTTTTAACCTCCCCATTCACACACATGTGAAAAAGTATAAACATATGTTTTTTGTAACATCATTAATGTCTCATTAATAAAAGTATTTTAATCAATTATATATTTACCCAACCGTAAATTCCGTCCGAATGGACCATCATTAATTAGTGAGATATGATTTTTCCAATAAGCTTGTGATCAATGAGTCATTTCACTAATGAGCGCATTAATGAGCCCTTACCATTATTGAGCCATTAATCAATTTTTTTAAGTTCTTATCCGGTCATATATACATACATATACAAACACACACAAAGGGCAACAAACGAGTCAAGCTTTTATCGAGCCTATAGAGCTCGACTCGAGCACGAACACGTTCGAGTCGAGCTTTCATCAACTTCGAACTTGATCAAGCCTAAAAACAAGCTTGAAATACAAACGAGCCGACTTTGATCTTATAAGTGTTCGGCTTGAGCTCCTATCCAGCATTTTGAGCTTTATATAATCAACATATGCATATATAACTATATATAAAATCAAATTTATAAATGTTACTTTTAATGAATTCATTAGGGTCAGACTTGTAAAAATCATATTTGACTCATGTTCAAGTTCTTTTAATTATGTTTATACACAGTTAAAAATATGTTTGTTGTTTAATACAGTTTTGGATATATTTAGAGTAAGTTTGAGTAGTAAAAACGGTTTATTAATAAATAATCGAGCTTTGAAAGTCGAGCTCAAGCCAAGCTCAAGCCTGCATCACTACAACATTCATAAGCCTTCTAAATTGACACACCAACAATATCACTATATGCGTATAAAGGAAACCAACTTTGGCCATATTTCTATTTTGGGTAACCAAATTATTTTAGGCCAGAAACAAAATCAATCTACGAAAAATTATAAGGGATTGGATTATTACACCTCAGCCTAGGGGTTGACCTAGGATGTATGTGAAATTGTCGACCGGTGTCGTGACATGTTTAGGTGTGAGTAGTACAGTGTGCAATCAACAACAGCCAAATTTTAATTTAACGTAAAAGCCAGCGATCAACGAGATTGTTGTCACATCATCACAATTAGTCAAACTTTGATGTTCATTTCTGAGCTAAAAGTGACAAATATTAATAAATCGATGAGGCAAAAGAAGTATTGGGGTAAAGTGGTAGAAAATTTTGAAGCTAGAATGACATCTTGGAAGAGAAATTCGTTGTCGTTTGGTGGGAGATTGACTTTGATCAAATCGGTCCTTTCGGGTATCCCACTCTATTTTTTCTCCTTGTTTCGAGCTCCTTGTAATGTGATTCGTGCTTTAGAGAGTTTGAGATGTTCTTTCTTTTGGGGAGGGGATGGGTCAACTAGAAAAATGGTTTGGGTAAAATGGGAGGACACGGTGACATCTTTTGAGAGAGGTGGGTTAAATATTGGGGACTTAAGATCGTTTAATTTGAGTTTACTTGGGAAATGGTTTTGGAAATTCAAATCGTTAAATGGTGTCTTGTGGGTTCGGGTCATTAAAAGTATTTATGGTGAGTCGGGGGGTTTTGAGTCAAATAATGGTCATAAAGTGTCGTCGGTTTGGGGAGGGATTATAAAGTCGGTCTTTGAGTTAGAGGAGTCGGGAGTCTCTTTGTGGTCTTCTTTGGGTGTCAAGTTGGGTAACGGGATGAGTCTTCGTTTTTGGCTAGACAATTGGTCCGGGGAAGGCAAGTTTGCCGAGTTGTTTCCTAGACTTTTCTATAGAGTTAATGATAAAAATATAAAAGTGGGGAGGTTGGGAAAATGGGTGGAATCAAATTGGGTTTAAGATCTTGAGTCTTTGGGTCCATGTAGGGGTCGGGTGGGAAGGGAATGGGTTGAAGTCCTAGATCTGGTTCAACGGTTTCAACTGCATCGGTTTTCAGAAGACAAATGGTTGTGGAAGTCAAACATTTATGGTGTTTATTTAGTTAAAGAAGTCCGAGAACAACTGGAACTCCAAAAGAGGATGCATCGAAGATGGTTAGCAACTACATGGATTAAATGGCTTCCAAAGAAGGTTAATATTTTTTATTGGAGAGCAAGCAAGAGGAAAATGCCGGTGCTAGTCAACCTAAGCAACAAAGGAATGGATATTCCGTCCATTCTTTGTCCGAAATGTTTAGAAGACCTTGAAGATACCATGCACGCGTTGGTAAAATGCAAAACAGTAACGCCGCTGTGGAAAGAGTTTTTTAAATGGTGGGGGGTGGGCTACAAGGAAGCGGAGCACTTGGAAGAAATTAGAGAGATGGGAGCGGATTCTTGGACGACTGATCAAAAGGTCCCGTGGGATGGTTCGGTGATTGCAATGGCTTACAATATTTGGAAATGGAGAAATGAATTTATATTCAAAGGAAGAAAACGCAAAGCGGATGAGATGTTTTTTGAATCCCAATTGGTAATATTCAGTTGGTTTAAAAATAAAGTTAGTAAAAGGTTAGCTTCAATGTGGGAGTCATGGCTGACAATTCCTTTAGAAGTTTCAAAATGGATGTAGTATAGTTTCTACTACAGCATGTTGCTGCTCTCTGAGTTTTTTCTTTCTCTCAATTGTGCACTGTAATAATTTTAGGTTCTCTCTATGTCTTGTAGGGAGATTCCTTTTTAATAAAATGGTTGCTTTCCAAAAAAAAATATGTCTGTCTTTTGGGTAATTAGCCCTATATTTAGCCACGATATATAATACATTAATATAATATCATTTATAAAACATACCTGGCCACAAGCTCCACAAGTAAAACTCTCTCTTGCATTTTTCTTTGTATTTCCAACCTGCAAATGCAACCACATAAAAAATATGAATGACAACAGATAAAAAAAGGAGGAAGTTTTTACTTTACAATCTATTTCTTGTGAAAACAGAGAAGACAGATTACAGACCTTCATAATGTTCATTCCATCGTTCAAAATTTTGAGCTTCTTATTCAGTAGACCACCAACTTGTTCAAGATCGTCCTTCTTTTTGGGTTTCATCTTTCCAGGAAAGTTCTTTCTGTAGGGAAATAACTCATCCTGCCACATCATTACATTATTCCTATGTCATGGGAAATCGTATCTCTCTCACTCACACAGATATGTGTTATACAAATTTGTGAATCAAAGTTTAGATTTAATGCGTGTAAGGAAGATGGGAAAAAGCAAATCAGCCAGGTATTAGTGAGAGACAACGAAATTAGGGAGAGATGGGAGCATATTTCAGTACTTAATCAACAAGGAAAGAGGAACAAAAATCACAGGATTTAGAGGTCTATCTGTGCATGTCAACATGTGTTTCTATAAGAGCACGAGCATCAAACAGGGGGGAGTAAATAGTGCTGTACAAAAGATGGGAAAAACACAGTTCAGTCGAACCAAATCCCTATTGAGGTGTGGGTTTATCTAAGAGATGTGTTTAGGAGTTGGCTTGCAACGTTGTTTAACATTATTTATTTTCAAGAGTGCCAAGATATCACAAGAGTGAAGACTCGACAAGGAAGCCCCGATCTCCGACCCTGATATGAATTGAAAATCCCCGAGTTGACAAGGATAGAGATAGGGACAGGTACAGGACGAGGATTCCCCGAACTTAGAAACAGGATGGGGATACCCCTCGGTTCATCGAAACCGTACCCGACCCCACACCCACGTATACCGATGGTTATCACGGTTCTCAAATAAACTTCCCCCTAGTCATTTATATATTTACCTAGCCGTAAATTGCGTCCGAGTGGATGAGTCATTACTTAATGAGGCTTGATTTTGCAAAAATACCCCTATTAATTAGTCATTAATGAGCCGTTAATAAACTCTCCCCCATTAGTTGTCACTAAATTATTTGATTCTTGCAAATCTCGAAATAAGAACAGTTCTCAAATGAATTTGCACACATACACAAAACAAATCTTTTCTTAATTTTTTTGGTGGGTGGGCAAGTGTGTATTTGTAGAAGAGTGTGTTTATTGGTGTGTAGTTATGTAATATTGTGTTTATTGGTGTGTTTATTAGTATTTACTAATTGCTGAAAATTCAAGGGATTAAGTAAAGTAGGAGAGTGTTAAATGCATTATAATGTAGTGTGTGTATAGGGAAGGTTCCGTCGAACATTAGTTTTATTACGAAAACCGCAAGAATGTATGCAATATGGTCAAATGCATCTACAAATTCATTAGATCATGATTTTGAAACTTCATTAGAGTGTTTCATGATTTTTCAAAACATTTGGGTTGAAGAATGATGAGAAATTCATGAAAACTTAAACATGTTTCAAATACGCAACATGCATAAAATGCATTTTTATATTTGCGATATTCTTCATATTTTTCGACTTAGAATCTCAGAAAACTCAAGAACACTCTAAATATATTGCATAATCATGAATCTAAGTTATAATAGAGTTGTCAAAAACAAAAAGCGCACCAAAGCGCAAAGGGTCTCGGAGCTTAAAGCGTGAGGCGAAGCGCGGGCTTCATGAATCCAAAGCTCACAATATTTAAAAAAAAATTAAAAATATATATAGTGACATAATATAAATAAAATAGCATCTCAATATGAAATGAAGTTAAACCTCATACATGATATAAAAAATTAATGCTTTTTTGGACCTCTGTACTTCCATGTGCTTCATGAACCCTATGCACTTTGCTACTGGAAAAACCCATTGACGTGAACTTCAGCGCCTCAGACGCACTTGAAGCACGCTTTTAACAACTATGAGTCATAAATGAATTAAAATACATTGCATACTTTTTCACGATTCCTACTATAAAACTAGTTTTAATGGAATTTCCTATATATATGGGAAAGTTCCATTGAGAACCAGTTTTAATGTGAGAAACTAGGGGAACCTATGCAATATAGTCATATACATTTACAAAATCATTAGTTGTGATTATGCAACTTAATTATAGTGTTCCATAACTTTCCAGGCCATTTTGGTCGAAGAATGATGAAAAATTGATGAAAACATAATAAATATTCAAAAAAATGCAAAGTGCGTTAAACGTATCTTTATAGATATGCGGGGTTTTTTCAAATTTCTTAACTCACAATCTCTTAAAACTCATAAAACACTACATGTTATTCGAGTTTTAGATATGAAGGAAAAGAGCAGAAAAAAATTGAGAGAAAATAAAAGAAGAAAAATAATAATAGTTTTAGGTTTTCATGGTCCCAACTTTGAAAGAAAAGAAAATAAGTGAAAGAACATTGTTTTAATTTTGTGTTCCCGAATCGGAGAGAAAGGAAAGATAAGAAAAGAGTTATATTACAACAATACCCTTATTTTTAAGATTACTAGTTGTCATTAGGGGTAATTTAGTCACTAACAAAATATCATATAACTTTTGGGAAGAAAATTAAGGAAAGAAAGTTCATGAACTATTCCTTTCAAATCCTTCCTCCCCGCTTATTAAAAAGCCTCATGAACACAAATTTCTTTTAAAGTTTTAATTCCTTCCCCTTCCAAATTCTTTCTTTTCTCTTTGCATAATCATGAATGCAATGAACTTATAGGTGAATTTGACTATAGTGGACAAGTTCTTGCATTAAAATTGGTTCTAAATGGAACCTTCACGTATATAGAGGGAAGTTCATTTGAGAGTCGTTATTGCGAGAACCGCTAGTCCAAGTTGCAATCACCGTTAACGAAACGTTAATAGGGGTATTTTGGTCAATTATACATTTACCCGACCATGAATTGCGTCCGAGTGGACCGTTATTAATGAATGAGGCCAGAACTGAATACCTAATGAGTCATCAATGAGCCACTAGCATTATTAGCCATTGATTTATTTTAATCAAGAGCCAAGATTGTTTCTCATAATAACAATGGTTATCAAATGAACCCTCCTATAGCTAAAGATCAAGTAAAGATACGTACATCTTTTGATGATTTCACTGCATTCTCATTTATAGAAAACGATCCATCAGGTTGGGTGATACCAGATATTGGCTTCACAGCTCTGTTAATTGCTTTCAACCTCTCCTTATGATTTAGTTGCTGCTGCTGCTGCATCATCGGAACCAATCCCATGTCTACTGATTTGACCTTTTTCTTCTTCCGCTCGGCATCGTCATCTGTTGAACAATCCAATGTCAGCCATTTTGCCAATACGAAGAGCAAAAACTGTAAACATGAATTCTTTTAAGTTCAAACCTAGCTCTTTCCAATTGATAACTTGACATATAGTATTCACATATTGTCGCCATACCTCATTGCATTTGTATTAGCCTATTAGTGTAGATGTTCATAGGAGTGCATCTATGTTTCTGCTTTACGCATATGATATTTTTTGGGTATTAACTTTATAGTGATCTGGAAATATATGAATAACATCACTTTGACATTCAATGTCGGTCAGTTTCGATAAAAAATTAGTGGGGGTAGTAATCATTACTAACAAATGGACCGATTTGGGTTGTGTGTTTATCTCAAATGGGTCAAGTAAAAGAAAAACACAGCTAAAATGGGGAACAAGGCACACGAGTTGAAAGTCTCCAAAGTCTTATCCGTAAGTAAGATTAAGATTATTATTATTATTATTATTCTAATAACAATGTTTTTGCAATTGTAATTAACGCATTGATTATTTATTAAAAAAATGAAATAAACCAACAGTTTGAACTTTAAAGTTAAACCCGACACAGCCCATTTCATGGTGTAGTGAAAATGACCCATTTTAACATGACCCCCCCCCCCCCCCTTTCCCATGGGGCAGCAGGAATCTGTACCGTCCATTAGCATTCTGCATAGCTCTGCTGCTTCAGCAGCTTCGTCTTCATTTTCCACTTGTGCCTGAGCTTGGGAAGGCAACCGTCTCATTTTAATCCCCTTAACACCAACTAAATTTTCATTATTTGACTCATCTTCTCCATCATCAAACTCTTCTGCATCCAACAAATTCTCAAGATCCCCTGCAAATGAATCCAGGTCGCTATTTGCTTCGGTATCACTTTCGTTTTCTTCGCCATCCACAGCAGAAAGATTTTGAACCTGTCGGTCCCAAATTTCTTGGCATTTTTCTCTGGTTTGTTGTTGAAGCTGCAAAAACGACATTCTTTGGCCACGTGCATACTTGCTGATGGTAGATGGATCAACTTTTACTCCAGATGCAGCCTGTTCACTAGATAGCTTTCGGATCATTGCAATCCGATGCCATCTTGTTAATTTTGCAATCTGCTGCTCCGGAACATTGAACTTGACGAGAACCTATTGACGAGTGGAGATATTTATTGGTTAAGAAAATATATACACTTTAATATTTTATAAAGCAGCATATACAATATTTGAAATTGATGATCTATGTTTTAAAATAGTATATAATCAGTTTCTATGTTTCAGTATAGTGAAACTAATCTTGATTATTACTAATCAGCCCAACAATCATAAATAATGCCAAACACCCCATATAATTTTGATTTTTTCCCAAATCACTTTTAAATCGCAATGCCAAATACGCCTTATATAACACACTTTACATTATCTATTATTTCGGTATTTCCTTATATTAAAATAAATCTACCAAACACTCGATAAGTTAAAAGGTGATTGATTATTACAACTTCAAGCAGTAAATTCAAACAAATATTTTTTATATGAATAAAATTGATAATCGAAAATTATTGATAATAGGCGCCCTTAATTGGATGCTTGAATAGATAAACCTGGAATTCGAAAATCAGGTCTCAACCCTAATATCTTACTCCTAAAACTCTATTTATAATAGACAAATAATTTGCTCCCTAAGATAATATAATTTCTATTATTAAAATCTAATAACTACCATATTTAAAAGATTCACAAAAATATGGGTCATATCAATCTTCGCACCAGATTTTATTAGATTTTCACTATCTTGTACCGATTATTATATAAGTATATAACATCAAATAACCACATACTACAAAAAGTGAGCTATTGCAATATCTAGAAATAACTAGCAAACCTCACGTGCTGCTTTCATGCTTAATCTTCGAAGATCGGCATCTGTTCCCGTAACTGTAATCCCGCCTCGATTTATAGCTACTTTTTTTTTGGCTACTGCATTTGACACTGGGGCCTTGGGAGCAGTGCGCACATAACTAAATCCCAAACCTCTACCAGATGGATCTCCGACACCAGTAATTTCCAACCTCTCAATATTTCCTCTATCCTGCACAAAATATCATGTTAGATAATCCGTATTAGATATGCTTTTCCAAAAAAACCATATTGTTTATGATATATATATATATATATATATATATATATATATATATATATATATATATATATATATATATATATATACTCATTAATCTCTCTGTTGCACAACAGCGTAATTTACCTGATTTGTACATGCAACAAAGTTGCTGCTTAAGTTCCAGGGGGTTATTTGCAATTCTCTCTCAATGTGGGATGCAGCAGCTAAAGCAATTGCTTCATCAGGCAGTTGATTCATTGCAGAGGAGAGACCAGCTGGATGGGTCATACTGATGCCCAAACGTTTTAGCCTATACATGCCAGCTAGCATGCTTTCAAAAGCACACACCTAACGCCAACAAAACATAATTCACAAACTTTTTAAAAATATTATCAGTTGACAACTTTACATATAGTGGCCGTGAGCCAAAATTGGAAAAAGAGAGAAAAACCAATTGCGTGTTATTAACATTTGTATAAACTAATGTTAAAATGGAGAAATATTCGTTTGTACTTATTTGGGATAATCTATACATAGGCCACCCAAGTATCAAGTTAGCTTCTTTTAATAAACCAATTCTAGACAAAAAAACACGTAAATTTGTCAGAGATTAGTAACGTAATAATCTACCCCTAATTTGAAAGCTTTTCTCACATATAGAGTTGGGCAAAACTAAAGAAATGTCATCAAATCAACTCAAATGGATTTTCAGAAGATAACAAGAGATTTGTTGTTCATTGTAACTAGGAATATAACATAACCTTAAAATTTACAATTGTTTTGCCATTTTATATGTTTCTGGAAACTCTTTTACCATTACAGGTATAAATGAAATAAACTGATACTTGGGTTTGAGTGGCCTTTATGAAAACTGCTCAAATTCCAGTACTTGGGTGGTCTATTTATACACTAACCCTATTCAAATATGGACAAGTTTACTACAAACCTTCCAAGTTATGGAAACCTTAGCTAAAGCTTCAAATGTTGCATTGGGTTATTCACAGTCAAGCAACAAAAGCTCAATAAAAAGAAAAGTAAAACATACATTTTCGGGTGTGACCATTCTTCTAAGCTCCTCCTCCAAAGGAATCCGGAAATTTCGCTTCATAACCCATGAACCCCTCTGGTGGTTAACATAAACAGATTAGTGGAATAGTTGCAAGATACCATATATCTTTGATTATTCATGTAATGAATACTACCCCAATACATATGCATCACCACTCACCTGAAAATCACAGAACATCTTTAACCTTTTCCTTAAAGAAACTTCAGCCACATTTGCAAACTGTGCTGATAGCTCATTTGCCCTGATAGCAGGCACCAACCCACGTTTTTGACATGCACGAAACTCACGATACATATAAACCAGAAGCCTATTCATATTATACATCTGAACCCCTTTTGACACAGGGGACATTACCTCCATGTGAGGCTCCTGTGCCCAAATAAACAGAAAATATCCAAGTTTTTAAGAATACGCACAAAAGAAATTGCACCAAGTTAAACTTAGAAGGAAAATGGATGGATCGGGGTAAAACAACTATATGGGTATGTTTTCATACGAGTCGGATTATGTTGACCCAAAGAGTTTGCTTTTTTACCCAAATTTTTCTCAACTTTTTTAAGACTAACTAGTGTGTCAAATACGGTATAAAAATTATATAATCGGCAATGATCTAAAATTTCTTCAGCAACATTTGACCCGTCTGACCTGAATTTTTTATAGCAAACCTTATTTGTCTCCCCATTTGACACGTTAGAGATAAAGCATACCCCGAATCAATCCATTTATAGATAATGGCAAATGGGGCACTTCTAGTCAGAATACAACAAATAGGAAATGAACAACTTCTAAAAAGAGGGTCTTTTCATCTAAATCTACTACAGCAAAACAAAAGAATATAAAAAAGGGATGTTTGGTTCTACCTAGAGAAACATTCGACATGCATAAATCAAAAGGGGTTTGGGAAAAGAAAACCTGTTGACCAACGACATAAATCCGATCAATGCGTCTTAAGGAGAGCTTTCCCTTTGCAGAGCGAATAAGTAAATAGTCCGTAGATGAGACCTTATGCGGATATATCGGAGCTCTATACATATTCGTTTCTAGACACGATTGGGTTGAACCAGCCTTTATATCTCCTAAAAAAGGGGATTTATCAGCCGGATCAAGTGTGAGGATGTTGCCCAAATTGTTAGGACCACTTCGCAATTGATTGCCCGTTTGATCAACAGGACTTGATTTTTGGTAGTAGGTGCACAAACGAGCACCCATTCCAGTATTTCCAAGGAGTAAAGGCCTTTCCTCGCAATACCTGAAAGTATATGATAGCAATATAGAGTAAGTAAATATGACGAAGTTAACATAACAAATACTTGATTGACATAACATCAATATAATACAAATACAGAAAGATACTCTTCTAAAGACCAGAGAGAAAAGCAGCCAGACCACGATTATGAAAAATAACATCCATTTGTGGTACCAATTCTCCGATCAATCAAATAGAAGCTGTATTAATTTATATTCTTTAAAGAAGGACAGACTTGAGACTCTCATTTACATTCGAAGAAAGTAAGAAACTGTCCTCTCGGGACCAGAACTATTCCTTAAAATCTGTTTTCAGCCCACCATTTATATGTAGGGAGATGACATCAATGAACATACAGATATCAGATCTAGGTTTCGGGGCATACACGGCACCTAGACCTGATAGAACTAGAAATCATAACTCAAATAAACAGCAGCTAATAAAATATCGAAGTAAAGGAAAACTAAGGATCTCTTATATTACAATACTTCCTTTTTAGGACTACATGAGCCTTATGTTTGCATTCAAATGCATTATCTTTATTCACTTGATTTGGAAAAAGAAAAAACAGAACGAGAAATTAAAACATCTTCACAAGAAAGATACCTAGAATCCTTTGAGAACACTACAGAATCTTATGTAGATATCTAATGTAGACGCTAGGACCCCTGCCTTCCGAATATCCCAATCCAGGATTAATAGTACATGACTTCTTCCAACTTAAGTATTCTGTTGGTTCACCTTCATTTCGTTATAAAACATAGCCCATAAATCTGATACCAAATTGTTCACACAGACAAGAAATTATAGAAACTTGGTAAAGTGGTGCCGAACTACTTAAGTTACATGGCATAAGATAGAACGGCAATTCATTAGCAGGGTTACAAAGACAAACACACACACACACATATATATACACATACATACATATGTGTATCATGTTTCTGTCTTAGAAAAAGTTATAGCAAGCAGAAACTTCAGATGTGGGTAAAAAAATGTGAGTATAAAAAATATATTGTACCAATATACACATACATACATATGTGTATCATGTTTCTGTCTTAGAAAAAGTTAAAGCAAGCAGAAACTTCAGATGTGGGTAAAAAAATGTGAGTATAAAAAATATATTGTACCATATTCGATGATAACAATACAAATAAAAAAAGTCGTTATTTAAGTTCCACCAATCTGCACTTCCATCTTTCTCCAGTTTTAAGTTAAAGCAGTTTATCTCCTCATCTTTCGAGGTTGACAAATCATATATTGAAAGCATTACTAGAGTTACCACTGAAAAAAATTTGAAGGCAGCAGCAGAGCAAGGGAGCTTATTTTCTTATTTGTTTTTCTACTTTTAAAACAAAAAAGAACTAAGGAAGTCAAAATTAATCGAAATGGTTTGTCTGGTTCAACCCTTCACCGCAAGAAACATTTTGGTAATAGTTGAAAGATGCTTATCAAAGAATTTAAGTTACTTTCAACAAATGAAAATTTCTTCCGATGCAAACAGAAACAACTGAGGTGAAAGATAGAATCAGCCTCATGACAAAAGTTAAATAACTGGGTTCCCTCCTTATACATCATCCCCTTTAATTATAATAACTATACAGTTGAGTGGATCAAACTAGTTTTTTTAGCAGTTAGCACCAAGGCTATAATAGATGATGAAGCGATTTGGAAATCTTTGTGGTCCCTACCCTAAGTACTAGATACCAAACCTATGCAAAAGATTAATACTCTGCAATGCACATGTATGGGGACTCCATAAGGGTATACCACACATTATAGCCTCATTATAATATATGATACAATACTCTATAGTCTATACTTAGTAAATGTCGATTTAACATCTCCATTGTTTTCAACAGGCTTCTCACTTAGTCACTTGCAGACTATTCCCTCTATTAGATGTATGACAAAAAATAAAAAGGATGAAAAAATTGAATAACTAAAGCACTTACTCCATCAAAAATACATGGCCATCTCTTGCTGAAAGATCTGATTTCTTCTTAAAAGCACCAGGAGGACGCAAAGATTTGTTTTCACCAGGAAGCTTTTGAGCTCTTGGTAATAAATGTATTCTTGTACGAACAAGATGCAGTAAAGAATTCGGTCTAACATCTTGCTCCGCAAGAGATTTTTCATCTTCAAGCTCCTTTCCCGAGTATATTATTTTCACAGGCTCAGATGGTTTAAAATCTACCCCCCAAAAAAAAGGTGTAGCATTATACTTTTTAGGTTGTGCACAAACTGTGATACACAAATATACAAAATTTCCAGGGAGAGAGAGAGAGACAGACAGAGAGAGATTAGACTAACCAAGCTTCTTGGTGGCTTTTCCTTTGACAGACAAAATTGTCTCCTCAGCATCCACGTGAAGCTTGCTGCCTTTCCCTCCCAAGCTTTTCAATACAATCTTCATTGAACCTGTTGTAAGCAGCTTTCCTTGTTCCTTGAGAGCAACTACATTTTCATGCGGATACCATAAAGCTTTTGGTCGATGAAAATATGCTATGTCTTTACTGTAAAACACAATAGAAAGTTAATAGCTGATCAACAGTCCAACAGCTACCCACAAAAAAAGATAAGTAAAAGGACAAATTATACGAATTATCAACCAAATGATTTTGTACATACTTGCTAAGCTTGGCTTTCATAGTCTGAAGCTTAAGTGCAGGTATTGAATGCAACACTTTAACACCATGTGCTGCACGTTTTTTCGAATGTGATTTCAGCTGCTGCTGGGAAGATTTTCTGTTTGAATAGAATTTATCATTAGAAATATTAAATCTCCCTCCATA
The DNA here is from genome assembly GCA_947179395.2 of Pulicaria dysenterica. Taxonomy (NCBI): domain Eukaryota; kingdom Viridiplantae; phylum Streptophyta; class Magnoliopsida; order Asterales; family Asteraceae; genus Pulicaria; species Pulicaria dysenterica. The sequence goes on along the minus strand of OX359290.1, from coordinate 97,970,713 downwards.
ACCATGTATCTCCATGGAATCGCCACCATCACAACGGGTTGTGATCATGGCTCCAGCATGAAGCTGAAGATGCTCGCCATCCTTGTTATCTAAAATTTCAAAAAGCATCTGTTCATCTTGAAGATCAAGAAGTAATTTTGGCTTTGAAACAGATTGATTTGGCTCCCAAACTATTCTTTCCATCCAAGATCCATCCAGCAAATCTTTATTCCGTAAAGTAAGCTTGTTAAATCGGCTAATGGTATCACTTTCAACAGTAGAATTTCTTTTACCATCTAAATGATCTGTGTCATTTGTTTCCAAGCGGGACTCTAACCTCAAAAGTTGGGGATGATAAATGGTTTCTTCTGAACAAGTGTATGATTTTGGAGATTTTCTTGAAGCAAATGGTTCTATAGAGACACGATAAGAACCATGATCTTCATGGGATTCCAACTCAGCACCTTTTGAGTGAGATTTTGAGAAGAGCTGCTCGTCTTCTTTTAACTCAACCCGAGTATGCAACTTCACTCTCGCACTCAGTGAGTCCGACTCGGGTTCAGAAATATCACTTTCACCAGAAATTTCACTTAAACATGGAGAATTATCAAATATTATTCTACTTTCCCAGTCTTGCTGGTCAAGAGGTAAACAGTCATCATCATAAAAGGATCCATTCTTTATTAGGGACGAATCTAACAGTATATTTTCATTCAACGTTGTCAAATTGTCTTTCTTCTGCTCATCAACAACCCCGGCTTTTGGGAGATCTTCATTATCTTTATCATCATGTAGTGTCAACGAATCATCTTGCAATACAGATTTATGTCTCATATGAGAAAAACTTTCTACAGAGCCTTTCAAAAATGCCTCTTCATCCTCCTCCACAATTTCAGTGACATCCATGGTCTTATACTTTTCTATAAAATATTTCGCAAAACAACAGGTTAAAACATGCAAACCTTCACATAATTATTCAAGTATTACAAGATTTAATTCGCAGCATTATTAGCAAAAATAGCAACATATCCAACCAAGTTGATCAATGGACGAATCTCTAAATAAAGCATGAATCATGGTTGTCATACTTGTAGTTTGTGTGCATAGTTGTCAATAGCGAATAGCGGAAAATAGCGATGACCTACCTATATGCTACGTAGCGAATAGCGGTAAATAGCGGCCGCTATTTCGTATTTAGCGATAGGCTGCTAAAATATAATTATATATTTTTATATTATAATATTACCTTAAAGTCTTAATCTATTATGTATAATAGAGAACAAAATATAAACCAAGTCTTAAACTATTATATGTTAGATCAAAGATCATCTAAATCTTCGTATTCGGGCTCATCTCCCCCCGTAGTTCCTTCAACCAAAGCCCCGTAATTCCATCTCACATCCATATCTTTACCCATCTCTATTTACAAAAAATAGATAACATTACAATCAGAATGTAAAAAACAAATCAGAATGTAAAAAAAAAACAGATGAAATCAGAATCTTAAACAGAAAAAGTAAATCAGAATTAACTCTAAATAATATTAACTCAAACTCAAACTTCAGAATATATAAAACAGAAGCTGTTCATGAACGATAAACTCAAACTGTTCAAAAGTAAATCAGAATTTCATATTAACTCTAAACAAAAGTAAATCAGAAGCTGTTCAAGAATTATAAACTCAAACTTCAGAATATATAAAACAGAGGCTGAAATTCTATGAAAGTAAGAATCAAAATCTAATAATTATGAACTCAGAAATCAGAAATTCAGAATCATTAACATAGAAATCATAATCATAACTTCATAAACCACGATAACATTGAATCATAATTTCAGAAAGAAAACTTAGAAAGAACAGAGACATGGTTACTTACAGAAAATTAGAAGTCGAGGAGAGCAGAGACTGAGTAGCCGGAGTTTGTGCAGTCGCCGGAGAAGAGGCTGTCGCAGGAGAGGGGAGCAGTGTCGCCGGAGAGGAGAGAAGAGTCGCCGTAGGGAGAGGAGAGCACAGTCGAGAGAGAGAGCAGAATCGAGAGAGAGCAGAGACGACGAGAGCAGGTCGCTTTTTTTTACGGCCGTAATTTAACCCTAACGTAAAAAAACCCTAAATATACTGCCGCCTAAAGTCTGGAGGGTTAAAAAAAAGGGGGCAAAAACCATCACTACCGCTACATACTAAATAGCGCCCTGGGGTCGCTACGCTACGCTATTCGCGATAGCGGCGCTATTTTCCGCTAATGACAACAGTGTTTGTGTGTATAGAGAGAGAGAGAGATAGAGAGAGAGAGAAGCTCATTTGAGAACCCATTTGCTATGACAATAGTATAGCACTATAGTCGTATAGGGATGCTTTGTAAATTGTGGGAAGGGGGGTGATGGTCAACATCTCAAAACTAAAATATTTTTGTATAATATAACGAGTATTTTATGTTTATAATTTGACAGCCGTATTGTTATACTTTTTCCAGAAAAAGTTATGATTTTTTTACTAAAAGATTGCGAATGTGCAATCCAACATTTGTAATCATCCAGTGAAAGGTTTCACATGTACAACCCGCCATGCAACCTATCATGAGGCTCATGAATTTGTATACAGTGGTGGTCGCTGGTTGCATCAGTGGCTACTGGTGGCAGCCATGGCAGAACAACAGTACTGACAGTGTGGTCATGGTGGAAGTGATCGCAGGTGGCGGCATTGGTCTTATCTAGAGAGAGAATCAAATGACTAAAAAATAAATTATAAAGATTGGTTTGTGCGTCTCTAACAATAATTCTGGTTCTTTAATAACAATAGAACTGGTTCTTAATGGAACATTCACCTATACATACATAAATACATATACACACACATTATGTATACAGTATATATATACATATACATGTATGTGTGTATCAGTGATTATGAATCTACTTCAAATTATCAACATACCTTTTGGAACAGAAAACCATTGTTCCCTCTTTACAGCTTTTTTAAGAGGCTCGTGAATAGCAAAAATTTCGGAAAATCGCAAGATCACATTTCCATCTTCTACACAAAGAACAGGCAGCGGTGTTGAGTTTTTCGTTTCAAACGGCTCTTCTAAAATATGCGTATCATCCTGAACACATATTTAAAAGAATGCTATCACATTATTAGTAAAAAAGGATAAATCGTAACCAATACTGAAACATAGAATACATATCCTCAAAGAACACAAAGCTCAAAGTTATAAACAATGTAAGCAAAACTTGAAAAAGAAACAAGCACTAATGGTACCGGAGGTTACGGAGTACAAATATATTTTTATAGAAGAAAATATGTGCACGCATAATAGATGTTTTAACCTTCTGAGGTTGAATAGCATCAAGATCCGGGTTTTTTATCTCTGGTGCAATGTTGCCATCCTCCAGAGAGCATTGTCCTTGAGAAACCATAGGCAAGTTGTTTTCAACCGTAACTAAAAGTGATAAAATAAAGTACATTAAGAACAAATATCATGGTATTCCCATTATCGCCCGCATGGGTCCAAAATCAAAATCCAAAAAAAGGAAACATTGATTAGACAACAGCAGTACACATCAAGCCTTCTAAGGTCTAATATATATGTAAGATGCATGCATTGATTGATTTTTATTGGCTATATAAAATTATTTTCGACTCTACTCTCCTTGTTAACATATTGTTTTTAAAAAAAGGAACAAGTTGGTGATACATCATATCCAATTGCTTCTGTTCCTGCACATAACATGGTAGAAAACTACTACAGACAATTCATACCATTAATTTCATAATAAAAATTTATGGGAACTCAAGACAATAATCAAGAATTGAAAAAAAATTCTTTTATAGCCCTTCTACTTTCACCTAAGTTTCATGCGTTCACTCTTCGAATTAAAAGTTCAGACTTCTTAATCTTTCCATAGCAATAATATCATAAGCACAAGAAGAACAAAAAATCACAATAACCACAAATTCCAACAGACCCACCACCACCAAATTAAAATTTAAGTTTCAACCAGCTTTTAAGTATAAAGATAAAATTCTGCAAATTCTAAGACCTGATGGACCAGCGGTTTCAGCTTCCACACGATCAACTTCTTTCGGTAATTCTTCATCTTCATCTTCATCGTCATAATTATCATCATCAAACAACGAAGACGAGGCAACTGTTGGTGCCGTCGTAGAAACATAATCAGATTTCGGCAACAGATAATCCTCCTCGGTTAAGGCTTGGACTTCTGGTCCCTCATACTGTTCATCAATATCTTCATAATCTACTGCATCTTCAGCCTTCAGGTCATAATCTGCTTAGAGGTGGGATTACAGGGTTATTACAAGTCCAAACTCACTATTAATTCAATATATTTGAAGTAATAAAATTATCACATGTTGACAAAGAATAAGTGTAGTCACAGATTGATAAAAAACGGACAACTTTAAGCAACCTAGAAGGTCAATTTAATCTATATAAAAACGGACAACTTTAAGAAACCTAAATGGTCAACCATGTTATTAGCTTCTTGTCCATGTTGAAGGCTCATAGGGAATGCATGGTATAATAAGTTACCTTGTTCAGCAGCATCACCAGATGTTTGTGATTTCTTTACTGACAGCTGAAGATTAATAAGTACACAGAGTTAGAACACACCATATAAACAAAAGTGAAATAGCAATCAGATATCAGTTGTGTACATCAATATCTGTTAGTGATGAGCCAAGCTTGTCAGCTAGTGCAGCAAGATGCTCCTTTGCATCCTGAAAAACAATATCATGCTTTAGTATCTGTTGTTGATCTTTGCAATAATTTATCAATGAGCAATTGATATAGAAAATAGTGAAAACATGCACTGAGCAGATGAAAAATAATAGAAACAAGTTTGAGATCAAGCTCTAGAAAATACAAAAAAAATGGTTCTAAATAATTCTAACAGAATAAAATTGACAAAAAAGATAACTAGTAAGGCATCCCCAAGCATTAAGAAAGAAAATTTTAGACAAAGATACACAATGTGAACCCAAACCCTTGACTTTAACCCTTAAGAACAATTGAGTTGAGAAAAAAAAACAATATGCATATTCAACAGGGGCATTGGCAGCATTAATTCTCTGATAGAACAAAAAAACCAGTTCTTACCACAAAATCACAAATGATAAATGAAATCAGTAAAGGGAGACTTAGGTGGTGTGTGTTTTTCTAAATCTTCAAACCTCTTATGTCGACGGACAGACAAAAGACATAAGAGAAGTGTTTTGTTTTTATCAAAATAAGAAGAGTTATGCAGTATTTTTTTTCCCTTCATTGAGAAGAGGTGATCTTGCCTCTTCTCTTCTGCAGACATTTTTGGCAGTTTTACACCTGTTCTTTGTCTCCTACCTCTTCTGTTCTTCGTCTACAGCGACTTAAAAACTGATTCCATCGTCAAACCTCCATCTCCTCAATTTATAGTTTTGACGACCGAAACTGATTCTGTCATCAACCTTCTACGAATCCATCTCGTCAGCCTTGCAATTTCATCATCTTCCGTTCTTTTTTTATTGCAAAGTTGGGGTTTCAATTTCAAAGGTTAGAGTGTCAATTAAATATTTCGAAAGTTCCATCTTCACTTCCATAATCTTCTTTGAATTTAATAGATTTCGAAGGTTAAGATTTGAATTTCCTACGACTCCATCTTGGTCTGCAATATTGAAATATTTCGAAGGTTGAGGTTTGGATTCCCTAAATTTCCATCTACATCTGGTATTTTGAAAGATTTTGAAGGTTAGGTTTGGATTTCTTTGGTTCCATCATCTTCTGTAATTTTAGAAGATTTAGGGTGGAAAAAAAATTTAGACACTCTTTTCTCTTATATAAGAAGACTTCTATACCACATTACCACCTCTTCTAAGAAGATGTGAAAACAGACAAGAGGTTTTTGAGGTTTTAGACCTTCAAAAACCAACACCACCATAGAATGTGAAGCTAATGTTAAATTTGATATGAGCTATAACACACATACATATGTATCTATACTATATTATAAAGCATTTAAGCCTTTTGCTTAAACTCGTAAATTTTAAGTGTTTTGAAATTACTAAATTGTCCCTCATTTAAACTAAATTAGGTAACTATTAAATATAGTTAATAAGATTCTCAAATATGTAATTAGGTAACTAATTACATATTTGGTCCCTGAACTATGTCACTTATTTCACTCTTGGTCCCTAAACTTCATTTATTACGCTGTGAGTCCCTGAACTAATCATTTTGTCACACTGTTAGTCCCTAGTCCAACTAAAAAACCTAAAATACCCTCACCTTTTTAAATAAAATTACTATGATACCCTTATGTGTCATTTTTTTATTTTTTTAAATTAGAAATATTGTTTTAGAGTTTATTAAATTAAATATATTTTTTATTACATGCTATTATAATTAATCCCACCTTCTAGTATTATCCTCCATTCATCCACACCCCTTCATTATCCACCGGCCACCACTTCCAGCCCCACCTCGCCGGAAGAAACTCAACGCCACCCACCTCAACCACAGCCTTCGTGTTTCTTACCCACCTCGCCGGAAGAAAACCACCGCCACACACCTCCACCACAGCCTTCGTGTTTCTTACCCACCTCGCCGGAAGAAAACCACCGCCACCTACCTCCACCATAGCCTTCGTGTTTCTCCCTCGCCGGAACTCTGTAACCAGTGAAGAACCACCTTCAAACCATCGTGCCGACGTCGGGTTTTCAGATCTTGGTCTTCAACCATCGTGGAGAAGAAAGAAATCGGCAAGGTACAGATTTTTGCATCAGATCTTGGTCTGGTTTTCGGATCTTGGTCTTCAACCGTCGGTTTTTTCAGATCTCTCTCTATCTCTCTACACACAAACACGCCTTTTCTCTCTCTCTCTATTTTTGCAGCCATCGATTAGGGTTTTCAGATCTCCTCTCTACACACAGAAACACCTTCTCTCTCTCTCTCTCTATTTTTGCAACCATCGATTAGGGTTTTCAGATCTCTCTCTCTACACACAGACACACCTTCACTCTTTTTTTCAGATCTGGTTATCAAATCTTGTTCTTCATGTTCTTGCTCTTCAGATCTTGCGTTTTAGGAGTTGTTCTTCACCGATCTGTTCTTTCCCCTTCATCTTTAACTGAAAATCGTAATGTGGTGGTGATTTTGGTAGGTGGAAGGTGGGTGGTGGATGTAGAAACCGGTGGAAGGTTTATCTGAAAATTGTACATGTGTTTTTTGGGTGGAAGGCGGGTGGTGGTGGTGGTGGTGGGGATGAACAAACCAGCGGTTGAGGTGGTGACTTTTCTTTGGGTGTTGGCAGACGTGGTGTGGGTGGTGGTGGGTGATGGTGGTAAATTATTTTTGTTTATAATAACTATTTGTTATATTATTTTAATTATAATTTAAATAATAAAAAGTCAAATAAAAGAATAAATTGAATTTGAGGGGTAGTATCGTCTTTTTAAGTGATCAAGGACTATCAGTGAAACAAAAGTCATACATTAAGGACTCCTAATGTAATAAATGAAGTTTAGGGACCAAGAGTGAAATAAGTGGTATAGTTCAGGGACCAAATATGTAATTTACTCTATTCCATTTTAATAAGTAAACTTTACATATTTAAAAATATCAAAGTCAATACAATTTTTTTGAAATTAAAAGCCAATACTAATTAACTTAGATCATTAGAAAATATTTTTATAACCTTTTTTTAAATTATGGAGAACAGAAAAGTAAAGGAAATGAAAAAAGTAAAGAAAATAGACATTGTCACCAAACGAAATTATTCGCCATCACCGTGTTACATAAATATCATACTGACATGTTAAGGAGTAGAAATTATTTGTTGTCGCTACATTGCGCGGGTATCATACTAGTATATATATATATATATATATATATATATATATATATATATAGAGAGAGAGAGAGAGAGAGGAACAAGAGATACCTCGTCCAGGTAGTCAATGTCAAGATCACCAGACCCGTCAATATTTCCAAACATGAATTCTAAAAGACGACTTCCATCACGACCCTCTTCATATTCATCATCGTCATCTGCCATTCAATATTTTACATAAATTATAGAATTATTATACAAGGCGTGTCATATAACCTGCAAAACTGTACCCATGCATATTAACTAGCAAGGGCTAAAGTCAATAACTAAAACACAACACAAGAATCTGCAATGCTCCAACACAACGCAAATTCAGAAGGGGACGAGGATGAGGAGTTTCCTGTCCACAACATAGTCATGGACTTCAGGGGGTTGAGGGGGTGGTAAGGTGCATACTCAAAGCTAATTCTTATATTAACTTCACTCTCGTAAATGATAATCTGAGTATGGATGGTTTATCATGTAATATATCTTCAAGCCTTGCTAAATACTTTGTTTAGGTACTAATATCCTAACCATCCATTTGTGCACTTAACAACCCATGGCATTTGCAACCACAAAGGATTTGAAATTTAAGGCTACAAAGGATTCAATTGATATGGACACATGGAGTGTGAAAGTTTGAGTTACTAAAATGTTTTTCTGTGATCTTAAAACATGCTCAATTGCTAAGGCCACATGAATGAATACAGAACCAATAACCCCATGACACTATACAACAATGCTATGGCCCTAAATAATAGATGTGATGATAAGGTGAGATATACATACCAAATCAATAAAGTACAATCCTTCCCTCTAAATCTTGATGCACAAAAACTATATTAAGATGCAAGACGCCAAATTTGTACCATTATTTATACAAAAACTCCATTTTCTTCTACATTCACCTATTTTCTTCTTTTATCACTATATAATCATCCCTTCTACATTACGTAAGCGAGAAATTACAAGTCAGCATACAAGGACCGCGATCAGTAACATGAACCAAGTAGCACGTGTAAAAATAATAAACAACTTTCTGTTGTAGAGATGTTATTGCTCTTGCTAAATTGAATTAGTCAATAAACAAGCAAATATTTACTCATAGTAAAACTTAAGCATGAAATTAACACAGTAATACACATTGTGATGTATTTCCACATTGTGCTATGCTAGAGTGTTATTGACAACTCTTAATCATGATCAATAATGACAAGTGATGCTTAACATACAATTCAAAAGCTTGTGTAAAACATGCCTTTCAAAATAAATTAATATATAATCATACATATTGCTTCTTGTTAGAAAACTTCAGTGCTTGCCAATGAAACTAATCAGTTAAGTTTCATTATTAATTACCTTCATCACGGTCATCTGTGCCCCTACCATCTTCAAAATTATTACCAGCATCGGAATCCATAGTGTGAAATGAACTCTGAAACATCAAAATATGTATTTAGCACCAACAAAAAAATCTACGAAGACGTCCTTGTCCATAAAAGTACAAAAGAAAAACACCCCAAACACCCTCCCCCGCCTAAGATCCTTATTCTTATTTATAACATGTTGCCTTATTTGTTTTTATGACATGTTTCTAAGATCATGTTCATTTCTCTTCACTTGACTATGTTATGTCATTTTTTCTCCAAATTACAAACATACTAAAGATTTATTTTTAGCAATGTTGTAAAACTCGCTAAGCAGTAGTGGAACAGTCAGCGAGATGGGGAGTACTCGGATTGGAATTTTTTATATAAAAATCTCAAAAGTATACATATCACATGTTCATAGATACTCAAATATAAATATAATTGGTACATAAGACCAAAATAAATATATTAGAAACGCAAACATATTTGTAGAAACCTATTTGTAGTAGAAGATAAAAGTTAACTTGTTTGATGTGTCAACCTTCTAAATTGTGTCTATGTAACACCCCGAATTCCATGACGGAACCCTGAGAGTTACCCTTAGGATTCAAACAGAGCAAACACTAATCAAAACTAATAATAATCCATTCAAAAGCAAAATACCCTAGTCTCAAGTTACTGATCAAAATCAATAATCTAATAATAATCCCAACAATGTCAAAAGAAATAAATAAATAACTATATAGGTAACTCTTAATCTCTTGCAAAAACTCCAATTCTAGCCCTCGTTCACACGTCCCGCGTCCCCCTGATTACCTGCCGCATAGAAAGAAAATGCGGCTGAGCCAAACGCCCAGTGTGCGGATAGACGGAAACAACAAATAATATATAATATATACCTAACATGGATACAATAATCAATCAGAAATTAAACCAAGTCTGAGTCAACAAAACATATGCAAGATAACAAAGAAATACACAGGGGTATGATACAAACCGAGCTCCCAAAATAGCGAAAACCCACTTAACCAAAAGACGAGTGTTTCACCCACATAATTTTGCACAAGAAGCTGCAAACCCACTTGCGCACCCTGGTGAATGGGGTATTGGGCACTATGCCACCATCCACAAACCAAAACAGAAACAGAAACTAGGGTTAACCCATACGCCCCCTAAACAAAATAGCTCTCGGAGCAAAACCCTGAGGAGACGCCGCGACCGATCACACTGCCACAGAAGTGTCACGCCACAAGTGCCACAATGACGCGCCTATGGTACCTCCATAGGTAGGTAATACTAAAATAGCTTGCATACCCGGAGTGTAATCAACAAAGGCCAAGATAACAAAGCGATAAGGTTCACACCATAACAAAGTGGCCGACACACTAGGCCATAATTAAGCATAGTACAAGAGTGATAGCAATTGGTTTGTCACAAGAGTCATAATAATGCCAAAAGAATCGATAGCAAACGGGTCCACGCAGAGAAAAGAACTTTGACCCGTTAAGGGTATAAATCAAACGAAATATGAACAACAATATTATTAAACATGTATCACACAATAAGAATCTCTATTTAAGAGATAGATGTCCGTACCTTGAATTCACGAACAAAGTCCAAACACACTAGTAGCTTCAAGTTTAGTTCTCTTTGCCTCCATCTAGAAATATATATATAATTACCCTTAGTATTAATCCTATTTTAGTTGTTTTAGTAACTAATGTTTTAGGTTGTCAACAGGTGGTTTATAAGCTGTAGTCGCTAGCCTAACTTAAGGTTATATAATTACAAGTAAAAGTATTAGAGTTCCCAGGTTTAACATTAACATGACAGAGTTCAATTAAGGACTTATAATATCAGTTAGTAAAACACATGAAAAGACCTGATTACTTTAAGTTTCTAAATATGATGATTTAACAAAATGGAATTTGACTATTGACTTAATAAAAATCAGTTAACAAAACACACACACATATATATATATAGATAAGAAAGTCTTGGCTGCATTACGTTTCTTGGTAACAATAGGGGTTTCTTTCCTACTTTACAACCTTTGACAGAATACAGATACTAACATGGCTCCTAGAGGTTTTATAATTTCGAAAATTACAGGTTCTGATGTGTTTAAAGGCTGAACTAAAGCACTCTTAAATCAAGGTTGGTGGTCAACCTTTATAGCACGGTGACCCTAAGTGTAACTAAAACACTCTATGTTCATCATTCATCAAGTGATAAATTAATTCAAAATTTTACACAGGGAGTTACACAACAGATTGGAACGACAGTTTGCAATTAATCAACTCTTAATAGGGTACCAATCTAGGATCCAAAACCATCAGCATCATTAGCCAATTCTTGTTTCTAATCCCATATAATTTACCAGCCAACAGAGCTAATCAGGTTACTTTATATATACTGTTTTACTGTTAACTTTAAATAACAGAGCTAGTCAGGTTATTTTATATATACTGTTTTACTGATACGAACATGCATATAATCAAATCAAGACCTTGCTTAGCAACTGGTATGCAAACTGTGTATAAATAATTCTCAATTCTCAGTCCACCAAAGACAAAGAAACACCATGTTCTAAATTTAGCTCATATCACAGATCAAAGAACCTGTTGTCAAACTCTTATTTCGAATCGAAAAGGGTATGAACGGAATCAGAATGTGGTCTATTAGACAGAAACATCAGTAGGAAATCGCAAGGATTAGGCACAGACCTTAAGTAATTTGAGAGAAAAAGGCAGATGAAATTTCGATTCCCAAATTAGACCCCAAACTGCCGACAGTCGACCCTGCCCTCTGCCTTCGCCTTCGCCATCGCCTTCTGCCCTTGCCCTTGCCGTCGCACAACAGCAGCCTTCGAAGCTCTCTCCCTCACACGCACTATCGATTATGGTTTACAGAATGAAGAAATCGATGAAGGCAAACGTATATATATACATCGATTATGTTGAGGGTATGTCGGCACATCAAAGTTTATCCCTAACTCTCCGATGGTTTGCTCAATTCGAATCCTTCCCAAATACGATTTTGATCAGATATATGGATCGGATCGGTAATTGAGTTTAAGCAGATAAGGCTTAGAGGGTTAATTCAAGTTGGGCTGAATTAGTAAGGTTACTAGTCCAAATAAAATGTACAGGCCAATCTTTTGCTTATTTATTCTATCAAGTACTATAATTATTATAATAACTCTAATTAATTATGTATATACATATATATACAAAGATACATATACATATTTACACATAATATACGGGTGTTATAGTCTACTTTAGTTGTATATGATCAAGGGCAAGAGTGTCATTCGAATATGAAATCTTGATGACATTTTTTTGATATAAGTATATAACCATGAGATTTGATGTTTATAAACCAAATTCATAGATAGTTAATTATCATGCATATCTAACTAGAAATCATATTATAGGAGAGGGAGAAGAAAATCTATTGTAAAGGATGGAGAAGACGATCGTCGATCTATAATCTATTTTTTACAAGATAAGTAAGTGATCTTGTTTCATAGACCTGGATATTAGATACATGGCCAATGGTTAGCCTTTCATCGTTATAGGTTTTTTCACATGTTTTTCTATAGTAAAGACATGTCATGAATACTAGGAATTTTCCTGGTTGTGCTAAGATTTTGAAGTTGTCAAAAGCTAATAAATATGGTATAAGGGGTATTTATCTCTAGTTTGCTTACAAAATTGGTTGCAAACTTTCATGAGGTTGTTTGCGATGACCTAGCTTCACTGTCTTAAATTTAGTGCTGGAGTAACATTGAATGGACATTATAAAAATTAACCAACATACCACATTATAAACAACTAATGAATGTTTAGCGTAAACGAAGGATGGAAGGAGTAATTAGATGAAGTTTTCTTTTACGTTTTATATCTTCTAGATTAGAGGTTTGGTGTATACAAGAAAAAAAGCATCTAGAGCAGTTGTTCAAATAGCAATTGTGTATAATAGAAAGAAAATAAGAAACTGCCTATAACAACATAGAAATTACCAACAAGTTTTAGTTCTTCAAAAATTTCACATAACACAAGTTGGTTGTATGCACATTGGAAACATTCCCCGCGTTTTTTCTGCATAAGAATAGAGAATGATGATAAACTGTAACTAACTTCCCATAAACTTATTTTAGCTTATTTTCATAAACCCATTCTTTTTGGCTTAATTTTCACAAGTTCCGCTTATTTTCTTATTTCAAGTCATAATAATCGGGTAAATCAGAAAATATGCCGAAAAATTAACTTATTAAAATAAGCCCATAATATGCTTAGCCAAACACCACTTAATTAGCCACCGCTCGAAACCAATTAAAAGAGTTTAAAATTACTATACATTATTGTACAAATTTTTAATTATGGTGCAGATTTTATTTATTGCCATCATGCATAGCAAAACAAAATGAAGTGAAGTCATTATAGATTCTTATTTATACTTGTTTATGTCAACATGAGCCATTTGTTATTGAAGTAAAATAATTATAACTACAGAACTTAATTATTTATTAACTTTGTAGATTTTTTGTTCACTTTTCATTGTTCATAACAAAATATTAATAGCTCTTCCACTATAAGTATCCCAAACAAAGGCAATGACCAACAGTGAATGGTTTATAAGTTTGTCACATCACCCAAATGTATTCAACAACTAAAAAATCGTAGCAAGAAGTTTTAGGACCTAATGTATACCCGTTTTCTCAATCCTAAAAACAAAGGCAGCAACCATGTATGAAAAAAAAAAGCATTGATACGCAATACATTGCATAAAACCAATACCCAAAAGCATGCCTGTAAAAAAGAACCTAAGCATTGATCAAATGTAAGCCGTTAAATAAGAAATCTCATAAAATGCAAGCCATGTATGAAAAAAAAAGGAGAGAGTAACAAATGGTGAAACAACAACAATAAATAAGAATGGCTTGGCAGAACAGAGCAAGAAATGAAATTGAATAAATCGGAACCCTAACCCGTTAAGTTATTAGCGATAATTAGCAACCTGGTAAAGAATAAGGAATTACTAATATTAGGGCATCGCTATATAAGAGGATAGACCGGAAACCTAACCTGTTCACCAAATTAAGCGCCGATGATAACGAAACAGCCTACCAGATCAGATGTAGAATTCAGTTATTAGCAATTTCCAGCAGCTAATTAAAGGAATCAATGCTATTAGGGATCAGTATGTGAGAGGATACATGAGAACCGTAACCCGTTCACCTAGGAAAGCGCTGGCAATAACGAAAATAGCGTAGAAGGATTAGGGAGGAGTCGTGCATGGAAGAGAGAACCAAGAATCAAGAATTGTCAAGAACGGGTTTGCGATGGTTGTGAACAGTCAAGAACAAATAGTTTTTCGATGGGGATCTGAAAACCTTCTGGTGTGGGTTTGACTGCACGGAGTAAGGAAAGAGGATATGGAGGAATTAAAATCAGTTGGTCGCCGGGCGCGGCGCAGTGGTGGTGGTGGTGGTGGTGGTGGTGGCGGTGGAGTGTGGGAGTCGCCGATCGGGATGAAGCGAATAAAAAGGAGTCGAGCGGAGGAAGACGGGGTGGATATACTTAGGTGCTGTTTGGTTCGCAGGAATGTTTATGATGGAATTGGATTCTTTGATGGAATTGGAATATGCCAGGAATTGATTTTGAATCTGTAATCTGTTTGGTTGACAGGAAATGGAATTGGAATCCTTTTCCATAATCTGTTTGGTTTGCAGACAATATAGATGAATTTGATTTCAGATATGTAAAATGACAGGATTACCCTTCATGCTTTTTTCCAGAATTTAGCTTGTTTTATAACTTTTATGTAAACACTATATTAAATAAATTACAAAATCATAGTAATAAACATACTAATAAACATAATAAGTTTTATAAAATTCTTAAACCACTTCCATCGTTCCATTTAAACAGTAATCAAGACATCCATTCAAAACAGAGATGGAGGATTAGAGACATCCAAATATAAAATTCAGCATATGATTTTATAAAACAGCAATCAAATGATTTTATAAAATAGCATTCAAGTCATTCATGCAAAAAAGCAATAATGGAAGAATCAATAGCAACAATTCAGCATATGATTTTATAAAATAGTCATTCATTCAAAACAGTCATTCATTCAACAACAACAACAGTCATTCATTCAAAACAGCAAATTTGAAATTCAGCATATGATTTTATAAAACAGCATTCAAATGATTCTATAAAATAGCAACAAAGAAATCATCAAACCCTAAACCAATGATGGAGCCATGGAGGATTAGAGAGAACATGAGAGAGAGGAAGAACATACCTGTTGGCGGCGGCGGAGGCTGTGAGGACGACGGCGGCGGAGGCTGTGACAGCGGCGGCGGCGGCGGCGATGGCTTTGATGGAAGCCGATGATGGTGGCAGCGGCAGCAAGGGAGGGACAGCAGGGTAAACAGGAGGCTATCGACGGTGGCTTTGATGGAGGACGACGGCGGTGAGGTCCGCGGAGTAGGGAAACAGGAGGCTATCGACGGTGAGCGTTGGTGTGAGGCTATCGATGGTGAGCGTTGGTGTGAGGTCGGCGGGGAAACAGAAGACACTATCGATCGATTTGGGAGAAAATGATGGAACGATTCATAATAAGTTTAGTGAGGGTAGTATAGTAATAACCCACGTTCCTTTGTTCATTGGATTTTAAAATCCTTTGACATGTGTGAGGATTTTAAAATCCCACTCCTATAGGATTTAAATTCCCATAAAATCTAATTTCATGGTAAATCAAACATGACTTTTTAGGGAATTCAAATCCAATTCCCACAGAATCCTATGGAATTCTGCCAACCAAACAGCCCCTTAGGGTATTATGGTCAATAAAGCTACATTTTACTATGTATGGTAAATGGTAAATAATCTTGGAGGAGAAATGGTTTTGTTTTCGTAGGTTGACGTCGTCGTGTGTTCAGTCTATGAGATTGTTAGTATTTTATTGACATACTAGTTTATTTGACCCGTGAGCGAACGGGTATTTCGGACGTGTATGTGAGATATTAAAATTTTTAAATAAAAATAATACAATAAATAAAATATCATCGAAAGCTTACATGTCTGAATTTTTAACAAAAAAAATAACTAATTTTTTTGAATAACATTTTTATAGACTACATTTGTTGTTTTATTTGTAACATTACCACTCATGTCACAAATCAAGACTTTTAATCTTTTTTTTACTTCTAACACGTGAAACGATAACATACAATTGACCATGTGTAAACACATGTTTCGTGAGAAATAAACCAACTTCTGAAAGTGATTGTCATTGACTTTTGTTAATCATCACACCAAAATACAACATCAGAGGAAATTGTCTTCTTTAAAACTTAACCCGAAGTTTTGTATCTGATAGAATAATCTTCATTCAAGGATTATATGTAATTCTACCAATGTTCTTTCAATAAATGATTTTGACCTCAATAACATGTGCGCCAAGTCGACAATTAGTAGACTTTCCATTACATAAACCCTTAAACTGGTCTAGATTTCTAAGTAACATAATTAGTTTCAGGACCGTTAAATACATCTATCTTTATATCTCTGAATTTATATTTTTAAATTTATAATATATCATCTTTTAATAATACAATTTATTTTAAACCTTATTATATAAAAAGTTTCATACATCTTTCTATAAGATTGAAAATGCTTTAAAATCAATAACTAAACACTTTAAATAACATATTCAAGTTGACCACTCAACTTATCACCATAATAAAAAAAGAAAAAAAACCCATTCAGCTAAATTATAAATTACCTACTAACTACTATTAATGTATAACAAAAAATTATAAATATACTAATTTTAAAATATAGTGTCATATTACAATAAAATTTATATCAAAATGTAGATAAAAATGAGACGGTCGTAAATATATAATTATTTATTCTCGAAACAAAATATATCAAAAGTTACTAAACATAATTTATAAACAATCTATAATTAATTTCCTTAATATACAATTTTTATAAAGCCCCCTCACATTTTCTTATAAAACCCCTACAATTTTCATATAACCCCCTCCTAATTGAAATCATCGACATTAACATTTCTAAAATTGTTTTTGAAATTGAATTATTTTAAAATTGGAGGTTGTGATTGGTTGATTAAGTCTCAATTTAGTTATTTTTGAAAATTTTGCATGTCTTTTATATATAGTTATAGATAGATGATAAGTTTTTAATAATTAAAATTGGATAATCTAGTATAACATAACTAGATTGAATCTTCGGTTAATACACGGATTAGTCTAAAAATAATAAATATTAAGCATTAATAAAAATATGTTAATACATATATGTAACGCCCGGTTTTCCGGTACGTATTTATTTATTTAATTTCATTATTTATTAATTTAAATGGTGGGCTCAATTAATTAATCAAAATTTTAATTATGTTTTTGGGCTTGGAAGATGGTTTTGACATCAATGGGCTAATTAGAAGAAAGTTAGAAGCCCACTTGAACAAAGCCCATTAGGGGATAAACCCTTTTTATTTAAAATTTGTAACCTACCTCACCTATCTCTTTCTCTCGACACCCTCTCTCGGCAGCCCCCTCCCTCTCGATATCTCTACCTCACGGCAGCCCTCTCTCTCACGACAGCCACCTTCATCGGCCACCATTCCAACCGGATTATCATCATCATCGGGCCTCCTTCCTCTCCACCTTCACTTCTTGGCTTGGTGACCAAGCCTAGGTAATGATTTTCTTCTATAAAACTCCATGAAAACATTGTAGAACTAGGGTGGTTATGATTTTATGTGGGAAAGGTATCAAATCTGGATTTGTGATTCTCATCAGAAATTAGGTTTTATTAGAAAATTCATATCTCGAGTTGTAAAACTCCAATGGACGTAGGACCAGTGCCAAAAGTTCACATTTTGAGTGGTTCAACTCTGTTTAGTTTTGTACTTTTACTCATTTCGAGTTTATCTAAAGGCTTGGACCGAATCTTTGAAACTGAGTCAGTTCGGGTCTGCAGTGTTACATAAAATGTTTTTGGTCATAAATGGGGCTTGGGAAATGATCTAGGTTGATTCCAAGTTCCCACATGTGTCTTATGTCCTGAATTTATGATCTGGAAAAGATGAGAATTTATCTCTAAGTGATTCTTGGTGAAATTAGACCTACACTCCATACCAAAATTTGTTGCCAGATTTGTCTAGTCCTGATTTGGGTCAACTTGTGATTTTTGTATCTGGAGTTTGGGGTACCCTTTTAAGGTGATTCCAACTCTCAAACTTGTTTTTTTGGTGTCTAGATTCACTGTGATTTTTGGGTTGGACAATGCTTACCCACAAAGTGGGAAGAAATGGCCAACACTACCGGTTAGTCTAAATTTGACAGTTCTGCAACGTCTTTTTATAAAAATCATAATAAATCCATACTTTAGAGTTAGGGGATGTTCTTTACTGTTCCGGGTAGGGAAGAGGCTATATTTACTTAGAAAAATTTAATAATGGTATAGTAATGTTTTGGAAAATTGAGTAAACCCATCTTGAACAGCAGGTCAGTTTTAAGACCTTGCTGTCCAGATTTGAAGTTACCCTCTAGCTTCACCTTTTTGAGGTCTTTTCTAACTCTTAGTTTATATTAGGTGAAGTTTTGGCTTTTGCCCAGAAGTGGTAGCTACTTGAGTTGTAATCCCTTCTATTCACTCATCCGAGGTGAGTTCTCTCACACCATTGTTTCAGTATTCATGATTGCTAGGTAGCACGTGTGTGATACTTGACCTTAGCGGTTGATAATGGTTAAAGCATGCTTACTTATTAGTTATTATTTGTTAATTTTATTTAATCGTACATGTGCACTGTATGTTATAATAACTTGTATGAGGAACCATAGCAATTATCCGGATTTTATCCGGTGCGCATGGTTAGGTATAATTACTCCAAAATCCTCCGGAGGATGTGAGGTGAGGGTAATATTAACTCAATACTCTCCAGTTATGTGGGATGCGGGTAGCCTACTAGTCCTCCTTGTAAGCTTTGATTTGTTCTTAGCTTATATTTACTGGATATTAAAGAGATTAAACTTAGGTCTGGTGATTATGCATATTGGGATTGTGTTGTGTTTGAATTCACTAAGCTTTGTGCTTACGGTTTCCCTTAACATTTTCAGGTATTAAGATCAAGGAGGCAAAGGACTGACAGGAGCACTGATGATACACGGCTGGTCTTAACTGTTGGGACCTTTTGTTCTTCCGCGTATAGACATTGTTTATATTTTTTTTTTTTAAAAAAAAGATTTTACTTTTAGCATTATTTTTCTCTTTTGAGATCTCTCCATTTGGACTCATGAAAACGTGGTTGCCATTATTGGTTTATTCTTTCGAATATTGGGAACTTCTTAATCTTAATTATGAATAATGTTTTTAATTTATTATATGAAAGTTTTGGGGGTTACAAGTTGGTATCAGAGTTTTTCATTTGAGTGAACTAGCTTTCTACAGGAGGTCTAGACTCAAATAAAATTTTTTTTTTTTTTTTTTAAAAACAAACGTAATTTCTTTATTATATATATATATATATATAATACATCATTAAGACTAGCAGTGAAGATGTCACAGTGCACCGGTCAGCCTGCCAAGTAAGTTGTATTTATATATCTATTTAAACAATAATATGCTCCATTATGTTATATCCACAAAGCCTAGCCTAGGATGATAAATATATGCCTTAGTGCTACCACTTTGATATTATGCCTTTTGTGCTATGATATGACAAATGCATGTCTTTAGAACTACCATGTGAGGATTTTTTTTAGAGATGCTATACGAGTTACTTAAAACCTTTTCGGCTAAGAGCAAGCTTTGAATTTTGAAACTAGACCCGAAACCAAAATTGGATCTTATATATTGAATACTAGAAGGGCCCCTATTATTCAATATATTGGAGCCAGTTTTGGGGACGGGGCAAGGTTGAAAATTTTTCAGCAAGCTGAGTGTTTCGTTCTTAGACATATTTAGGTTGAACTGCTCTTAACACTCCTTTCTTATCAATTATAGATGGCCCCGCCTACTCGTCTTAATGCAACACAGTTAGCTCAAGTAGTCGACCTCTTTGCTGAAGAATTCAATAATGCTTTTAATGATGTCATCCCTGCTGTTACTGATAATATCATCAATCAAGTTCGTGCCCTGTTCGACGAACGCCTTGCTGCAACTCCGGGCGGAGGGGCTCCTGTTCCTGTTCCTGTTCTTCCTCCTGCTCCCGTTCGTGACCTCATGTACTACTACGAGAAATTCGGAAAATGCCGACCTCCACACTTTGACGGAGAGGATGATCCAGTTGCAGCTAAACACTGGTTAGCTGATATTCAGAGTATCTTTATGACGATTGGATGCCCGGATCAATTTAAAGCACTGATTGCGAAGGATCAATTACGGAAGAGAGGGAAGACTTGGTGGAGTACTACTACCAAGACGATGAATGAAGAGGCAATAAAGGCGATTACGTGGAACCAGTTTGTTCAGTGGTTCGAGATTCGCTACGTGCCCAGGGTTGAACAAGAGCGGGTGATGCAGGAATTCATGACGCTACAGCAGACCTCCGAGTCTATCAGTGATCTGAACGCCAAATTCATGGAGATGCTTTCTTTCTGTCCTAACTTTGCTGGGGATGAGGCTTGGCTAGTCAGTCGTTACACCTCCGTTTTACGTACCGAGATTAGGGAATTTGTCAGCATGCAGGAGTTTGCAACACTGGATGAAGTCATGAGGGCAGCCAGGAAGAGGGAGATTGAGCTGCAAACTCAGTCTAAGAGGAAAGCGGATAGTACTTTCTCCAAGATTTCTGGGGAGGCACAAAAGAAGTTCAAATCCAGTGATCAACCAAGGTATGAGTACAAGCCAGCCACAAAACAGGGGGAACGAAAGCCTTTGGTGTGTTTCAACTGCAAGAAGGAAGGACATCATTGGAGGAACTGCAAGGCTCCAAAAGCAAATACAGCCCCTCCGGCTACTACCACTGCTGCCACCGTTCCGGTTTGTTATAATTGCAATGAGTTGGGTCATAAGAGACCGGATTGCCCGAAGTTGAAGAAGAGTGGTAATCCAAATCCTAATGGTGTTTCGTCCTCCAATGGACATACTATGGTGACACGGGGACGTGTCCATCAGCTAACGGGGGAGGAGCTTGCTAAGCCTACGTCTGTATCAGGTAAACAACTTTTCCTTTATCTTACGTTATTATGCTATGCTATTGCTTACAACTGTTTATATGTTCAATTATTATGAATCAGGCACTTATCTGTTAGATTCTCACCCTGCCGCTGTCATGTTTGATTCGGGTGCTACCCATTCTTTCGTGTCCCACACCTTTATGAATCGTTTGGGGCGTGGTATTGGGAAACTAACTCGTCCAATGGTCATAGAGGTTGCCGACAATCGTACCATTTTCGTCACTGATATTTACAAAGGTTGCACCCTTGAATTTTCGGGAGTTGAATTTCCCATTGATCTCATCCCTATCTCTATGAGGGAACTTTGCGTAATTGTCGGTATGGATTGGCTCGATGCTTTCGACGCGGAGATTCTCTGTAGGAAGAAGCAAGTTCGTGTTCAAAACCCTAGGGGTGGAGAACTTATTATTCAGGGAGATATTCCCTGTTCGGCTATAGCCTCTTGTGCCTCGGCTGTAGCACTTGATGGGGTTGCTATTGTTTCTGATTTTGGTGATGTTTTCCCTGAGGAACTCCCGGGTTTGCCACCTATTCGGCAAGTGGAGTTTCGCATTGATTTGATACCGGGTGCTGTACCAATAGCCAAGTCTCCTTATCGTTTGGCACCACCTGAGATGAAAGAGCTTCAAGATCAGTTGCAGGAGCTTAAGGATAAGGGTTTTATTCGTCCAAGTTTCTCGCCGTGGGGTGCTCCGATCCTTTTTGTGAAAAAGAAAGATGGTTCGCAAAGGATGTGTATTGACTACCGGGAGCTGAACAAACTTACGATAAAGAATAGATATCCCTTACCTCGTATTGACGACCTTTTCGATCAACTTGAGGGAGCATCCTGGTTCTCCAAAATTGATTTGCGTTCCGGTTATCACCAGATGCGGGTCCGTGAAGAGGACATCGAGAAGACTGCGTTTCGAACGCGATACGGACATTTTGAATTCGTGGTGATGCCTTTTGGACTCACGAATGCACCCGCTGCCTTCATGGATCTTATGAATCGGGTGTGTAGTCCAATGCTCGATCGTTCGGTCATCGTGTTTATTGATGATATTCTAGTCTATTCTAAGACCAAAGAAGAGCATGAAAGACATCTTCGGGAGCTTCTAGAGACACTTAGGAGAGAAAAGCTTTATGCTAAATTCTCTAAGTGTGAATTTTGGTTAGAAGAGGTCCAATTCCTGGGTCATGTGATAAACAAGGAAGGTATCAAGGTCGATCCGGCCAAGATTGATGCGGTTAAGCAATGGGAGACTCCTAAATCGCCTTCAGAGATCCGCAGTTTCTTGGGTTTAGCTGGTTATTATCGGAGGTTTATTGAAAATTTTTCAAGGATTGCCTTGCCACTTACTCGTTTGACCAAGAAATCAGAAAAATTTATATGGGGCCCGGAACAGCAGTTTGCATTTGAAGATCTTAGGACGCGTTTGTGTAATGCACCGGTGTTGACTTTGCCAGAGGGGGTAGAAGACATGGTAGTATATTGTGACGCGTCTCTCCAGGGATTTGGTGCGGTATTGATGCAACGGGGGAAGGTGATAGCTTATGCTTCCCGACAGCTAAAATCTCATGAAAGAAACTACCCCACTCATGATTTGGAATTGGGAGCTGTTGTTTTTGCTCTCAAAATTTGGAGGCACTATCTTTATGGGGTCAAGTTTATCATTTACACCGATCATAAGAGTTTAAAATACATTTTTGATCAGCGAGATTTAAACATGAGGCAGATCAGATGGTTAGATGTAGTGAAAGATTACGACTGCGAGATTCATTACCACCCCGGTAAAGCTAATGTGGTAGCGGACGCACTCAGTCGTAAGCAACCTGTGGAACCAATTAGAGTTAAATGTCTCCGAATGACCTTGGAAACGTCACTCTTGAGTATGATTCGTAAAGCTCAAGAGGTGGCAACTCAGGAGGGAAACATTAGCCGTGAAAGGGTTGTGAACGAGTTACCTAAGATGGAGCGAGATGGGCGTGGATTACTAACTCGATATGGTAGAATTTGGGTTCCATATACTGGCGGTAACCGAAAAACTCTTATGGAGGAAGCTCATAAGTCCAAGTTTTCTATTCATCCTGGTGCTACAAAAATGTACCGAGATCTTCGTGAGAGTTATTGGTGGCACGGGATGAAAAACGATGTGGCCCGATACGTGGAAGAGTGCATGACCTGCCGAAAGGTCAAGGCGGAACATCAGAAACCTCATGGGAAATTGCAACCTCTAGAGATTCCTGAATGGAAATGGGAGCACTTAACCATGGATTTTATCACTAAACTACCTAAGACTGCGAGGGGAGCGGATACGATATGGGTAGTAGTAGACCGACTGACGAAGAGTGCTCATTTTCTGGCCATTAAGGAAAGCTCATCTGCTGAGAAATTGGCCGAGATTTTTGTCCGGGAGATAGTTTCTTTGCACGGGGTGCCCGTATCTATTGTCTCCGATCGAGATACCCGATTCACTTCTCGATTTTGGAAGAAATTCCAGGAAGAATTGGGTACTCGATTACATTTCAGTACTGCTTTCCATCCACAAACTGACGGGCAGAGTGAGCGGACGATACAGACTTTGGAGGATATGCTTCGGGCGTGTGCGATTGACTTTGGTGGTTGTTGGGATGATCATCTTCATTTGGCTGAGTTTTCTTATAACAACAGCTACCATTCAAGTATTGAAAGGGCTCCGTACGAAGCGTTGTATGGCAGGAAGTGTAGAACTCCAGTATGTTGGGACGAGGTCGGTCAGAGGGTGCTCGGGAGCACTGATATTGTTTTGCAGACCACGGAGAAAATTAAAATGATCAGGGATCGTTTGGTCACAGCTAGGAGTCGTCAGAAGAGTTATGCAGATAAGCGACGCTCAGATCTTGAGTTTCAGGTTGGTGATCATGTTTTACTAAAAGTCTCCCCCTGGAAGGGTGTGATTAGGTTCCGCAAGCGTGGGAAGTTGGGACCCCGATTCATTGGGCCTTATAAGGTCGTAGCTCGTGTTGGTAAGGTAGCCTACCGGTTGGAGTTGCCCGACGAGCTCAGTTCGATTCATAACACTTTCCACGTATCCCAGTTGAGAAAGTGTATTGTTGATGACACCGCAATAGTACCCCTGGAAGACATCCAGATTGATGAACGACTCAACTATATTGAGAAACCGGTCGCGATTATTGATCGGAAGTCAAAGACCCTCCGGAGCGGCAAGACTGTTTATTCTGTTAAGGTTCAATGGCAGCATAGGAAAGGATCCGAGTGCACATGGGAACCAGAAGACGAGATGAGGACGCATTATCCCGAGTTATTCGTAGGGACAGACTTCGAGGCCGAAGTCCCTTCTTAGGGGGGGAGAGTTGTAACGCCCGGTTTTCCGGTACGTATTTATTTATTTAATTTCATTATTTATTAATTTAAATGGTGGGCTCAATTAATTAATCAAAATTTTAATTATGTTTTTGGGCTTGGAAGATGGTTTTGACATCAATGGGCTAATTAGAAGAAAGTTAGAAGCCCACTTGAACAAAGCCCATTAGGGGATAAACCCTTTTTATTTAAAATTTGTAACCTACCTCACCTATCTCTTTCTCTCGACACCCTCTCTCGGCAGCCCCCTCCCTCTCGATATCTCTACCTCACGGCAGCCCTCTCTCTCACGACAGCCACCTTCATCGGCCACCATTCCAACCGGATTATCATCATCATCGGGCCTCCTTCCTCTCCACCTTCACTTCTTGGCTTGGTGACCAAGCCTAGGTAATGATTTTCTTCTATAAAACTCCATGAAAACATTGTAGAACTAGGGTGGTTATGATTTTATGTGGGAAAGGTATCAAATCTGGATTTGTGATTCTCATCAGAAATTAGGTTTTATTAGAAAATTCATATCTCGAGTTGTAAAACTCCAATGGACGTAGGACCAGTGCCAAAAGTTCACATTTTGAGTGGTTCAACTCTGTTTAGTTTTGTACTTTTACTCATTTCGAGTTTATCTAAAGGCTTGGACCGAATCTTTGAAACTGAGTCAGTTCGGGTCTGCAGTGTTACATAAAATGTTTTTGGTCATAAATGGGGCTTGGGAAATGATCTAGGTTGATTCCAAGTTCCCACATGTGTCTTATGTCCTGAATTTATGATCTGGAAAAGATGAGAATTTATCTCTAAGTGATTCTTGGTGAAATTAGACCTACACTCCATACCAAAATTTGTTGCCAGATTTGTCTAGTCCTGATTTGGGTCAACTTGTGATTTTTGTATCTGGAGTTTGGGGTACCCTTTTAAGGTGATTCCAACTCTCAAACTTGTTTTTTTGGTGTCTAGATTCACTGTGATTTTTGGGTTGGACAATGCTTACCCACAAAGTGGGAAGAAATGGCCAACACTACCGGTTAGTCTAAATTTGACAGTTCTGCAACGTCTTTTTATAAAAATCATAATAAATCCATACTTTAGAGTTAGGGGATGTTCTTTACTGTTCCGGGTAGGGAAGAGGCTATATTTACTTAGAAAAATTTAATAATGGTATAGTAATGTTTTGGAAAATTGAGTAAACCCATCTTGAACAGCAGGTCAGTTTTAAGACCTTGCTGTCCAGATTTGAAGTTACCCTCTAGCTTCACCTTTTTGAGGTCTTTTCTAACTCTTAGTTTATATTAGGTGAAGTTTTGGCTTTTGCCCAGAAGTGGTAGCTACTTGAGTTGTAATCCCTTCTATTCACTCATCCGAGGTGAGTTCTCTCACACCATTGTTTCAGTATTCATGATTGCTAGGTAGCACGTGTGTGATACTTGACCTTAGCGGTTGATAATGGTTAAAGCATGCTTACTTATTAGTTATTATTTGTTAATTTTATTTAATCGTACATGTGCACTGTATGTTATAATAACTTGTATGAGGAACCATAGCAATTATCCGGATTTTATCCGGTGCGCATGGTTAGGTATAATTACTCCAAAATCCTCCGGAGGATGTGAGGTGAGGGTAATATTAACTCAATACTCTCCAGTTATGTGGGATGCGGGTAGCCTACTAGTCCTCCTTGTAAGCTTTGATTTGTTCTTAGCTTATATTTACTGGATATTAAAGAGATTAAACTTAGGTCTGGTGATTATGCATATTGGGATTGTGTTGTGTTTGAATTCACTAAGCTTTGTGCTTACGGTTTCCCTTAACATTTTCAGGTATTAAGATCAAGGAGGCAAAGGACTGACAGGAGCACTGATGATACACGGCTGGTCTTAACTGTTGGGACCTTTTGTTCTTCCGCGTATAGACATTGTTTATATTTTTTTTTTTTAAAAAAAAGATTTTACTTTTAGCATTATTTTTCTCTTTTGAGATCTCTCCATTTGGACTCATGAAAACGTGGTTGCCATTATTGGTTTATTCTTTCGAATATTGGGAACTTCTTAATCTTAATTATGAATAATGTTTTTAATTTATTATATGAAAGTTTTGGGGGTTACAATATAGAATATGAAATAAATAAGAACTTAAATAATGACTGGCGTCATCACCTAAATCGACGTGAGATGAATGTCAGACGTGACGGAAGAAACCCCGGGTTGCCATGATACGAACACACGTGATTGTATTTAATGTACAGATCACCGAACATTATTGTTACAATTAAGAGCGATAAGTTTAAATTTTTATTTTTTGTTATTAATAAAAAATTAAAATATTTAGAAAATATTTAAAATGATGATACTCAAAATTTGGTTTAATGTGATATTTTGAGATTTTATAAATAGTAAATATTATATTTGTAAATTTGATTTGACAAATACGATAATTAAGATTTAAGAAGGTTTCATATGAAATTATCTCTAAAAAATTGGATGTAAATTAAAGTTAAGATTGATTCGAACTGTGACTTAGAAAAGTCAAAATCAGATTTTAATTTTTATTAAAATGGATGGTCATGATTATATAATTAAAATTGATTTGTTACATGAAGGGATATGATCGTATAATAAATTAATTTCAAATTAGTCTTTTATTTATATTAGAAGACTAGTATTGTACCCGCGTAATGTGGTGACGATGACAATAGTTTATGCTCGACAAAATATTCAATTTCAATAACGTAGGGTATAATATGTGTAAAATGCGTTATCAAAAAATGATCTCAATTTGTTTGAATAAAACAATTTTCTCTTCCCCTTTTTTGGGTTTTTTATTTCTTTTTACAATAAACCATTTTATCAATTATTAAAATAGCTTTTGGAAAACAATAAAATAAAAAAAAACTATTTTATTATTAAATAATTAGAGAAAAAAATAATATAGTCTTACAAATTGTATTGGTTTAAGTGATTTAACCAAAACTAAATTAATTATATAGTTGTTGTCAACTTGCCATGTTTAATGATTTATTAAAGCAATATTTTTCATAAAATAGTTGAGGTAATTAAGAATATGTTTGGTTAGGCTATTGCTCTAGTGTTATGTATCTTATGCTTAAGAACATATACTACTTAAAATTAAGTAGTATTAAAAATTTTAAAAGAGATAAAATTAAATGTTTTATTATATAGTATATATAGAATAGATATGTGATAAAGTAATAGTTTTTTTTTTTTTTTGAACGGCAACAATTTTATAACTTGATAAAACAAGTACACATTAGCACACATGATACACAATCACTCACAATCTCATACACAATCACTCTTCTAAATGGCGGACATAAACCTCTCGCTCTTGCTCACGCTTCAAGTCCTCGGAGTAGTAGCGAAAAAATTTTTCTCCTACTTCAAGGCGAAGACGAGCCATTCTATCTCCCGCTAGCACAACATCTTGATCAACACTATTTCGCTGCTCCGACATTGCGGTATATTACTGGTAAAGAAAGAACTATATGAAGCGCGACTCACTTTCGAACTATTAACACTACAAGTTAGTTCACAACACACAATAATCACATAACACTCACACTCAACCCCAATCATCCCGCAAGGAACACCTAACGATGGTCGGGCCCGAGTTTGAGATCGAATACTTTTACAAGTGCTCGATTCCCTCAAACTTAGGCTCTGATACCTATTTGTAACACCGGGTTTCACGAGCTTAAAATCAGTAATATTTAAAACTTTTTAAGTATACTTACCAAGACGTGCAGCAGAAACTAAACACTAATTATAAAATATAAAGTGTTATTATCCAACTTGGCGATTATAAACATGAAAAGCCAAGTAACAAAACAAACCGGTATTACCGTACTAACCGACCATCGGATCACAAGATATAAAGTATAACAAGGTAGTGTTCCCGGAAAGCAACTATAAGTACCAATAAGGACCCGCCTCACCAGGCTGCCTAAATCTTTACCTGTAAAAGGGTAAAACATGAACCGGTTAGCTACACTAGCTAGTGAGTACAGGTTACACATAAGTATCAATAAGCATGCTATCACAACACAGGAAAAACACACAAGGCTATCCTATCACATCGTGGAGTGCCAACATATCAGAGGGAGTCATATCTCGCGGGGTTGCAAATCCCGCTCAACAAATCCAACTGAGAAATCAGCAACACCAATCCATGCTGGTGGGGAAGCATAGAGCAACCCCCTGAGCACGTTGCGGAGCCACCTGGGCTCAATTAGGCCTTAGTTACAAACCAAGACCCCACTGTTTGTCAAGGAACGGCGGTCCTGCAGAACCTACGACCCAGCGTGCACCACCGAGTCACCGTTGATCCCGAATAACCAGCCATCTAGGCCCTCAAGGGATCCAGCCGCAATATAGCCAGCTGACCTCAACCGAGTTGGAAACTATAAGCAGTTTCCCGAGTGTCCGGACATAAGTACACAAACAATAAGTGATCCAATCAGGATCCAATATCATGCGCGCATATAGTCACAGCAACTGTTCATACCAGTGAACAGAACATGCGAGTATAACTTAATCACAACATACACTTACCACAAGATTCACGTTACATACTTTTAGTCACTGACAATATAACACTGTAGCATGGCATATCACATTATAACATACCTTACGCACGCACATGTTGGAGCACTAATTACACATTAAAAACACACAGGGGTTAGCACTACTTACTGAGCCTCATGGGAAACCGGTACTCGCCTTAAGCTTACAAGAACTGACACAACGATCAACCGTTTCCGTTTTCCCCACGAACACCTAAAACAACACATACACGACTGGTCATCACTTATGCATGACACCATTAGGTTAACCATAAGTTAAACAAACTACAATACCTAGACCCTTGCTTGCGGTCGCAAGTAACCGACTCGCGGTCGCAAGGGTACCCTAACAACAGCCCTTACGGTCGCAAGGTTATCCCTTGCGGTCGCAAGAGGCCCTTTATCAATAACCAATGCTTCCGATCGCAAGGGAAACCCCTTTTTGTCGCAAGCATGTTTCTAGGTTTGGTTACAATCGTAAGTTATATACCCAAAATCGTAAACCTTATTTCCTTCGCTCGTAAGCGGTAACACCACCAAAACAGACCCATGCGGTCGCATAGACCTACCATGCGATCGCAAACATTTACGCGACGCGGCCTCACCAACTTCCGCGGCGCGGAATTCACAAAATCCCCTTGCGATCGCAAGCACCTTTGCTTGCGGTCGCATGGACCACAACCACCCCTTGTGATCGCAAGCACCATGCCATGCGACCGCAAGGACCCTCGTTACAGTGTTCTTCGACCCTGTTTCGCACAGCAACAGAAAACCACCGTTTTTAACACTTAATCGATCAAATACTGAGTTTTAATCACTTGTATACTATAGTTGACATCCAAGGACACTTAAGAACACACTTGTACTAAAAAAACTAACATAAAACACATCAAACACCACCCAAATGGTGTTTCTCCTTTACAAACACAAAACTAGGGTTCTAGATCAAATTCACTTACAAAGAAGACGAAGAACATCAATTTGGACTTGTATTTACTTCTGAATTCACTTGAAAACACTTGTTCCTTGATTGAATCTTCAAAATCTCCAAGATAGCTATGTGTGTGTGTATTTCGTATGCAAGTATGTGTGTTGGTGTGTGTATATTGCTTCAACAGGGGATAAGAAGAAACAAAGGACCGACTTTGGGGTTATTAAATAAAACCCCGGGTATTTTGTTCCCCTTTTTAACTTACAACACAAGCCTCACTCACCTGTTTCAACTAACGAGGATATCTATGGATTCTTTACACAAAACCATTTAATATTCTATCACTTTTGTACATTAACTCTAACTTTTACATAACACCTCATATATCCTCTTTAACTAACTAAAACACATATAACCCCTAAAAATACACATTTAAAAATCAAGGTACAACTATATGAGCACAGAGTACAACTGGGTACTACTAGGCCCATTTTCAGGATGTTACACATGATACTATCTCACATCGCTACCACGCAAGCTAAAAACCGTGTATCAACATCACATTCTCACGACATGTGTACTCACCCAACGAAACTCAACAAGACCAACAAAAGAGCCACACTTAAGTCACCCGCAACGCAACGGGATCTCGACCCAGCAGATCAGAATCACCATCAGCACTTGAGCACGTAACAGGCCTAAACAAACCACCTCCTTGTAACACACACAAACACACTTGAGAGGCGGTGGCGGCTTAGACACCCTACCGGCGGCGACGGCGAAATTAGATCTAAACCCCATGGCGGCGGCGACTCCCCACTGGCGGCACCACATACAAACTCACACAAACTCACACAAAAGAACTCACCAAGGCCCACAAAAGAACCACACACAAAAGCCCCCAACAACACCGCAGGACCTCGACCCAGCATATCAGAAATGCCATCGGCACTTAAGCCGTAACAGGCCTAGACACCACCACCTTCATGTAACACACATAATCACACTTAGCGGCATTGGCGACCTAGACACCCTACAGGCAGCGACGGCGAAACTAGATTTAAACCCTACGGCGACGGCGGCCCCCTGGCGGCCAAACCTTGAAACCACACTCAGAATGAAACTTGAATAACGACCGCCGAGAACCCACCAAAACATCATTACCGAACAAAAGAACAACCAGACCGCCGGCTACTCCAGCGGCCGGAGTTTAGGAGGAAAAACAAGCAACGAAATAGATCTTCATCTTGACACAACAGCATACCGGTACCCGAAATCACGATCTTGACAACCAGATCTGAGAGTGAACCACGGTGACCAAACCCGAAACCACGATCTCGAAGGCAAGAATCATGGAAACTTAAAGCATACTGGAAACCCACAAAACTTGAACCCATACCGGCAACCACTGCACCAACACCCACAACACGAAGGCAAGGATCACGGGAACTCGAAGCATACTTGAACCCATACCGGCAACCACTGCACCGGACCCGAACCACTCTTAAGAACAGAGGCATACGAAATGGAGTCAGCGTTGAGTTCTGAAGACCGAGATCTGAAGACCGAAACAAACTCGCACCACGATCTGAACTTGAAATCAAGATCTGAAAACTCGAAACGATGAACTAGAAAACAAGGACTGAAAGTCGACGAAAGCAAAAAACCAACAAACAACAGAAGAAGAGGGAGGTTCTCCGAACCGCCGGCTAACGCCAACGGCCGGAGAAGAAAGCGGCGGCGGCGGTGAGAAACTAGGGTTTTATGGTGGAGGCGGCGCTAACATAACAAAGAAGCAGCTGATATGTAAGAGGGGCCAAAGAGCTTTTTATTGGTTGTAACTTTGACTTAAATGAGGTGTCTAACACCGTGATAATGTAATAGTGTTTGGATTTGATAATAGTATTTTATATTGTAATAATTAAATAATCAGTTTAGACAAAATGGATTAATTGATTTCTAAAATGTAAAATAACAATAATCAATTAGATAAAGCAACTTCAAAGTAAATTCTTGAAAATGCGTTATATAGCCTCTAAGACGCAAATAAGTACAACCCCAAACGATCTAAACTACTCATTTATGATTTCATATCACAATAATCTAGAAATTAACAGATCTTGAGCAAGAAATCGGTGAACAACTCAAACCATTAACAAATCTTGAGCAAGAAATTAACGAACAACTAAAACCATTAACAAATCATGAGCAAGAAATCGGTGAACAACCAAAACCATTAACGGATCTTGAACAAGAAATCGGTGAACAACTGAAACCATTAACAGATCTTGAGCAAGAATTGCAAACATTAACGAATATTGAACAATTAAAACCATTAATATATCTCATTCAGCAGCTACGATGAACAACTGAAAACCATCAATGAACCCACATGAACATATCATTATTGTAGAAATCAAAAAACCGAAACCATTAACAAAACTTAAGCAATAATTAAAACCGTTAATATATCTTGAGGAAAAAATCAAACCATGAACAATCTTAATCATAAAAAATAAAACCATGAATATGGAAAGAAGAACAATAACAAATGATTGAACATAAGCCACCTTTCCCACCTTAGCTATGATAGAATATGGCCATATTGGCAAAAATATTTTTAGACCTTCTTTCCACTGAAAATTGTCTATAGGGTTACAGTTATAAATAAATCTAATCACTTACCTTGAGCTCCCTTTCGGACTAATGATTGTCCGCTTTTTGTTTCATGCAGTTTTGAGCCTTAAAAAGGTTTATTTTTAGTGTCTTAATGGCCTCTTCACTCACTATCAGACTTCTATCAGTAGCACCCTTTTGTAAGTGATTTATTAAATTGATTATCATCTTGATGTTTGTCTTTTCAGATACTCTGGTTTTTAATAAATGGATAAGGGAAATGACCCAACTCAAGTTGACAACGGTGCTTCCACAGGAACCCCTTTTTTATGAAAAAAATATTTTGAAAGGAAAAAGTGTTTAAATAATCTTATAATTGTTCATTATAAAAGTTGATGATAAAGTTAAATGATAATTACTTTACTTATATTTTGTTTATGTCAATATCCTTGAGTTTATTCCTAACTTTATTATATATGACATTGTGAACTACTAATTCTTTATTGTTAATAACAAGGTTTTTCGACCCGCGTTGCGGGAGCGGAGCTGGCATAAGAGGTTAACTAATATATATAACGACATAAATCAACTAAAAGTAGTTGTTATATATGTAACATAAATCGATACGACATTATGGCTCAAGCGATAATTTATTATTAACCTTGAAATTTAACATTATCATTTTCAAATTTCTAGAAGGCTATACAAAAAAAAATTACGTTTTATATTACGAAATATCCGAGTATTGCATCATTTGACTTCTTTTGTATCTTATAAGTTTAAAAACAAAGTAAAAAATAGAAAATTAACTATAAATAAATAGCCTTATATCTAAATGAGTTAACTAAAAAGTAAAAAAAAAAAAAAAAATATATATATATATATATATATAACCTAAAAGTAAAAAAATAAAATAAATAAATCAACTAAAATTAGTTGTTATATATGTAACATAAATCGATACGACATTATGGCTCAAGCGACAATTTATTATTAACCTTGAAAATTAGCATTATAATTTTCAAATTTCTAGAAGGTTATACACACCAAAAAAAGATTTTACGTTTTATATTACAAAATATCCGAGTATTGCATCATTTGACTTCTTTTGTATCTTATAAGTTTAAAAACAAAGTAAAAAGTATAAAATTAACTATAAATAAATAGCCTTATATCTAAATGAGTTAACTAAAAAGTAAACAAATATATATATAACCTAAAAGTATAAAAAAACACTATTCATAAGCTACATGCTATAAATAGTGGTTAACATTTGATAAATGTTAAGAGTTTTTAATTTTAATTTATAAAATATGGGCTTGACAGTATCCCATAAGCTTTGACATATACTTTGTTGGAAAGGAGTTGACATTTTATTTTCTATAAAATGCTTTAAACTTGTTGATCCATTCTTATAGTAAATGGCCATTAGCTCAATATTATTCCACTTCTTGACTGGATAATGATTTTTAACAACTATCTTTCATAAGTTGACAGTTTTAAATGAATTAGATATAAGGTCTTACTAAAATAAGCTATTGCATGTCATTTTTTCAGTAAAATATCCCTATACCCTAGCCTGAAGCATTGGTCTCTATAATAAAGTTTACATCAAAGTTGGCTAAGGCTAACATTGGAGTGCATAATTTCTTCTTTAAGAGATAAGAAAGATTGATTTTCCACTAACACTCCAACTGAAAGTATTTTTCCTTTTACAACCGAGTAAGTGGTCTTGGCAACTTCTCGTAATCCTTCACAAACCTTCTATAGTACTCGGTAACCCACTTAGCTATTCAAGTGTATGAGGTGAATGTAACATCTGTCCCACATTGGTTGGAGAAGGGATCGAAACATGTCTTATAAGTGTGTGGATACCTCTCATAGCATGAGGCCTTTTGGATGGAGTGTTACATGCCAAAAAAAAAAAAACCGTGAGCCAGTAGGGCAAAGAGGATAATATTATGCTATGGGGTTCAGACTGTTAAAAATTGGTATCAGAGTCAGGTTCAGTCTCATGTGCAAAACGAGGACGTTGTGTCCGATGGGGGAGGATTTGTAATATACGTTCTGTTAGTGCAATCAAGAGAT
Organism: Pulicaria dysenterica; assembly: GCA_947179395.2. Lineage (NCBI taxonomy): Eukaryota > Viridiplantae > Streptophyta > Magnoliopsida > Asterales > Asteraceae > Pulicaria > Pulicaria dysenterica. The sequence goes on along the minus strand of OX359290.1, from coordinate 97,935,715 downwards.
TAAAATATTTATATAAATATATCTGGTTTTGATGATGCAATTTTAAATAATAAATTAAAAGAAAAATATTAATATAAATCCAAGTTAATATGAAAATAATAAGTTTGGCTAATTTAATGAAATATATATATATATATATATATATATATATATATATATATATATATATATATATATATACTGCATATTTTTATTAACAAACTTATAATGACGGGTGAAAATAAAAATGACAATAAGATCATAATTGAATACATCTTTTCAACGTCATTTTTAATAAACATATATTTTCACTTATAAAAATGTTCCATACAGCGTCAAAATAATATCTATCTATTGAACGAAGTTTTTAAAACTTCTTGCCAACAAATTTGAATAGACATGATTTTATAAATTGGCAAAAATGAAAATATGTATTTTAGAATACAAGATAAATATCCTTAAGAGGTATTATTACACTGTGTATTAATTAATGAGGTATTATTTGATTTGGTTAAGATTGTACGACACAAAGTACATTAGGTGTCATCCTTAGAATTAAGCATGTGCTTAATTATTTTAAAAGCCAGTCCAAATACACAGTGTAACGATATTTATTTTGGTGTTTATCATTTCTAAAATACTAGCTTAAAAGAGAAGATTGATATATAACGGAAATATTTTTAAACGACTCGAGAATGTGGCAGCTCTGGCCACGGTCGATCCACGGTTAACCGTGGGATCGACCGTCCGGCCAGACCAAGTGACCCCACATGTCTCCTCTCTTTTTCTATAAATACCAACACATTCACCCTCATTCTTACCTTTTGCAAATTTGATTATTCTCTCCTATACATTTATACACACACTTGATCTTCCATCTTTTATATATACAATCTTGAGTGTGTTGATTCTTGAAGTTGTTTATACATATTATGAGATTTATACAACTCTTCAAGATTAAGCAAAAGGGAAGCAAGAAAAGTTCTTTAAGTGATATACTTAGTGTTCATTTTTTCTTGTATTGAGAGATTTATAGTTCATACACCATTGTTGGTGTTCTTGGTGTTCTTGGTGAGGTGTTCTTGAGTGAAGAACACTTTGATCTTTTGGTGGGTTTGACTATTCCCCACTTTGTTTGTTTGAGAGTGTTGAGTTCTTATTGAAGAACTTGTTATTCTTCTTGTTGAAGATGGAGGTGTGTTCTTGGTGAAGAACACTTGTAAGATCTTGGACTAGATCTTTTGGTGGTTGTCACCTACCCGAAAAGGTGATTGTACATCGGTGGTCTCTTCCAGGCTAAGAGATATTTGCACGTGGTGCTAGTGGAAACCTTGACGGAGGTCAAGGACTGGATGTAGGTTGTATTCAACCGAACAATGATAAAATCTTGGTGTCACCCTTCTAAACCCTTAACTCCTTCATATTCGCATTTGCATTTGCATATTTACATTTCTTGCATATTTATATTCTTGCACTTTTACATTCTTGCACTTGCATACTTTTAGCATTTTTACACTCTTGTATTTTTTATTTCTTGCATTTTATTTATTTAAATTTCAAGTCATTTATATTTCCGTCATACTATATATAGATATAAATAAATAAATAAATATATATATATAGAGAGAGGGAAGTTCCATCGAGAACCAAAAAAAAATGCGAGAACTGCGAGAACCGATTTAAACCGTAAAATATCTACCAAACGCCAAGATTTTAAATTATGAAAATTATACCAAATATGCTCTTTAACATGACATTCATATTGGTATATTTTTTTCAACAAAAAAATTTCGTTTTTGCCGGGTTTTTTTCTATCACTATAAGGTATGTTACATATATGTAATCAGTACTTAACATATTTGTAATTAGTACTATAAGGTATGTTACATATATGTAACGAATTTTTTTTGTTGAAAAAAATATAGCAATATGGATGTCATATTAAATAGCATATTTTTGTCGTTAATTTGGTATAATTTTCATAATTTAATATCTTTCCGTTTGGTAGATATTTTAGTTTTAAAAAGATGGGGATCAGTTCTCGTAGTTCTCGCATTTTTTTTGGTTCTCGATGGAACCCTCCCCTATATATATATATATATATATATATATATATATATATATATATATATATATATATATATATCTTTATCTGATATACTTATCAAGATCTATATATATACATATATACATAAATACATATAATATATATATATTTATATATATTTACGCATACATATTATACTATATATATACATACTATTATATATATACAAATCTGGTACTCTCATTAAGATATATATATATATATATATATATATATATGGAGAGGATCCACTAAAAAGAATCTTATTCTACAAAAAGTAAGAAGAAATCTCAGCCATTAGATTTCTCTTAACCGCCTCCTTAAAATATGACTTTTTCTTTTTCTTTAATTATATAAAAATAAAAATAGCACTCAGGGGTATTATTGAGATTTGAAACTTTAAAATTTCAAACCTACTCCTAAAATCGTGGCTTTTTTCTCCAGGATTTTTTTCTCTCTCCTGTTTTCTGATAGTCATTTAATCCAGAACTGTTTTGATGCACATCATTCTCCATACCAATTTTGATGATGCTCAAATCACACATGCTTCCCAGATTTACAACAGATGCATAATAAATAAAAATACATCATAAATCGATGCACATCATTCTCCAGAACAATTTCAACCCAAGTCAATGCACAAAACAACATTTGATGCACAGATAACAATATGCACAAAATAAAACCATAGATCAATTACTCAAATCTACTGTTGCACACGACAAATCATTAATAATAAATTGATACCCAGAAAGAAATCATCAACAAATAAATTGATGCACAACCAATTTTATATAATCCTACAAATTTCATACCAACTGTATCATTTACATCAAAAATTCAAAAAAATATTATTCATAAACAGAAAAAAATCGAATCAGAAAACGATGAATAAAATTGATTTAAAGAAAAAAAGATGAAGAAATCACAACAAACCCTAACCATTCAGATCTTGAAATGTGCATCGACGACCGGAAATAGAAGAAGAATAGTCATCGTTGAAGAATAATGCGTGTAGACCCGGCGGCGATTGAAGATTCATTGTAACCTTAGATTTGCGCAAAGAGGGCGACAACGGTGATGATGCAGCGGCGACATCGGCGACATCGGTTACGAATTGTGGACTCAACAAAGGTGACTGGTACGAACTGCACAGCGGTGAGTCGACGGCGTAGCGTGGTGGAGGCGCAGGCTTTCTGCCGTCGACGAGGTGCAAGCGGCTCAACAGGGATTAGGGTTTTCATTTGGCGATGGCAGGTGATGCTGTGCGGCGGCGAACATGTTGTGCGGCGACGACGATGCGGTTCGACGGCGACGATGTGGTTCAGCGGCGAAGAAGCAGCGGGCGGCGATAGGGTTCTTGTGAGGTGGGTTTTCGTGAGGTGAGAGGTGAATGGGGTCAGGATCCAGACGTTAAATGTAAACGTGGGATGTGAGGGTACCGAATATCAAGGTAGGAGAGAGACAGTGGGTGTAAAATGGCTCAATTGCCCCTCTACGAATTTTTGCTTAAAAGGACACGTGTCTCTTCCAGGTTTCTCCTTACCCTTTTTACCATAAAACTCTTTTTATTTGATCCTGATTCTATATATATATATATATATATATATATATATACTTTACGCATCTTTACACTCTGCACCTTTACATTTTCGCATTCATGAAAGCATCTATTTATTTATGCACTTATTTATTTAATTATATAAATTTTCGAAAACGTGAACATAGAAACTATTCAAACCCCTTCTAGTTTCTACATGTCCCATATCGGTTGGAGAGGGGAACGAAACATGCCTTATAAAGATTGTGAATACCTCGTGGAAAGAGACCTGTTGGGTGAAGTGTTCCATATTAGAAACAAAATCGTGAGTCAGCAGGGCAAAGCGGACAATATCGTGTTACGGGGTTTGGGTTGTTACATAAATTTGTAACATTCGTCCCACATCGGTTGGAGAGGAAACGAAACATGCCTTATAAGGGTGAGAATATCTCTTATAGCATGAGGCTTGGGTGGATTGTTCCACCGGAGACAAAACCGTGAGCCAGTGGTGCAAAGCGGATAATATCGTGCTACGGAGTTTAGGTCGTTAGAGATGGTATCAGAGCCAGATCTGGACCGATGTGCACAACGAGGACGTTGTGTCCAAAGGGGGGAGGATTTGTAACATCCGTCCATCATCGTACCTCATTAGGGTGTGGATACTTCTCATAGCATGAGACCTTTTGGATAGAGTGTTCCAAGACATAAACAAAACCATGAGTCAATGGGGCAAAGCGGACAATATCATGCTACGAGGTTGGGGCTGTTACAAAATTAAATAGACTCCCTTTATTTGGGATTATATGTACCCTAATACTATTCTTGTGTATATCTATGGCACTTGCTTAGTTACACACCTCTGTTGTACAATGTATACACATAACATATATTTCACTTAACACATATATCATATTGATCATGTCTTGCACACTGATATGTTATTCATACTAAAAGAATAGTAAACTCACCTCGCTAGCAATTATATGTATAATAGCGTAAGTGACTAAAATAAGCAGCCAATCACCTTCCTATACACTAAATTAAACAATGTATCACATAAACTACAAGTGGATCTGAAATACACGGATCGTGTACCCTGTACTCTACGTGACCACACACGACCGCATGGTCTGTGTTGACCAAGACCCTACACGGGTCGTGTACCTCATATGTTATACAACCATGTACTGTACATGGTCTGTCACCGTCCTAGGTACCTACACTAGTTGTGTACCTCTACACGGGTCGTGTACACCTACACAACCTGTCATACACGGCCCGCTAAAAGCTACACGGGTTGTGTACGTCACAGTTCAACCAACTGTGTTTCGTCACAGATGCTGTTTTGACCCAAAATTTAATCTTTAATCGACTCATATCAACTAGAGGCGTTTTCATACACCCCAAACAGTCAAGAACAACAACCAAAACAATAGGAAAAATAAATAACATGCTTTGATATTTGGTTCAACCATTTTAACCATTTTTTGACCCGCTAAAACACCAAAAACAATAAACAAAACATACCTTACAGATCTAGGGGATGATATGCAAATGAAGAGATGTTAATCTTGTTGGTTTCTAGCTCAAAATCGAAAAAGAGAAATGGGCAGCAATGCATACGTGAGTGTATGTATTTGTGTTTATGTTTAAGAGAAGTTTGACTAACATTAGTCAAATACAAAGCGCGCGCACACACACACACACACACACACACACACACATATATATATATATATATATATATATATATATATATATATATATATATATATATATATATATATATATATATATATATATATATATATATATAACTTTGCAACAAATTCAAACATCCCCCTAGACTTATTTTTTTTCCAAAAATGGCAGCGTTAATCTTTCTAGTTTTAATCACAAAAAAAAAACAACTTACAAAACATCTAATAGTTAATAGCTAATAAAAAGTTTCGAACCTTGGGGCGTTACAGTTCCCAGGTCCAATCTTCGGTTTTGGATTTGGAAGCTAATTTATACACAACATAATTTAGTCATACATAAAACGCAAGTTCATAGAGTGGTCTGCATGGTTAACGAACCCGACAAGCTTGGCCGATCAGGTTAGTTAATAAAAAAAAAGAGAGAGAGGTCTACAGTATGGTTCAAGGAGCAAAGACTGCTGCCAAGTTGTTCAAGCAGGCTGTCATGGGTAATATTGCATCAGGTCATTTTTGTAATTAGCTTCTAGTAACTTGGTTGTAAACTGCTGGTCTTAACTTTGGCTTACGTGCAGTGGTGTAAGGCAGTCTCTACAGCTTGGAGAGTTACTCAAGTGGTTGTATGGTCATGTAAATTGTTGGAAGTTTATTAATAAAAGTTTGCTTTTCAAAAAAAAAAAAATAATAATAAATAAAAAATTTAGCCATACACAAAAGGTATAAGGAGTTAATACCATATGGTACAAGTTGACGCATAAAGCTGTTATATATGGTTAATATTGTTGTGTAAGGATCGCCACTTTTAGCTATAATTTGTTTCACTAATAAATGGTCAAATATAGTTTTAAAATTGATCCAAAAACAATAACTATTGCAAACCAATAACAAGAAACATTAAACATTGTCATCATCTTATACATTTATCATTAATGGATTTAATTTTTTAAACAAGATTACTATTAGATGCTAATGCTATGTATTATTTTTATTATTATTATTGTATGTTCTAGAGTTAATCAGTGGCGGATCCATGAATTTGGATCGATGGGGGCATACCAATCTTATATAAGAAATGTGAATCTACGTATATTGGGAATTTGAACCGGGTCGGGTCGACTACCAAAGACGAAACTAAAACACGTGTTCATCAACTATATAACGAAATGCGACGGCTGGATTTTAGATATGAAAGATACGAAATATAACTAGTTCTAAGAAAAAGAGAGACTAATAACTCAAATGTGAGGAGTTTTATAAGATCTGGACAATTATAAACAACTATCTTTTTTTGGAGCAATACTTATATCATTACTATATTAACCACATTCAAATTATATATAGATGAAATCTCATAAACAAAACAATCCAAAAAACATATATTTAATTTAACATACAATTTGGAAATAAATATATAAATATATAAATCCTCTTATACTACTAAAGTACTCTCCACTCAATTATTATACTAGAGTACTAGTTGTTGACTTGATACCCATGGTTTATAATTCTCACTCCTTTCAATACTGTCACTGGCATTATCTTCAACCTTCCAACAATCCAAGACACCATCACACAAAATTACAGAAGACATCCACGAGATTGTAAGTTTTCACACACCTATTATTGTTTTTAATCTTTGTTTTAACAAATCATCATCAAACGCCCCAGACGCGAGAGGGATGCTGGATGACAAAATGAGGAACTGAGGATCAAGGATACGAACGAGAACAGGGGCAAGGACTACAAACCTAAAAAAGAAAGAAGGTTTTTGTTGTTGTTTCAACTGGTTGGGGGCTCGTGGTTGATTTGTTAGGGGGCTTAAATTTCTTAACCCACATAATCCTTTGAAAAAAAATTGATTCGTTGGGGGCCTTTCCCCCCAGTCCTTGTAAGGTGGATCCGCCAGTGGAGTTAATGATGTTCCAATACATGGTTAAAAATAAGGTTTTTTCAACGCTTGATAATTTTTTTATCATCAGCATTTTTTTAAAGCAAGTCGCAATTCACTTTAAAATGGAGTTAGTTAGGATTTTTATTTATTAATTAATATTAATATTAATTTAATATTAATATAAATAAATAAATAGAGGAAAACTGTTGGTGGAATATAAGACCCCATGTCCCAAAACATAGCATAACGGATCTTCCTGCAGACGCTATGCTCGCTGCACCATACGTGCTTAACCCGTGGCATTTGTCTATATATAACTGCAAATGCACCTGCACCTAACTGTAATAAAAAAGAAACATTTTTTTTATATTTATCTCTCTATATAAAATAATTTGTATATAATAGTATTTTTTTTCCATACACACTAGAAAAGATTTGGGTGTAAAACTATAATGTTCAACAAGTGGATAAGAGTAAATGATAATAAATTTGTAAGAATATAAATATCATAACTATTGTTATATATAAATTATCTTCTTTATAAAAGAAGTTGAGAGGTAAATAACTATCATAATTATTGTGTATATGAACTTATAGTGGCATCTATCTATCTATATCTATATCTATATATAAAAGACATGTAAATTTTTCAAAATTAACCATAAATTGAATCTTAATTAACCAATCATAATCTTTAATTTCAATATTATTCCATTCTCAAAATAATTTTGGAAAGATTAAAAATCGGAGAAATTTGAATTCAATTTTAAATCTATTGGGAGGGGTTGGATGAAAATTGTCAGGGGGTTTTATAAAAGATATGAGAGGTTTTAAGAAAATGTGAGGGAGTTTTATAAAAATTGTATACTAATGTAATTGATTATAAGTTGTTTATAAATTATGTTATTAACTTGTGATATATTTTGTTTAGAGAAAAAATAATTATATATTACGACCGTCTCATTTTTATCTACGTTTTGGTATAAATTTTATTGTAATATGTCACTTTTTTGAAATTATCATATTTTCATTACAAAGGTGATATTTCATTTAGTGCATTATTTTTATTTGAAAATTCTAATATCTCAAATACACTTTCGAAATACCCGTAAGTGTACGGGTCAATAAACTATTGGTGTGTAAACAACTTGTGATTAATTTTAGGGTTTAGTTCATAAAAGTTTATCCAACTATACACCTTTTGCTATTGTATGTACTGGACTTTCAAACTTACCATTTGATGTATTGAACTTTCAAAAAGTTACCTATTAATGTATCCGGTTACCTATATAACAGGTAACCGGTAGTTTTTTCATTTTTCATTTATTTTTAATATTAAAATATTCCACCTCATCATCATTATTGCCAGCTGTGTATATCATGAAGAACATTTATCATCTCCTTTAATCAACAAAAAAACATGGCACATTGATCATCTTAATAGAAGATCATGCATCTTACTAAGATGTTATCATATGAACAAAAAACTTAATCTGATCTGAACAATCAATAAAACAGAAGCCATCAAACCAAAACCCTAAATGGAAATTAACAATCACAAATCGAAAAAAAATACAGGATGATGAACCCTAAAGTAAATAAACAACTGTGAACCCAAATCTGAACAAATCGAAGAACCCAGATAAAGCAAAAATTTGGAAAGTAAAACAACATCGATATCTGTTACTTTGAATCAAGAACAAAAATCTCTTACCTTTCGATTAAGAACCATAATCTGTTGCTTTTAACCAAATCCCATCTGCTCGAACCAAACTTGATGAAAATGAAGCAATGAAGCAATCACAAAACCTTTATGAAGATAATCTAGAAAGAAGAGCCGCGAAAATTGAAATAGCATCACCAACTGGAACCCATATCCAGATCTTGAAATCGAAATCGAAATCGTTACACAGACCGGAAACAAGAACCTGGGAGTCAATGGTGGTGGTACCGGCGAGAAGTCAGTGGAGATGTCGGAAGTCGGAAGTCGTGGATGGTGTCCGAAGTCGTAACCCCAACAGCGGTGGTGTCGGAAATCGTTGATGGTGTCGGAAGTCGTACCCCGACAACGGTGGTGTCGGAACTCGTTGATGGTGGCGGTGGTGGTGACGGCCGGGAGTCAATGGTGGTGGTACCGACGAGAAGTAAGTGGTTGTGATGGGGATTATCATTGAAGGGTAATAAATTGTACAAGATGAAGCATCATGTTAGTTTCAAAATTCTGGAAAGAGAAAAGAAAGAAGGAAGAAAACCTAGATGAAGATGAACAGACATTCAAGTTATTGTTATTATTTTATGTATTATTATTAATTCTAGTAATTTTTAATTAAGAAAATCTATATTATTAGCCATGTTATCTTGCCATGTCATGTTAACCTGTGCCACATCACCATATGACCTATTGTATCTGGTTAAGTATACTAAATGGTTATTTTTAAAAAGTTCAATACATCAAATGGTAAGTTTGAAAGTCCAGTACATACAATAGCAAAATGTGTATAGTTGGATACACTTTTATGAACTAAACCCTTAATTTTACTCTAATTTGATTATATGAGAGATTAATAATTAATTTCTAAATACTTAAAATTTAGAGTTTAAAATGATAAAGAAAATACTTTATCTTCTAATATATATAAAAGACTAATTTGAAAAAAATTATTACATAATCTGGACCCTTCATTTAATAAAAGATTCAATATTAGTCGTTAATCTCTTTAATTTTAAAATTTTAATTTTGACTTTTTAGAGTCAAACTAACGTGAATTAGATAATTTTGATTTGAATCCATATTATTGGATTTTAAAGTTGAATTTTCAATAGCCAAAATTCTAAATATAAATATAATAAATAAACGGACACTATAATTGTTTTTTAATAAATTGTTGGTCCATAACTAAATATCTTTTATTTGTTTTAATTTAATTAAACACTAATCCTCATCAATTAATTAGAATCTTCTAATATATATAAAAGATTAATTTGATAAGATTTATCAGACGGTCTTAACCATTCATTTAAAAAAATATTTAATCTTGACTATTCATTAACTCAAAATCAAAAAATCAATTTTTACTTTTAGAGTCAACTTTATTAGAGATAATTTCATATATGTCTTTATAAAATCATATAAAATCGTATTTGCTCACCTTAAATTTATAAATATCATATTTACCATTTATAATATCTCAAATATCATATTTAACCAAATTCTTAGTTTTATCATTCTAAGATATTTTATAATCATTTTAATTTCATTTTAAATATAACCAATAACATTTAACTTTATTACCCTTAATTGTAAATATAATGATCGATGATTTATAAGAAATACAAATACGTCTCTTCGTATCGTGCTATCATGTTTCCGCCGTCAAGTCTGCCCTCCCGCTCGCGTCGATGTTTCCACTGCTGGTTAGAGTGTTGATGTCGTACGTCGTTATTTTTTTTAAATTCTCATTTAATTCACATTTTATTATTATTTAATACGATTTTATTAATGTTTAATATTTGTTATATTTTAAACCAACCCGTGTATCACACGGACATTTACTCTAGTTATATAATACTAGATTAAATACTCGTGTGACACATTAGTTTAATTTGTAAAAGATTATAAACTATAAAATATTACATATTAATAATATATAATTATAAAACGTGAATAAATGAGACTTCAAAAAATGACAATAGAAAACGTCAACACTTAGGAAAAAGGTGAAAGTGCAATATGTGTCCCACATCGGTTGGAGAGGAGAACGGACTACGGAGCATGTCTTATAAGGGTGTAGATACATTTACTGACATGAGATTTTTTAAAGGAAATAAGTGTTTCATACCAGGAACGAAACCATGTGACAGGGACAATATGTGCATTTGTGCAAGGGGGTTTAGCACTACAAGAATTCTGGCAATTACACACGAAAATTCCCCACGTTGGTTGATTTGTGGGTATTTACCCACGTATTACCCATAAATTGCCCGCGCATAATAAATTAAAAAATTAAATGATTATACCGACGATTTTCCCGCAGATTAACCACAAAAACACCCACGGACTTGTATTACGTGTGTAATATGTGTGTAAAGTATTCCGACTAAAATAGTATCCACAGATTAGCCATGACTTTAGTTTATGCGGGTAAAAATTGTGGGAAATTTCGTGTGAGTTTTAAGTTAGATACCGATCACACGCGTCTGTCATTTACGCGGGTAATTTTTGTGGGTAATTTGTGAGTAAAAATAATCTACGATTTCAACCATGTTATATATCGTGGGCATTTGGTTGTGGGAATTTTTTTGTAGGTGATTTTTTAATGTATATACGAATTTACCCATGTCTTAGTTTTCATAAATATTTTGTGATATTTAGCTTTTTGTATGGGTAATATATTATGATAGCTAGATGTTCTTTCGACCAACATTATTTATATATTATTGTTGCCCAAAATAAAATTTTCACAAAATATAATACTATTTCGATTGATCTTTAAAAATAAAAATCAAATATGCTTAAAGCAAGAGTTAAACCCGAATTATAAATATAAGACCATAAAAACCTTAACCATCTCATCTGAATTATCCTATTGTTCTTAAATATTGTATTAGTTATTTAATACAAAATAATGTTTTTCAAGATTTTAAGTTTTTAAAATTTTATTACTCTTTTCTTTTATTTCACACAAACGTACAAGCCCTAGCCACAAAATACGATCCAGCCAATCACGACATTTCCTCCGCCTGCCGCCTGTTGCCGACCATCTCGCCGGCCGCTATCGCCGCCCATCTTGCCGCCCGCTATCGCTGCCCACCTCGCCTCCAACCTATCGCCGCCCACCTAGACGACCAGCTTGCCGCCTCCACGTTCTCGAGATATCTCCTCCTCTCAAGCATTCTCTTCATCTAGTGCCCCATCAATCAAGTGAGAATTTCATCAATGTAAGTTCCAATTTTGTAGTTATGGTGGTTATTGGTTGTTCTTTATGATACTTCATGCCTCTTCATCATCAAACACATAGTCATGGCTCAGATTGACATGAGATACAGGGTGAAAATCAACACCAACATCGAAGAACAGCAGAGAGTTGCAACACCATTCGGTCTTGTTCTTCACAATTGGAGGTAATCTGATCTAAATTGAAATTAATTTCTACTTTCATGTTAGTAAGACTATCAATTTATGTTCTCGATTGTTTATTATGGTTGTTTTCATCTCCTAGTTACCACATCTGCTGGTTACTGTTCATTTCAATTTATGTGTATCGTGGTTGTTTTTATCATTCTTAAGCCGATTGTTTTTTAAGTACATTCAAGTTGGGAAATTTTTATAGCAGAATCAGATACGTGAAAAACATCAAACATATCTTTGTTCTCTTGTAAATCTCGAACTGTTCATTTCACAAATTATGGTTAACTTTATATGATTGATGACCTAAAGCGATTGATTACCTGTTATCCAACAACTTGAGCACTAATTTAGTGATTTTAGTCAAAGGCATTTGGTTGTTCTTGAAGTTATTAATTATTTTGAACAGCTAGAAATGCTAGCTATTAGCTTCTGTTTCTTCACCAAATGCTCTCAATGCAGACTTACAATCAGTATTTTGATAACCTTTCGAAGAAAACATTTAAAGCAGCAGAATAGAAACTAAAGTTTGCAAAATTAGTGCTCAAGTGGTTGGATACTTGGATAACAGGTGAGGGCTTGTGAAATGGGTTGGGTGGGGTTTCCTCAAAACACTATTGCTAAAACACACTACTTATGAATTTCAACCCTTTTTCCTTTACACTAATTTACTTGTTTGACCCTTTAGAGATAACACATAACTCGAATAGACCCATTGATAAAGCTCGGGACCTGTAACAAATCTCATAGGTGTCCCATATATTAGTTTGCATTATGCTATTTGACAAATCTTATAATATAGTTATAGTTACTATTTCAAGGAATAGGTCCCTATACTTGGTTCTTTTCATAATATATTGGTTGGTATCTCATAGCAGTCGTCATCTTTTTCAGTTCGGTTTTTCATTTTCTTTATTTATTTTCCCTATAAGGTAGAATTAGAATTGCAAGTCTTCTGTTAGGGTGGTTGTAGCAATCCTCTTCACCATCTTTTCTGGTTTTTAAGAGAGAAAAGTGTGAAGGGAAAGTAAAATAGTTACATGTTCTGCCAATTAGTCTGTATGGTCTTTCTGGGGTTATCAGCCTACATTACTCTATGGGAATATGATCGTAGCAGCTGTTCTTTTGGTTCTTAAAAAGTGTATACATTGATGATCACGCCAAGCCACTTGAAGGAAGGTATCCTAAAGTTGGAGAAGCATCCTCAAGAGGCTGTTATGTAAAAATACATGTGGCTGTAGATTTGTAGCTGCTTACTTGTTCAGTTTCTTTGGTTCACTACTCAACCATCTCAGCAGGACTTCTATTTTGAAGTGGAGGTGTAGCTGATTGGAGAAGCATCTTCTGGCGTCTATTCTTCCAAAACATTATATTGGTTGTGATATCTTGTTCTGTTTCTTATATCTGCGTTTGAACCTTCTGAGCAAAAACTCTATTTGAAGGTTGTGTTTGTTAAAAAAAAAAAGATTTATATGAGGTGGGTCAATCTACTAAACATGTTATTATTATACTTTACCAAAACACTTAAATCTACATGACTGTTTAATTGTATAATTTATATAAAACAGGCTCAATCTCTAGTAGGGCACTTTTATTTAGGGCTGATAAGGCTTTGTACATGTACCCCAGATTATAGGGCAACATAAACACTGTATAATGTTTAGGAAAACTGTGTGCGCTTTGACAAGATTTATGGATACTTTCAAAAATGCATATTTGCTTACTTTGTTATCTAAATTTATAGGTGATCTCTCCTATTTTTGTATTTTTGTTGTAGGAATCTGCACTTAAGCGTCCTCCTACGCCATTTGAACTATTTTTGCATACCCATACCAAAGGTCACGACAACCGAACTTTTGTTAATGCGAGATCAAGAACAATAAACGTAAGTTCTATTTCCTAGCATTGAGATTTTTTTGTTAGTATTATAATTACTCAACATATGCATGAACCTAATTGTAGGATAACATGTTGCAGCTTAGGCAAATACATGCGACAAATCCCGTATCCGGAGAAAATGCATCATTGGTTAATGAATCGGAACTCTATGACCAGGCAGCGGGTGGGGAGAAAAAATAAGAAAAGTTTATGGTCGTGCGCTCAAAGCAAGTGACTTGAAGGGCAAAAATGTAATTGCAACTACTTCTAAGGCAAATGATGAGTGCAAAGATGAGTGCGTGCAAAAGCAGAGAAAGTTAACAAGGAAAGTCAATTCACTAACGCACACTTTGGAGATTGTGTGTAGACATGTTGGTGTTCCCGTTCCCGAGGTTTCTAATGAAGGCGAAGATATTGATCAAGTGGAAAGTGTCGGAGATGCTCATCGCGACCCAACTACGAGTCAATCTCAAGCTGATGCAAGTGAGGATCATCATGACACTCCTATCTAGATCTTATATATTATCAAGCATTAGTTGATGTTTATTTGCTTTTTATATACTTTAATGTGTCATCATGACACTCGTATCTAGAGTCTAAATATTATCAAACATTAGTTTGATAAGTTTATTTGCTTTTCTATATATTTAGGGTGAAGTGTTTAGATTAATGGTTTGTTGAACATGGGAGTTTTTATTTTTATATCCTAATGCGTTTTGATGTCGGATTTATGTTATATTATTTAGTTTATGTTTAATCCGGTTATTATAGTATGTGGTTGAAACAAGTTGATCTACTTGTATGTGTAGATATTTGTGGGTAGTTTTACCCACGACAGCTAGAGAAAAAATATAAAATATCAACACACGACATTTACACACAAATCGTTTTGTGTGTAAAGTTTACCCACAAATTACACATGAATATATTCGTGGGTATTTCGTTATATTTGGTGAACTTTAGTCCAACATTCACTCACAAACTTCATTCAATTACCCACAAATGATTTTGTGAGTAAATGTACCCACAAATTACCCATAAACAAATCTATGGCTAATTCGTGGTATTTGAAAACTCAAGACAACCTTTTACCCACAAACTTCATACGACTACCCACACATCTATAACTAATGCATACTATCATCTCACATTTTGTGTTTTTTAATTTGTAAATTTATCTTCTTGTGTGGACCTATATGCTACTAATTGCGTAATAAGATATGTTGTTTAGCTAATAGCTATCATGCTCTCGATATCTCATAGTTAAATTTTAATGTAGCATTTTATTAAGCTTTACAAAATATGTAACAAAAGTAAAATTTTGCCCTAACTTTACAAATCAATCAATGACAAAACTTGAATTATTAACAATGCTCTGGATTTTTTGTATGAGTTTTAGGCTGGTTTGGTTCCGGTTTAGTCCATGCTTAGACGAAAACATAGCAAAGGTCGAAGTCACAAGAGCTTGATATAATCAATTAATCATCCAAATTTATTTTTATTCATATAATTTCGTTATCATCATGGTATTGTTTTAGTAATTATATTAGACATATAATATAGAAAAAATATATAATTTCTGAATATGATAAAAGTCATATTTATAACTCTTTAGCTAGGCAAGCATACCTAAGTATTCGGTGCCCTTATAATTTGCTTTTTAGATTCATAACATTATTGTCTGTCATAACTATAACTGATAAAACGACGATAGTAAAATATAATGTTGGTTAATACTTTTTATTTAGAGGGTTATATATTTTTCTATAAAACTCTTCTAGTTACAGTTCCAAGCCAAATGTAAAAGTCATTGAAAAAGATGAATAAGATAATGAAGTATAAAATTTTTGTAGAAAAAAAATAGAAAATTTCTTTTATTTATGTTCGTAGATTAATAAAGGAAATAAAAACAATGAATTAATTTATTACCTAGTTATCATTTCGTTAAAGAATGCAATTATTTAATACTAAATTATATGATTTAGAGTGTTAAATACCTAAAGTTCTCTTTGCAAAATTTAATATAATACCAAAATAAAAAAAATAAAAAAATAAATAAATAGGCAAGTAGTGAATGCATAACGGTCACATTTCCAGTCACCTCCACATGACCCCGTGTCCTTTACAAATTTGTAATTTTCTTCTATTCCCCCTTCTTAAGCCCCTTCACACCTTTTTCTCTCTCTCTCTCTCTCTCATTCACAATTCCCTCAATCTGAATCATTTCATTTTCGACTTTGATTCTTTTCTATTGATTTCCATATTAAGTTTCGACTGTGTTATTCGATCTGATTTGATAGAAATGGCTAATCGAAAGCTAATAGTAGAGGTTTGTAATGCCAAGAATTTGATGCCTAAAGATGGTCAAGGGACGGCCAGTGCTTACGTGATCGTTGATTTCGATGGCCAACGGAGAAGGACGAAGACGATTTCCAGAGATCTGAACCCTCAGTGGGATGAAAAGTTTGAGTTTCTTGTTCATGATGTCACGTCAATGGCGACCGAAATTCTTGAGCTGAATGTTTATAACGATAATAAGAAAACCGGTAAGAGGAGCACGTTCCTCGGAAAAGTCAAAATCGCCGGAGGTACATTTCCAAAATCTGGATCGGAGGCTTTGGTTTATTATCCTTTGGAGAAGAGAAGTGTTTTCTCGCAGATTAAAGGTGAAGTCGGGCTTAAGATCTGTTATGTAGACGAAGAACCTCCGCCAGCTCCGGCGGCGGAAGAGAAGAAGCCGGAGGCGGCCGAAACACCACCACCAGCAACAGAGGAAAAGCCGCCGGAGGAGAAGAAACCCGAGGAGACAAAACCAGAAGAGAAACCAGCGGAGGGAGATGAGAAGAAAGAGGAGAAGCCGCCAGAGGATCCGAAAAAAGAAGAGCCTCCAGCAGCAGCGGCGGCGGCTACACAAGAGGCAGATTCAGCCGCCGTGGCGGTGCCGCCACCTCCTCCTATGGAGAATACTGCTATTACTCAGTCGCCTAAGCCTAAACAAGCTGAAGAGAGCCTTCAATTGGCGAGAAAGCCATCAAATCTGGATCCTGATGTTGTTTCACTTTCTAATAATCATCACCGTGGAAGCAACGCATTCGATCTCGTTGATCGGATGCCGTTTCTCTACGTTAGAGTCGTCAAGGCCAAACGATCAGAGAAGGATTCAGATGATACAACGGTGTATTACGCGAAACTGGCAATCGGAACTCACAGTATCACTACTAAAGCAGAAGGTACAACTAAAGACTGGGATCAAGTTTTTGCATTTGACAAAGAAGGTTTAAATTCAACAGCTCTAGAAGTCTCTGTATTTGATCGGAAGAAGAAAGTAACTGAAGACGGGAAAGATGAAGTTTCTGAAAGTTGTTTGGGGACTGTGACGTTTGATTTGCCGGAAGTACCAAAAAGAGTGCCGCCGGACAGTCCTTTAGCTCCGCAATGGTACACTCTTGAAGGCTCGCCGGAGAATTCGCCGTCGACGGACGTTATGCTCGCCGTCTGGTTAGGTACACAGGCTGACGAGGCGTTTCAGGAGGCATGGCAATCGGATTCCGGTGGGTTGATTCCGGAGACACGAGCCAAAGTTTATTTATCTCCGAGGCTGTGGTATTTGAGACTAACGGTCATCCAAACCCAAGATTTACAGCTAGGTTCGGGACCCGAGCCTAGAGTTAAAAACCCGGAGTTGTTTGTGAAGGGTCAGCTTGGGCCGCAGCTGTTTAAGACGAACCGAACAACGGTCGGCTCTTCCAGCACTTCTTCAAATCCTACGTGGAATGAAGATCTGGTTTTCGTGGCGGCTGAGCCGTTTGAGCCATTTTTGGTAATCACGGTCGAGGATGCATCTAACGGTCAAACTGTTGGTCATGCGAAAGTGCATGTAGCTAGCATAGACAAGCGCACAGACGATCGGTCAACACTTGGGTCAAGATGGTTTAATTTAGTTGGTGATGAGAACAGACCGTATGCAGGTAGAATTCATGTTGGAGTTTGTTTGGAAGGTGGGTATCACGTGTTAGATGAGGCGGCTCACGTGACTAGCGACGTCCGCCCAACCGCAAAGCAACTGTCTAAACCGCCAATCGGGTTGCTAGAAGTCGGCATTCGTGGGGCCACCAATCTACTTCCGGTGAAAACAAAGGATGGTACACGTGGCACAACCGACTCCTATGTGGTTGCCAAATACGGCCCGAAATGGGTTCGGACCCGCACAATCCTCGATCGATTCAATCCACGATGGAACGAGCAGTATACATGGGATGTATATGATCCGTGCACTGTACTCACAATTGGTGTGTTTGATAACGGGAGGTACAAGATCGGTGCAGAAGATAATAAGCCTAGTAAAGATGTACGGCTCGGGAAGCTTAGAGTTCGACTCTCAACTCTTGACACAAATCGGGTTTACGTGGGTTCATATTCTCTGATCGTGTTGCTCCCTAACGGAGCCAAGAAAATGGGGGAGATTGAGATAGCAGTGAGGTTCTCGTGTTCCTCGTGGATCAGTGTAATCCAGGCTTACTCGACCCCCATGCTTCCACGGATGCATTATGTGCGTCCGTTGGGCCCTCTACAACAAGATATGTTAAGGCATAACGCAATGAAGATTGTGACCGCAAGATTGGCTCGTTCTGAGCCGGCTTTGGGTCAAGAAGTGGTTCAATTTATGTTGGACTCGGACACTCACACTTGGAGCATGAGGAGAAGCAAGTCCAATTGGTTTCGGATAGTTAACGGCTTGTCAAAAGCAGCCACTTTGGCAAGGTGGCTTGACTCGATTTGCACCTGGGTTCACCCACCAACAACAGTCTTAGTCCATGTCCTCCTCCTTGCAATTGTCTTGTGCCCACATCTAATTCTGCCCACAATTTGCTTGTATGCCTTCTTGATTGTGTCATTAAGATACCGATATCGAATGAGGGCCCCTGTCACAATGGATCCAAGACTCTCCCAAGTCGACTCCGTGGGCCCGGATGAGCTTGATGAGGAATTTGATGGGTTTCCAAGTTCAAGATCACCGGACCATATCCGGGCACGGTATGACCGATTACGAGCCCTAGCGGGTCGGGCTCAAACGCTGCTTGGAGATATGGCTGCTCAAGGAGAGAGGTTAGAGGCATTATGCAATTGGAGAGATCCGAGGGCAACCGGGATTTTCGTGGTGGTTTGTCTATTGGCGTCACTGGTGTTCTACATTGTGCCATTTAAGGCTTTTCTGCTCGGTTGGGGATTCTTTTACATGCGCCACCCTCGGTTCCGCGGTGACATGCCATCATTGCCGATCAACTTTTTCCGACGACTCCCACCTCTCTCGGACCAGATTCTGTAACCCAACCTGCATTAATTTAATTTAAATGTTTTTTTTTTCTGAATTTGGTAGCACCAAGTGGGATTCTTGATATCTTTTATTTTCTTTTAACCTGTTATTGGATCCATAATGGAAAAGTAGTTGATTCAGAATCTTTAAGAATGGGCACTAAATTATTTGCTTTGGGTCCTCTCCTTTTTCCTAAAAGTAAATCCATACGTCTGTGTATATAAAAGTACTTGAAGAAAAGTGACTTTGAGACGAAGTTCTTGATATTCTAGTTGAAATTTCAAGAATTTACAACTGTAGGAAGAGTTTTTTTTATTGCTAAATTGCTAACCTGATGCAAAGCTTGCGACCCCAAATCGTTTCACCATTTTCACCCCTCCACAGCTGTCTGATGCAATTCTTACTTGCAAACCATTCGCTCGATGATGAGCTAAGAACTACAGATTTCTCAACTCGAATCAGATTCATCCTGACAACGTGGGATATTACAATATACCAATAACAGAAAAGTCGAACATAAAACCAAAGTCAACTGCTTGTAAAACAATGCTTAGATTCCTCAATGTACATGTTACAGCTCCAAGAACATACTCGATTAACTACCTTTGATTAATCGAATAACAAAACAATATATTTAGTATAAATGATATCACAGACCCCCTCTTCCAAAAAGGAAAAATAATAATAAGAATAAAGTATATTGTGTTTGTAGATACTGCTATATCTTACTTCCACTAAGTGTCAATCTGATATTACTGTACACCACCACCAAGTGCTTTGTTAAATCTGTCATACGAGAATCTGCGATTTGGCAGCCCCACGAGAACATTTCTTCCTGCCACTCTTGCTTAGAGCACAAACACATATTTCAAGAAGATCATAGTCTTCTTCCCAAAATAAAAGAGAAGCTTTCTCGGGATTTTCCAAGAGCATTTTTGATGTCAAAAATCCAGCAATTGTCCATGTTTGGTAAAGTCTCGACTGCTTCCCTATGAACCTTCCGCTTCTGGTATCATAATATTCTGGCCAGTGATCAGCATACAGTCTATTCTCAGCAAGATCGACTGCCTTTCTTGCTAATTCTATTCTTCCCATCTTGATGCAAGCCAAGGTAAACTAAATAACACAAGAAATTAAAAAAAAAACATGATTTTTTAACTCATAAAACACTTGAATAAACGAAAAACAACGCAAAATTACCTGCCATAAAAGAGTCGGCCAGGAACCGCCATTGTGATATGACCATGGTCTGCAGTTAGTCGAGAGCTCGTTATAGTACAATCAATTTACTTAAGAATGTGTTGATTTGGGTTCAAACTGGTAATTTAAAAAATTAGGATAGTTTTCTTAATCATATTTGGCACATTTAACTTTTGTTTTGAACAAAAATGCTCACAAACACATCCCATGGACTAAAATTATATGTATTTCAGATCAAACTCCACTAAACCTTTTTTGACCAGCAGTAAAATTATATGTTTGACCCAAGACTATTTTGACCCGTCACCCACCCTGTCTGAACCACCCAATAATAGGCACCCTACTTCAGAAAACAGAATTATAAACAGAAAGAAGGAACTCACGTGTTCTTTGGGTCACTTCCAGTGATTATGCGCCACTCTTCTAATTCCAAGGCAGGGTAGATGATCTTAAGAGGCATATGACCGACAAGATCATCCCACTTGGATTCTATCAAATTCAAAATCGAATTGTTTTGTTTCGGGGTGGTCAAAGAGGAAACTATTGACCAAATATTACCGAGTGTGAAGAATCTGAAATCCATATGTGCTGGCTGTAGATTTCCAATCATGTAACCTCCTTCCTCTGGGATCCAATCCATTAACCAATGGGGAATCTGTTCTGGGTAAATGTTGAACTTGTTTGTGGCTTCTGTAGAATACTCTTCGGTTTTATATCGATAAATTTCGTTAATTTTCTTCATATCTATCCAATAATATTCCCTGATATGAAAAGATAATGCACTTAGTCTATTGTTGACAGTCCTCACCAAATTCTTAGATCCCTCATCTAATGCCAGCATCTCACGAGCACACCTTAGAGCTGAGTAGAATAACGACTGAAAAGATGAATATTGAATATCACATAATTACTTCTCAAAGCACATCCAAACACTCCCGAAGATCAAGGGGTTACATAAAGTTTGTTACTTTTAACTAGGCAAAGTTAGATGGGTAAAACTGTAAAACGAACTCACTTGGATCTCCAAAGGGTGTCCATGGATACCCATTCTTCGATCAATCATGCACGAGCCATCAGTAACTAAAAGAGAAGGGAACATATCGAACCCATCAGACAAGCACAAGTTCAAAATCAGTTTGATGCCCGTTTGAACATCAACCCTCTCTTGCATCGCATAATCGCCAGTGATCTTGCTGTATGCTCTCAACAAGATAATCCACCATAATCCTGCATTTAGCATTTCCAAGGAATCATAAAACTAACACATAATCAGTACAGTTCATGAATGTAAATGATTGACTTTTTTTACCAGAGTCAACTGGTGCAACACGCCCTATAGCCGATTCCCCAAAATCCGGGTCTAAAACTTCTTCAACCTTTGCATCAGCAAGAGGCACAGTTCTTATTTTAAAACTTGCAGGCATTAGCCCCTGTCCCGGACTATAACAGTCCACAGTTTTCTCCCAACTCTTAAAAAACAACAAAGAAGAATCAATGGAAATGTTGCAATTTTGATCCAACTCAATGTAAATTAGTGATCATCATAAATAAACTTGTAAACGACAATAAATGCATGTTCAAATGAATGTTTAGTTAATTTACAAACATAATTCGATCAGATATCCCCAAAATTACCTGCAATTGCAAAGTATGTAGAAGGAAGTTTCTAACAATCTCTCCCTCTCCCTTAAGCAAGAAGGCTAAAGCAGATGGCACGAAATCTCGAATGAAAACCTGATCATAATTCAACGGCACCTTATCGCCGGGATCATTGGCCGCCAGAGTCCCCACAGGGCTGCCGCAGTATGTCACCACCGCCTCCCTCAACAAGCGCCATCCCTCTTTCTCCGCCTCCGATTCCGACTCCGTCTCGCTGGCAGGATCCGTTGATA
This sequence comes from Pulicaria dysenterica, assembly GCA_947179395.2. Taxonomy (NCBI): domain Eukaryota; kingdom Viridiplantae; phylum Streptophyta; class Magnoliopsida; order Asterales; family Asteraceae; genus Pulicaria; species Pulicaria dysenterica. The sequence goes on along the minus strand of OX359290.1, from coordinate 97,913,113 downwards.
ATAATTTTTCATTTTGTACATTCTCTAACCTAGATTCTTCCTCTTCTATCACTAACGGCGTAGATTCATCTAAATCACCACCACCCTGCACGTAAATGCTATCGAAATTCTTGTCATTCACACGGGTTTCTAACGTTGTTGAATAATCCGCAACGTAACTAGGTTTACCACTACTATTCTTGTTATTAGAACTACAACAGGTTGCGGGAAAAACTCTAGATTGCCCCCAATTTGGGTTGGAAACAGAAAAGGGTTTCTGTTTTTGATTAACAACACATCGAAGACCAAGAAATCGAGGTGGGGTGATATGAAGGTTGCGATTTAAATTAGGGGGTTTGATGAATCCAAAAACGCTTCGGCTTTGGATTAAAAGCCTGCAACCAAACTTCATTTTGGAAAGGTTGATTGCGTTCATAACAAAGGAAAAAGAATTGGGGTTAATGAATATGTGTAAAATTGATTATCTTTTTCCGTAATTCAAATGAAAGAATCGAGTGTGTTATATATGATGGGTTATAAAGATTTTTGTGAATCTAAAGGAACCAAGAATCAAACTGGTGTATAGCAGGGAATTACGGAGACGAAATTGTGGGGGTGGTGATGTGTGTCTGCGGGAAGATCTTTTGGAAGAAGAAACAGAGATCAAAGAAAAACGATTTGCATTTTGCAACGACGCAATTTGAGAGAGAAGGATACAGTCTTTTTATTTTCTTTTAACTTTTTCTTAAGACATTATCCACTTGATTGATTGTAAAACATATTAGTTACCTAACTTAGGTCATCTTATATTCTTTCTATAATAAATTAATAAAAGTTATTTTTAGTATTTACTTATTTAAATAATTTATAAGTATAACATCACTTAAGTTAAATAATTTTATAATTACGGATTATTTTCCCATGTAAAATATACCCTTATATACATTGTTTTTTTTATAAATGTCATATACATTATTAGAATAATTCGTATATATTTTTATATAAAGCTTCTTAATTATTTATGCGGATAAGATATATACTTTTAATAATATATATCTTATCTTATCTTAGATGCTTAATAAAAAGTATATTGGACATTTATTATTTATGCATTTAAGTGTTTGTAAGTATAAAACATACGAGCTTCTAATACACACATCTTTTTCTCATATATCCTTATAAATTTAAAAGTTACATCAATTCTTTTCGAAGCTTTTTAAATTATCTATCCAACCAAATTCGGAAAATTATCCTAATATTCACATTTTCAATCCAAATTCTTTTCCTTGCAAATTTAAAAGGTTATATTGTTTATAGCTTTGGCAGGCTCGGCCAAAATGTCCGCCTCAGATTCATATCTTGCTATATGACTTGTCAAGTTAGTGATAATTATCCCTTATATCAATTGCCAAAGAATGAAATGAATAGTATTTAGGGACAAGTTGGTCTTTTCATAAAGCTATGTATAACTTTCTTTTCTTTTTCTCTCACCGTACCTGCAACTTGCTAATTTCTTAAATTTGAGCCAAAGAATGAAATGAATAGTATTTAGGGACAAGTTGGTCTTTTCATGAAGCTATGTATAACTTGCTTTTCTTTTTCTCCCACCATACCTGCAACTTGCTAATTTCTTGAATTTGACTTTGTTACCTCCTCACATTCCACTTTACTCATTATCATTTATAATCTTCAACAACTCAAGACCATACTTGCAATCTTTTTTATCTTACATAGATATGGGTGCACAGTGCCTATCGTACGTTCACCATGCTTCTCCACATTTATGTATCCTGTGTCTGCTTTACCATTTCTATCAACTTCAGCCCTGCAGCCCATTCCATTTCATTTCGGACTTTATGTACCCCTTTCATTTTCCCCTTTGGAGATTCAATTTGCACACTTGAAAGCCTAAAGAGAGATCTCCATAGTCATAACTACATGAGGTAATTTTTCATTACTATGTAAGCATTTATGTTTTACCTATGTTTATGTTTCTTGATCGATCAGGGAATTTTTGTTATGGAAATATCCAGTGACCAATATCATACCTGATAAACTTTGTTGGAGCCCTAATCACAGAATTTCATACTTGCATAAGGTACTACTTTGTTTGATATTGCCTTTCTAATGCTCTTATTTGTATAAAAATTTAAACTCACTTTACATATGCTATTTATGCTATTCGGGTATATAAAAATTTAAACTCAGTTTACATATGCTATTTATGCTATTCGGGTATATAAAAATTTAAACTCAGTTTACATATGCTATTTATGCTATTTGGGTGTTAGCTTCTCACTAGAGTTCACAATTCTTGATGTTTGTTTTTTGGTGGCTTTTTTGCATGTACACCACCTGTTTGATAAAATGTTTAAGTGAAAAACATATATCTAAGTTAATCAGAATGTGTTTCATGCCTGATTTATAGACATAAATTACAACTTGCTGCAATATAAAAGAAAAGGCAGCTACTAAGTTCAAACAAAGTCATTTTATGTATCATTGATTTTGTGGAAGTAAAGAATATTAAAACCAGTAGGTACACAAGATTTAATTTTGTTTTTAGGCTTAGATTTATAAATTAGTAAAATCCCTCTTATTACTAAAAAAAGCAAAAATATATAAATAAAGCAAAGTTAGTCACCATGCTAATCTAAGTTGCCAGTGTGGCAGAGCAATTTCCAGAATGTTTCTTTTGTTTTTTCAGATCATTTGTAATTGAGTCTTGCTATGAGATGAGGGTGATGACCACAAACTTTTATTGTATTATTGTATTTGTTATCCATAGCAAGACTAATAAAAGTTTGTTATCAAAAAGTTTGTGGAATTAACCGTCATGCATATCAAACCAGTGATTAATATCAAACCTTAGATTAGTCTTGCTATGAATAATTGTATAATTGTATTTTGTTCTACCATCTTGCTAAAAGTTTTTTTTATGATATTTTTGTTTATGGGGTGAGGATGATGACCATGCCGAAACTATTTTTTCTATAATCTTTTTGTCGTTAAAAAAAAACCTGAATGTAAATGAACCAAATATTTAATAAAAAGTTTGTCAACCATTCAACTGTGTGGTTTTAGAAGTTCTGTTTAAAAAGGTCAAAGCATTGTCTGGTTAGTCATGCTTCCAACGGGTTAGAATTGGCTGTTATTTATAGTTTTACGATCTTTCCCAAATTTATTATTCGTTCAAGTAGGAGTTTTCAAGGTTTGTGTTATAAAATAGGACTATTAAAAGTATTTGTTAAGACAAGTCTACAAACTTAGCAGGTTGATTAATTTAAAGACCTACACTCTTATCTTATCTTTTTATCAAATTATACATAATTTCCATTCATATTTTATTTACAAATTGGATAAATACCAACTTTTAAAATATGGTAAAGTTTATATTATCAAAAGATAGTTTACATGACTACTTTTGAATATTAGTTTACATGACTACTTTTGACTACTTTTGAATTATAGTTGGCTAAAGAACAACTATATTTTGGGTCCTTTTTTGACAAATGACGATATAAATCATGTAATATCATATACGTAGCGTAGTCATCAAGTGCACTAGATGTATGCTAACTAATATTTTGTATTTTGATCAATCATCTTAGCTATAATACTATATGTAAATTAGATTACTAAAAATGTGATAATTTGAATATCACCCGGCGCAACGCGCGGGCTCGATACATCTTGTTGCATTCAACTTATCAACTTTGTTATTCATACATCGTCTACTTGATAAATGATCCTTTCTTATTGGCATAAATAGATGTAGGGGTGAGCATAAAAACTGATTAACGAACTATAACCGATTTAATCGATAAAACCGATCCAAACTAACCGAACCATTTAAAAAATCGAAGGTCCACTTTCTAAATTTTGGTTAACCGATAAGGGCGATGTGGTTACGGTTAATCACAAAAACCGCCTCATTATTAACTGAATTACTGAACCAACCCAATGAAATATTTTGTAATTTTTGTATTATATATCTATAATAATATGAGACCTTGTTAAGGATTATTGTATGTAAAATAAAAAAATAAGTTTAGAGTGTCATGTTTTAGAGTTTTTGTTATTGTTTTTAAGCTTTATGATCGTTATTAATGATATATCTTATGTATGACGTCTTGTATTTATTTATTTTCATTTCAGATGAACTTTTCTTATTTATTTGAGTTAATTACATTTTTTATCCTTGTGGTTTGTTGGAAATTATAGATTTGATTCCCGGTCAGACTTTTTACGGGTTTAGTTCATCCAACCCGATTTTCTTGCAAATTTGGATCCTCAACTTCAAATGACTAAAAGACCCTTGTCATATTCATTTTCTTATATTCTATAATTTTTAATCAATTTTTAATAGTATTTTTGGTCTGTAAATAGTAAAATGCAAAATATATTAATGATATTTTATCAATGTATCTCTCATCTACCATCACCATCACCATCAGTGCCACCACCACCACATCTTTCATCTACCATCAACGCCGCCACCAGTCAACCACCTTCGACTTCAATGACTGCCACCACTATATTCATCTTCAACAATAACTACCACCATCTTCTTCAACCTCCTCCACCAACACTCTCGTTTATACTAAGTTCTTGTCCATTTTATTTAAGTTTATTTTCAGTGTCCAACTTTCTTATTGGTTAACTGATAACTGTCCCATTAAAAACCAAAACTAATGGGTTTGAACTAGACATAACCGAAAATATCGGTTATGGTTCAGTTTTAAGTGTTAACCGAGTCAAACCGACCCATGCTCAACCCTAGATATATATTGTATTATTAGGCTATGCGTTGTACCCACCCTTTTCCCTTTCCTTACCCACAACCACATCAGCTTCCCTCCTCTTTCCCTTCATTTACCCACTACTAGTATTGTACCTTCCCTTTTTCCTTTTTCCTTTCCTTTTCACTTAAAAAAAATTATATGACATGGACATGTATTAAAATATGATTGGTAGAATGTGGGGGTGAGGGGGTGGCTTTTCCTTTCGCGAGTAAATAAACCCGGAGCATTAAACCCGCCATGAACCCTAAAGGGCCGTTTTGGTGTTCCTTTGGTACCCGCGGTGAACCCCAAAGGTACCCGTGGGGTACGGGTTGACCACAATGCTAAGCCTTAGGACTCTTAATTTAGTACCAAAGTGAATCATGAGTGTCTAGTCTCCTTCTATGGGACTCTCAAATTGCTTCCTAGGTTTTAATTCCTAGATTAGTCCTTTCTACTAATTAAAAACATTTCTTCAGAATGTAAAAGTCACATAGTGCTTTATAATTAAAGAAATCATATCACGTACGTACTTAATTAATATTTTATTTACAGAAACCATATAACTTTTTGTGCTTAATAAAATCAGGAATAGAACAACAATATATGTAATTAAAACATTTACTACAATATATAAAAGTTTCTTCAATTATGATATGAGCACAAGCATGTTTTATGGCAGTGCATTTAAATACTTACGCCACTCTTCAACACATGCCATCTTGTTTGGATCCATGTCCGGCAATTCACGCTTTTGTATATCGTTTATGATCTTTCTCGACCTACCAAGAAGTTCTGCTGCTGCTTCAACGCTATCCTCCCGTTTCTCTATCACACTTTCATCACATTTAATCGCTATAACTCTTGGTAAGTTGCTGAGGCAAGCAACCAATATGTCTGCAATCATGCAAGATAACATATCAAATACTTGGTCTCCACTGTTTTGCTCAATCACACTTCTCTTCTTAAGCAAGATTGTCTGTGTGATGCGATACATTGAGTTCGCAGCAATTAACTTGTGACGGGAGTTCTCCACTGCACGTTGATTCGTGTTTTTCTTAATTCTAGCCACCGTTTCTTTTGCTTTATCATTGAAGAATTCAACAATCTCTTTTGAGGTTTTTCCTTCATAAGCGTTTCTTTTGAGAGTCTTGTCCAACCATTTGCAATTGACATCAACTTCATCCCATACGTTTGTGATTAACTTTCGAATATTCACAGAATCATGTGAACTTTTTAGGCCTTCGTCCACAAGACGTGTACATGAAAGACCTTCGCGGACGCTATTGATCAAGTTATCAACTATGTCCTCACCAACATCTGGGAGAGTGATTGCTATGCATGTTAAGGTTACCACTGGCAAGCTCCAACAACTAACAAGTTCAATAGAAGGCAAGGGTTCAATTTCATCACTATCAAAACTTTCTACTCCCTCGAATCCTGTAGATTTTTGCAGAAGCTTAATGAGATTTATAGGCAAGTGTTCCTTCTCGGCCTTTTGCAACAAGCGATTCAATGAGTTTGAAATTCGCTTGAGTGTCGTCTCTGCAAGCTTCTTCTCATCTTGAAGTTGCAACACGTAATTGCTAATGTCTTCATCAGTATCATTGTGATTATGTTCTTGTACCATGTTACACTGTGTTTTGGTAGCAAGGATACTAGAGAACACGTGATATAAAGAATACAAAACAAGGATACAGAATATTGGGATGAGCCCTATTACTTTGCATGAAACCACAATGATCTTTTGAAATCCGATGCAAAGCCATAGAGCGAGGTTTTTCAGATTATAGACGAGAGCCTTTGATAGACGACTGCATGATGGTGAAGCTATACGACTCTCTTTCCACGCCGAAAGTTTTTGGGTCCAGTAATTCTCCACTTTAAAGACTTTAAGATGGCTTATGGTCCATTTAATGGTAATTTTAAAGCCTAAGGCTGCAAAGCATCTGAATATTGGGGCAATGTTACCCACTACAATTCCAATGCTTTGTGTTACTAGAATCACAAGCATTGACCACTTATAATCCGAACCATTTTGATAGTTATGCTGAATAAAGATTTGTGAGGCAATCGTTAAATAAATTACTGCAACCGAAACACTAATTACAGTAGCAGCACTGAACAACGGAGTAACAGCCATCACAAATTGGGGGTTAGAAATTCTTGCCATGACCCAATATCTTCTTAGATGTTGTATTAGTTTCTCTACATTAGACTTTGTATCTTGTGAAATGTCATTTGAAGCAACTTTATGCGCAACTTGATACTTGAATTCTAGTATTTGTTTTACGGTTGGAATTGATATGGCTGTAGAAAACAAAATCATAAGCAAACATACTAGACCACCTAACCATAACCATATTACGATTACATATGGGTGAAGAGGGAGAAGGCCGGTTTCAAACCAACCTGCGAACCAATTCAAGCCAAGTAGGCCAGTTATAAACTCAATCAAAGTATTGGCAATCAAAGTGATAACAAGAATCACCAAACCTGTAGCATTTGCCAAAAGTTCCTTGTTGTCCATAGAAGCCAGAGAAGGCATTAGATTAGTGATCATAGTAGACATGAAAACTAAGCTTCCCACTTTGGCATATACATCAACACTAGTGCTCAAAGGGGTGTTGAAATCAACAGGTAACTTCATTGCTATGGTTATAACAGTGATTGAAGTAGCATTGAGAGTGAAATACTTGCATGGAAACCAAAATTTTCTATTTCTGAAACCATGTAACAAGTCGGACATCATGGCAAGGATGCAAACTAGTGATGCAGCCGCAATATAGATCCCAATCCACAACATAGGCTTTCCATAGTTGCTTTCCGCTTCTGACTGATCTACCATCTCACAAATATGCCATAACAATTCCATGTTTTCAATGGTGAGGTTTCCTCTGAAGGATAGGGACTTGGCTTCCACAATTACCTGTTCCACAGTTGTATAACAAGTTTTTGCAGACACTGAATTCATGTTTGGAGACTTTTAGAGAAGAGTATCTGTAACTCGATGTTGAAGAAGACAAGCACCTCCTGTGTACACACACACACACACACTTGATGTAAGATTAGCACTACCTAAAGTATAAAGTTTCTAGTTTTCATGAAGTAGACACTCACTACAAAAAGCAACAACAGATGGATGGTGTCCGGCCCCGGTGAAAAGCTATCTGTGTCGATTCTAAGAAAATAGCTATCATGAATGAAAAGATGGTGTTAGTTAGGCTCTGATTAAGTTGGTGTTGCTGCTTCAATTTAAAGAGAACAGCTAAAGAATACCTTAACAAAATTAATTAAAAAAAGAAGAAACTACTTACTTGTGTACATGTGTGTTAAAAAAATGTTGGTTATATAAAAGTATCAGTTCTTATTAATCTTAGTTTATAGTTGGTTGGATATGTGTTAAAAAAGCATTTCAAAAGACGGACATTAAATTTATAAGTTATAAACCTTGAATAAAAAGAACATTAGCTTATATATGCAATCAGCGATTTAGATCATGTGTAGTCAATTGTGGTGGCTCTTGGCGTCGATGATGTGGAGTTCAGGCGTGACGAGGTTGGTGCTCCACTTCGCCACTCCGGGAGTCGCTCTGGTAGAGGTGGAGGAATAGGTGAACCAATGCCAATGGTGACGGACTGACGGCTCTTTGGTGTGTTAAAGTTTTATTTATAAAATTTTGTACAATCAAAAAAATTTCTACAATATCAAAATGAACAACTTTAATTAAAGGATACTAAACCCCGAAAAAGAAATAAAAGCAAAAGAAAAAAAAACGACGAGTTGGAGGACGAACAACCAAATGTCATGCAACCGAGTATCACAAATTTCGGCTTCAAGATGAACCTGAATTGGAGGAGAACCGCAGCAAGTGAAGCTGAAAGAAAAGCCAAAGGAAAAACTAAAAGCGTGAGCTCGCTTAAGCTCTTGAGATTAAACAAGCTTATATTCTATATTTCATTATTAACTTGACCAACCCAGTAAAATATATTATAATTTTTGTATTATATATCTATAATAATGAGACTTTATTAAGGATTATTGAATGTAAAATAAAAAAAGTACGTTTAAAGTGTCATCTTTTAGAGTTTTTATTATTGCTTTTAAGCTTTATGATAGTTTTTTATTATATATCTTTTGAATGACGTCTTCTATTTATTTATTTTCGTTTCATATGAACTTTTCATTTATTTGAGTTAATTACATATTTGATACCTGTGGTTTGTTAGAAATCATGAATTTGGTCCCTAGTCAGACTTTCTACGGGTTTGTCCATGCCAACCCGATTTTCTTGCAAATTTGGTCCATCCTCAACTTCAAATGACTAGAATACCCTTATCATATTCATGTTCTCATTTTCTTTAATTTTTAATCAACTTTTAATATTATTTTTGGTCCATGTTGAAAATAGTAAAATGTAGTATATGTTAATAATATTTTAATAATATATCTTTCATCTACCATCACCATCACCTATTCACCTCCACCCATCACCATATCTTTCATCCACCATCAACGCCGCCCCCACCTTCAACTTCAACGATTGCCACCACCATCTTCATATTCAACGACAACTACCACCATCTTCTTCAACCTCCGCCACCAACACTCTCATTTACAGCAACCACCACCTCCCTAAACTTCAACCACCACCGTCGGCGCCACCACCTGCAGCACATCCCTTCATCTTCAAGAAAACAACCACGAATATAAAACCTCAAAGCGTACTCCTCCAAATAGTTTTCAAAACCAAATCGAATAACAAACCAGGATGTAGTTAACATATTTTGAAATCAATTTCCAAACCTTAGTTTGAGTTAGTCAAACGACCATCAATACAAAACCCCAAATCTATTTCCAAACTTTACTTGATGTTCAAATCTAAATCAAACACACACAAGTACAACAAATTTAAAAACCACACACACTAATACAAGACCTGAATCAAAACCCTAATCAATGGGGTAGGGGCTAGTAATTGAAACTCCAATAGGCGGAAGTGGTAGCTACAACCGTCATACAAGAAAAATAAAATACTATCAGGATATGTTTGCGGGTAGCAAGGCGACACTACGAAAAATATCTCATTTATCCACGCTTCATCAAAAGCGTGTAAAATTTTTAAGCTTTGTCACACTTATAATTGTGAAAAATAGTGTAAAAATAAAGATTGATAGAAAAGAAAAAACTCAACATTTATATATGTGTACATTTAATTTTAAAAGACCACGTTTTTAAATGTATGAATTTAGTAATAAATAGATAATTACAGAAGTTCACACTTAGAAGCGTGGACTTTTGTAACACTAGAATTATTTTCAAATTTTTCACGTTTATAAGTGTGAAATTTTAGATAATTTGTCCACATTAATAAATGTAATTTTTAATCTAATTTTCACACTTCCAAATGTAAAGATTTGATACAAATTAGTAACAGGAAATTTCTCCACGTTTGATCGTAATTTTTATCGGTTTTAAGTATATTTATATTGATAAAAAAGCCGTGGGATAATTGACATCTTTTTTTGTAGTGCGAGGAGGTGGTGGATGATGTCATTTGTAGGAAATGGTGGGATCTATGTTCTTCGACTAGATCGAAACAGAAAAATTGAGACCATGAGTAATAAAAACTGACAAGTTTTTTGTAACACCGTGTTTCACGATCTTAAAATTAGCGTTAATTTAAACTTATTTATCAAGGGTCTGCAGCGGATAAAACCACCATTTACAAAAATATCAGATTGCTATCAGACTAGTTATCATTTTACAAACCAGGTGTTACCACGACTAACGACCGACCATCGGATCACATGCATATAAATAACAAATAGTGCTCCACAAACATAATTACTATTATTACCCATGAATAACCCAAGCTCGCCAGGCCATCAGTCTCAAACCTGCGAAAAAGGAAAATCTTGCACCGTTAGCTACAACTAGCTAGTGAGCACCAATTTACACATAAGTATCAATAAGCATGCTATCATAACACATTAAGGCACACAGAACTAAGCTATCACATAGCGGTGTGCTGACATGTCAGCAGGATCATATATTGCGAGGTAGCTAGCCTGGCTCAACGATCCAAGCTGAGAAATCAATCACAACCGTCCGCTTCGGTGGGGAGCGAAGAGCAACCCACCATCGTGTTTACCAGTTCCGGTTTGCACCAGGAACCCCATTTCATAACCAGTTCCGGCTTACGCCAAGATATAACCAGTTCTGACTTACGTCAAGAACCCCATCTTCGTCAAGGAACGGTGGCCTGCAGAGCCGTCACCAAGCGTATACACTCGGTGCCGTTAATCCCCCAATACCAGAAACTCCATGCGACCGCATGCACATGCCATGCGACCGCATGTACCCCCATGCGACCGCATGGACCCCAATTACAGTGTTCTTCGACTCTGTTCGCGTACAGTTGCTGTAAATCGCGTTTTTGACCTTTAATCGATCAAATACTGAGTTTCAATCACTTGTATACTATACTTGACATCCAAGGACACTTATAAACACCTTAGACACAATTACAAATCACCAAAACATGATTTACACTATCAAAAGGGTGTGATTCATCACAAACACCCACAACTAAGTTTCAACACAAAGACACTTACTCTGGATGAAGGAGATGACCAAGGAACAGATTCAACCACTTGATTCAGCTTGCTTCCTTGATTTCTACTTCCAAATCTTCAAAGCGTGTGTGTGGGTTTATGCTCACGTATGTGTGTATGTATGCTACTGTGTTTGTAGCAATTGAAATGAAGGGATAAAGGATATATTATGAACCGACCTTGGGTTTAATAAATTAAACCCGGGTATTTTGTTCCCCTTTCCAACTTACAACTTGACACACGCTATCCCGTTTCAACTAACGAGTATATCTACGGAATCATTACGCAAAACCGTTTAACATTTTATCACTTTTAAACACGCTTGTCACTTTTCATACAATCACTTTAATTAACGCATAACACGCGTTATTAACTTAAAACACACTAATTTAAATCACTTAAAATCAATGTACAACTATTTAGGCACGAGGTACAACTAAGTACTTCTAGGCCCATTTTCAGGATGTTACAAATCTACCCCTCTTAAAGAGGATTCCGTCCTCGGAATCTAATCACGATCACTTATACGATCACACATTAACACAATCATCCTGCGTCAGGCCATAACCACAATTAACACGAAAAACAACTAACACCAAACTCTATTTATTTCGACTAACTGCAACATTACACTTTGTACACAAACACACACTACATCTACACAGACTTCACTTAACTACATTAGGCCACACTATTATCATCTCAAGGTTTACACAACACTCTCAACTAGTTAGGGCACTCCGAGGAGTTATGCCCATACTGATTTCACTGATCACAAAACTTACCCAAACATTCTCTAGAATAATGCCCTGGGAGTCCACACGAATAACACACTCTATCCTTGCACCGACACTCCCCGGCATGGCTCTTTACACAAATCTCCCACATAACTCGACGCCTAAATCCTCCGGCCTCAGCCTGAGTCTTCATCTTTTGAATTTCTTCAATAGTATTTAAATCCAAGGTCTCTTCACAATTCTCATTTCCAGCTTGTCTATTGTAACGCCACCCCTAACGAGCTTAAAATTAGAGTTAATTTAAACTTTTTAAACATCGATTATCAAAAGTGTTGCAGCGGAATTAAACACCATTTACAAAAACTACAAGATTGACTCGGCTAATTAATTACAACAAAAAGGTTAGCCAAGTTCAAAGCTACAAGCGTTACCAACTAGTTCCGACCACCGGATCCATACATATAACAACGTGTTCCCCAAAAGGTATATACAACAAAAGCTACCATTGGTACCCACCTCACCAGGCCTCTAGCATCAACCTGCGAAAAAAGTAAATCTTGCACCGTTAGCTACAACTAGCTAGTGAGCACCAATTACACATAAGCAACAATAAGCAGGCTATCATGTATCAGAACAGCACACAGGGCTATCCTATCATATTGTGACGTGACAAACGTGTCAGCAGTAGTCGTATGTTGCAGGGGAGCTAACCCCGCTCAACAACCCAAAAGCAGTCCACATAGTACGCCAATTATCTATCATGTTGGTTCCCATCTATCAAGGAACCTTACTCCTTAGAGGAACGGCGGCCTGCAGGACCATCACCCAAACGTATACTACTTGAGTACCGTTAGTGCCCGGGTATTAACACCCGTCTACCCGAGAACCCAACCAAGTATTGACACCCGTCTACCTGACTGACCTCCGTGTTCTCCAATTCAGTGTCCGGACAAAACTTCATAAACAACTAGTTGATCCAATAAGGATCCAGTTCATGCGCGCATATAATCACAACAATATCGTTCATATCAACAATAATAATACTAAGCATGCTTGTACAACTTTATCATAACATACCTTCATTTCCACGTATCAATACACCAATCATGTGTCAACATGTACTACAGATAACTTACCTACTGAGACTCATGGGAAACCGGTACTCACCTCGAAACTACAAGAGGCAGATATGTAAACGGGAGTCCCAAGAGCACACAGAATCGTCCGAGTCACCTAACACCAATTAAACATGGACAAACACCCCTTAGTACACACTACAACAGACTGCACTAACAACAGTCTCAATAAAAGATCAACATGGCTTCTGACAGCCTCCTACGGCCGCAGGAACATGTTCCTACGCCCGCAGGACAACTTTCCAACAAGTACTACAGCCGTAGTACATATGCACTACGCCCGTAGGAGTTCTTGCCAAAGAACCATGACCTACGGCCGTAGTAACCATTCACTACGCCCGTAGTATGTATCTTTTGGGCAACTACGGCCGTAGGTTATATACCCACGCCCGTAGTCTTGTTTCCATCACCCGTGGGTGGTAATCCTCATAAATTCAATCCTACGGCCGTAGCAACCATTACCTACGACCGCAGTAACTAAACAACACCCTACGGCCGTAGTAACATCATACTACGCCCGTAGGAACCATAATCACAGTCTTTTCTTGCTCTGTTCGTAAACCGACGCTGTTTTACGAGTTTTGAACATAAAAATCACCTTGAATCCGTATTCAAGCGTTTATACCACACTTCTAACATATATACTAACTTACTAACATGATTTGAACATAAAATCAACACAACAACACATCTAAATCCTCAATTTGACACCATACACATACAAACACCATGAACTAGGTTTTTAGCTTCAAGAACACTTAAAAGCTTGAGGATAACAACTTTATCACTTGCGAAAATCAGTTAAAAGTACTTCAATCAATTGTTTGCTTCTTGATTTCTCTTCCAAAAGTTCAAAGGTTTGGGTGCATATATTGGTGCGTACGAATGTATGTGTAAAAGTGTGTGTTTTGTGTGTTAACAGAAGATAAAGTATGGCCCTTAGGCCGACTTAACAAGTTAATACCCCTCACGGGTATTTTGCTCTCCTATTCAACTTAAAACACAACTTAGGTCTATCCGTTTTAACTAACGGAGATATTTTTGGAACCATTATCCAAAACCGTTCAACTATTTGTCTACGCGGTCAACTTATGACACTTTTTATATTACTACATTTTCATCCACAATTAACACCAATTAGCACCAATTTACGTTTAAAACACCAATTAACATGTAATACACCATTTAACAACATGTATACTACAGTTAACAACAAAACACCAATTAATGTCAAGGTACTACAATTAAAGTTACATGTACTACAGTTTACAACTAGGCCCCATTTTGGGGTGTTACATCTATCTGCGTCTCTATCCATCTTACTGGAATCAAAGAACTCTTAACTTGTATAAACACAAAACATCATAAAATCTTTCTACTATTCACCAATTCAATCTATCCACACTCGGATATTCTCGCCTACCCGTATTAACACACATCATTTCTTAACACATTAACCAAGTTCGCTTTATTACTACTAACACTACTCTTTCACATTACTAACAATATCACTTTATTTCTCTGATCGCATTCACGTCTATTTAACACACTTATCATTTATTCTTAACTAACTTTCTCAAGTCAAATTCTTACACTTTATCATTACTCAATATCACATGCTTTCATTGTATACCAACACTCGTCTCATTAAACAATAAAACCTCTATCACATTTACTGAATTGGATTTCCTCGACAACATCATTGCCGAATCAACCCACTCTAGTTATAACATCATAATCTCATAAAAAACACACTCACAATAAAACAAGAAACAATCTCACTATAGCCAACAACAACTTACAAAACACTAATCACAATTACAACTACTTGAACATCAACAAATTACACTCTTAAACGAGTTCAGTCAACACTAATACAAACGCTTACAGATTATCAAACCTACAAAACACAAAATAACCAAAACTATACACTTCGTCTCTTTAGTTTCACTTGTCACTATATACAACGCTCACCCTTTTAGCACGGGAAGAGCTCTCTATCTTTTGTCCTGTCACTGATCCTCCAGTTACTGCATCCTATCTCATCGGACAATCGCTAATTCGGTGCCCCAGCTTGTGGCACCTAAAACACACATTTCTTTTAAACTCGCATTCTGCAGTTATGTGGCCAACCTGTCCGCACCTCAAACATCTGGTAGTAGCTTTGGAGCAAGAACCAGTGTGATAAGCACGGCACTGGGAACACCATGGACCATCAAATTTGGGTTTCTTACCCGATCTCGAACTTCCGCCTACACAAGGCTGTTCTTTCGCAGGACTAGATTTAGAGAATTTCCGCGATTTTCTCTTCTGACCCTTAACTATCTCGTCTCCCTTACACTGGAGGCGATCTCCCTCCATTTGTCGAGCTATTTCAAAAGCCCGATCCAAACTAGACACAGCTCTAACACGCGCTTTATACTCTACTGGCAGCATTCCCACAAACTTGCGAATCTTCGCACTTTCATCTGCAACTAGGTGAGGAATAAATCTCACTTTATCAGTAAAAGCATGGATCAAATCCTCCACTGGCTTATCTCCTTTCTGGAGATCATTGAACTCCCGTTCCATCTTTTCTAAATCATAGTCGGTGAAGTATTTCTTTGTCACACGTTCAGAAAACTGCTCCACGTCATTGCAACAACCACGTCTCAACTCACTGAATCTTTTACAGAGTCCCACCAAAACAGGGCATCACCCTTCAGCAGGCGTACCGCATACGTGACACGGTACTCAGGTTCACAATCACAAGACTCGAAAACTTGATCCGTCTCTCGAAGCCATCGTATAGTACTCGAAGGATTATCACTACCCTCGAACTCTTTGGGTCCACAAGAAAAATACTTCTTGTAGGAACAGTGCTCCGGATTCTTGCCTTTGACGGATTCTAACAATATCTCCCTCGTCTTCCGGAGTTCTTCTTCAAGGTGCAGAACATACGTCTGCAACTCTGGAGTCGGCCTCGGGCCTTGTTTATCACACAGAGAAGATTCCTTCTCAGTTCCAACATGAGTACGAGATGCCTCGTCCTCCACTTGCTTACGAGTATTTTCACCATCAACTCGCTGCTCTGACATTCTCACTTATTCACTATACACACGAAAGCTACACTTAGCACATCACTTATTCGACATCTATCAATATGAGGTGTTAGCACATAATACATCACAATCACTTAACACTCACACTCAGCCCCAATTATCCCAATAGGAACACTTAACGATGGTCGGCCCGAGTTTGAGATCGAATACTCTTCCGAGTATCCAATTCTCTCAAACTTAGGCTCTGATACCTAATTGTAACACTGTGTTTCACGAGCTTAAAATTAGCGTTAATTTAAACTTATTTAATAAGAGCCTGCAGCGGATAAAACCACCATTTACAAAAATATCAGATTGCTATCAGACTAGTTATCATTTTACAAACCAGGTGTTACCACGACTAACGACCGACCATCGGATCACATGCATATAAATAACAAATAGTGTTCCACAAACATAATTACTATTATTACCCATGAATAACCCAAGCTCGCCAGGCCATCAGTCTCAAACCTGCGAAAAAGGGAAATTTTGCACCGTTAGCTACAACTAGCTAGTGAGCACCAATTTACACATAAGTATCAATAAGCATGCTATCAAAACATATTAAGGCACACAGAGCTAAGCTATCACATAGCGGTGTGTTGACATGTCAGCAGGATCATATCTTGCGAGGTAGCTAGCCTGGCTCAACGATCCAAACTGAGAAATCAATCACAACCGTCCGCTTCGGTGGGGAGCGAAGAGCAACCCACCATCGCGTTTACCAGTTCCGGTTTGCACCAGGAACCCCATTTCATAACCAGTTCCGGCTTACGCCAAGATATAACCAGTTCTGACTTACGTCAAGAACCCCATCTTCGTCAAGGAACGGTGGCCTGCAGAGCCGTCACCAAGCGTATACACTCGGTGCCGTTAATCCCCCAATACCAGAAACCCCATGCGACCGCATGCACATGCCATGCGGCCGCATGTACCCCCATGCGACCGCATGCACATGACATGCGACCGCATGGACCCCAATTACAGTGTTCTTCGACTCTGTTCGCGTACAGTTGCTGTAAATCGCGTTTTTGACCTTTAATCGATCAAATACTGAGTTTCAATCACTTGTATACTATACTTGACATCCAAGGACACTTATAAACACCTTAGACACAATTACAAATCACCAAAACATGATTTACACTATCAAAAGGGTGTGATTCATCACAAACACACACAACTAAGTTTCAACACAAAGACACTTACTCTGGATGAAGGAGATGACCAAGGAACAGATTCAACCACTTGATTCAGCTTGCTTCCTTGATTTCTACTTCCAAATCTTCAAAGCGTGTGCGTGGGTTTATATTCACGCTTTTGTATATCGTTTATGATCTCTCTCGACCTACCAAGAAGTTCTGTTGCTGCTTCAACGCTATCCTCCCGTTTCTCTATCACACTTTCATCACATTTAATCGCTATAACTCTTGGTAAGTTGCTGAGGCAAGCAACCAATATGTCTGCAATCATGCAAGATAACATATCAAATACTTGGTCTCCACTGTTTTGCTCAATCACACTTCTCTTCTTAAGCAAGATTGTCTGTGTGATGCGATACATTGAGTTCGCAGCAATTAACTTGTGACGGGAGTTCTCCACTGCACGTTGATTCGTGTTTTTCTGAATTCTAGCCACCGTTTCTTTTGCTTTATCATTGAAGAATTCAACAATCTCTTTTGAGGTTTTTCCTTCATAAGCGTTTCTTTTGAGAGTCTTGTCCAACCATTTGCAATTGACATCCACTTCATCCCATAAGTTTGTGATTAACTTTCGAATATTTACAGAATCACGTGAACTTTTTAGGCCTTCGTCCACAAGACGTGTACATGAAAGACCTTCACGGACGCTATTGATCAAGCAATCAACTGTGTCCTCACCAACATCTGGGAGAGTGATTGCTATGCATGTTAAGGTTACCACTGGCAAGCTCCAACAACTAACAAGTTCAATAGAAGGTAAGGGTTCAATTTCATCACTATCAAAACTTTCTACTCCGTCGAATCCTGTAGATTTTTGCTTCAATCCTGTAGATTTTTGCAGAAGCTTAATGAGATTTATAGGCAAGTGTTCCTTCTCGGCCTTTTGCATCAAGCGATTCAAATAGTTTGAAATTCGCTTAAGTGTCGTCTCTGCAAGCTTCTTCTCATCTTGAAGTTGCAACACGTAATTGCTAATGTCTTCATCAGTATCATTGTGATTATGTTCTTGTACCATTTTACACTGTGTTTTGGTAGCAAGGATACTGTAGAGCACATGATATAAGGAATACACGGCAAGGATAAAGAATATCGGGATGAGTCCTATTACTTTGCATGAAACCACAATGATCTTTTGAAATCTGATGCAAAGCCATAGAATGACGTTTTTCAGATTATAGACGAGAGCCTTTGACAGACGACTGCATGATGGTGAAGCTATACGACTCTCTTTCCATGCCGAAAGTTTTTGGGTCCAGTAATTCTCTACTTTAAAGACTTTAAGATGGCTTATGGTCCATTTCATGGAGATTTCAAAGCCTAAGGCTGCAAAGCATCTGAATAGTGGGGCAATGTTACCCACTACAATTCCAATGCTTTGTGTTACTAGAATCACAAGCATGGACCACTTATAATCCGAAGCAAGAGAAGGCATTAGATTAGTGATCATAGTTGACATGAAAACTAAGCTTCCCAATTTGGCATATAAATCAACAGGAGTGTTCATAGGGGTGTTGAGGTCAACAGGCAACTTCATTGCTATGGTTATAACAGTGATTGAAGTAGCATTGAGAGTGAAATACTTGCATGGAAACCAAAATTTTCTAGTTCTGAAACCATGTAACAAGTCAGACATCATGGCAAGGACGCAGAATAGTGATGCAACTGCGATATAGATCCCAATCCACAACATAGGTTTGCCATAGTTGCTTTCCTCTTCCGAGTGCTCTACTATATCACAAATTTGCCGTAACAAATCCATGTTTTCATCCGTGAGGTTTCCTCTGAAGGATAGGGACCGGGCTTCGTCCTCTAGCTGTTCCACAACTGTATAACAAGTTTTTGCAGAAACTGAATCATTGTTTGGAAACTTTTAGTGGAAGTATCTGTAACTTGATGTTGAAGAAGACGAGCACCTCCTGTGTATACATACACACACAGTTGATGTAACATTGCACTACCTAAAGTTTGAAGTTTCTAGTTTGCATGACGTAGACACTCACTACAAAAAGCAACAAAAGATGGATGGTATCCAGCCCCGCTGAAAAGTTATCTGTGTCGATTCTACGAAAATAGCTATCATGAATGAAAAAATGGAGTTGAGATCAGCTAAAGAATACCTTAACAAAATTAATAAAGAGAAAATAAACTACTTACTTGTGTATATGTGTGTTAAAAAAATGTTAAGTTATATAAAAGTATCAGTTCTTATTAATCTGTGTTTATACTTAGTTAGATCTGTGTTAAAAAAACATTTCAGAAAATGGACATTTATAAAAGAACATTAGCTTATATATGCAATCAGCGATTTAGATCATGTGTAGTTGATTGTGGTGGCTCTTGGCGTGGATGATGTGGAGTTCCGGCCTGACGAGGTGGAGGAATTGGTGAGCAATGCCAATGGTGACGGGGCTCTTTGGCGAGTTTTAAAAAAATTATAAAATATCTTACAATCAAAAAAATTTCTACAATTTCATAATGGAAGACTTAAAATGACACTGAACCCCGAAAAAGCAACAAAAAGAAAAAACAAACAACTGCGGAAAGATTCACCCCAAACCAGATTTTCACAATTTCCTTTTGTTTTTCACTCGGTCAATAGTTTTCATCAGAATACTCAGGAATTTCCACAATTCTTCTTCACACAACGAGTTGGAGGACGAACAACCACATGTCATGCAACCAAGTACCACACATTTTGGCTTCAAGATGAACCCAAATCGGAGGAGAACCGCAACAAGTGAAGCTACATGAGCTTAAACAAGCTTTATATATATTATAAATTTATATTTTATATTTCATTTTGTCCTTTTCATGAAAACTTCAATAGCTAGCCAAACTTAAATGAGTTTAGACAAGACGAGCCCTAGCTTCATATATCTTAAATAAAATAAACTTGACCTCAACATGACAAGCTCTAAACGAGTCAAGCTTGTGCTTAAAAACTCCTAAACGAGCACGGCACAACAAGTATTAGGCTCGAATTTCGGCTCTACTCACTTACTTCCCTACAAATTGACGCCAAACGTTTTGTTTATTCAGAATATTACTAAAGTATAAACCATTATGCTAATCTATTTGTTTACGGATGCCCACTACAAGATTCCATGAGCAGAAGAATAGAAGATAAAGTGGAGCTGAGGTTTTGCTGCATAAACACAATGCATATAAATTTTTATAATGATTTCAAATCACGAAGGTCCGATATTTTCTCAGGCTTTTTGTAGTTTGATCTTTTGATGGTGCGATCTTGAGGCATTATTAAGTTTTGGAGTGCAAAACCTCCATCACATAACCAGCTACACAGTCAATGCGTTCTTCTTGAAGTAAAACCTACATTTATACAAGAGGGAACATGCCATAAGTTAAATCACGACATTATTAGGGATGTAAATGAGCCGAGCAGCTCACAGGCTATTCGAGTTTGGATTGCCAAAAGCTCGAAATGAGCCGAGTCTAGACAAGCTCGAGCCTAGATTAAGGCTCATTTATTAAACGAGCCCAAACTCGAGCCTTGTTTATCGGGCTCATTTAAGCTCACAAGCTTAAACAAGCTTTGATATAAAATATATTTTTTATATCTTTATTTATTACTCATAATTATATTATATATCTTTATATCATTAAATATGAAAAAATTTAAAATTCAAAATTTAATAATTACTTATAAGCGAGCTTCAGCAAGCCTATCACTTCGTGAGCTGAGCTCGAGCCTCAAAGAATAAGCTCGAACGAACTCAAGCTTCCGCAATTTTAAATGAGCCTAGCTTAATTAGTGTAAAGCTCGTCTCGACTCGTTTACATCCCTAGACATTATCAGCCACAATGGACCCTTCTTACAACATCAGTAGCCTTTAATGAAGTTACTTACAGTCAGATGGATCTTGTTGAGCCTGATTCTTGATCTAACCGATAACCCTTGCCATAAATCTGGATTTAGAAGTTATATAGAACCAGCCACCCAAGTTGCACAGATTGAACAATCAAAGCAAATGACGCTTCTTGAATAGCTTTAATTTGCATTTAACTTGCTCGGTATTCAAAAACAAGGCCTGCTGCAACACTTTTAGCTCTACCATGACCGAAAAACTTGGCAATTATAGCCAATGCAAATTCTGGAGCACTTGAAAGACCACAACACGTGATGAGTCTACCATCGATCACAACTTGAGAACTGACTATAGTGTTGCCCTCAAGCTTGCTCACCACAGAGGGATGAGCGGTTGCTTTCTTGTTCTGGAGGAAAGCATAGAATCTTGATTTAGTCAGGTACAAAATGATAGCTTCAAGGTAGCCCAACCTACCACTCAGATAGAGTGGCTAACCTTTCAGTTGAATTTTCTGGTGAAATTGCACAAAAAACTATACATCTACATTTTCATATAACGGTACACCCGAAACTGCTCATTCTTCTTCTTTTTAAAGGGTCTTTTTTTTTTTTTTTAAAGTTATATTTGTTTCGTAGATTTGTAAGAATAACAGTTTGTTTGCAAGAAGATGCCAAATATTACTGATGGAAAAATGAGAGGGTCAGGTAGCGGACGATAAAGGGTGAATGGTGATTTTTAAGTACGTGTCAAATGGATTGGGTTGGATTGACCCATAATACCTTTTTCTTCTTCTTTTATTATATTTTATGGATAATAAATGTCTTAAAAACAACAAAAACTATATTGTCAGAATAATAGTTAATTAAACAATTTGGAAGCTTGTAAACATGTACACAGTCAAATATTATAATAAAAAGAAAATAAATAAATGACACATATGATGTGGTCTTTAACTTACCTGGAGCAGGCCTTGTTTTTGAAGAACTGAAGGCGAAGAACAAATTGCTCCATATTTTCGTCCACCAGAAACTTGTTCTTTAAGCAGCTTCTTCAAAATCCTGGATTTTTGTAACCGCTCTACACCAGATTCTCCCCCCTATGACAACCACAAGAAAGCTTAGAGACAACCACAAGAAAGCTTAGAATGAAAGAACATTCTATAAGTATGTCTTAACTCCTTTGCTTGACTCACCGGTAGGATAATAAGATCATATGTTGACTCGGCAGCATTCTTAATTAACTTGTCTGCAACAATTTTTAATCCCTGGGACCCCAAAATTTGCAAACTTTTTTCAACCGAAGCAACTGTAACATCTACCTTAGCTCGTCTTAGGATATCTACAACCGTAACCACCTCAATATCTTCGGATCCATTTGCAATTGGAATGAGAACCTGTGGTGTTCAACCATAGAAATAGTCAATATTAAATAACAAGCGATCTGTTCTTCCTAGTGACCAGAAGTGAGCTAAGAGACTAACATCAAGTTATTGATGATGATATATACAAACATATTAAGCTACTCTCTCTCTCTCTTTCTCTCATAACCAAATCTGGTGGACGAGATAATATTAAACTCTTACACGAGGAGTATGATCAACAGCCCACTCAACTT
This sequence comes from Pulicaria dysenterica, assembly GCA_947179395.2. Lineage (NCBI taxonomy): Eukaryota > Viridiplantae > Streptophyta > Magnoliopsida > Asterales > Asteraceae > Pulicaria > Pulicaria dysenterica. Next base: position 97,890,134 of record OX359290.1, on the reverse strand, counting down.
CATTGAACTCTTCCTTCCGAGAAAGCTCATCAGCAGTGTCCATTAACTTGTAAAAGTACAAAAACAGAAAAAGTTAAAAATTCACAGTGATCATCCATAAATCCATAACAAATCAGTCATGGCTATCATGAATTTTAAGTCATATTTAAAAAGAAAAAAAAGTCAGTAGTCATATTGTATAACATAAAGAGTATACATGAAATGAAAGATAAGATATACTTGCAGGTCTCACCAAAAATTTACCCATCTCCACGGAAGCAGACTCCCCAAAAAGTTGTTCCACTAGTGATACAGAAAACTGAAAGCAAGTACCGGGGCCACGGCTTGTTGTTAATTCTTCAGAAACTTGAAGATTTGTTTTAATGGCCCGGAAAGTTGGAAGTTTGTGAAAAAATGCTGGATGACAAGTTGTCTGCAATCGGGAATACGCGTTTATTAGTAAAATACCATGCATGCAGTATTTTCTATATTATATACAGATTATAGTACTAAATCTAGAAAATGATTATATACCTTTTTTCTCTTGAGAAGACCCCAGGGCAAAAGGGTGACAGCTGGAGCAGCACAAATAGCTCCATATAACCGTTTTTCCTCAGCTTGTTTCTTGGTAATTGCTTCGAGTGTACTGCAATCTCTCAAACGAACAGAACCAGGCATGCCTCCCTAGACAACAACAAATGCACAAGATGCTAATTGTGAAAAATATGCTATGTTGATATCATTAACACACAAGTTAAACTTAAAGAACAAGATTTGAAGTTCGAACAACTTACAGGAAGTGCAACAAGATCAAAGATTTGATCTGAACATTCAGAAATGGATTTATCAGCAACAAGTATGGTACCTCCTGAAAGTTTCACTTGTAGTTCTGGCTCCACTGAAGCGAGAACCACATCCGCACCAGCTTGACGCAGCACATTCACCATAATAACAGCTTCCATTTCTTCCGACCCAAAGCCAATTGGGATCAAAACCTACCCCAAAAGAATAAGAGAACCAACACAAAAATCAATATTAAATCTCATTCAAATTCACACATGTTATCTTGCAGACCTCAATCCTATAAGCAAGATAAAATCATAAAGTTTACAATTATGCCTAGGGCTAATCGCCTTTAGAGCAACCATACTTTTGCATTATTTCTATTTTACTAAGCAGTTAAACTTGGTAATCAGAAGTCGTAGAATTGTATTGATCGGTTGTAACAATCACGATTACATAGGGCACATATATAGAAGAGATAATTACACTTTAAACCCTCTCAAATATTGTAAATTTGTATTTAACACTAAACGTCTAATATTCCCCCGCAAGCTAAGCCCGGGGAACGACCTGTAGCTTGGACCTCAATAGAAGAAACCGTTGTGAGGACAAAGGCTTGGTGAACACATCCGCAATCTGATCATCAGTAGTTATAAATTGAACTGAGAGTTGTCGTTGTGCTACTCTTTCATGAACAAAATGAAAATCAACTTCTACATGTTTAGTACGTGCATGAAAGACAGGATTTGCAGATAGGTATGTGGCACCAAGATTATCACACCATAAGATGGGAACAGACTTAACCGGAACCCGGAGCTCACGAAGAAGGTCTTGAAGCCAAGTGAGTTCAGCAACAATATTAGCAAGAGCCTTGTATTCAGCTTCTGTTGATGACCGAGAGACTGTCTATTGTTTACGTGCAGACCATGAGACAGGGTTTGAGCCAAGATATATAGCATATCCCCCCCGTGGATCGAGGGTCGTCTAGACAAGCAGCCCAGTCAGCATCAGAAAACCCCGTAAGTGAGTTGTACGCGGAATCAGTGTAAGCATGAAGAGTGTTGTGGCTGGAAGCATGCATGAGTCGTAAACCATAGTCAGCGGTACCCTGTAGATATCGAAGAATCCTTTTAACTGCGGACCAATGATTTTCGGTGGGTGAGTGCATAAATTGACAGACTTTGTTAACTGCAAATGTAATGTCTGGCCGAGACAGGGTGACATACTAGAGACCGCCCACAACCTGGCGATATTTGACAGGATTATCAAAGGGAGCACTGTCACCCTGAGCAAGGTTCCCAGAAGTGGTCATTGTTGAGGCAACCGGCTTAGCATTAGACAGGCCTGCTCGTTGTAAAAGTTCCAGTATGTATTTTCTTTGAGACAAAACAAGATCAGGACCCTTGGTGGTAACCTCAATACCAAGAAAATAAGACAGAGAGCCCATATCTTTGACAGCAAAGGACTGTTGTAGACGCTGGACCACTGTGTCAATAGCCTGGGGGTTGTTTCCCGTCAAAATAATGTCATCAACATAGACCAACATATACAAAAGAGTGCCTTGGTGAGAGTAAATAAACAATGAGGGATTTGTCTTAGAACCCTGAAAACCAAGAGAGTGAAGCGCTGTAGATAGTCAATGAAACCACGCGCGAGGAGCCTGCTTTAAGCCATACAGAGATTTGTGAAGTAGGCAAACATGATCTGGTTTTGTTGGGTAAACAAACCCAGGGGGTTGTTGTAAGTAAATAGTCTGTGTGAGGTTACCATGTAAAAAGGCATTTTGCACATCTAGCTATCGTAGAGACCATTTTTGAGTGACAGCCAAAGAGAGAACCACACGGATGGTTGTTGATTTTACGACAGGACTAAATGTTTCCTGATAGTCAACGCTCGGTTGTTGTCGAAAGCCTTTGGCAACCAATCGGGCCTTATACCGCGTAACTGCCCCTGTTTGATCTTGTTTTAATTTGTAAACCCACTTGCAATCAACCACATTGGAATTTGGATCACGTGGAACAAGAGACCATGTGCCATTCCTCAGAAGCGCGGAATATTCTTCAGCCATGGCATTACGCCAGGGAGGGTCCTTGTTAGCAATGGTAAAAGACGCGGGTTCAGTGTCAGTGTGAGGCTGGGTAGTATATGAGGTGGCATTGTATGGTTTGGTTTGTTTGGGATTTGGGCGAAGGTTGGGTGGACGAGCACGAGATGACTGGGTAGTGGTAGTAGATGGTGCGGGAGGAGTGGGTTGAGATGTTTGTGGGTGAACTTTGGGGCGACGTTGATAGGTGTGTAAGAGAGGTGGTTGGGCCGTAGGTATATCAGGAGTAGGGGTTGAAGGTGGCGGGTCGGGAGAATCAGTTGGTGGAATAGGAGAGGGATAGGTAGAGACGTAGGGGTTGAAAGTAGTAGTAGTAGGTGTGGGAGTGGGAGAGGGAGGTTTCTGAAACGGAAAGGATTGTTCATTAAAGCGAACATGACGGGCAACATAGATGCGATCAGATTGTGAATCATAGCACCGGTAGCCATGATGGGCGGTGCTGTATCCCAGAAACACACAAGGGGTAGAACGAAAATCCATTTTGTGTTTGTTATATGGACGAAGATGAGGATAGCATTGACAACCAAAGACACGAAGAAAAGAATAATCGGGTTGACGATGAAACACACATTCAAAAGGTGAAGTGTTTGAGTTTGTTCTAGATGGCATGCGATTAATAAGGTAGACTGCTGTGTCAAAGGCAAAATGCCAGAACCGTTGTGGAACATGAGATTGGGCTAGTAAAGTAAGACCAGTTTCAACCACATGGCGATGTCGATGTATTGATCGGTTGTAACAATCACGATTACATAGGGCACATATATAGAAGAGATAATTACACTTTAAACCCTCTAAAATATTGTAAATATGTATTTAACACTATACGTCTAATATAAGCTAACAGATTAAATCCACAAAAACATTGTATATTTGAAAGGCAACATTTAGGCCAAGTTAGGAATGCGTTTCAAAATGGTAAATAAAGTTCTAGTAATTGGGCTTCCATTTGGGGTGAGCATGCGGCCTAATAGACCGGAAAGCCTGAGGAACAGAACCAAAGTGGACCGGGACCGGTCGGCCTGGTCTTCGGTCCTCTTTTTTTTATAGATTATGGGTTTCGGTCCTGTCCAGTCCGGTTTTTGAACCAATCTCACCCCTAGCTCCATATAGTTGTTGGTGATCATACACAATTGTATCATGTATGCCCATGCATGCGCACACTATTGTGTGTGTGAGCAAGCACATATACAGGTAGATGGATACATACACATATTTGTAAGTATACACTGTAAGTAGATATTTGTGTGTATCTCTAGATATCTATATGGCTATCTACATATCTTTATCTACTTGTAAGTGCGCGCGCGTCAATTTATACCTAAATAAATAAGATTGTGTGTGTGATAAGTTACTTTTTTGCAACAGTAAATTAAGGTTTTCAATATATATCTTATTTGATGTCTTAAATTAAGTAATCATTACACATATGTGTCCAACTATTAAATAAAAAATTGAAAGCTAATTAAAAACAATCAAGCATACACATATACAGGTAGATATACAGGTAGATGGACACATACACATATTTGTAAGTATACACTGTAAGTAGATATTTGTGTGTATCTCTAGATATCTATATGACTATCTACATATCTTTATCTACTTGTAAGTCCGCGCGCGTCAATTTATACCTAAATAAATAAGATTGTGTGTGTGATAAGTTACTTTTTTGCAACAGTAATATAAGGTTTTCAATATATATCTTATTTGATGTCTTAAATTAAGTAATCATTACACATATGTGTCCAACTATTAAATAAAAAATTGAAAGCTAATTAAAAACAATCAAGCATACACTTGTTTGCGAGGGTGTGCACACATAAACTATTGTTTTTGTTAAAAAGATTACTACTCCCTAATTGTTCTTAATCAATGTGATTAAAAGTAAAGATGTTTTTATGACAAAATTTGAAAATAGATGATCTAATGAAAAACTGAAATACAGTTTAATTACGCAACTCAAACACATCATTATCACAAAGAATAATTCTTCAAAACAAAAAAGTTAAAACAATTTTCACATAAGCAATTGCAACTGCTAAAGCAATAGTGCAGTTGAAATACAGAGTAAATATTATTTTCGAATCTTGCATGTTTACTCAAAGTCTCAAATAGTCGAACCCTAGTGACTTTCATAGTTTCATGTTTTGCAATTAAGTCTCAGAGCTTTGTTTTTAATGATTGAATCCTAAAACTTATTTGGCAGTAGCAAAAATGTACCTATTACTTACATCACCAGTTTCCTAACTGTCATTACTCATTAGACATGTTGACAGCATATGGACCTAATGTTTAACTGAGAAATGTGCAACAAAAAGAAAAAAACACGCTGGACTTTCACGCTTTGCACGAATAAGTTCCTGAACTTTGTTTTGAACGATTAAATTTTGAAACTTGATTTGCAGTAGCAAAAATGTCCTTATATGCATGGAAAATGAACAAACTGCAACTCACTTCCTATTTTCTCAATTGTTGTCAGAATTTGAGGCCCCAGCATTACAAGCACATAGTAACACCCAGCATCTGTGTAACATCTATCTAACATAACAAAAAATATTTTCCCTAGTTACTTGTTATGCAAACATGGTTTGTCATCTTTTTTTCTTGTATATTACTATATTCTTCATTAGTCCAAAAGTTACTAAAGCAAATAGGTAGAGACTTAGAACTAACACTTGCATTGTATCCTGTGAGAACCATAGGGAATTATTTCTACGTCACCTATATTTCTCATAAGTTGAGTTTATCCTCCCATGACTCTAATCTGCTGAAACAGAACACAAGCACACACACAAGTGTTACACAAGCTATAAGAGAAATCATATATTAATTAATGCCAAGACCGTTACATTCTCACTATACATGGGAAGGTGCTCAATTTGCAGATTTCACCAAATTTTGAGATTCAGAATTTTACAGCTAGAAATTGAATTCAACATACTAAGATATCACATATTCACATGATTTTGGAAAATTCTTTTAAATCACGTAATTTACAGTTAGAAAGAAATCAAATAAAATTTGGAAAATAGCTTATGTTGGGGTGAAATTAAGATTCATTTCTTAAATGAGAGAAATGGGGTTCGAGAGTGGGGCCTGGCGGTTTGTCAAAACATCCATCCCGTTAAGAGCTTTCTGTCCATGTAAAGTCGGTCTGTAACTCCCCCAACAGATTAAAAGTTAGGCCCTTTTGAAGTTGGGATGTTAAGCTTTTTTCTCCTATTGTTCCACAAAACTGGAATGCTTCTGCATCATTATCCTATCATTCTAAATAGATTCCTTCTCTTCTTACTCCAAAGCTTAAATGCAAGAATTAGCAAACGATAGTTGGTAGCATTAAATGGAAATGCACCCTCGTTTTCCTTGAAATAAAATACAATCTATATTAGCTTGAATCCTAATGTTGACTTTTCTTAATCACAAAATCAGAATATGCCGAATCAGTATCTTCCTTTATAATTCAAATAAATGGGAGCATAAAACATTAAAAACATAAAAGTAATTCTGTAAGTACATCCTTCCTAAACCCTTGATAAAGCATTACAGTTCACTTGTCCACATAAATTACGTTCCGTAAAAGAAGGATAAGGAACACACATGGTCAGAAATTACCAAGTTTTGACTCAGTTTCCTCAAGTTATAACCCGGAGCTACACATAGTTGTATAACTAAACGATTAGAACAAACAAACTAAGGAGTATAAGAAGAAATGAAACCTTCTTGAGGGGTAGTGAGGCGGCAACTTCAGTATCCAATTGTGCAGTTTCGCTAGTAGAAGCGACGGCTGTGGCCATCCTTGTATGGGATGGAGAATATAGGTTTTTAGGGGGGTTAGAATAGAAATTGCAGGTAGTGAGTGGTTTCCAGCGGTGAATAATGGCAGAAGATAACATCCGTGCTGGATGAAGAGCTGCGAAGGATGTCGTCAATGGAATATTTGAGGGTGGAAGAGACGACAGAGACGCCATTGTAGAACTCATTTGTTCTAGTTGCATAACAATGGCAGTTTATCGGGTTAACACTGTATTTTAGTACAGGTTGCAAAATAGACCATAGAGTTAAGTAAATTTACACATTTGGTCTGCTTGTAGCCTTGTATGCAAAAAGTGATGAAAGTGAACATAAACAAAAATTTGTAATTTATTTTCCAAAATTGTGTTATCTTCTAGTATAAATAAATGACTAATTAGAAAATTTATTAGATGATGTTAGCTTTTTATTTAATAAAAGATTTAATTTTGATTATTTAATTAGTTAGAATCAAAAAATTAATTTTAACTTTTTAAAGTCAGAATAAAAGCTCACACATTAGTTAAGTTACATTGACACCCCGTCGATGACCATAATTGACTTGCACAAGTGTAGATTCCAGATATTTAGGACCAATTTTCACAAACCCTTCAATAAGAAATACGGAGTGTTTGTGTATATAAATTATAATATATTAATTATTAAAAACGTTATCTCGAACAACAAGCTGGTATAGCATTAGTTATAATATTTATAAGTAGTTAGATTATTACGCAAATAAACACGACATAGATGTCATGAAAAAACATTGGTAGGCCGTTGGGCATGATCACGAGGCACACATAAGAGCCTGTTTAACACCTCATCCTCTATTGAAATATCACCCTCAAACCCTCTTTGCGTTGAGCATTCAAGGAAGTCCCCCATTGGTGCCTAATTCAAGCTTGACTGTTTTTTGAAAAACCAGCAGCTTCATTAAAAACAAACCAAAACATGATACAACACAATTCTGCAAGGAGCAAAATATGCACCGGCCTACTACAATCACAAAGGCATATCACGAACAAGAAACAATTGACAAATGAATACGCAAATAAAAAAAATAAAGAATCCCTAAATACACTCGATAATATATAGCATAAAAAAGAAAAATAACCGAGATAGACCAAATTCAGTATTGCACATATGATTTACGACCTCGAATTAATCAACTTAAGCGAAGTTTCAAGCGGGTTCCTTTGTCATATATTCCGTGAGAAGATATTACTTCAACACCTACTTGAGATTCAACCAAAAGATTTAACTTGAATTTTAAGAAAAATCCTCAAACTATTTGATTTCTTATCTTCAAACACTAAAAGATTTCTAGCCCTTTATAACATACACATAGCTATCCAAATCAAAGTTGTCCACACCTTATTCGATTTGATCAACAAAGAGAGCAGATCTTCGAGCCGAATGAAGTCAGATTCAACCCGCCTCACAAATACATACGACGGATACACGAAACAAAAGCAATGCTCCAACCTTTTCCACTCCAAAGTTGCACCAAGGACATAAAGTCAGATACCTCTAGAATGAAGTAGATTGAGAACTTGAATTATGTTAATAAAAGCCTCCATACAAATATTTCAACTTTTTTTGGAACTAGGACATTTCCTCGAGTTTTATGATAGGAAGCACCATCCACAAACCAAGTAGCATTGAGAAGAGCATGTAAATCTCTAACTTCACAAATTCCATTATAATTTGTCCGTCACTGCTAGTTGTCTTTGGCATTTTGTTTTAAAAAGATTTAAGAAACCAAGTTAGCCAACTCCAGTGCCTCCCCCTTCACAGTACCCTTCGGCTCTCGAACCCAACTCAAAAACCACACCCAAGCTCCCTCTATTCAATTCGATTAATAGCGATGACTAGTTTGAAAGGTACACGAAGAAATAAATAGAGATATTATATATCTTCATTCTATATCATCCGGTCAATCGATATCACAAATTTTATAACTAATAGAGGAATTAAGAAAAATATTTATTTTATTATAATAAGCGACCCGTGTATCAACACGGGATAATATAAGTTAATTTTAAATTTATATAGTTTTAAAGAGTCGTAACACGTATAGTAAAAATAAATTACAAAGCATAGATAGGAATATAAAATCTCGTAAGAAAATAAGAAATGAATAACCTACAGAATTTTGAAATCCATACATAAGATTATTAAATCTCTTTATAAATAACATTCATGGTTTTATTAGTAGGGGTTTCCTTCATCATCGCACTATAAACTTTTAACCACTCCTTATTTTTTCACTCGAGAAACCGTCACATATAACTATATATGAGTAAAAACGTATATTTTTAATACTTTTTATAAATACTTTTTTTTAAGAAATATAAAGCTACATTACACGTCTAAAAGTTTTAGTATAATCACTACAACAAAATGAAGCTAATGCAACCCCGGTAAAATGTTGCATTATTCATTGAAAATGTTGCATTATGCCTAAAGCAACCTTTTAACAATTGATGCGTTAGGTGGAGTTGCATTAGATCTAATGCAACCTTTTTTTTAGAAAATGCAACTTTTGATGAAAGAGTCGCGCATATTAATTAAATGCAACCTTTTTAAGTTGCAACATTTTCTATATGCAAATGCAACCTTTTTTAATCTCAAATGCAACCTTTTTAAGACATAAATGCAACCTTTGTTATAATTTAATCTACAAGAATGCAACCTTTTATATACTCAAAGGCAACCATTATAATGTTTTCTTTGTAAAAAAATAAATGCAACCATTTTTACGAATTCTCAATGCAACATTTTACTAATTCAACCATAAATCTTTAGTCAACACGGTTGTCAATTAAAATCACAAAAAGGTCATTCGTAAATCATACACACACAAAAAAGTACGCCTCCAAAATAGATAAACATATTTAATGAAATAAAATTCGAAGCTTCAACGTTGTTCCATAAGCTTCCGCATCATAACTTTCAAGTTTTCTTGCTGGTTCAAGATATCTTTTTGCATAGTCTTCAAGGTCTCTCGTTCGTTGTCAATATCTTTTCGCATAGCTTCTAACTCGGTCTTTTTTCTTTCATGGTCCTCTTCAATTTCTTTTCGCATTTCAAGCAATTGATTTTTTCAACTTCAACACTAGCTTTCAGTGATTCCATAAGCCCCCCCGGAATTATATATGATGTATCACCACCATCCACTTTTTTTATCAACTTGTTGGTAACACCTCTATCGTAAAGTCGACGATATCCATCATGTTCTTTGTTCATCACAATCATAAAAGGATCTACCAATGCACTTTCATCTTCTACAGGTTTGTAGTTCTTCATTTGCTCCTACGAAAAGAAAAAAACTATTATTTAAAGAACTACATAAAATCTTCATAAAACTTCAAATAACACATTTAACAAGTCAATTTATAATAAAAGCAGATACATCAGGCCTATTAATATAAAAAGTCAATTTAACAGGTCAAACAACACATCTAACGGGTCAAAACATTAGAATATCACAGTGCCGAATGAGGTGGAAACTAATTAAATGGAAATTAATAAACGTGAGCGTTGGAATACTTCTGATTCTGATTTGTGAGTTGCTAACTTATAAACGTGAGCGTTGGAATACTTCTGATTCTGATTTGTGAGTTGCTAACTTGCGATGACAATGATGAACACCTGGATAATAGAAGTAGATTACAAATTTCGATTATGATATCTTAACTGGGATTAATAAAGGATATCAGTATGAGTAGAAGTAGATTAGCAGGTCATTTAATAAAAAAAGGTTAACGTATGAATTGAGAAATCATGACCAGAATGTAGTAAGTATACTGATTGCTGACTAATTAGTTGAGAAATCATGACCAAAATGTAGTAAGTAATCTGATTTATAACTAACTAATTATAAAATTTAATAATAGCAGATAATTTCCAAATGGAAATTCCATATATGTGCCGAATGAGGTGGAAACTAATTAAAAGGAATTAATAAACCTGAGTGATGACTTCCGATTCTGATTTGTGAGTTGCTAACTTGCGATGATGATGATGAACACTTGGACAGCAGAAGTAGATCAGCAATTGCTTTTATGATCTCTTAGCTGGGATTAATCAATGATTGCTGTAAAGTAGAAGTAGATCAACAGTTCAATTAATAAAAAAAAGGTTAATTAACGTATGAATTGAGAAATCATGACCAAAATGTAGTAACTAATCTGATTTCTAACTAACTTATTATAAAACTTAAAATCATTTTTTTCTAACAATAAAAGTTCATTTCATTTCACATAAACTCAAAATAACAAATACTTAGTTTCATATCACACAGATACTAGACATACAAAACAAACTAATAAGGGGAGAAATATAATAACGTATCATCAAAATCAGCATAACCAAAATTGATAATATATCAATTAGCATCATCTTCATCTGCGTCCATCCAATCCCATAATGTATCATCACAATCAGAATTGTCGCCACTGTGACTATCACATCATCCGCCCCAGCAAAATTTGTATTTGCGTCAACTACAAGAGGAGGGATATCATTTCTTGACAGCTGAACATCATGCTCATTATCTTGTGCAACAGAACCCAACCTATCTTCATTAGGCTCACCCCAATATGAGCCACCAACAGATTCACTATTTTCTTCTTCAAAGTCATAGATATCTCTTGGAACCCTAGTCATAGATTCACTATTTTCTTTTTCGGAATTACTACTTACAAAAAAACAGCCATGAATATCGAGTGGAGGAAAGAATAAGAGATAAATTAATTAAAAAACAAAAATACGAAAAAGAAAAAAAGAAACAGCACCTGTCGATTGTCAAAGTCTTTAGGAGGAGGGAAATTGGGGAAAAAAAGCAGATGACTTTCTTCTAAAACAGACCCTTTTAAGCTCCGCCCAAATTAATTACAACCCATAAAAATAGAAATCAACAAGTCTGGCAACCCAGAAAACGCATCGCAACGCATTACGCATCGCACACATCAGAGCGCATCTTGCACCCCCCGATGCGTTTCAGGCAACGCATCGGGCGCACCATGCATCAGGCGCGCATTTTAAACCAAGCTATCCAATATAAGCTATCAAAGTATGATCATGATTCATGAAGATGACTCAAATAATAAAACTGAAAGCATGATCATGATTCATGAAGATAATTCAAATAATAAAACCGAAAGCATGATCATGATTCGATCATGAAGATGATTCAAATAATAAAACTAAAACATGACCATGATTCAAATAATAAAGCTTAAAGTTCAATGATAGAAGAATGAAGATGTAAAAAAAAAAGTTAAAGAACATATCTGAACAGCAGAACAACAGGTGATTCGTGAACAGCAGATAAGAGAGTTGACTCGTGAGCAGCAGAATTGGGAAGTTTGCTTTCGTAAGTTGATTTGGTACTTTCGTAAGTTGATTTCGAGAAGGAAGAAGATGATAATTGCGTAATATGTTGATTTATCTAAGTTACGACTCTGATACGACTCACGATAGGCGACAGTGAGGGTGAGACTCTTCGACTTTTACTGCTTGAAGAATAAACATTCCCTCCATGTACATCTGACGCTTTGATTTTGCTAACCTAAATATTTACTATGCTAATTTTTTAAAGCCTGCTTGTTAGAATTAAAAGCCCAAACCAACCAACCTACCTAAAGCACGCTTAAGCGCTGCTTAGCGCTTCTTCTAAAGCGCCCTGAAGCGACCACTTTTCAGCGATTTTGGTAATCGTAGTGCATCAGTACCATCAAAGCGATAGGCTTTAGTGCTTAGCACTTTAAGCGGCGCTTTTTTGCCTTTTTTTAAATCAAGTTCACCGCTATTTGTATGATAGCGTGCTTGGGGCGCTACCCTACGCTATTTGCTATAGCGTTACTGTTTACGGCTATTGATAACAGGGGGCAAAAACAACCTTATTTAATGAAACTTTGATGTGAGAAAACTAGTCTAATGTTGAACAAAAACAGTTCAGCAAATAGCAAATAGCAAATAGCAAACAGCAGATACATCATATGTGGGTTGTATAACAGAACATGAAAACCAACTAATCTACTTCATCAGACTTAAACTTAATGAAACTTTAAGAAATCTATTAAGTTCACATACACCATTAATGCATATACAAAATCAGTGGAATTGGAATGTTCAATTATAAATAAAAAAAATCAGAAGACATGGCAATAACTTATCAATACCAAACAGTACCTCAAAGTGCAAAGGTTATAGGTCTCGATCGACTAGAAATTGACCTTTGTGAAGCAAGTGACTCGTGATATCAGCAGAAATCAAGCTTCCTCAACAGAAGTAAAGCTGGCGAGTCGTACCAGATATCAAAGATTCCTCACCTGTGTGTAATAATTTTGGTAGAAATCAACAGAAATATAACCTTAGTGAGTGGTAACAACAATCAATAGAAATTAAACCTTAGTGACCTTCGTGAGTCATGTGCAGAAATCAGCCTCCAAAGCTTCTTGTGCAGAAATCAAACATTCAATCCTTCGTGACCTTTGTGACCTTTGATGGGTTGAACTTTCATGATGATAGATGGATGGGAAGCCCGTACAGAGAATCGGAAAATCGATCGAAGACGGAAAGAGGGGCCTGGAGCCTGGTAGGGAAACGATAAGGAGGTAACCAAATGAAAATCGATTGAATAAAGGTAAGAGGGGGCTGGAGCCTGGTAGGGAAACGATAAAAATTAGAAGAGGGCGGGTGTTTAATTTTGGATTAAAACCTAAATTTTTGTTTGCCTCCAAAATTAATCTAAATTAATTTTTTTAAGTATTTTTAATAACCAATTTAAATTTACTTTAGTATTTTTAATTATAGTAAAATAAAAATATTAGTTACCACTTCAATTTTTATATATACATGTATAATTATTTCTTTTATAATATATAAAATATTATATATTAATATGCTATTCTATTTTTTGTCTAATTATTTGAATTTAAAAGTTAAATAAAAGTAATATTTTTATTATGCAACCTTTTAATTTAAAGTTGCCTTTAGGTTATAGTAATGCAACATTTTTAAAAAAAGTTGCCTTTAAGTTATACTAATGCAACCTTTTTAAAAAAAAGTTGTCTTTAAGTTATAGTAATGCAACCTTTTTAAAAAAAAGTTGCAATTTTTAATAAAATTTGGCAACTTTTAATAAAAAGGTTGCATATGATATACTAATGCAACCTTTATATAAAACAAAGTCATTTTACAATCAAAAGCAACTCATCTAAAAAGGTTGCTTCTAAAAGGTTGCATTAGGCTCGTTTTATAGTAGTGAATATTAATGTGTTTCTCTTGATGGAGCTTTATCCCGACATTATAAAGACATAACTATAATATTATTGTCGATGTTATAATATCAAGTGCTTTAAAGACATTTTTATTAACCAATTTTATATTTGAATATTTGAAATTATAAACTAAATTTATTAAAAGTTAAATAATGATGACATCCATCTAAGTATACGTAAATTAGATCGCATAAAAATAAGATTCTAAAATAGAATAGATTATGACTATACATACGTAAATCACTTAAATGTAATTTTTTAGCCAATTAAATACAATTGAAATCACGAGATGTCACTGAATTCATATATCAATGTAATAATAACTTTTATTTTAGGGCAAACTGCACCATAATACAACGAACTTTTACTAAGCTACCAATATATACAACGAACTTTCAAATTTTAAAAAAAATACAACAAACTCCATTATAACATCCATTATATACAATTTACCTATTATTGCAGGTAATCATCCGGTTTTTTAAGTTTTTTTCATTTTTTCCCCTTTTTTTCTTTACTTTTTAATTAAAATTGATAACTCTTGAGTACTTTGAGATGGTATTCATTCAAACAAGCTTCATCATCATTGTATGGGTTCAAGTATTCAATCAAGAATGAAACAAGATTAACCAAGTTAGGTAGAAATCTTCTTCACACATCAACCAACTTAGGCCACCACCATCGCAAGTTGTTGCTTCAAGCCACCGTCAAGTTAGGATTTGAACAGAGCACACCTAATTTCAAGTTCAAGTTAGGGTTTAAAATAGCAAGTTGCTGCTTTAATCACTGCTAAAGTTAGGGTTTGGAATCGGAATTTGGGTTTTAGGGTTTTTCCGTTTCGAGTTATTCAAATCACCATCGCTGTTGCTGCTTCAAACAACCACATCCGCCGCCGCTGCTTCAAACGACCACCTCCATCGCCGCTGCTTCAAATGACCACCTCCGCCGCCGATGCTTCAAACGACCACCACCGCCTCTGTTGCAGAAAACCATTACCTCAGTTGAAGCAAAACTCCACCACCGCCACTGACCTTCAAGCCACCGCCATCCCTGCCGTCGAAAGGTATGAGCAAATCGTTGCTTTCGATTTTAAATTATATATTAGGGTTCTTCTTCTTCAAGTTCCGATTGTATGTAAGGGTTCTTCATTTTTGATTTTTGATATTGGGTTAAAGATTTATTGTTACAGATCTTGAAAAGAATAGGGTTCTTCAACTTCATTTCTGAGTTTCTTTCTGATGTGAATATTTGTTTACAGATTTGAGTATATTACTGATGTGAATGGTTTGTGTTTATGTGGAAATTTCATATGAACAACAAGAACAAACATCATGAATTTGAGAACAGATGAATTTCATAATAAAAAAATAAATAATAAAAATAAAAATTTATAAAGTGACCTGTAACCTGTATAGCAGGTTACAAATTGCATACAATGGATGTTATAATGGAGTTTGTTGTATTTTTCTTAAAATTTTAAAGTTCGTTGTATACATTGGTAGCTTAGTAAAAGTTCGTTGTATTATGGTGCAGTTTGCTCTTTATTTTATGTATCAAGTTATTAGTTAAAAAATAAGAAAACTCAGACAATTAAAAATTTTATATAAAATTTCAAGCTGTATGTGTAGTTACAAAGCCCACTATCATGACAGTTGTTTCACTACCTAGTAATTATGTAGAGTTCTAGAGTCTAAAGTGTTATTTACTCACAACTAACAATTAATTTTAAAAAGCTAACGATAATGATAGTTTTGTATACAACTTTATGCCACTAACCATTAGTTATAGTATATTTTTAATTCTTTTTATCGAAATACCAAGAAATCAGTGACTATATCGACTATATTATGTAAAGAGAATAACTATAAAAGACGAATAAAATATATAATAACTACTTAGATGATGATAAAACAATTAAATTATACTAATTTTTTTAAAAACCTCATATTCCGATAAAATTTATATCAAAACGTAGATAAAAATGAGACGATTACAAATATATAATTATTTTTTTCTCAAAACAAAATATATTTGAAGTTATTAAACATAATTTTTAAACAACCTATAATTAATTACATTAATATACAATTTTCTTAAAACCCCATCACATTTTCATACTACCCCCTAACAATTTATATTTCACCTTTTCCAAATCGAAAAAACCTTAAGGAAATTTTGCAATTATGACATCATATTTCCAATTTTTTTAATTTTTTTTAAATCAAGGGATGTGATTGGTGGAGAATTTTTAGAAAAGAGAATAAACCATTTTCTTTTAATAATATTATAAGATTGTTATAACTTAATTAATATGCAATTGGATAAAGTAAAAAATAATAGAAATAAATTTCTTCAAATTAGAATAAGTATTTTTAATTTAAAGTATAAAAAAAAGGAAGGAGAGCAAAAAGAGGAGTTTCTAACATATGTTCGGTGGCTTGCTTTTCACTTGACGATGACGGCAGTCAGCAGCTTTAGCACACAATGTTGACTAAAATTAAAACTGCTGGCCGCTGCGCTCGATGTTTTTCCATAAATTAATTAATTTATTTAATAATAAAAATAACCCTTCCCCCACGCCAAACACGAATAAACCCTTTTTATCCTTCTTTGTTCTTACATCACAACAGTCCCTTTCAATTTCATCCTCCATTTTTATAATTCTTGAAGAGGAAGAAAAGGGTGAAAGCAAGCGCAATAGTGTCCAACACCTCTGCTTTTTGCCGAGTCTGAGTGAGTCATCTTTTTTCTTCTGCTCTATTTCTTTCTAATACGTCAATTTCCAGCTGTGTTCTTTTCCTTTTGCTACTGTCTATTATGGTTGTTGTTCGATTTGTACTGTCAATTGTTGCTGTCTTGATGACGTGAAGTGATTTTGGTTCTGGGTTTTCGTTCGATCTACTTTGTGCATAGTTTATTGTGAATCCTTTTGCTTTTGATTCAGCTAGTCATCTACTTGAGATGTAAATCTGAGATGTAAATTGAGCAACTAACTCAAGTCGAGAAATTCTAGATAATTATCTTGAGAATGCATAGTGGTTATGTTGATTTGTTGTAAAGCACTTTTAGGGTTTGGGAGCTCGAAATCATGATTCTTATGGTTTAAATCTTTGGTTAATTTGTTCGATCTGAAATGGACTTTGATTTGATTTCATTGCTCTCGTATAACAACCCTTGATAAGCTAGTTCAGGTGGACTCAAATGCCGCCGACTCTTGGAACATGGATCCCCAAATATATATATATATATATATATATATCTTTATTTAAGACTGGTTTTGTTTGTGGAATTATATGAGTTTGTACCATTTATGTTGCCCTTGAGGCCTGTCTTCCAAATGTCTTAGGTTAAGTTTTCCTTTCTCCGATGCTTTCTTCGTAATTCGTTCATATGCCTCATGAGAAGTCTGGCTTTGAATTTATATTACTTTTTCATGCATATTAAACTCAGCATACATGTATGTTTCTATGATTTAGAATGTATATACTGACTATATGTGTTATTGACATTCAGAAAACCAAAATTTAAGTACTTAACATGTCGAACATAGACATTGAGGGGATCTTGAAGGACCTTCCTAATGACGGGCGTATTCCAAAAACAAAGATTGTATGCACTCTGGGTCCTGCTTCTCGGTCTGTGGTAATGTGTGAGAAGCTACTGAGGGCAGGGATGAATGTTGCCCGGTTCAACTTCTCTCATGGAACACACGAGTATCATCAGGAGACGTTGAATAATCTTCGGATTGCCATGCAGAATACTCAAATCTTGTGTGCAGTGATGCTCGATACCAAGGTAAAAGTTTTAAGTACTTGTCTTTACTCTATGAACAAGATTGAATGCTAATCTTTTTTTTCTTCTTTCAGGGACCCGAGATTCGAACTGGGTTTTTGAAAGATGAGAAACCCGTTCAACTAAAGGAAGGCCGTGAGATCACAATAAGCACCGATTACACCATTAAAGGAGATGAAGAGACCATATCTATGAGCTACAAGAAATTGCCAGTGGATCTAAAACCAGGCAACACCATCTTGTGTGCAGATGGCACCATCACATTAACGGTTTTATCATGTGATACAGAAGCTGGGACTGTTAGATGTCGGTGTGAGAACACAGCCATGTTAGGCGAGCGTAAGAATGTGAATCTTCCTGGTGTAGTTGTCGATCTTCCTACACTTACAGAAAAGGATAAAGAAGATATTCTTCAATGGGGTGTACCTAATAATATTGATATGATTGCACTCTCGTTTGTTCGTAAAGGATCTGATCTTGTCAATGTTCGAAAAGTTCTCGGGCCACATGCCAAGAATATTCAATTGATGTCAAAGGTATGTGTTCTTTCTTGAAAAAGTAATCATCTTGTAATGATCAGATAATCGCGATTAGCTATCTTAATTGTGCTTATATGTAATGAAGGTTGAGAACCAGGAAGGAGTTGTAAACTTTGATGAGATCTTGCGTGAAACGGACTCATTTATGGTTGCTAGAGGTGATCTAGGTATGGAGATCCCAGTGGAAAAGATCTTCTTGGCACAAAAAATGATGATCTACAAATGTAATCTTGCTGGTAAGCCTGTGGTGACTGCAACACAGATGCTCGAGTCAATGATTAAATCACCTCGACCCACCCGTGCAGAGGCCACCGATGTGGCAAACGCTGTTCTTGATGGTACCGACTGTGTTATGCTTAGTGGAGAAAGTGCAGCCGGTGCATACCCTGAAATCGCGGTCAAAACCATGGCCCGCATCTGCATTGAAGCCGAATCATCTCTTGATTATGGAGTTATCTTCAAAGAAATGATAAGATCAACCCCACTGCCAATGAGCCCGTTAGAGTCACTCGCATCATCTGCTGTTAGAACAGCTAACAAGGCTCGAGCCAAACTGATTGTGGTTCTAACCAGGGGTGGAACCACAGCCAAGTTGGTTGCAAAGTACAGACCCGCAGTCCCGATTTTGTCGGTGGTGGTCCCTGTTTTGTCAACCGACTCGTTTGACTGGACCTGTAGCGACGAGACACCGGCTAGGCATAGTCTTGTGTACAGGGGATTGATTCCACTTCTAGCCGAGGGGTCGGCTAAGGCTACAGATGCTGAATCAACTGAGGTGATTTTGGAAGCTGCTTTGAAATCTGCAACATCTAAAGGGCTGTGCAAGAATGGTGATGCTGTGGTGGCGCTCCACCGTATCGGGGCTGCATCGGTCATAAAGATCTGTGTAGTTAAGTAAGGTGAAGGTCAAAGTTAGCATGATAATTCTCACATTTGGTTGCTGCAAAGTGAGTGAGTTTTTCGTTTGTTTTTTTGAAGAAGCATGTTATGAGTTAATGATCTGGATCATGTGTGACAATTTGATGGACCAGTCTTAAATAAGAACTCACTGATCTACTGTTATGTTCTAATGGGTAACTTTGACTTAACCAGATGGCTTAGTTATTTATGGTCATATTATTAGAAGTATTCGTTGTTTTCCTTTTTTATAAAAGAGGTGTCATATTTGACAATTTATATAATATATATCTTTCTTTGATTATAGGATCAAGATTAATTTATATCTGTATAATATTTCTATCTAGATTTATAGCTATTAGATCGCGGCTGGATATACCAAAATTTCCATTTCGTTGCATCCAAGATTTTTGTTCCGACATTGGTATGAAGAGCAAGATACATACTCTCATTCCTAGTCTCCTATTTATATTATTGAATATAATGAAAATTGAGAAGGATTTTTGATTCACTTTGGGTTCCCGAAATAGTGTAAAAAGAAGTGCTTCAATCATTGCTATTTGACTCAGACATGTTCTTATAAATCGAGGTATCTCGAATTGTTTGTTGACACGGGCAAAGTCCGGTTATGTGGTAGGGATGGAATCCAAAACAAGCCACCTGATTAAGTCCTTGGGTTTATAAAATAGTGTAAAATGAAGTGCTTCAAATCATTGCTCTATATGTGTTATCAATATCTCTACATGTGATTCGTTAAGACATAAATTTCCCGTATTCATTTTAGTCTTTCTAGGAAGAAAGTGTCATGAGTTGAAAATAGATTTTATTTATTATTCAGGGATTGATTTAGGGGTTGATGAAGGAAACAAGATAGTTATATGAGTCCAAATTCACTTCCTTTATGTTTGTCAGTTTCAGAATATCTCCATTCATAGGTCCGAGATCTACATCTGAAAGGTCTCCGCTCTTGCAATTGGGTCGTTGCAATCACAGGTTGGATGTCTAATTGTCCAGGCGGTAATGATAGTATCTTGTACCTGAACCGGTGACTAACTTTTTCTAAGTAATGAGGAAGAGGACCGAAACAAGCCAATGAAGGACTCTATTGACGATTTTTAATATTAAAGCAGACTCCCCATTCGAGAAGATGACCAAGATTTCGTGATCCGCTGCCGAACTTATTCCAAGAGAGCTCGGATCGAATCGGTATTGCTATCCGAGCTCTCTTACTGAATTGCTCATTCAATGATATTGGAATAAATCACGAAATTCGAAACTCCCCGTTATCCAATAAAATCCTAAAATGCCTAACAATAAACCAAAATCGCCAACACGATTAGTTACAAAAGCTTTTTGACAAACAAACGAAGCAAAATATCTTATTCTATTGATATAACTCAATCAAAATTTCTCCAGTAGTAGAACAGAATGAGGAGACTGGACTTCTTTTTCCGACGGCAACAAAAAGTCTTCGTCGTATGTGGGCTTTTCAGAGCGTTTTATACGTTTCCTCAACTAATATTTTCTAAACGAACCAAGGCCAATCCAAACTGGCCTGCACTTGGAAAAGAAATAGAAAAAGGAATAAATATGGTGATAATTTGATTCTTCGTCGCCGTAGTCAATGAGAGAGAAAATAGAATTTCTTTCTTCGTCTTTACAAAAAATATTAAATTTAATTATAGGAAGAAAATATGACACGTTCACTAAAAAAGTCCTTACTATTATATTCAATCTGAAGTTAAGTGAACTAGATCTTACGAAGCCTGCTCATGTATAACACGATTTGTATCTATCATAGAAAAGATTCTCTTTAAGCGAACCAGCCTATCCTCCGTATGGAATAACGTGATGGTTGGTTCATTATCCGCATATGGCCTTTTTTCCTAGGTGCTCATTTTGTATGGGTTTTTAGTTTAATGTTTTTATTCAGTAGACGTGGTTATTGACAAGAACTTATTGAATTCATTGTTTGGGCTCATAATAAATTAAAAGTTGTTTCTACTACCCACCCGAGAGCCTTAAGCATTGTACAAGGATGGGCTAGAATCCCTTACTTGAACGAAACTAGATGTTCTTAGTTGTGAGACATATTCACATTCAATAGAAGTCCTCAAAATCCAAATAAATATTAGAAAAAAAATGAAAAATTAGATAATACTATCATACTAGTAAGTATAGAAAGATAACATATGTTTTTTTTTTGTTTTTTTCATATAATCAATGCGATTGCGTTTATACGTGAAGTTGAAAGCAAGAGAATAAAGGTGGGTATATCGTTAACAATAGTAACTTGGTAACTTAAATATAATATTAAACATAGTATATAATTTAATATAGTTCATACTTTATTCATAGTCCTAAGAAATAAATTTTAACCTTTAAATTATGGTATCAATGATCCAGATTTCATTTTAAAATTTTGGGTAGAGGAGTATTTTCGTAATTCACATGTGATGCTTTTACAAATTATACGTGACTATATACTAAATCACCTGTGATTGCATATTAAAATTTTAGGACTATGTTTTTTACATGAACTATATTGTTACAACTCGGAATCAAAAACCAACAAATCAGTTATCAAACATATAAGCATTCTCTTAAAAGTTAAAACATTCGGAAAAAATATTATCAAACATTCAAGAAACAAACTATTAATACCATTAATCTTGACTTGACTCAATAAGTTACGCATGTGATGTTTTGTACTTTTGTTCAGTTTGAGCCGACTTCTAATTAGGCTGTGCCGCTGTGGATCAACTTGGTCGAGGTGATCTCATCTGGGAATAGAAATCCAAGTCCAGTGGAAAAAGATCTTTTTGCCGCTGGCAAACAAGAAAAACTTTAATATCGACTTAAAGATAGAGATGTTGATGGGCTTAAGGACATGATTTCTATTGGGCTAATTCTTTCTGGGCCTTTTTGTGGATGGATAGATGGATACAAGAAACCGTTGTTTGAAATTGGAATAAGCCCATTGAAACATATTTAAGAAATAATAGATTGTTCAAAATAGTTCATATAAAATTTATAATTCTAAGAGATTAATTTTAACCTTTAGATAAATGAAATTATTGGTTCATATTGAATTTTAAATCTTTTGATAGAGAGACATTTTCGTATGTTTACAAATCACTTGTGATTATATACTGTATGATTGCATATTAAAATTATAGAATTATTTTTTTTACATGAAGAATACAAATATTAAGAAATACACAAACACACAAAGAGCAAAATTTACAAAGTGAAAGGTGGATACCACACGAAAAGAATATGCTATGAAATGAAACAAGAAAAGTCGTGATTTTAGTCGGTAAAGTTGATCAATGAAGATTCTAACAAAGGACAGATGGTGACCAAAGAATTAAAAAAAAATAGTTTAAGAAAAATAATGGATTAGTTTAATATTTTTGAACCTTTCACTCAGTATAATAATCATAATAATATGATAAATTAATTAAATTATAAATGGTTTTGGATCATGAGAGAATCAGAACTCACATGAATACATCCTTTGCACAGCCTTTGAGGCTTCTACCTTTGACTTCTCAGAGAGGTGTAGCTATGAAGCTGAGCTCTTGGGTGGATTATTAATTTTGAAAATCAAAGATTTGGTGGAATTTTGTTTGAAAGGTAAAGTAACTTGGTTTTGCTTTCTAGTAATTAAGATTTGGTGCAATTTGTTAATTTATTTTTGGAAAAAAATGATACTTGTATTAAATAACGTTTTGTGATTGTTGATGGTGAAAATTCTTCTTTAAAATCACGTTTGTATAAAGAATACGAAATACTATCTGACATTTACAAATCATAAAAAATAAAAACACGATCACAACAAGCGAGTATTCAATAACATTATTAAGACACCAATAAGATTGTTTAGCTTAAGCTAATTGCTATAAAAAAATGCAAATTATTTAGTCTATTTTACTTTAAATATTAACAATGTTTTGTTTTTGTTTCATTTAATAATATATTTAGTGTTTAGCTACCCTTGTAAGCCATTAATATAATATTGATATGAATTTTGGTTTAATAAAATTAAATTAAGATGTTCACGAAAACTATTACCACCTACTCAAGTCATTTATCATCATTATATTATTATTTCTTAAAGACCAATCAATATATTTAAAAAACTTGCGATTTTTCTATTTTATGGTCAAACCATAAGCTCCAAAGCTACACATAGAAAATTAGCATGAGATGGGGCCTTAAAAAGGTCCAGCTAGGATAATGTTTTTATTTTTTAGTGAATAAATTAAATGAAATTTTAATGTACAAATTACTTATTACATATTTTCCTTTTACTCGGTTATATTTACCATATTTACCATTTCTTAATAAAGTATACAATTTGAAGCACTCTTATTTCTGTAACGAATTAATTATGAGTATTGTAATATAAAATATTCAAAAATTATTAATATGCATTAAATGCATGTTAAAATAAAGTATTCATAAAATGTCATTACGCTATTAATTTAAATAAATTTTCTTTACTTATTGGCGCCGTTGATCCGGCTATTTGATTTGGCTATAAGTCCAAGTCTTCTAGTTATGTGTATTTTAACTATCTTTAATTACCTTTTTCATCCATTTTGAACCGGAGAGATCATCATTTATTTATATATAATATATTATTATGTGATACATAATAATTATAATCTTTATGTTTCTACAAATTTATTATTTATTATTTGTGTGGTTAATTGTGTTATAGTTTAAAGAAGCACTTTGTGTAGTGTATAATGAATTAATGTTGTGTGTAAAATAAATCTCTATCCGAATGATTGTTAACTTTTTGTAGTTTGTAAGAGTATTCACAATGATGATAATTAAAATCATTTATCGACATGTCAGTATTATTAACCTATATCGCATCATTACCATCAACGTAATCACACAAAATTATATACCTTACTTCATATTAGTTAAAGGGAAAAGGATGATTGAAGAGCATCACATGCTTGTTAGTAGTTATGACGATACAGGGCTTGGCTTAACGAACCACAAACATGGTCATCGCCATAGTTCACGGCTTTCACCAACTCTTCCTTGCCCTTTCACAATCTCGTTATAAAGTCGTTGTGGATGAGAGCAATGTTATACAAAAATCACTTTTTTATATATAATCCTATAAAATTGAGGACGTTAGAAGGATTACTGTTATACAAACTTATCATTATATGCTTTAAAAGAATAATAAAGAGTAAAGATATCAATTTTCCAAACTAGAAAATAAATGAAGCTTGTAATTATTATATTTAACTATAATTAGCTCCAAAATATATGTCAAAAAGAAGGAAATAAACTAAAAACACCAAGATTCCTATTTTAATAAATCACGCCGGATAATCAAACGGCAACGGCGAAACAACCGACGAATCCGATAAATTCCGGTGAACAAACCCATAATTCCGTAACACCTGATTATCAGCAAAGTTCAAAGCAATATTCATAGCGTTACGACACCTTTCTCCGGTGAACGACGGGTTATGTTGGCCGTTACACGGCTGACAACCGGCGAAATGAGTCACAAACGGCCGTCTCCAGCTTCCGTATTCATTTCCGGCGTCTTTTAACAACGGTTCTCGCAACACGCCGTACTTCTCACTCACCTTCTCCGCGTGACGACGTCGTAACATCCCCGCTTTCGTCTCGATCTCCAAATACCTCTGTGTAATATTCTTCAAGGTGTCAACAATTGCCACCCAATATCCTTCGAGATAATATGCAGTCTCGATTAACATCTTCTTCCCAAACCATTTTTGATGTTCTTTGAGCAACAGATAAGCCAACGCCGTTTGATCATCGGATTCATGTTTGAAAACATCTAACAAGATTTCCCCCCATTTGTTATAATTAGTAGATCTGGGCCCCATATCTGCCCAAGAATCCAAAAAATCAAGCGACCATTGACAATTTCGAATCAAGAATGACCCTGCATTTAACCCTAACCAGCTTTTCTTCTCGTAAACCTCTTTAGGCCAGCCATGGACGACGAAATTATAATCATTATACCGATGAAACGGGATTTTGTATTCCATATCTGTGAACGCAGCGTCTTCATCGAGCCACCAGATCCACTCTGCTTCTGGGTGCGCAACCATCGCCGCACGAACCGCCGGAATTTTCGCCCAACACGATGGTAATTTGGGGTCGAGTAATACATTGTTGTAAAATATATCGTAGCCATGGATTCTACAGTAATCAACTTTGTTCCGGTAAAACCTCAACAGATAATGATCACCGGTGGGGCTTTTACACGGGGTTGACCGTGACCCTGTTACGATAAAAACCCTCTCCGGTGACCTGGGTTTGAACGTTGGGTGGAGTTTGAGCCAGGTTTGTCTTTTTTGGTCCCAGTTTTTAATGGGTTTGTCGATTGTGTAGCCGAAACTTGGGTCGTCGTAGAAGGTGGACACCGGTGGGTCGTATTGGAGGTTGAATGCAGGGTCGCCATTGTTACAGTTGCAGTCATTGGGTCGAGAAAAAATGGGGGTTGAATCGAGCGTGGAGAAGAAAAAGAATGCCCAAAGAGATAATAAGGCCGATACAGCTCCGGCGAGGAAAACGGAGGGCCGATCAAGATTGCGAATCGTTGGCTTTCGCCAGTTAGCGTGTGCGAAGACCACCATGTATGCTTACTGAGATTATTGTTCGCCTTTTCCAACGTAATGATGCTTAAATACCATGAGAACATATCTTTATATTTTTATGATTCTTCACAGTGCAATGTCTCCTCGTATTAAATTCTTTTAATTATCCTTTTAAATAAAAATTTAAAGTCTTTCTTTTTTAACATTAAGACCACCAGCATCCATCACATGGTTCACACAGCCACGCCAGCTTATATCAGCGCCACATCATTCTACCACCATTCCCTCATCCCATCACACAAACCCTGCATCCATCACATGGTTCACATCACAAAAAAGAAAAAAAAAACCCTCTCTCACACCTCCTCTGCTCACATACGCGACCATGGTCACACTCGTGACCGTGAAGCTCCCTCACGAAAGAGGGGCGATGGTGTTTCGCTCCAGTGAAGCTCCCTCACGAGGCTGGTACGCGACAGATGCGGCTAGTCTAAGTTTTTTTAACATAGAAAGGGAAACTAGAACCAAGCTTCGACCCGAGCTAATAAACCAATTTATTTAGTAACAATAACAATGCTATCAAAGTACAACAAAAATACTATCCATTTATTCTTATTTCTAACGTATTTTATTGATTTTGATATTTATCTTAATTTTGATAAATTAAAAACTATAAAACCCTTCTGAATATAACATGTATAGATTCTATTGAGTTAAAATAATTCAGTAAAATTTAAAACTACGTCATATTCTTTCTAAATAAATATTTATATAGTAAGTAGAAAATATAACATGTAGAAATTCTATTGAATTAAAATAATTTAGTAAAAGGATATGTCATTTTCTTTCTAAGAAAAAAGTTATATAGTAAGTAAAGAAGGTTTAAAACATTTTTAATAAAAATAATGTGTGCAAAGTCTACTTAATTAAAATAATTAAGTAAAAGGTTATATCATTTTCTTTCTAGAAAGGAAATATTTTTATTTGGCTTATGTGTAAATAAGTATAATTCTTTTTCTATAGCGATATGTGTTGTAAAAAATGAATTTCCTATTCAAGGTCAATGGTTAATGAAGAAAATAGGTAATACTAATGCATCAAGCATATTAGAAAAGTAAAGTAAATGAAGAATTGGAGATGTTGATTCATTAACTAAACTGCAAGTAGGAAATGTGAGCATGATTTTTTTTATAAATATTATAATTTTAAAAGTTTGTAAATATAAACATATTATGAAGTATGATACTCAGATGCTATTATTATTCTTCTTCTTTTTTTTAATTAAAAAAGAAACTATACAACTTTTTGCTTGTGTATTTCTCAAACAGTATATTTATTCCAAAAGTTTTAATTATTTTAACATCAAACCTAAGTTATTAATTTATGATGATCACATCACCGATGTAATCATGTAATTCAATAAATACCACTTCATCTTCAATTTAATAAAATGCAACTTTTAAAAGAAATAAAACAAAAGACTATTGTACACTCAATATACTTTCAATCTATTTTAATTATTAAAATCATACTAAACATTCACTATATTCATATTGTTTGAAATAAATATGATGATTATTTGGAAACCTTGCCATAATAAATTGACCATGTGATATAATGCATATGGATATTTATGCATTAAAAACTATAAGTGATCGGTGTAATATATATATATATATATATATATATATATAAGGGAGGGTTCAAAGGAGAACTGTTTTTCATACGAGAACTGCGAGAACCAATCTCAGCCGTTCCTTGGATATGAGAAGTTCATGGATGGAGAGCGTGGAGGGGATCAAGTGTGGCAGGGTGCATGTGAGAAATTCATGGGTGGACAATGACATTAAAGGAGGGAGAATTGGACGGCTCAGATTGGTTCTCGTAGTTCTCGTTTGAACTTTTGCCTATATATATATATATATATATATATATATATATATATATATATATGAGAGTGGAGAGTGAAGATATTTAAATTGCAGTTTTATAGGTATTGTACCTTAAGTAGAATAATTATTGTTCGTGACCTTGTATTAACTATTAAGCTTAGCATCTTGCTGGGCTCCTTTTATGGTTTTAATATAGTGTTTGGATGTTGGAGCGGGTAATATTAATGTCGAAACTCTCCTATTGTTCAACTTTTACCGTTAAAAGGAAAGTAGATAAATTAATTTCTTAATAGAAGAACCTAGATAAATGTTAGAAGAGATGATATGTTTACTTTATGGTTATACACACCAAAACGCATACATCCTCAAAAACTAGGCCACAATAATTGACTTGGAATTGTGTACAATAACGATATGGGAAATTATGCCACTAATTAAGGAGAAGTATTTGACCAAAAGCAAGCTTTTAAAATTTGGCTTATAGTTTGAGACTTTGAATGGAGTCAAACAAATTTAGGTTTTTTCTCACAAATTCTATAATTCGCTTTTAGCAAAAAGAAAAAAAAAATATTGGTTTAGAATTCAATATTTTCCGAATTTTAAAAGGAATAATATTTTTAAGCACCAAAAGCTAGAATGTACATTTGTTGTATCTTGTTTTGTTTTTGTTTCTGACTAATTATGATATATATAGGGTGTGGCAGGGTGCATGTGAGGAATTCATTGGTGGGCAATAACATTGAAGGAGGGGGAATTGGACGGCTTAGATTGGTTCTCGCGGTTCTCGCGCTAACAACGGTTCTCGCATGAAATTTTGTCTATATATATATATATATATATATATATATATATATATATATATATATATATATATATATATATATGTATGTATGTATGTATATGTACACACACATATCACTCTTTTATAATAACTAGTTTGAGCCCGTGCTTCGCACGGGTGTGGGAAGGCTAAAATCTGATCATGACTAAAAACGTAAACCCAGTTTGTGAAAAGAGTGCATGGGTCTTGGGTTGACCGACCCTACCCACTCTAAACCCGGCTCTTATCCGACAAAAAAAAAGAATAAAAAACCGACCCGGTCCCACAAGAGCATGATAAAAAAAATTATAATTCAAAACCCAAACCCGTAACCGACCCCCGTAACCGGCTCACCAAAAAAATAAAATTATTTCAAAAAAAAAATATGTATACTATTGATAATCAATTTTGAAAGAAATCAGTGCAATATTGTATCTAGTCTTTGGACAGAGAGACAATATTGCCATAACATTTTACCTAAAAGTGTTAAATAATAACCTAATAATTATAAAATCCAATTAAATGTTAAGTCTTCCTTTGGGCCGACCTTTAACATTTAATGACGGATATTTATAATTATTATGAATGATTTTTTTATGATTATCAATCCCTAATAACAATAATGACCTTCCTTTGGGCTGATAATTATCAATTAAAAGCCAAATCAAATAATTTTAATAATAATCCAAATCAAATAATTAACACAATAGAGGTTACTTTGACAACATTTTGTGTCAATTAATTAATATGAATTATTATTAAAAAAACTACAAGAGATTAAACAGTGTATTCCATAAACCCAATTTATAAAACCCATATATAACTCCCATGTTAAAACAAAAGACCTTTAATAAGTTTTAAAAAAATAAAAATAAATGGATTTGAAAATTTGCGATGAATTAGAGTTTTCAAGAACCAAAAATAAGGGTAAATTTAATATTTAAAATATTAAATAAATCAAAAACCAAGAGTTTTAAAACTCTCCTTTCAAAGGTACGGTGGGATTAAATGACATTTAATGCCTAGTATTTTCAAAAGATACGGAGATCCTCTTTTTCAGAACACATACGGTGGTTTATCTCCTTTTTTCAAGAACCGAGGAAACCCTATTGGTTTCCCTGTTACGCTGCCATGGCCTTCTCACTTTTCAAAATGGGTTAGGTTTACCTATACACCCATCTTTGATTAAGGTGCCCGGTGGTTTATACCCATTTCAATTCTAGGGTTTCCCCTAGTTTACCATTGCTCTCGGTGGTTTAAGTCCAGAAAAACCGATGGAGTTGTTTCTCTCATGCGCCGCTAGACCGCTACAACAGAACCGTCAACGGTTCCCTATGTTTCGTTTATACGACCGTCGCCTAAACAGTAAGTGCGGCGGTTACGGCGGTGGCGGTTATGGATAACCACGGTAGCAGCGGTAGTAGCGGTTATAACCACGGTCGGTGTTACCATAAACCGGCAGTGGCTGCGGCGGGAGTGAGCACCGTAGTTGGAGACCAAAACCGATGACAAAATCGGAAAAAAAAAGCCCAAAATGAAATCCGGCCCAAACCGAAAAAAGCCCAAAAGTAAAATCCGGCCCAAACCCGGTTTCTCACCCAAATCCGGATCCGGGCACGGATTCATAGGAGACGACGCTTTTTAATTATATGATATAATATATGAATTGAGTATATCTTTTATTAAATGATTTAGTAAATGATGATTATGTAAATGATGACATTGTTTTTTTATAAAAAAATGATTCTAACTAAAATCAATATTAGTATCAATTTTATTATTATATTTTTTTAAATATGAAAACAAACTAATAAATGATTAGAAGGTTAGGGTTCATATGGTTTTGCCAATCGTGCAACACGTTCGAAACCATCTTTTTCTTTTAAAATACTATTTGATATCTTGACCAAGAAATGGACATCATTTAATAACCACTTAATAGTTTTAAAACATGAGTTGTGTTTAATATATTTCATATAAAAAAATAGTCATAAATTTTAATATACAAACATATGTGATTCAGTATATAATTATATGTGATTGTAAAATCATTACATGTTAATTACAAAAATGTCACTCCGCCTAAATTTTTAAAATTCAAACTGGACTATTAATGAGGCTGATCGAAAGGCTAAAATTAGTCCCTTAGGACTATGCATTAAGTATGAACATTATTGAACATCTCTCTCTAAAACATTCAACAAGTTAATGGGGGGCTATTGTTAAATTCGAATAGTAATGTTTTTGTTTTCGATATTTTCTTGTAATGGTCTCTTTGTACAATTGTGCTAGCATCTTGCTAGTGATGTTTTTAATAAAATTTTGGGGTCGATAGGAGGGGATGATGACCAAGTCAAAGCTCCTTTTTCCTATCATGCCTTGTTTGTCTTGCCGTTCCAAAAAATAAAAGTTTAATATTTTAAAATCAAGTCTATTAATTAACAGGGAATTCATAAAACATAGTTAACATGTTTTATATGTAATTTTATAATAAAATTCTAAAATGCCGAGTTGTCAACCACATGTTGGAGCTTTCTCTTTTATCGTTACTGGTAGTGCTTGTAAAAGAGTTAAATAAACAACCATAAGTAATTAGTGAATTCTACTACGCTTACATATTACTATATGACATGTGCGAACATCTACTATGTTAGCAACATAACCAATGTTTTAAAAACCGGACCGGACATCAAACCGGCAGCTCTATTGAGTCACTGGTCAAACCGGTTTGACTGGTCACAAAAACCGGATAATCTTATAGTTGATTTCAAGTTATAATAACGGTACATACAAATATATAAAATAATAATATTATTTAAAACATATAAATTTGAGAAAAATATTATTACTAACATATATTCAAGAAATTACAAACATATTGTTCTTTACTTATAAATTTTAGCAATATATAAAAAGATAAATTTCAATTATTATTTTGTTTGTTCAAGTAAGTAATTTTAAAAATTAAAGAAATATAATTTTATTTTGAACGAGTTGATTTCACCCGCGCGTTGTAGCAGGGTTTTAAGATGAATAAAATATAGAAACTAATATTTCAACACGCACAAATGTTCTAAAATAAAGGGCGTAGTAAGCGACGGAATGCTTCGGGGATTTGAAAATAAGCATAGATCCGGAGATTCCCGAATAGGTTAACCTTTCAAACTGCTGCTGAATCCATGAGACAACCTGGCGAACTAAAACATCTTAGAAGCCAGAGGAAAAGAAAGCAAAAGCGATTCCCGTAGTAGCGGCGAGCGACATCGGATCAGCCTAAACCGTGAAAACGGGGTTGTGGGAGAGCAATACAAGCGTCGTGCTGCTAGGCGAAGCAGTAGAATGCTGCACCCTAGATGGCGAAAGTCTAGTAGCTGTAACACCCTGAAGAAGGGCCTAGCAGTAGTGACTTGTACTTTGTGTTTAAGAGTTTGTACAGTGACTTTAAGTGAATTAATTAAGTGTTTTGTGTGACTAACGTGTCTTGTGTTAATTAATGTGATTACGTGAAAAGTGTCAAGCATATCTAAATATGATATTGTGTTAAACGGTTTCGCGTAATGATTCCGTAGATATCCCCGTTGGTTGAAACGGGATGGCGTGTGTCAAGTTGTGAGTTAAAAAGGGGAACAAAATACCCCGTTTGTGATATTTGTCAATTAGAGGCGGTTTATGCCTCTATTGACTCATTGGAGTCAAACAAACAACACACACACATACGTACATTCGAGAAAACACACACACACACACTTTGCTCTCACGGTTTTTGAAGAAGAACTCAAGAATTAGATTCTTGCCTTCGATTTCAGTAGCCAACTGGTGTGTAATCTGTTGTTCATCTTGTTGTAAGTGTGTTTTTCATCCTTGAAAACCTAGTTTGTGTCCTTGAAGGAGAAACGCCAATTTGATGGTGTTTAATGTGGTCTAAGTGGTATTTTGTATGTCAAAGGTGTTTACATGTGTCTAAGGATGTCAAATAATGTGTACAAACGATTGAATCTGGTTTCAATCGAGTTTTTAGTGTCAAAAACGGGATTTACGGAGCTTTCGTGAAACAGAGACTAAGGCCTGTTGTGCAGGAACTTCCTGCGGGCGCAGGAGATAATCCCTGCGGCCGTAGGAGGCCTTTTGTGTTTTCTGCGGCCGTAGGCAGGGTCTCTGCGGCCGTAAGATGTGTTTTTGTGTGGTTTACCGTCTATGGACGAAGGAACAAGGTCTACGGGCGTAGGTACATAACTTACGGTCGTAGGTCACCAAAGAATAGCTCATGCGGGTGTAGGAATAGGTTCCTGCGGCCGTAGGGCATGATTCTTTGGAGAGAACCTCTGCGGGCACAAGGAACTATCCCTACGGCAGTAGGATGGGTTTGGCATGTGTCCTGCGGCCGTAGAACATGTCCTCTGTGGCCGTAGGAGCCTGTCCAGTGCTGACAGTTTGTGAATTGTGTTTTAAGCCTACGTGCGCTATGTGTATGTGATGACCAAGTCTAAACCTAATGTGTTAGGTGATTCGGATGACTCCGTGTGTTCTTGGGATTCCTGAATTCATATCTGCCTCTTATGATCTCGAGGTGAGTACCGGTTCCCATGAGACTCAGTAAGCAGGGTTATCGGTTGCCTATTGCTATGTACCATGTGTATATATGTGAACGCGCGAGGTATGATGTGATATAGTGTTATAAGTCTTACCATGTGATATAAATTGTGATATGTGATACGCATGCGTACTGTGGACCCTATGGGTCATCCGTGTTTGTGATTCCTGTCCGGACAGACGCAGAGGTTGAGGTCAGTTTGCTAACGTGGCTGGATCCTTGAGTGTTTTTCGGGATCAATGGTACTCGATGGGTTTTCCAGGTTAAAGGTTCTGCAGGCCGCCGTTCCTCGGCATACAGTGAGGATCTTGGTCTATGATCAGATCCGAATGGAGTCCTAGTGACTCAAACGTGATGGTGGGCCGCTTTTCGCTCCCCCACCGATGCGGTTGGTTGTGATTGATTCCCAAGCTCGGATCGTTGAGACAGGCTAGCTACCTCGCAAGATATGATCCCGCTGACATGTCGGCACACCGCTACGTGATAGCTTAGCTTTGTGTGCCTTATCGTGATTCGTGACTTGATAACATGCTTATTGAAGGTTATGTGATATCTGTACTCACTAGCTAGTGTAGCTAATGTTTCGTGATATTTTCCTTTTCGCAGGTTAGTGATCTGATGGCCTGGCGAGGGGGGTTGCTATGGGTAGTGTTGTTGTATATATCTTTTAGAACATTTGTTTGTTAACTCTGATACTTTTTGGCGATGGTCAGTATGTAGTTGGTAACACTGGCTCGATTTTTTAGACTTGACTTGATTCGTTGTTCTTGATCGTCAAGTCGATAAACAGTACATAATATGTAATCAGTGGTTTGTTCCGCTGCAAACCTTCTGTGTAAATAAGTTTAAAAAGTTTTAATTTTCGCTAATTTTAAGCTCGTGTAAACCCGGTGTTACAGTAGCCGAAAGCATCACTAGCTTACGCTCTGACAAAAATAGGTTAAACAATTAAAATTGTATTTCACCATTTTGGTTCGGATTCAAGTGGATTTACGTTTTAGTTATCATATTACGTCCAACATAACCATTTAGTTAGTATTATCAATCTTTATGATCGAAAAAAAGTTTTAATGAAAAAAAAGAACTATCATACATTTAGTTTTATCAATCTTTACATCTGAGAGTGTTTTAATAAAAAAAAAATTCATAAAATTATTTTATTTATTCATCTAAAACGTAAATATTAAATTTGTACACATTAGAAAATTTATTTTTCAGAGAAATTATTAATCATCATA
This sequence comes from Pulicaria dysenterica, assembly GCA_947179395.2. Taxonomy (NCBI): domain Eukaryota; kingdom Viridiplantae; phylum Streptophyta; class Magnoliopsida; order Asterales; family Asteraceae; genus Pulicaria; species Pulicaria dysenterica. Next base: position 97,855,810 of record OX359290.1, on the reverse strand, counting down.
AATTTTATAAAATTAAAAAAATATATAATAAACGTATAAAATTGATTGTTTAATTAATTATTATGAATTTTAAAATTAAAACTTAACATAGAAATGTGTCAAGAAAAGTAGAAAAAAAAAGTAAAATGTTTTTAATGTTAATCATTTAGTGAGAGATGAATTGTACACTTTTATCTCCAAATACAACAAAACTATAAAAAGGTAAAAAAATCAAGTAGGAGCCAACAGGCACAACCAAGGCTTGAACTTGGGCCTGAAGCCTCTAAGGGTTGTGCCTAGCCTAATTAAAGGTGTACAAAAAATCCGAATATCCGATTTTGCGCAAATAATATCTGAAACCGGTTTTTCACAAACCGGGTTTTTTTTCAAACCGGTCCGGTTTTTTTATAAACGGATAGTATAACCGGATTGGGCCTTGGACGCAGAACCGGATAATGGACCGGATAAATAACCGGTTTAATAAAAACCGGTTCAAAAACCGGTTAATATCCGTAGAAAAAAACCGATTCTAATTAAATTTTGAAAAACTCTGCACTTTGTTCACTGTCATTTCCCTTTATCCAATAAAGTGACTACCCTCTTTGTCCTTTCCCTTTCCGCTTTTGTCCTTTCCAAACATGCTTTAATTATATCCTACATCCATCAACACCATCCTACATACACTCTCTTTCTTCTCTATCACATACCAGTTCAAACATCAATCCCCATTATTTTTTCTCTCTTCTCAAACAACCACTAGAAGCCGGATGCCGCCATCACCCATGCCGTCGATTCTCTGCTAACCACCGCCGTCTTCGTCGCACCACCGTCGTCAACGTACCGCCTTGCGTCACTCCACCTCCAACGCCATCATTTTCAGATCTGGACTAACGAAAAAGAAGGGTGAAAGAAACGTACCGCCGTCGTCACACCACCGGTTTTTCTTGAACCGGTTTATAAAAAAACCGGTTTTTTTAAACCGGAACCGGTTCGACCGGTTACACAATTCTCTCTTCTAAACCGGATATAAACCGAACCGGATATAAGACAAACCGGTTTTATTTTTTCACGAAAAAACCGGTTCGGATAAAAACCGAACCGGATCGGTTAAAAAACCGGTGATGTGCATGTCTATGCCTAACCAACAGGATAGAAATAGTTTTAGTTTCAATAATGTGTTATAAATTTATAAATTATAAGCAATTCACAAAAGGACAAAAAATTACTGTTTATAAGTCCTCCTAAATGTTATATATATGTAATGAATACGTAAATTATTTATTTGAATTTAAATGTTATAAAGAAATAAAAAAGGCTACTAATCTCACATCGAGCCGCATACAAACTTTTAAAGGAAATCCTAATTATAAAGAAGATCATAGATATTTGTTATCTTGAAGTATCCTTCCGGTTCAACCGTGAATCCGGTTCTTCTGGTTTTTTGCGGTTTGTCAATAACCGGACGGTTTAAGTACTAGAGGTTTAACCACTTTAAATAAACCGGCTCTTGATCTGGTTCCTGGTCCAACTAGTTGAACTGTCCGGTCCGGTCCGGTTTTCATAACCATGAACCTAACACATATTTGAGTACATTTTCATACATATTGCTAAACACACATCTGAACATAAACTGAACAAATATTGTGTATACCTATAAATCTGAGCTTAGAACCCATTTATGCATAACTGATCCCGTGACATTCTCGGATTCTCAAACCCAGGATCGGTGTTAATGGGCCTTGAGCATGGTAAACCCTGTTACTGGGTCAGTCTATAACCACTTGCCTACATAGGTCTTACATGTTATCTGAACACATAAAACACATAGTTATTTGGCTACACCATACTACATATAATACAATTGAGAATAGTGAATTCACCTTGTTGCCAATCACCCAAGTATCTGATGGCTACGACGATTTGGAACAACTTACAAATAGGTTAAAACTAATTAAGCATATATCAGTAGACTATAGACATTCTAAGTAGTTCTCACGACACCCTAAACCTTAACAAGGAGTAACATATCAAAACAAGTGCTAAAACACAATTATTCTATTATGCCCAAAGGCCAAACTGTTGCTTCCCTAAGACCAAACACGTCACGTTCACTATCTAAGTCTATGAATTATCGAGGTTCAATCACTCAATGCATTGTGTTACAAGGGATGTCGCGTCTCGTTCTATACGAAATACACAACCCCCTAATACAATCACCTTTTAAGTAACCAAGTCTCTCTCCAACCCTTCTATAAGGCCAAATCACACATCATGATCTATAAGGCCAAGTTTTCATGACAATGCAATTGAAGCATATAAATAAGTTTTCATGAAAATCGTTAGCTTCAATAAACATTTGTGTCATCAGTACCCACCATATGGATCATACTCACATGTCAGTAAATTAACTAAAGAAAGAAGATAGAGAAGGTATACCCTCTAGGAGCTGGAAATGAATACAAAGTGGGATGAGACTGAAAGCTAAAGCGAGCCTTCCTCTATTTGATGTCCACCTAGAGTTTCTACAATCCCCTAGTGCTAGTTTGCCCTTAGTGAACTTCAAAGCCTTGATTCACCTTCCGTAACATCACCTAAAGCTCCTCGACCCAAGAAGTCACTCAAGAACATTTTGAATAGGTTTACAAGTATATGCAAATGTACATATTTGAAATCTTGTTAACTCTGTCAAGAGGATCAAGAGAGGAGAGTGCATGATACTTATAATACCCTAAAGATGACCGTAAAAGATCCCAAAGCTAGTTATTTTTTTTGAACAGCCCCAAAGCTAGTTATGTGGTAATGATAAATACTACATGCATTGGGTGGCGTGGGTGGTCTAATATAATTAAATGCTTTCCGTCAAACAGCCTTGACGGCCGCCTCATGGTTGTGAACAACCCATGAAGCCTTCATGCTTGCTTCACAGTTGTGAACAGACCGTGAAGCTCCTGATAAAAACATTTTGATTATTTTTTCCTTTTCTCCATCTATTTTGCTGGCAGGATCAATCCTCAACTTGTGACTCAATAGGACATTGTTTTTTCGGTAGTAACACTAACTACGTGTGTCAGTAGGTAGACACCAACACCAAGGTCATAAAATCCATTTTAAATGTAAAAAATACCACCAACCTCTAATCATTAAATACGATCCTCTAACAAAAGCTTTAATGGCCAGTAACCAAGGTTCATAGAATAGATTGCTTACTCTAGAAATGGTGATCACTATTGAAGAGAATGGATAGAAAGATTTTCCTAACCTTTTTCCAACCTTTGATTCTCAAAAACCATCAACACCATCTTCAAATATCAACCACTATTCTACCACATAAAGCTCGATCTCCAGACCTCTAAATCCGAAACCCTCCGGTCAAAATCTTCGTATATGTGTTAAGAAGCCGTTAATAAAAAAATCATGACGATCCAACGGTTTAATATCCGGCGATAGGCCGATATATAAAATTATACACTCAAAAACGAGAATTCCGACTTTCTTTCTTGCCTCCCTCTTTTCTAGGTTTAAAAGATAACTCTCTCTTCATAAAACCTTTCTATATGGGTCTAATTGTCTTTTGTCACTTTTCATCACAAGCTTTACTTTGAATGTACACACATTCAAACCCTCTATTTTTCTAACTTGTAATCTAATATTTATGCCAACTCAAGAATAAACATATACTAATAAGGCTTCATAAAGTTGACATTATATTTTTATTGCAATGGAAATTGGGACGTTACAAATCGATTCAAGAGTTCATCTATTCTTCCACTTCAAATAGTTCACCATACCCATATCTTTATCGATTCAAATTCATAAAGATTAAAGTGGGAAAGGTTTTCATCTGATACAAATTGTGGGTTTCAGATCTGCTAAGATATCAATTATAGGTCTTGGGCTTCAAATCCATTACACGTTTGCTGATGTTTGACTAAGGTTAACTATTTTCTTTGTTTTAACCCCAAATCGCTGATACAATAGGTCGATATATATACCCTGAATTGTTTGTGGGAAGATGAGTATTAAGTATTGAAGATATTGAGACGTGGGGGATAATGAGCCTGATTGTATAGCTCTTATGTAGGTAGTTATGTGAACCTCACTCTTTTGTTTGTCAAAGGTTAGGGATAAGGTTGACACAATGATTATATATATGTACACCCACATAGTATTGAAATCCTTAAATTGTGTATTTGGTTCATGGGTTAGGTTGGGGATTATTCCTTCTAGTTTGGAGTGACACAGTGGATTACTTGCTTGGATAATTATAAGTTGGTTTCTAGTATTTGGTGAACTATGTTTCTTTGCTTATGATTGGATCACTCTTGAGTCACTGAGTTCTTATGGTTTCATGCGATTTTGGGGGTGGATGGTTTTTAAGATGGTGGTATAAGGTGGTGTAAGATAGCCCTATGAACCAAACTTTCCGTTTGTTCAAGTTATTTCTTACACATATATGTATATATTGAAAAGCAATAAATATATCTATCTATCTATACTATATTATAAAGCATCTAACTAATTCTTTCTTAAAAATTTTAAGACTACTTAATTTTAAGTAGTATAATTTTTTTTGCTTAAGATACACACACTTAAAGCAATAGCCTAATCAATCATTCCCTTGATTATCTCAACTAATTCAAGACAATTATTACTTTAATAAATCATTAAACATCACAAAAATATTTAATTTATCTCATTATGGCTAAATTAGTTAAATCAATACAATTCTAAGACAATAATATATTTTTCTCTAAATTATTCAATAATAATTTATTTAATTGTTTTTTCAAAGCTATTTTAATAACTAATAAAATGGTTGATTGTAATTAAAAAAAAGTATAGAAATCAGAAAAGATAGAAAATACATGGATAGGTTGACTAACATCGCATTTCACATACCATATTTCACTTTTTAAATCAAATATGTTATCGAACACAAATTATTGTCATCGTCGCCGCTTACGCGTGTGAAATGCTAGTTAATATAAATGTCTCAATGGTCGAGATAATAGGTACAAAAAAACTCCATAATATTCAAAAGCAAAGGTGTGAATAAATATTGACCGACATACCCTTTCCTATTAGCAAAGCACCCCTTAAATTATTGTTATTTTAAAAAACACCATATTCATTTTTAGCTACTAATATTTCAAATACATTATTAAGAATGTCTCGTACTAAAATTATTCTTAAATAAACTTCTCTTTATATGTATAACCAAAAACTTTTTGCCACACCGTGTATACTTTTGGACACTCAAAAAAGAGACGGAGAAAGATTATTGATTGAGGGAACATATGGTGCAATCAAGATTAGGGATCTGAACTCTTCTCGTGCTAAGGTTTTGTTTACAAGGTAAGGCGTTTATCAATGGCCTCCAAGTCTCCAACAACAAATATTTACTTTTGCGGCATTTAAGAGAGCGAGTACTTCCTAGTATTAAAATTTGATTTAGGCAGTGTTTTTTCCCTGACCAATCGAGCTAACTTCTAAACATAGAACTTACTATCTTTAGTTAACAATAAATCAGCATTTTGTGTATCCAAAATTAAGGGCGATAAAGCTTCTGAGAGGAAAGAGAGCTCATCAATGGATCTACCTCTTGGAGGGCGAGACCACTCACAAGAAGGTTTCTATTCATCCCCCTCCTTGACCCAACAATCAGCGACTGGAAAATCTTTTATCGACTCTAGGTTGAAAAGTTTGGGAAATACATCTTTTAATGGAATTTTCTTTGTTAGCCACGGATCCATCCAAAACTTTGTAAGCCTATCATTGCAAACAGAGCGGGAAAAGTATGATTTAGAATTGATTCTCAACTGTTCTAGTTGAAGAAAACTTTGAGAATATCAGGTCAACTGGATAGGCGAGAACATTTTTAATTCTGTGAACCAAAACCTCCTGAGCTTCAATATGTCTACAATAACTTTATGCCATAGAGAGTCTTTTTCCGTAAGAAAACACATCTTCCATTTTCTTAAGTCCCTAGCAAAGCAAGGTTTGATGCACGTAAACAACCAATTCCAAGATCACCACATTTTTTATCATTCTTTATATTTTTTCACAATTTTTTTCTCTCCTTGGTTTTCTCCCTGGTGTTTGGAAGATTGTTTAGTTTTTTTATAATTATTTAAACAACAAACTTACACTCACCAAACCTACTTCTAAATTTACTTTATTATTTGTAGTTGTACTTGAATCCACAACCTATTAGAAAGGACACTACTCTACAACATGTTAGGAGGGGCAACTTGTTTAGTGTGGTAGCTTTATAGTTACACATTCTCACATAGAGTATTTGCGTTTTGCAAATGTAGTATAGTAGTAGCCCCGTAGATGTGAGATATTGTATTCGGTTTTTTATTTTGGTATGGTTTTGTTATTTAAAATAAAAAAAATTGTCTAAATATTAATTATATTTTTAACCAAGGTTTTCAAAATGTTGTCATGGTTTCTTTCATGGCTTCATCAAGGTTGGCGTTTGATTATGCTTTTACAAAACGGTTAAGACGTAGTATACATTAAGATCTAGCCAGTCACACGTATACATTTTAGAAACCTTGTTAAAAACAGTGTGCTATCAATTATATTATAAATCTTTAATTATGTGTCTATTGTATAAATATATATAACGAGTAGATAAACCCGTGCTTCGCGGCGGGATTAAACTACTATTTTATCTACTCTAAAATTTTATTATTACTTTATTTTTTAATTTAAATACATATATATGGCTCTATATAAATAATCTCAAAAACTTTATTAATATAAGGGTTAAAGCCATAAAATAACGGTCTACTTTTCCCATTTTCCCATTGTGGCACGTCATGTTTTTTTTTTACACATTTGGCCAGTAAACTTATCAAAACCGGTTGATATTGCCATTTCGTGACCTGCAACCTTTTCAGCCCGTTTTTTGCGATTTTTGGGTCGATTTTTGATCGTTTTGTGTATTTTTTTGTAGAATCTTGTAATTCATCATTATACCTTTCAAATGACACCAAAATCATGAATTTTCGTCAAGTATAGAGGGAGAATTTCGAGCTCAAAGTCTCGACTTTATTGGGTTTTTTGTTCGAAAAACAGGGCAGAAAAAAGACTCATTTTTTGGTCGATTCTTGATCATTTTACATCATTCTTTTTATAGATTGTCGTAGATAATCTTTTTACCTTTCAATGGACACTAAATTCATGAAAAACCATCAAGTGTAGGCCAAGTTATTGCTAATTAAAGTCGATAATGACCCTATTCGACACCCTTACGGTATTTCGATAAATTGACACATTTTAAACTCGTTTTTATTCGTTTTTTTGTACTACTTGATAGACAACTCAATTACCTTTCCATAGACTCAAGAATTATTAATTTAATCAAGTATAAATGAAGAATTTCAGGTTTAAAGTTTCGATTTTAAGGTGAAGAAGAAAAGGGGGAAAGGTGACCTGCTATAGCAGGTCAAAATAACCTAAATGGCCATATCAACCGGTTTTAATAAGTTTACTGGCCAAAAGTGTAAAAAAAAAACATGACGTGCCACAATGGGAAAATGAGAAAAGTAGACCGTTATTTTATGGCTTTAACCCTTAATATAACCTGAACTTCTATTGTTAATGTTAATATAAGCAATATCTTAGCTAAATTAAATTATTTTTTATATAGCAAACAAAACATTTGAACTAATATTGTTTGCGACACATTAGATAATTATATAAAAAAAATTCATTTAATGTTGAAGTTACAATTTATTTCTACTTTAAATTAGTATTTAAAAAAAGAATAAAGGTAAAACTCAAATAAGTAATTAACAAAAGAAAAACAAAGAAAGTAATTTACGAAGTGGAGGAAAAAGAATAATAATAGGACTTTTATAAAGAAGAGGTGAAGAAGCCTACCAAACAAATAAAAACAAAAACGTGCAGTTGGGATGAGTCGAACACAAGATGGAGAGACACACCAAGTTACTAACCACCAGGCTAGCAACACATATTCTTCCTTAATTTGAAAACTTTCTATATATATTAAATGTTGGCGCATTTTATAAAAACACACAAATGAACAGTGAAACCGGCGTAATTTAACTCATGAGAAATGTTATATATTTATAATTTATATATAATATTGCTTTCTTTAAGTCACGCATTATAAAAAAGTTGTAGACTCGAACCTTAACAATGCGGTCATGTTTTACGATAGTTACAGCTTTGTTTATTTAATCTAATTATAATAAAATATTAATAATGTATGTATGTATGTATGTAGCTTTTAAAAAAAAATGTATTATGTATGTATGTATGTACGAGAGGAGTAATAAAGGGCATAAAATCAGGAATTGAATTGACATATGGGAACCCATGTCCACATTAGAAGCTGGAGCAAATCCAGGGAGATTTATCATCCTTTTTTTTTTTCTCATTTCAAGAAGGGACTGACTGCACGCGTGCCTCTTTTTAATTAACTCATGCTTTCAATTCCCATCCCATCAAAATATCATAAAGACTAACATGAGAATATTCTTTTTTTCGATACCTTTACATACCATTTGACCATTTAAATCTATCTCTTTTCTATATCAAAAGCTTAATGGTATTTGATAATTATGAAATAATGTATTTTAGTAAGAGAATATGGGTTCAAGTCCTGTTATAAATAGTGAAATAGATTTAAGAATAGATTTAATAAATATATGAGTTTGATGTTAAAAAAATCTATCTCTCTAATTCATATCATTTTTCACTCTCATCACACTCTTATCACATTAACTCTCACATCCATCCCATCCAACACCTCATCCTTTACATATTTTAAATAGGTGCTACTATTTAGTTCACCTCCTCTCACATTCTCATATGTTAAATCATCCATATACAATTTCCAATTTAGTTTTTCACTTAAAATATTATATTAAGGGGCCATTTAGATAATATGTAGGGTACCAATAGAAGCACCCAGTTTATTTTTCATTTTTCTCTTACAATTCTTTAATTTAAAAAAATGTAATTTTATAAATAATTTAAATTTAACAAAAATGTCACTGCGTGCTTTTTTTTAAGAGGTTTTCGCGCAAATAAGCAGTATACATATACCGTCTACGAAACTGAGCCAAAAAAAGTCAAATTACGAAAATAAGCATCAGTTTCGCCCCCCAATAGCCCAGTTTCGCCCCTTGTTTCGCCCTCCAATCAAAACGCGCCACGTGGCACCAGTTTCGCCCCATATGCCCAGTTTCGCCCCTATGGTCATCAGTTTCGCCCCTGGTGGGCCCCACAGCCCAGTTTCGCCCCCTCACAACCCAGTTTCGCCCCCAAGGTGGGCCCTGCATGCCCAGTTTCTCCCCTAGCCTTCATTTTTGCCTTTTACGCCTCAGTTGTCTGGAACACTCTTAAATTTTTTAATTTTATCCCCTTTTATTTACTTAAAACTTTTAAAGTAGCTTTTTAGCAAATTTTATAAAATTTAATATTACTCCTATATAATACATTTTCACCATAAAAACTTTTAAATTTTAATTAAACTACATCTCTATCTCCTTAGTTTACACCAATAAATATTATTATATATTAAAAATTATTTTATCATACTCATATATTATTTAATTAATCATACTCCTATATTTTTTGATTGTTTTTATTGATATTTATTATCAAAAATATATAGGAGTATGAAAAAATAATATATGAGTATAATAAAATAATTTTTAATATATAATAATATTTATTGGTGAGTGTGTAAAATATGAGAGAGATGGAGATTAATTACATTTTAAAAGTTTTTATGGTGAAAATGTATTATATAGGAGTAAGATTAAATTTTATAAAATTATCTACTTTAAAAGTTTTAAATAAATAAAAGAGGGTAAAATTAAAATATTTAAGAGTGTGTCAGCCATGTGGGGCATACAGGAGAGAAACTGAGGCTAGAGGTGCAAAAATGAATTCTAGGGGCGAAACTGGGCTTGCGGGGCCCATCAGAGGGGCGAAACTGGAGAGGAGGGGCGAAACTGGGCTGTGGGGCCCACTAGGGGCGAAACTGCCCTCCTTAGGGGCGAAACTGGGCTTCAAGGGCGAAACTGAGGCCACGTGGCGTTGTCTGATTGGAGGGCGAAGCTAGGGGCGAAACTGACCTCCTTGGGGGCGAAACTGATGCTTATTTTCGTAATTTGACTTTTCTTAGCTTGTTTTCGCGAATGTTTAAGGTATTTTGCTTATTTACGTAATTGATTTTTTTTTTAAATCTACGTCAAAACCGGATAACCGATATTGAGTCACCCACTCTCATTTAATATTCGATTCTTATTTAAACCACTCTATATCTCTCTCTATATCAAAGCTCTAAATTAAAAAAAAATAGTAAATAATAAAATTTTATTTAGAAATTTATTAATAAAAAAAACCTCATCTCCCTCTATGTAATCTTTTACCCACTTTTCGCCGACCCGGCATGAAGACTGCGAAAGGGTGCCTTTTAACGGCCCGATATATGATAGGGTGGTTAGCCATCGACTCTAAATTGCCACCACCATTTCAGATCGGGGGGTTAGTGCTCTGTTTACACTTATGATTATTAAGATTCAATAACACAAGATAACATCTCATTAGTTAAACTTAGACGATAATTAAGTTTTAAAAAAGATAAAGTTGGAAAAGGGAAAACTCAAGGGAGTTGAATCCGAAAAAAATTACGTAATTAATCACACAACTTTTGTAAGGACTAAGGACTATTATAAAATCCCTTAAACTAGTCTGAATCAATAAGCCTGATTTTAGAAATTAATATGAGATTTCCTAATTTAAGTAGAATTAAATCACATAATTATCGGAGATTGTCTAATTTTTAAGTCTTTGAAATCGTTAAGGGGCGTTTACTCAGGTCGAAAAAACCCAAACTTGACTCATGTAGGTCCGGTTGTTTAGGTTTAGTTGCACCCGACCATGTAAACCTGAAATTTGATTGACTGGAACCCGAAGCTTAATAGGTCTAAGTTTCGGGTGGCGTTTAAAAAAACGGCGATTAACCCGAAACCCAAATGGGTTGACCCATTAAGAGTTGGTTTATACTCCATGTAAAACATCCAATGTTTCGCGTCACGTCGTTGCCACATCACCCATGCTTTAGTCATGCTTAAACCTCTGTATTACCTATGCTTTTCACGCTTCAAAAATACTTTATTAAAAAAAAAATACTATCTATCCTCTCTCCTATCTCTAGTTATCTCTCTTTCTCCCTCATATCTCTCTCTTCTCTCTATCGGCATTCAAGTGCCGAGACAGTGCATGCTTTTTCGATACCAAAGAGAGGGGGTGGTGTACCTCTCGATACCACATTTTCAACTAAGCATACCGAAGATATGCTGAGAACCCATCTTATGCTCAAACACCTTTAGTGGGAAAGAGAAGATGAATAGATAAAGAGGTATATAATGGTTGGAAAGAATATTTATTTCTTAAAGGGTGGGATGAAATCTAAATTCCCTGAAGGAAAATTAGGTGCAAGTAATTCTAATTTCATCTTGTAAATAGTGAATAAAAAACAAAAAATCTTTGAAATTGAATTCACCTATAGATTTTGTCATTATTTATTTATTTCGAAAGGCTTATGCCTTTATAAAACTTCGTGGGTTAATATTTGTGAGATAACGAATGGGCTTTAGTTCATGAAACAGGCCCAATGGTGCCTTGCCCAAATGCCCAGTGACTTGTCACTTGTGACGATAATGACTGGGCCAGGTGTTTCTCGTAAAGTAATGGGCTTACTTACATACATCTTGGGTCTGGGCCGTAGATTAACGGGCTTTAGCTGAATGAGTTCTAAAACCACATATGTAACTCTTTAGTCTTTCCCCCAATCCTGTTTATATAGTGAGGCTGCATGGTTAATTAAACACTTCTCGGTCCAGTCCTAGATCGGTCTTAACTCTTAAGTGGTCCGGTCTTATTACGGACCGGTCTTGCATGGTTTCCAATTTCCATGGTGTTATTTTCGTTTTCTTTTGAGCGGATGATCTTTTGTAACTAGATTTTGAAACCAACAAAATTCGAATATACTAACATAATTTAATTAGAATCATTGAAAAGTAGATAATTAAATTGAAGAAAACACATTCTAATATATTATTTGCTAGGAAGTGGTGGTGGATGTGGATGGTGGTGGTGGCGGTTGTAGGGTATGCAAACCGTTTTAGAGAGAGAGAGAGAGTCTGAGAGAGAAGAAAGAGAAGAGAGAGTCGTGGAGGTGGAGGTGGAGGTGGTGGTGGAGGATGGTGGTGGTGGTGGCGGTTGTAGGTATGCAAACCGTTTTAGAGAGAGAGAGTCTGAGAGAGAAGAGAGAGAAGAGAGAGAAGAAAGAGTCGTGGAGGTGGAGGTGGTGGTGGAGGATGGTGGTGGTGGTGGTGGTGGTGGCGGATGTAGGAATGAAAACCAATCGGAGAGGATGAGTTTTAGAGAGAGAGAGAGAGAGATAGACTGAGAGAGAAGTGAGAGAGAGAGAGAGTCTAGGGTTAGTGGGTAAATATATTAAATAAATATTTACTTAAAAAAAGGTTTAAAGGGAAATGACTAAAATACTCCCTAATAAGACAAAACTAACAGAATATTTAACGGACAGTTAGCTAAATGACCATTTACGTGACAAAATGACAATCAGAGAGACCAAACACATCAATTTTTGTCATTAAGGACTAAAAAGGATATTTTGAGCAAACCACATGGACCATTTCAGTAATTAACTCTAAATTAAAATTGCCATGACTCATGTAAATTAATATTATTGTAAGAACAGTAATTAATTTTAAAATTTTATTAGAGTAAATCATAGTTTCAACCACTCATGTTGTATGCTCGGGGTATCACAATTCACATGGCATGTCACCTAACAAAAGCATGTAAATTTTTAGGGATTTCGTTTGTAAAATTGAAGAATTGAAAGGAGATCTTCCTGGCCTACCATGATAAATTTTGATACATTGGAGGGCCCTAATCAACTATCAATGCCATGCATTTGGCTAATGATTTGTGGGTTGTTTGGAGGAAAGAATAGACTACACATATACGAAACTTTATAGTGATGTTGATACATCATTACAATTGTTAGACTTTCAAGAAATTTCTTGAGCATACAAGCCTTCTACTTCATTTTTCGGTTCATGGCTTTATTCATTGTAAATAATGTATGCCACTCCAAGTTGTTTTTTCTTTTTGATAGATATATAAGAGGATTTTTTTTTTTGGGATAATGGTGTAACTTGCATAAAAAACTTGCTCAAAGTAATGAGTCGATCATATTACTATTTTAGAACAAGTGAGTGGTGTGATATATATTCTTCCTCTTATTTAACTAACAAAAGAGTTTGAAGGCTGTTTAAATCTCCGGAACATGATTGTTATTACTATGGCATAATATTTTTAAATTGTATTTATTGAATAATAATGATATGAATAGTGTTCTATATAAAGATACGGATCTATAAAAACCCAAGGCTGGTGCAAAGGGCTAACCGAACAGAATGTTCATGAACCTTTCGTGAAATTGTTCAGCGGGAAGTTTGTTTATGTTTGTTTGTTTAATAAACGAACGAACATGAACAAGATTTTATGTTCGTTTAATTAAACGAACGAACACGAACAAAACTCTCGTTCGTTCATTTATGTTCGTTTATCCGTTCGTTAATGTTCGTTTGTATTTTATATAAAATATATATTTATATTATATGTGCGTGTTTAGATATAATGTTAATTTATGTTTAATTAATAATGTTGGATTTGTTTTATAGCGTGTGTTCCTTCTTTTACGTTTGTTTATCATTTAAAAGAATGAACAAAATGTACACAAACTAACCAATCTTTTAAACAATTGAATACACATGCTCGTTCGTTTATCTTCGTGTTCGTTTATTTGTTCGGCTAAAGTTAAACGAACGAACACGAACACAGAATTCCATTCGTTTATCTGTTCGTGTTCGTTTATTTGTTCGGTTAAAGTTAAACAAACGAACACGAACAAGCCCGTTCATGTTCGTTCGGTTCGTTTACAGCCCTACTGGTGCATATGCTTGTTCTAAACTCGAACTAAATACTTACACATTGATCCTTATATTTACAGTTAATATGTTCTCTACAAGCGAAGGTTGTGAAACATGTAGATTATATATATATATATATATATATATATATATATATATATATATATATGGGACGGTTCAAACGAGAACCGTTTTTCGTACGAGAACTGCGAGAACTAATTATAGTCATTGATCAAAGAGATTGATGGTTGAGATTAAAGAGTTGTTAATGGATAACCTTAAACAAATCAAATTTATCCTTAAACAAATCAAACTTATCCTTAATTAATTAAGGATAATTTGGACACTTTTACATTACCCCCATATTTTTTAAACTAATATATCCATCAAACGGGAAGATACTAAAATACGAAAATTATATCAAATTAACGAGAAAATTATACTCTTTAATTTAAGACCGATCTTGCTATATTTTTTCAAAACTTTTTTTTATATTTTTGCTGGGTTTTTTTCCTTACAGCTCGGCATTTGCACATGTGCAAATATGCAAATATTTGCACAAGTGCAAATATTTTTGCACTTGTGCAAATAGTTTTGTACATCTGCAAATCTATTTGCACTTGTGCAAATATTTGTTCACATATGCAAATATTTGCACAGGAGAGTTTTATTGGGAAATAAAAATACAAACAAACAACTAAACCCATCATATTATACAAACCAAATTCAAAAAAAATTTCAAACTTCAACTACAAGAAGGTAAAATAGTTGTATTAAATTAATACCTTCATCCTTTTAATTTATTATTATTTTTACTTTTAAGCTTACATTACCAGATTGGTTTTGTCATCATTTCACGATAAAATAACTTTAAGCTTCTGTTTTTTTAACAGCAAGGGAATTATATTTAATATTACCAAACCATCTCAAAATTACAAACATGCTCTACTCACATGGGTTACATGTTGGTACAACTAAACAAGCATATAGTACTCCTCTACTAGGCACTCAATCTTGTCCATCCAATCCATCACAAACTTACACCATATTTTCCTTATCCCTTCCAAATTTAAACACCTGCTCGGCACTCGACCAAATTTAAACACCTGCTGCATTTAATAGAGTTATTCAATATTTTGCAGTATCATCAATCGTTCTTTTTTGAAGACTGGATGCTTTATCTACAGTGAGTTCACAACACAGGAACCAGATGAAAACATTATGCATCATTATGCTTCCACTCTCACCGCTCTCAACTGGTGTTTGACACACCACCACTAGAAACTTTGTAAGCTTGATTTTTATTAAAAAGAAAAAAACAAATTGAGCCTGCAACTTGACGATTGCGATGATTTGGGTGTCGTTTTTGTAGCACAGATAATCAATAATGATTGTAGATAAGGCAGGTTAACATAGAAGCTTATAGATCTTGGCATCTCTATCTCACAACTTTGAGAAACTTCGATACTAGGCCGGTGTATGAACTTTCGATCTTAGATCTCGACAATAGTAGCAGCGATTAAGATACATTGAAGCTTGGACTTGTAGATCAACTGTAGTTAAGCTCGGATCGTAGCTTAGATACCGAGTAGCAGCCACCAAAGTAAGACAAATGAAAAAATAAGTTACTGTGCGTCGAGAGAAACGGCTCAGAAATTGGTCGATTGTATGAACGGCGGTGGTCGGTTTGTGTGGACGGCGGTGGTCGCTTGTGTGGACGGCGGCGATCACTTGGCAATGGTGGCCGATTGTGTGGTCGGCGGGAGAGAAACTATGTCAATGTGGATTTTCTCATGAGAGACGTACTGCAGATAAGGATTTGGGCATGGACTAAACTGCCATTTCTAATTTATTAAAATTATAAAAGACAACAATTAATTTGATTGGCTCAGAATGGTTCTCGCAGTTCTCGTACGAAAAACAGTTCTCGTTTGAACCGCAACCTATATATATATATATATATATAAAGTTCATACGAGAACCATTGTTAGTGCGAGAACCGCGAGAATCAATCTGAGCCGTCCAATTCCCTCTCCTTCAATGTCATTGCCCACCCATGAATTCATCACATGCACCCTGCCACACTCTATCCCTCCACGTTCCCCATCCGTTTAACTTCCCATATCTAAGGAACGGCTGAGATTGGTTCTCGCGGTTCTCGCACTAACAACGGTTCTCGCATGAACCCTCCCCGATATATATATATATATATATATATATATATATATATATATATATATATATATATATATATATATATATATATATATAAGAAGGGAAGGAAACCATCATTCTATTCCATTGTCAGAAGATTTGTTAGTCATACATGAATAAAATGAGTCGTTACGTACGAAAAAAGATTCCACTGTTTTAAGGATTTTCAATTCTTAGAGGATGAGTGCTTTTTCCTCAATATTTCGAGGAATTGAATGAATTGCTACAATTTTATATTTTTTGCCTTTGATTTTTTATTGAAATTTAGTTTATTCCATTTCTATGTCTATTTTTTCATCATATAATAATAATTAATTTCATATCGGCAAAGGAACCAAATATGTCAATGGAGGGTAATGAATCATTCTATTACCTTATCTATTTTATTTTTTGACCATTCCATTCCTTTTTTATTTATTTCCGTCTAACCAAACGTATCCTTAGTTTTTTTTTATAAAATAAACATCTCCAACCACACATAAAGCTCCACTAAAAAAACAGATCAAGAGAACAATTACCATCTTATTTAATTTACTATTGCAATAACCAATACATTAAAATCGACAAACAGGTTTACATCATATATAATTTACATCCATCAATAAAAAAACCGTTGACCCATCATGTAATAGGCCCCATGAAGCCATATATGTAATATATATTTTTTAATTTATTAATTAATGGAATCAAAACTTAAATGTTGAAAGTTTCCATAAATGAAAGAAATGTATACAAGCTAGTCGAATATGGGCTTTGTTGACAACGTGAATGGTAGACATTTGAGTATGCATTTTAATTTAATATATATATATATATATATATATATATATATATAATCCTAAAAGCTTTTCATGTTCTCTTCTAATTTTTAATTATTTGTTATTTTATTACCGGGGTATATTAGACCAAAGACGAAAATTTAAAACCTTTCATGTTTAGGCAACACACAAAATTCCGTTGACGATTAATGTAATTTATGTGATCATGGTGTTATAACTTTCGGTTTAAGTGTAACATCATGTCAAGATCAAACTGTAAGCACACTTTATAATATCATAATGATCTTGAAAATCTTGATCATTAGGAAGAGTTGTCATTATCAAAAACAATTTATTTACAGTTAACTTCTAAGACAAAGCTTCAAAAAGAAAGATATATCTATTTACGAAATTGAGAGTGAGCAAGTTTTGGAGAAAAAATTCAAACCAATGTTAATGACCAGGAGCTACTTTTGAGGAGGGGTCGGTTTGAAGAAAATTTTCTAATGATCAAGATCAAAAACTCATGAGAAGAGAAAAAAGATGTTTACTTAAGATCAAGTGCTCATGTGAAGTCAAAATAGATGGTGATGGTTGTGAATTATGGAAACCCCGAGGTTACTGCTCTAAAATCACTAAAGAAGAGTCTTTGAAGATCTCTTGTAGATTTAAAATTACAAAGAACGATCTTCGAGCTTGGTGGTTACAAATAGAAAAAGAATTATTGCATATATTAAAGAGAGAGATTGTTATGATGCTCAAATATAATAGAAACGATCTTTGATTTTTGTGTATTACCAACCTGATTTGATCAATCTTCTGTTCTGCAACCACTTGTAAGTCGAAATAGATTTGGCATCAATCACAATAATGTATATTTGATTAAAGTTTATAAAGACTAGGGTTACAAACTTCTACTTTCAGTTTTTAACATAAACTATGCCAAATGTGATAATAACACTTAACTAGAAAATCGATATTACTAAAGTATAATGAATATAATAAGTAGGGATCTCTTATAGTTGTCATACACTACTAGAAAAATAGGCATCAAAAAGGGATTTCCCACAGCTAAATTTAGTGGGAAAATCTTTAACGGATTTCCCACAGATCTGAGTCTACAAACACAATTATACATTTTCACATATTTCCCATAAATTTCCCACGGTTTTGAAACAAAAATATTATGTGGGAAAGTTGTTAGAAATTTGTATAAATTTCTCATGGATTTCCCACGAATTTAGTCTACAAACACAGTTATACATTTCCCATAAATTTCCCATGGTTTTGAAACCAAAATATTCTGTGGGAAAGTTATTGGAAATTTGAATGAATTTTCCACGGATTTCTCACGAATTTGAGTCTACAAACACAATTATACATTTGCCATAAATTTCCCACGGTTTTGAAACAAAAATATTCCATGGGAAAATTGTTGGAAATTTGTATAAATTTCCCACGAATTTTCACCCGACTTTAGTTTGAAATCACATGTAATGATTTCAAAGGGATTTCCCACGGATTATCAATAAATTTGAAACAAGAATAATCCGTATGAAAGTTGTTGGAAAAGTCGTATAATCTTCCCACATATTTCCCACAGAATTAAGTATGATAATCTAATGTAAGAATTAAAGAAATTTCACACATATTTCCCACGGATTCCTAACAACGAGAACTCTGTGGAAAAGTTATTCCGGATATGTATAACTTTCCCATTGATTTCCCAAGGAATTGGGTAAAAAGAAACCATTAAATAGTAATTTCCATAGATTTTTATGGAATTACAAAACCAGAGTTAACCATTAGTGACCACCAAAACATACTAAGCTTCCAACTCGGATTTTATATGAAACTAATATAACCTAATATGATATTATACAACTTACTGGTCAAACAATGTCATATTGGTCATGTACGTGAATTATAATAAGCCGTTGCAAATCCGTGGGTAAATATGTTGTTGCAAATCCGTGGGTAAAACTGCCGTTGCAAATATGTGGGAAATTTTGCAACCGATTTTCCATGAACGAAATCCAAGAGAAATCCGTGGGCAATCCGAGTGAAATGGGTTTCCCACGAAGGTTTATCCACGGTCGAATTTTCCTAGTGAAACAGTCTTTTCTAACGGATTTCCCATGGTTTTTTCAGATCCAAAAGAGGCATTGTTTTGTAGTGATATACTTGGATCAATTAGGAACTTTCTAATTAATATGATTAATATAATATCGTATAAGTATTAGAGTGCGTGGTTACTTACCTTGTGCCAACAATCCTAAATAAAACATAAATTTAGCCCACCTGGTTTGAATATTTTGATGCATGGTTGGGATATTGAATATATGCATCTTATTAATTAAAACATTGCATAATTAAGTCTACGTTCAATCATCTTGGATAATAAATTGGAGTTGGATTTCTCGTGGTTAAATTCCCGCCTTTCATATATATCTAATAATTAACCAAAGGGCTTGTAGCCCAGTGGTATTTGATATTGTAAGGTGGTGTCCCTTCTTAAGAGATTGTGGGTTCAAGTCTCGGTATGGACAATGGAATAGATTCAGGAATAGGTTTATAGAGTGTGTGTGTTTGCCGTTATATATATATATATATATATATATATATATATATATATATATATATATATAGAGAGAGAGAGAGAGAGAGAGAGAGAAAGAGAAAGTTGAGTTCAAATAAAAAAAGAGTTAGGGTAAAAAATGTAAGGAGAGATCTGGGCTTGACATGTGACATGACTAAAAAAGGGTAAATTAGGTAATTAATAATATTATTATCCTCCCTCCGTTAAAAATGGTTTCATTTCCCACGTCGCAGATGTTTCATGTTTCCCTAGAAAACCTAATTGGTTCCTCCTGCCTTCTCCCGTCTTTCGTTTACCGTCCACCGCCCAACGCCCACCACCCTCATCTACTCCACCGGTGCACCCCTAAGATAGCACCGACCCATGCCGCCGCCGCCATCGTTTTCTCGAAGATTGATTAGCGTGAAAGGAGAGCGGATAGACGACGACGCGACGAGTTCGTCGGAAAGACGACCGTTCTGTAGACGCCTTCGTTCCCGTCGGCTTTAGATCTACCATCACTGACCTCCATCGCCATATGTGAAGCCGTCGGCGACCTCTCCATCTCCTCCCCTGAAACTGTCGCCGTCGTCGGCTTCAGATCTGCCATCGCCGACCTTCACTAAGCTACTGTGAAGTATCTGATTCTTTCGTCGATCTGCTGCCCTGTGAAGTCTCCGTCGTGGTCATCAACAGTGGAGGTGATTCTTCATTGCTGACTTGCTGTTCATCGGCTATCGTGTTTTGTTGATCAACGATTGCAGATTCTGAATGTGATTCTTCATCGCTGTTCTGTAGGTGATTCGTTATCATGGTCGTTGTTGTGCATCAACACTAGAGGTGATTCTTCATCACCGTCATTGTTGTGCATCAAGTTGTAATCGTTTTTTTGGGTGAAAGATTTCTGAAATTGGTTTCTTTACCTAATTCAATTATGTACATCAGTTTCTGAATGTATTGTGCACCAGGTTCTTTGTTGATTCTTGGTATATATCATTGAATTTTTTTTTGTTAATTTTGTGCATTTCTTGTTGATTTGTGATATACATCATGTTTATTTGTGAATTTATTTGTTGTTAAATATGATGTATTCAGTCGCTTATTTTGTGCATCTGATGTTAGTTAATGAAACTGGTTTTGGGCGAACAAACCAAAAGAAAGTAACGTTGCTTTTTTTTGTTTCCTGATTTGCCCTTAACTGGCAGTTATGTAGGGTTAGTTTTGAATCCTGTTTGTTAACTTTTGATCTAAATCGTGTTGCTCATATTTCTCCTTACTTTTATATCATAACTAATTTTGTAGCATATTCCTACCCTATATATATATATATATATATATATATATATATATATATATATATAGAAAATGGATTAATAAAGAACCATGTGTTAAATAAAGAACCTAAAGAACCAATCTGGACCATTGGATCATCAAAATCAATGGATGAGATTGACCGATGGCAAAACTGTAATTATTATGTATTAGTTTAGGAAGAAAAGGGTAAATATGGAAAATCCCCCTCCCCAACAACCTCGATTTTAAAAAAAAAAACTCACAAAAACTTTAAATTGTCATAACTTTTTAAGTTTTGTGAATTTGAACAAAAAAATTATACCAATCTTTTAGTTTTTTAATCCTCTTTCAAACAAGATCTCTATTCCCATATTTTTCTAAATTTTTTTTAACATGAAAATTTTGTTTGCATTTGGCCAGCATGTACGTTTTCGTTTTTTGCATTTTGCATTTACGTTTGATTGAACACAGCTCAAAATGCAAACTACGGATTTTGCATTTACGTTTGAATGAACCAAGCATCTAGGAATTTTGCATTTTGGGCTTGAATGAACCCAGCTCAAAATGCGAAATACAAATTTTGCATTTTGAGTTTGAATGAACCCAGCTCAAAATACAAAATTTGCATTTAAAAAAAAAAAAAAGTTTCTGAAATATATCAAGCCCGGTCTTGTTTGAAAGAGGACGAAAAACTGAATCTAACGGTATAATTTTTTTGTTAAAATTCTTAAAAACGAACGAGTTATGATCATTTAAAGTAATTGGGGTTTTTTTTTTAATTTGGGGGTGGGGGACGCTGGAAGGCAACGAGATTTTTTTTTCTGCCTTTTTTACCCTAAACAATGTGTCACGTGTCATCACCAGGGAGGTTCTTTAGGTTCTATATTTAAAGAAGGTTCTTTGTTTAACCACACCCTATATATATATATATATATATATATATATATATATATATATATATATAGTTAGATAAATATGCAAAAGTTCAAACGAATACTATTTTTCGTATGAGAACTGCAAAAATTATTTTAAATGCTATTATTGACTTATTAATAAGGATATTTCGGTAATTTATATATTTACCCAACCGTGAATTGCGTTCGCCTGAGCCGTCATTAATTTGTGAGGCTTAATTTTTTCGAAATAATCCTCATTAATACGTCATTAATGAGTCGCCAAAAAATCTTAAACATTGATTAATTTTTATCAAGGGCTAAGATTGATTTTTCGTAGTTCTCGAACGAAAACTAGTTTTTATTTAACCGTTCCCTAGATAGGCAAACGTTCCCATATATATAGACACACACACATGCAGGGATAAAGGATCATTTGCGAACGACGTAAATCGTTCGTACCGTATGAACGATCAATTCTTTTTCACCTTGGTCAAACAATGTAGGCTGCATGTGTTTATATATTATTATTATTATTATTATTATTATTATTATGTAAAGATGAGATGCAATGTTTTTATATAAGATGTAGTAATTTTATATTAGATACAGTGGTTTTTAGACAAGATGCATTAATTCTTAAATAAGAATCCATCGATTAATTCACGCATGATGGACTAGTTTAAAAAGAACTCCATGTTTTTTAGATAAGATGTATTGATTTAAGGTTAGATGCGGTGATCTATAGACAAGTTGCAGAATTCCTATACTAGATGCAGTATTTCTACGTTGTCACTGTTTCTATTGGATCCAATATTCTAAATAACGTGAGGCGTGGCATGGCGGCACGCTCAAATCTCAAGCTTTAAAAGCCATGGCGAGGTCATAGCGTTTCACAAGGTGCGACATAAGACGACAATTTGTATATAAATAATAATTATGTATATAAAATTATACTACCAAAATATATAAAACACATAATTATAGCTTTATAACGTACATAATCAATCTTTTTCTTCGTTTTTGTAATATCTCACCATCTTTATAACTGAATAACTGTATATATTCGGCTAATTTAGCTCAGTACGTAACACATATAAAAAACACGGCTAATAATAGGTAAAAACATGTCAAGCTGGATTGTAGTGTACGCCAAACCTTACGTCTTAGCTTTGGACCATGGCGTGGCGGCATGGTCTGACGGAGCCATGGAGAAGCAAAAGCGGGCTTTTTAGAACCATGATTGGATCCTTACCCTATTAAACAAGTAGGGCATAATATGTTTTCAACCAAACAACACATCATATCGTCTCAATATTTCTCACCAACTTCACAAATGATTGATGGCTTTTGGAATTAAATTCTACAATCTCAAATTATTAGATCATCAATTTTTACTTTTTCATTATTTTATTTATTCACAAAAACCTATTGGATGATTTACGACATAAAGGATGTGTTTGACAATGGGATTACGGGAGATTATAAGAGTTTGAGATTTTAGTTTTTATAATTCCGAGCCCTCTAGCTTCGTTTGGATGTTAAAATCTTGAGGAATTATTAAAAAGATAATCCCCTATAAGTCCCCAAAATAAAAGTCTTTTCAAGTATCTTATGATTTGAGTTTGATATTATCAATTAATAAGGCCCATCTCCAGCCACAATCCCAGCTCTAGACCAACTAGTTTCACCAAACATACCCATAGAGTGCTGTTAGTAAATTAATGTGTGTATATATAAAGGGAATTTATACTAAATTTTTCTATTTCATCCTTTTATCCGCTCGTTTTTATTTCTTTTTTTTAATATTTATTTTGATCAAATAAATAAATGATATAAAATTAAACTATGATGTATAAAATAACTCTCCGTTTTGAATGGTGAACCAATTATTAATTATATAATACAAATGCAATACCAAATAACGTGTTGAAGTAGTACGTACTACTAATTCATAGAAGGAAAGAGGAAGAAACTACATAAGAATATTCATACATTTATCCCTTAAAACTTGGTTTGTATATATGAAAAAGTTCATTTGAAAACTATTTTAAGTGCGAGAACCGCGAAAACCAATCTAAGATGTCTAATTCCCCCTTCTTTAATGTCATTGTCCACGCATGAATTCATCACATGCACCCTGTCACACTTAATCTTCCAACACTCTACATCCATGAATTCTATTTATCAAATCAACGGTTAAGATTGGTTCTCGCGATACTCACACTAAAATCGGTTTTCAAATGAATCTTTATATATATATATATATATAGGTTACGGTTCAAACGAGAACTGTTTTTCGTACGAGAACTGCGAGAACCATTTTAAGCCAATCAAATTAATTGTTGTCTTTTATAATTTTAATAAATTAGAAAGGGCAGTTTAGTCCATAAAATATATATGCCCAAATCTAATTTGCAGGTACATCTCCTAGAATGAGAAAACCCACTTGGTTTCTCTCCCGCCGGCCACACAATCGGGCACCATTGCCAAGTGACGCCGCCATCCACACAAACGACCACCGCCGTCCACACAAACCGCCCTCCGCCGTTCACACAATCGACCAATTTCTGAGCCATTTCTCTCGACGGCACCGTACCTTATTTTTTTCAGTTGCCTTACTTTGGTGGCTTCTACTCGGTATCTAAGCTACGATCCGAGATTAACTACAGTAGATCTACTAATCCAAGCTTCAATATCACCATATATATCTTAATCATTGCTACTATTGTCGAGATCTAAGCTCAAAAGTTCATACACCGGTCTAGAATCGAAGTTTCTCGAAGTTGTGAGATAGAGATGCCAAGATCTGTAAGCTTCTACTTTGCAACCACCATCATCAACCTGCCTTACTTATTGATTATACGTGCTTCAAAAACCACACCCAAATCATCACAATCCTCAAGTTGCAGGTTCAGTTTGTTTTTTTCTTATTGTTTTTTTTTTCATCGCAATCCTCTGCATTTTTGTTTTTTTTTATCACAATCCTCAAGGCAAAACACATCTGATGTAAGTTTAAAAGTAATAATAATAATAAAATAAGTCACGGGATTAGTTAATTGTTTACTAGTTGAAAGCTGTAACTCTACAACTCGTGGAGTTTTAATTGGTTGTATGGTCATGCGGTTTGATTGAAATATGGTCATGCGGTTTGGGTGCCATATAATCTGTTCCAGATTTCTGTTTTTATAGGTTCTTAATTTCATGAATTTGTATTTTTCAAATGAGTTGATGTTTGTGAGGTTTATAATCCTACCAATATTTGTTATCTTAATAAGAACTTTCTGCAGCTTTAACTGATTGCACAGACTTCATTTTGAACCTTTAACTGATTGTACAGACTTCATTTTGGATATTATGTAGCTTTAAAGCTGATCGGATCTTCTATGCTTTGATATCATGAAATGATTCATGGTATTGTAAAGTATAACAAAGAAATGAGCATCAAAAGGTATCTTTGTCAAAATTAAGACCGATCTTGCTATATTTTGTTGGAAAAAAAATTCATGTTTGTTGGGTTTTTTTTCCAGTACAGCTCGGAATTTGCACAAGTGCATATCTACATCTGTGCTGAGAAAACCAGGTAAATATGTGCAAAATTTGCACTTGTGCAAAATTTGTACTAGTGCAAATTCCAAGCTGTACAGAAAAAAAACCCAGTAAAATTTGCACTAGTGCAAAATTTGCACAAGTGCATATCTACATCTGTGCTGAAAAAACCAGGTAAATATGTGCAAAATTTGCACTTGTGCAAAATATACACTAGTGCAAATTCCAAGCTGTACAGAAAAAAAACCCAGTAAAACTTGTACTTGTGCAAAATTTGCACTAGTGCAAATTTCGAGCTGTACAGAAAAAAAAACCCAGCAAACACAACAAAAAAAACTTTTGAAAAAATATATCAAGACCGGTCTCAAATTAAAGAGCATAATTTTCTCGTTAATTTGGTATAATTTTCGTTATTCAACACTTCTCCGTTTTATGTATATATTAGTTTAAAAAATGCGGGGGTAATGTAAAAATGTCCAAACTACCCTTAATTAATTAAGGATAAGTTTGATTTGTTTAAGGTTATCCATTAACAACTCTTTAATCTCAACCCTCCATCTCTTTGATCAATGGCTGTAATTGGTTCTCGCAGTTCTCGTACCAAAAATAGTTCTCGTTTGAACCGTCCCCTATATATATATATATGGGTGAGCATAGGTACCGAAAATACCGTACCGTACCGGCACCGTACCGAAACCGGTACCGGTACCGGTACCGAATGAGAGTTTCCGGTACGGTATTCGGTACTTGAAATATTGCTAAATCGGTATTCGGGACTCGGTATTCTCGGTATTCGGGACTAGTACCGAACTAACTAGTTAAAATAGGTACTCGGTACTGTATATGAATATTCGGTACGGTATTCGGTACCATCTTTACATCAAGTTCGGTATTCGGTAAAATCGGTAGCGGTACCATGCTCACCCATATATATATCCCCGCACACTAATTTTTTATTATTAATTAATTAATTAATATTTACATTGAAAACTCATTTACACCCATAAGTCCACAAGTATATATATATATATATATATATATATATATATATATATATATATATATATATATATATATATATATATATATATATATATATATATATATATGTGAGTTGATTCTTCTACTTATTAATTTGATTCATCCACTAAAGGTACAATATCTTTGAAGCTATGTTACAAGTTAGTAAAGCATGAGTTTGTAGTGGATGAATAAACTTTATAAGTGGAAATATAATCTATATATATATATATAGAGAGAGAGAGAGAGAATGGATCAATATAGATCCCTCCTTAAACAAAGATCTCAAAGTCCCAATCTTAGCCATTAGATTAATCAAATCAATGGTTAAGATCTATAATAGCATGATTGTAATTAAGTAAATAATTATAAGATTTAATTATAGAAGGAAGGGTATTATGGTAAAATAGGAATTGAATCAAACTTTTGAAAACCCACGCGCATCCTACAGCTCCATCCAAATTCAGTTTTTTTATCTCTTAAATCTTTAAATGATCATAACTATTTCAGTTTTTTGAATTTGAGCAAAAAAATTATACCAATCTTCTCATTTTTTTAATACTCTTTCAAACGATACCACTTTTCCTATATTTCTGGAAAAAAATTTTTGACGAAAATGATGAAAATAATATAAATGACGAAATTAATCATTTTCGGCTGTTGGAAAAGAGTAACACCTACCAGTTTAATCATTTTCGTCCATCACCTTCATACCCATAACACCTAACAGTTTTCATCATTTTCGGACCCCTGTTCACCTTTTTTTTATGAAAATGATGAAAATGACGAATTTTTATCATTTTCGTCACCTACTTTTACGTGACACACAGGGGGGGCACGAAAATGATAAAAATGACGAATTTTTATCATTTTCGTCATCTGTTTTTACGTGACATACAGGGGGGCACGAAAATGATAAAAATGACGAATTTTTATCATTTTCGTCACCTACTTTTACGTGACACACAGGGGGGGCACGGAAATGATAAAAATGACGAATTTTTATCATTTTCGTCACCTGTTTTTACGTGACATACAAGGGGGCACGAAAATGATGAAAATGATGAATTTTTATCATTTTCGTCACATGCTATTACGTGACATACAAGGGGGGCACGAAAATGATGAAAATGACAAATTTTTATCATTTTCGTCACCTTTTTTTACGTGACATACAGGGGGGCACGAAAATGATAAAAATGACAAATTTTTATCATTTTCGTCATCTGCTATTACATGACATACAAGGGGACGCGAAAATAATGCAAATGACGAATTTTTATAATTTTCGTCACCTGCTTTTACGTGACACACAGGGGGGAGCACGAAAATGATGAAAATGACGAGTTTTTATCATTTTCGTCTCCTGTTTTTACGTGACATACAGGGGGCACGAAAATGATAAAAATGACGAATTTTTATCATTTTCGTCAGCTGCTATTACATGACATACAAGGGGGGCACGAAAATGATGAAAATGACGTATTTTTATCATTTTCGTCACCTGTTTTTACGTGACATACAGGGGGGCACGAAAATGATAAAAAGGACGAATTTTTATCATTTTCGTCACCTACTATTACATAACATACAAGGGGGCACGAAAATGATGAAAATGACGAATTTTTATCATTTTCGTCACCTGCTTTTACGTGACATACAGGGGGGCACGAAAATGATAAAAATGACGAATTTTTATCATTTTCGTCACCTGCTATTACGTGACATACAAGGGGGCACGAAAATGATGAAAATAACGAATTTTTATAATTTTTGTCACCTGCTTTTACGTGACATACAGGGAGGCACGAAAATGATGAAAATGACGAATTTTTATCATTTTCGTCACATGCTATTACATGACATACAAGGGGCACGAAAATGATGAAAATGACGAATTTTTATCATTTTCGTCACCTGCTTTTACGTGACATACAGGGGGGGCACGGAAATGATGAAAATGACGAATTTTTTTATCATTTTCGTCACCTGCTTTTACATGACATACAGGGGGCACGAAAATGATAATAAAATCGTCATTTTCATCATTTCCGTGCCCCCTGTATGTCACGTAAAAACAGGTGACGAAAATGATAAAAATTCGTTATTTTCGTGCCCCCCTGTATGTCACGTAAAAGCAGGTGACGAAAATGATAAATATTCGTCATTTTCATCATTTTCGTAAAAAAAAGGTGAACAGGGGTCCGAAAATGATGAAAACTGTTAGGTGTTATGGGTATGAAGGTGATGGACGAAAATGATTAAACTGGTAGGTGTTACTCTCTTCCTACAGCCGAAAATGATTATTTTCGTCATTGATATCATTTTCGTCAATTTTTTTTCCAAAAATATAGGAAGAGTGGTCTCGTTTGAAAGAAGATTAAAAAATGAGAAGATTGGTTTAATTTTTTTTGCTCAAACTCAAAAAATTGAAATAGTTATGATCATTTAAAGATTTAAGGGGTAAAAAAAAACAAAAAAAAACTGAATTTGGATGGAGCTGTAGGATGCGCGTGGGTTTTTTCTAAAATTGGTTTAATTCCTATTTTGCCCTTTTAAATTAGTGGCTGAGATTGAGACTTTGGTATCTAAAATTGGTTTATATATATATGTTTGCTAAAGTGAAAATGAAAAGAAATGCTTATATATATTGCATCACATAACCCAAGCCTATCTATCTCTTTGTCGACCCTTAATTTACTTTGCTTTATAATTTAAGTAACTCATTGGTACCTAAGTACGTACAGAGTTATAAGTTAAAATAATAAACATCACATATCGCACCTGGCAGGCCGGGCATAAATTATTAGCTGGAAAGTTTATATTCATGTGACATTAATGTCTTTTGACAGCCTAACATATATATAAATTAATTTTGCTATATTGTAAGAAAACAAAATCAAACTATATATATAATCAGGTGATGCATGGAATGTCATGTACGTACATATATATATAATATATATGCACCTAATTTTGGTTTTATATATGTAAATCTTAATTAAATAATTTGCATATATTATATATATGCATGTCCTCCAGTTCATGATATCCCTTTGCAAGACATGTCAACCGAAAGTACTACTAATAATTAACTTGCACGATATATTTATATATTATATTTGTGCTTATCGATGCATGCATGCCTGCCTGACCCTGACCCTAAGTTTCTTTTCTTTTTTCTAATTTATTTAACAAAATTCCAGTGCTTTAGTTGTAGGCCAAACGTACACACGCACATTGGCACATACTTATCATCATATTTGAGTTGTAGGCCAAACGTAAACACGGACATTGGCACATATTTATCATGATATTTTCAAGCTCTATCGGTAGGTTTCCAACTTGATGTGTTTTAGATTTTCTTTATTCGTCGAATCCATACCAAAAGTAAACTAATAACCACAGAATAGTTCGTGATGGTGATCTGTGATGGATTAAGAACTTTTATGTTGGCCAGTAATTATGTAATTAATTATATTTACTCGTCTTCCTTGATATCAAGTAAACAAGAGATTCAGTTAGAAGGATGGAACTTTCTGCAAAATATGTATATGTAAATACAACAGCCGCCTAACGGTATTGGAAATTAATAACCATAACAACTATCGGACGAAAACAGTTAGGAATACATAACGAGTTGATTTATGTGGTTCAGACGAAAACAGTTAGAAGGATGGAACCTTCTGCAAAATAATCATCTGTGGCGAATCAAAAAGATTCTACTATTATATGTGAACTCTAAACCTTGGTTACCATTACGTAAAGATCTATTTACAGACTAAAACAATTTGCCCTAATATTAAAGTTCTAGTCAAGACCCACGAGTCTAATTAACACGTCATACATACACAACAAAAAAACGTTTTTTTGCGGCGACATATATGGCCGCAAAATGCTACTTCGTCGCCTCAAAAGAATAATAGTGGCGAAAGAAAGTCGCAAAAAGTTCGCCGTAAAAGGTTCGTGCCAAAAAGCTATTTACGACGAAAATTTTGAGCTTTAACGGCGAAGCTCACCGGACCCAAATCTTGCCACATGTTCACTTTTCACGGTGATAAATATAGCCTTTTGCGGCGACATTATGTATTTATTTATTATTAAATCATTTATTTTTAAGTCCTTTTGCGGCGACATGAAATTTTTTAGGTGTGAAAAGGTCCCACAATTGTTTTTGTGGGAAAAAAATTAAAATTAAATCCTTAAACTTTTCGGCGACAAATGACGCTGCAAATGGACTTTGTTGGAAGTCTACCTCGCTTGACTGAAACTTTGTCTTTTAGTGGGCTTTTAACGGCGACATATATCGCCGTAAAAAGCTGTCGCTGCAAAAACCGTTGTATCTTGCATGTAGTGACAAGTCTTTATGTTGTAAGCAGATCAACCATCTTAAGTACTAGTCGTTAGCAAAAGACAATGAGGATCATCTAGCAAGTCTTTAGCGGTTGATGGCCTTATTCGCTAAGTTCTATTTGTTTGGTATCGGGAGGCTCGAGTTTGATCATGGTCTTATTCAATGCGATTTTGATGTGTCATGTTAATCGTAGATGATTACATGGTGTATCAAAATGTGTAGATATGATCGTATGGATGGATGTATAATCGATTAACGATGACAAAATTGTAATTATTATGTATTAATTTAGGAAGAAAAGAGGAAAATCCCCCCCCCCCCCAATAACCTACGAATTTAAAAAAAAAACCTCAAAAACTTTAAATTTTCATAAATTTTTATGTTTTGTGAATTTAAACAAAAAAAATTATACCAATCTTTTAATTTTTTAATCCTCTTTCAAACAAGATCACTCTTCTCATATTTTTCTAAATTTTTTTCAACACGGATTTTTTTTTGCATTTTGGCAGCATGTAGTGTTTCTGTACGGATTTTACATTTTGGGATGAATGTGTAATTTTGCATTTTGGGCTGCATTTTTCATTTAATTCATGTTGGATTTGCATTTTGTATTTTCATAATTTTTGTATTTTGGAAGCATTTAGATGACATGCATGTTTTTTTTTTAAAGACAAGATACTTTATTAAATTTAAACTAGCAAGATGCTAGATAGTACAACCGAACAAAAGGAAACACAACATCTTTAACGACTAACAACGAACAAACATGGGAAAATCACGAACATAACCTAAACGAACCTTGAGCTCTTACCAACCTCGAACTCGGAACTTTGGACAACGAACCAAACAAACACGAACTAGGGCAATGAACCAAACATGAATCTGATGCAACCTCTTGAACTCTAAACAAACACGAACTGGGGCAACAAAAACTCCGAGTCACGAACTGAACCAACAAACAATCGAACCATGAAACGACATCTGGATCCACAAACCGAACCACGATCCACCCGAACCACGAGCTAACCACGAACCACACGAACTAACCACGATCTCGAACCAACCACGATCTAAAACAAGATGTGAACTCGACCAAAACCCGGGCTGTAATCTCGAACCAACCACTATCACGATCTAAAAACTCGAACCTGTGAACATCTAAAACATCAGAAATCTCGAGCAAGAGATCTGAACCTCGAACCACGATCTCGAACCATGATCACGAACCATCTGAAAAAGATCGAATAGGGATCTGACACTCGAACAAGGGGATCTGAAACTCGAACAGGGATATGAAACTTGAACCACGATCTGAACTGAAACCAAGATCCGAAGCTTGAACAGGGATCTGAAAACTTCGACCACGATCTGAACTAAAACACGTTCCAT
The DNA here is from genome assembly GCA_947179395.2 of Pulicaria dysenterica. Lineage (NCBI taxonomy): Eukaryota > Viridiplantae > Streptophyta > Magnoliopsida > Asterales > Asteraceae > Pulicaria > Pulicaria dysenterica. The sequence goes on along the minus strand of OX359290.1, from coordinate 97,823,768 downwards.
AGCTTGAACCGGGATTGGAAACCAAACGACCCACGAAACTCTCAATCTGGTACATCTGAACTAAAAACGATCTGAACTAGAACTCTCGATCGAGAGCTAAAACTCTCGACCAAACGAACCACGAATGCCGGATCTGGAGACCACGACCATGACCAAACGAACCACGAACTCGGACCTGAAAAACGGATCTGAAAACTCGAACCTGTGAACAATTGAAACATCATAAATCGAAACCTAAACGAACCACGAACTCGGATCTGAAAACGGATGTGAACTAAACGAACCACGACCAAACGAACAACGAAGTCGGATCTGAAAAATGGATCTGAAAACTCGAACATGTGAACATCTGCAACATCAGAAATCGAACCTAAACGAACCACGACCTCGGATCTGAAAACGGATCTGAACTAAACGAACCACGACCAAACGAACCACGGCGGCCGGATCTGGAAAACCAAACGAACCACGACCAAAACTAACCACAAACTCTCGATCTGGAACTTCCGAAACTAACCCCGGCTGCCAAACGAACCACGAACACTCTTTGCAGGACTTTCAAACAAAAAAGGAAAAACGAAAGACGAAGGAGGTGGTTCTCCGGACCGCCGGCTAATGCCGACAGCCGGAGAAGAGAGCGGCGGCGGCGGCGACTGAACTTAGGGTTTCCTGGGGTAGCACTGGGGACAGAGAGGGAGCGTAACTAAAATGAATGTTGACCTGCATGTTTATATTTTGCGTTTTTCGTTTTTTGCATTCTGCATTTATGTTCTACAGATTTTGCATTTTTGGGTTTAAATGTGTAATTTTGCATTTTGAGCTGCATTTTTCATTGAATCAGTTTTGTGTTTGCATTTTGCATTCTCATAATTTTACATTTTGGAAGCATATAGATGACCTGCATGATGGTATTTTGCATTTTAACGATTTTTTGCATTTTGCATTTAAAATGAACACAGCTCAAAATGCAAAATTTGCATTTCAAAAAAAAAAGTTTCAGAAATATATCAAGCCCGGTCTTATTTGAAAGATGACAAAAAATTGAATCTAATGATATAATTTTTTTTGTTAAAATTGTTAAAAACGAACGAGTTGTGATCATTTAAAATAAGTGGGGTTTTTTTTAAATGTTGGGGGTCGCTGCTGTGAGCCGAGGTTTTTTTTTTAATTTTCCATTTTAGCCCCTAAACAATGTGCCACGTGTCATCACCAGGAGAGTTCTTTAGGTTTTATGTTTAAGGAAGTTCTTTATATAACCTTACCTTATATATATATATATATGGGAAGGTTCAAATGAAAATGAGAAATTAATTGAGAATAAAAGACTAAATCTTAGTCGTTCATCTTGTAAGTGGAATTCATGGATGGAGAGCGTAGGGGAATCGAGTGTGACATGGTGCATGTGAGGAATTTATGGGTGGACAATGACATTGAAGAAGGGGAAATGGACGGTTGGGATTGAGTCTCCCATTCTCAATTAAATTAAGGTTCTCATTTGAACCTCCCACTATATATATATATATATATATATATATATATATATATATATATATATATATATATATATATATATATATATATATATATATATATATATAGGGGAGTGCTCATTCGAAAACCGTTAGTGCGAGAATCGCGAGAACTAATCTTAGCCGTTACTTGGATATGGGAAGTTCATGGATGGAGAGCATGGAGGGATAGAGTGTGTCAGAGTGCATGTAAGGAATTCATGGGTGGGTAATGACATTGAAGAAGGGAAAATTGGACGGCTCAGATTGGTTCTCACAGTTCTCGCACTAATAATGGTCTCAAATAAACATTTTCATATATATATATATATATATATATATATATATATATATATATATATATATATATAAATGTATCAATAAAGAACCCTTTTTATTTGTAGAACTCAAAGAATCATTTATGACAATTAGATCCATAAATCAAGGACCGTCTCGGTTTTATATTAAAAAAACCTATTTTAAGGGGTAGTTTCGGTAGTACAAAAAACAATTGTTAGTGTGCGTAGCCTGCAAAATGTCACCTACTGCTTTCTCTTTTTTCTTTTTGTCTCATGCATTGGTAAATACCCAATTCCCAGCAAAATCATTTTCATTTTCCACTTAATTTTTTCTTTTTGATCTCTTTTGCATCGGTTTCTTCTTTTCTTTTTTTTAACATATTGTGCGTATCCCTACATTGATTAACCAAATAGAAGAAGATCATTTTGCAGAATATAAATAATGGTAGCATGCAATTGCATGACTCATCACCTACATTAAATAAAGAAGCAGCAACAAAAAAGGTAGGAAAGGAGGATGTAAAAAGCAGTCGTAGTTGTCGTAGTAATAACTACGATTGACATCACTTTTTTTTTTAACATACCGCAACTCCTCCGGAAATATGGCATCATCTTCATCCACCCCACGCAATGAAAAAGCGTTTCGTATCATAGCTATCTTTATCTTCTTCAAATCCCGATTTACGTTGATTACTTTTTATTCGTCAAACTTCAAAAAATCGGTTGATGATTCCCGATGCAATGATTTTGTGTTTTGCGGGTTTTGAAAGAAGATGACAGAAACACTTAGCTGATGTAGTGTTGTGTGTGAAATCTTGCATTGTAGTGTTGTGTATGAAATTTTACATTTTAGGTTTGAATATGTAATTTGGATTTTGGGCTGTATTTTCATTGAATAAGGTTGTGAAAATGCAAATGAGAGTTGTGGGTTTGCATTTTGCATTTGTTAATTTAGTGATGTACCGGAATGCATTTGCATTTTGCATTTTCATATTCGCATTTTAAAAGCATCTGCATGACCTACATCTTCCATATTTGCATATTTTGATTTTTTGCATTATTTGATATTTGCATTTTGGAAGCATCTGCATGACACACATCTTTGATATTTGCATTTTTGATTTTTTGCATTTTTGGTATTTGCATTTTCAAAACAAAAAAATTTAGAAAGCATGGCAAGCCTGGTCTTGAAATAAAGAGGATTTCAAAACGAGTTGAATGGTGTAATTTTCTTGCTTACATTCTTAAAAACGAAGTAGTTATGGCCGATTTAAGATTTGATGGGTGGTTTTAAAAAAAATGTAATGGCTGGAGTTGGCGATTGCATTAGTTGCAATTTTTGATTTTTAGTATTGTCCTTTATGAAAATGCCACGTGTTAGTAGCTAAAATGGTTATTTAGATTCTATTTTTAAAAGAGGTTATATATAAATATATATATATATATATAGAGAGAGAGAGAGAGGAGAGATAGAGATATATATGATCAAATGATAACACCTTTTAAGGTGAGAAAAATGAGAATAGTTTATAGTCATTGGATTACATTTATTTATGATATATATTAAATTTGGTTTAATTAAGGTATATTGAGTTTATATATTTTATCGATGTAATTAAGTAATTGGCTTACAAGTGTTCTCACCGTTCTCATCTTAAAATGTGTTCTCACCGTATCTCTCATATATATATATAAACCAAATAATAATCACACACTTTATCACAAACCCACTTATACATAGGGGCGAGCATGGGACCCGGTAGACTGGAAAAAACCGACGAACCGGACCGCACCGGACCGAGACCGGTCAGGACCGGGCCTGTTCGGTCCGGTCTTCGGTCATTGTTTTTTATAGATTTAGGGTTTCGGTCCGGTCCGGTCCGGGCCGGTTTTGTTTGATACAATGTATAAAACAACTAAAAGACTGAAAAAATCGACGAACCGGACCAGACCGGAACTAGACCGGTCCGGACCGGGACTTGTCGGTCCGGTCTTCGGTCCTAGTTTTCTCTACATTTGGGGTTTCGGTCCGGTCCGGTCTTTTTCGGTCCGGTCCGGTTTTTGAACCGATCTCACCCCTACTTATACATATTTATAAAGATCGTGGGTGTGTTTGTGTGTGCTAACCGACATGGTCGGCTTTACAATGGAGGTTGCACATCGGCTAACAATGCCCCCTTACATATTATGTTATTTTTTAAGGGTGGTCTTCTATCAATCTTGAAGTTAAGATGACATAGCCATTGACTTCATTGCTATGTGCATGATGATCATCTTCTGAGTAATACTCGAACTACAATAAAGATGCTAATTATCCACACCTTTTTATCAATATTAATAAACTTAAAACGGTGGAATATAACGATCAAGCATAGGGGCGGATCTTATATATAGCCTAGGGTATCCCAGGCAACCCCTTAAATTTTTCTAAGTAGTGTTTTTCTAAAAAAATTTATTCTAGTGAGGTGCTACCCCTAACAAAAAATTTGTGCAACCTGTGTTCTTTGTAAAATGAGAAATATAAATGTATCCTATAAGAAAGTTAAAAAATGAAAATAATGTACTTAATAACTAAACCAAATAAATTTAGAATAGTTAATGATAGTGATTAAAGGGTTTATAGATGAAGCCCGGTAAAAAAAGCCTAAAAGCTAACCATTTTCCTGATTGTATGGGCTACGATTTAGAAGATTTGAAATCTGCAAATAAAAGGCATTCTTTTACGCCATCTTTAGGTTATTTGTAAACTTGGGCGACTTGCAGCTGTGCCTTTGCGTGGTGGACTGGTGGTGCGATTAGGATATGAGGATTGAAACAAAAGATTGTTGATAATCTGCAATCAACTATCTGCTCTTTATATCAAGCTGCTTCAAAGACACTATTCTGTTTGTCCTCTTCACCGTAAAATGAAACAGGCATGTTGCTTTTTCCTTTTCTATTTTGTCAGACTTTAGCATCAATACCCATGTCATGTTGTATCCTTCATTATTTAAGTTTTTGTCAACTTCTATATGTCTATTCCATGATTCCCTAATTCCCTGTACACGTTTATATTTCCAAAAAAGTTAGATACTGGTACGGATAGAAGTGGTGAAGAATCTTCTAAAAGAAATATCTCAAATGAAGTTCCACAAAAGTCACAACCTCTCAGTGTCGCCTACTCCCATGACTTCTACTCAACCAACTATTGATACAATTATCTTCCTTCAGATCCGGCAGATAGGCCAAAAATTACATCATATCATCCAAATCAAAGAGATGAAATAAGGAGGACATATTGGATTAAAGGACCTTGTCAACCTAAGGATCATACTTTTCCATCAAAAAAGATAGGTCTTAAGCTAAGACGTTTTGTCATTGAATGGTTTGCCTAATTTTGATTGGTTAGAGTATAGCATAAAGGACGACAAAGCTTATTGTTTATGTTGTTACTTATTTGGAGATATAGTAGGCCAACAAGGTAGGAGAGATACATTTGTAACGGAAGACTTTAGCACTTGGAGTAAAAATAAATCGTTATATACTCATGTGGGTAATGTTGATAGCTATCACAACAAAGCACGTCAAAAGTGTGAAAATCTAGTGAAAAAAATAATCTATTAGTGTAATACTTCACACGTAAACAGAACTTGAAAAAAGTAACTATGAAATTCGATTGCGTGCTATAATTGTTACTTGTAGATTTTTGTTGAAAAATACATTATCATTCCGTGGTCATGATGAGTCAAGCGACTCCATTTGTAGAGGATTTTTAATTGAAACATTGTCTTTAATTCGAGAACATAATGAGAGTATTTATAATGTTACATTAGAAAAGGCTCCGAAGAACGATAAATTGATATCTCCAGCTATTCGAAAAGATATTACTTAATGTTTTTCAACAAAAATAATAAAGTCAATTTGTGATGAGATTAGTAAGGATGTGTTTGCAATATTAGTTGACGAGTCCAGTGATATATCCAAAAAGGAACAAATGACAATGTTTTGGAGATTTGTTGATAAACTTGGAGTGGTTAAGGAGATATTTGTTGGAGTTGTTCACGTGATGGATACATCTTCGTCAACTCTTAAAGCCGCCATTGATTCCATACTTTTTGACAATAAATTAAGTATGGCTCAGGTAAGAGGTCATACGAATTTTTTTTATATCTTAATTTTTTATTGAATCTTTTATCTCTTAAATCTTTTATTGATTATTTAAAATAGGTAAGAGGGCAAGTTTATGATGGTGCAAGTAATATGCGTGGTGAGTTTAATGGTTTGAAAGCTTTGATCTTAAAAGATAATAAGTCAGCACATTATGTACATTGTTTTGCTCAACAACTTTAGTTAGTGATTGTGGCTGCTCAACAACTTTAGTTAGTGATTGTTTTGCACATTATGTACATCGTGACTTCTTTGAGCATCTAGCTTTGGTGGTTAATGTGGTTAGTGCTTCATGCAAAATAAAAGACATCATACGAGAGAGCTATAAAGAAAGAGTTCAAGTGGAAATTGGTAATGGTGAAACTGAAACCGGAAGAGGGTTAAATCAAGAACTTTATCTTCTACGAGCAAGAGATACAAGGTGGGGTTCCCATTATAAAACAATAATAAGTGTGATAAATTTGTTTCCTGAAGTTGTTGAGGTACTTAACTATGTTGAAGAAGACGGATCCACTTTATTTAACCGCAATCAAGCCTACGGTATTTTTTCATATTTTAAAACACTTGATTTTGTGTTTTATTTATACTTGATGTTGGAGATTTTAGGTCTCACGGATACCTTGTCAAAACATCTTCAAAGAAAAAACCAAGATATCTTAGAAGCGGCTTCATTGGTAAGGGGAACAAAGATATCATTGCAAACTTTGATAAATGATGGGTTTGATTCAGTTTTAAAGAAAGTATATTCTTTTTGTAAAAAATATAGTATTAAAACTGTGGATATGATGGGAAATTATGTTACTCCAAGAAACCGAAGGACCAAGATCACTAATCAATATCATTTTGAGGTTGAGATATTTGACACGGTATTGGATATGCAAATTCAAGAATTTGGAGATCGGTTTAGTGAGGCGAGCACCGAATTGCTAGAGAATATGTCGGCTTTAAGTCCTTGTGATTCATTTTCTAAGTTTGATACATCAAATTTGTTGAAGTTAAGTGAGATGTATCGATATGATTATAGTGACTCGGAAAGGGTGTATGTTCTTGGTCAACTTGAGATCTACTATCACACTTTGCTACAAGATGATAGATTTGCTAACTTGAATGGAATTGCCGACCTTTCTTGCTTGATGGTGGAAACAGGGAAACATCATTCTTTTCCTTTGGTCTGTAGGCTGTTTTTGTTAGTGTTGGTTTTGCCGGTTGCAACCGTAACTGTTGAAAGATGTTTTTCTACAATGAAGCTTTTTGAAGAATGACTTGCGCAACAAAATGAGTGACGACTTTATGAATCATGCCTTGATTAATGCGGTAGAAAAGGAAGCTCTTTTGAATGTTAAGATTGAAAGTGTAGAAGAACGTTTTCAGAAAATGAAAAAACGAAAAGGTCATTTTAATATATAGTTTTTTGACATGTTTATCAAATTTAATGAAATTACATATGATGTTTCATATTATTAGAAGAATTTTTGTGCAACCCCTAATATTTTTTCCTGGATCGGCCTCTGTTTTCAGGAGGTTACTCCGGTGACGGTTATGCCGGCGGAGACAATGGTGGTTCTTACATAATAACCTAATTTACATTATTTTCTACTAAATACAAATAATAATACTTTAATCAAGATTAATTGTAACAATAATCAAACACATCGGCCCACAACACAAGGGTGTGTGGTTGGTTGTGTTCACTAAGATAATGCTTCTAATTCAAACACCCGACAAATCTATATGTTCATTTGGTTCTGCGAAACCAAGTGGAATAAGATTCTTCCCCTTAATACAATTTAAAATGCTCAACAATCCACTATTATAGCTACTTAGAGCTACCGTTGTTTGAATAGAAAGTCTTTTTGACAAAACTGTGTGTATGTACGAATTGAATATATGTAATACCTTAATGTCAAGGTGATATCCATACCTTCAAAGTGGTAGGGCACTACATGCATCTTAAAAACCAAGACATACCCATGTGCTTCTTATTTGTCAAGTCCCTCAGGCACTAGCTTCATTGATAACTGAAAGGTGATAAGTGTAGATCTTTCTTTCTAATTCAAGAAACCCCATACTCCCTATTAATGCTATATATACCAAGGTCTTAAACATTTCATGGTAAGACACATGCAATACCATATATAGGAACTCAAGTATAATCTATCTAGCTTCTATCCATTTCAAGAAACCCAAATCTTGATCCCTGAGTCCTTCTCTGTACTTATACCAAAACTTCCAAATTTCATTCCAAGTTTCGTTACCGAAGAAACCCACCTCGCTTGCCGTATTATCTTCTTTAGTTCATTTTACGTCAAATTAATTAACACATGGGTATGGGAATCATCAAAATAGCCAATGCTAAACAAAAGCTCAAGAGATCCCTTACACCAAAAAAGAATGAGGGTGCCACTGCAGATTCCCCTAAAAAAGGCCATTTCGCAGTTTATGTTGGCGATACAAACAAGAGATACGTCATCCCAATATCTACATTGGATCACCCTTTGTTTCGAGAGCTCTTACATTGGGCTGAAGAAGAATTTGGTTTTGACAACTCTGAAGGAGGTCTTAGAATTCCTTGCAACGAAGATTACTTCGAGGGTCTCATTTCCCTTATAAGTACTACTTGATTAATTTAGGGTATAAGATCGACTTAAATATATTAATTCTATTGTTAGAGTTGCAATATATATTTCGACAATTTCAGCTTCATTCGCACGTTTCATCGATCAGAGTGTTAAAAATCATGACTGTTTCATCTAGTGTTAGAATTAAATCATGACTGTTAAAAGCTCATCCTTTCTAGAAGATCAAGGATGCGGGCAATGTGCTTGAGTGTTCTAACGATGTATGGGAACCCGGCCACGATAATCGATCATATTGGATTATGAGATTGATCAAAGGATCATGATCTCTAGGTTACCTTGAGCATCTATCCAGCTAAGCTAATTTATATAAGATATAGTTTTTTTTTTTTTGATTTTTTATTATTACATAATCAACCAGGTCCAATCCCTTTGATTTACCCTCCCATATCCCAATAAGAAAAGTTATCTATTCTATAAAAATATATTAAAAATATTATATGCATATTCTTATAATTATTGTTACATTATTTTAAAATATGTTTGTATCGGCATACAGCTTAGATATCCGTCTTCCGAGTAATTTATGAATTACTAGCCGGTTAATTATATTAAAACAAATTGGTGTTAATAATAATATTTTAATATATGTTCACATTAATATTTTATAATAACGTAAATAAGGTCTCCGTCAATCTAGCTTTGTTCCTGCTTGTAAAAAAAGGATTATATACTGACACCTGATCATAGCTAGGGTCTATTTCGTGAAAAAATGGGACGCCCCCTCCAAACCTTGCTTAATTTATGTCATTTAGCCGGGCTTTAATGATGTTTGTGTATTAGTGAAGATATATATCATATACTGCCAAAGGGGTTAAGGTTAATATATTCCACCGTTACGTACGGATCGATCTGTCACCAACGCTTAACAACTATACGTACGTACATAGCATGCATGAGTAAAACAAGATGTGATGATTCTCGATTGTCTTCGTAGCTAGATATACGGGATGTGTTTAACGTGTGCACATGTCAATATACTCTTGTTCACTTGTGTCAATCGTAAAATTTCCACAATAAGATATAGACCAACCTTCTAAGGAAGAGGAAGTTCCATGATATATCGGTTTCCTTACTCTAAGCCATACAAGATGTTTTCCTATATATGGAATTGAAACCGGGTAATTTTAGACTTTAGAGACCACCTATCTCTACACTATCTGGAAATGGTTACTCGATCTTAATTTGTTACTACACCATCTCAATCTAATAACTTTCAATTCACTTCGTTAAATATCTTTATAATTTCTCATGTTTTCTATGATCAATAATTATTTTGTCCCCCTCTAGTTACATTAATGGTAAATTGGTGAAATTACAATAATAATAAGGGTTAAAGCTATAAAATAACGGTCTATTTTCCCCATTTTCCCATTGTGGCATGTCATGTTTTTTTTACACATTTGGCCAGTAAACTTATAAAAAACGTGTTAATGTGCCCATTTTGGTGATTTTGACCTGCAATAGCAGGTCATCTTCTTCCCCAATTTCCTTCATTTCGAAAACAAACTTTGGAGCCAAAATTCTCCATGTACACTTAACGAAAATCAATGATTCTTGACTCTATAGAAAGGTAATCGAGTTATCTATCAATTAGTACAAAAAAACGAACAAAAAAGAGTTTAAAATGTGTCAATTTTTTGAAATACCGTAAGGGTGTCGAATATGATCATTATCGACTTTAATTAGCAATAACTTGGCCTACACTTGATGGTTTTTCATGAATTTGGTGTCCATTGAAAGGTAAAAAGATTATCTACGACAATCTATAAAAAGAATGATGTAAAATGATCAAGAATCGACCAAAAACCGAGTCTTTTTTTCGGCCCTGTTTTCGAACAAAAAACCCAATAAAGTCGAGACTTTGAGCTCGAAATTCTCCCTCTATACTTGACGAAAATTCATGATTTTGGTGTAATTTGAAAGGTATAATGATAAATTACAAGATTCTACAAAAAAAAAGCACACAAAACGATCAAAAATCGACCAAAAAATCGCAAAAAACGGGCTGAAAAACGGGTTGCAGGTCACGAAATGGCCACATCAAAACGGTTTTGATAAGTTTACTGGCCAAATGTGTAAAAAAAAAACATGACGTGCCACAATGAAAAAATGGGAAAAGTAGACCGTTATTTTATGACTTTAACCCTAATAATAACAACCGTATCCAATTTTACGTGGTATAAAAGATAAGATATATAGACAATTGATCATACATTTACTTGTTGGTAGAGAGTCTCCTTTAAATTAAAAAGTGAAAGAGATTATGTTATAAGTTAATAAATTTAGTTATCTATCTATCTATATATATAATCAATGTATAAATAATCGAATTCTTATAATTAAGCATATAACTTAAAATATGAATATTTTCAATTAAAGGTAAAATATATATAATTTAATAATAAACTATTAATAGAAGTTTATTAATTTTTAAAAGTCAATAAAATATGTTGTTTATTAAGTAGTTTTAATAATTTAGTTCACCAAAATATATCCAACTTAGTATGTTTTTCTATATACTTATTGAGTTTTAAAAGTTTCTATTGTATGTACAAACTTTTAATTTGTGATATCAGATGTACTTTGGTTAAATAAAAACATAAAAAAAAAACAAAATTATATAAAATTAAAAAGTGTATTCAAGAGTTAATGTTTTTTTAATAATACTTTACTTATGTTAATAATTTTTTTGGTTTTTAGTTTTTCCCTCACAAATGTGAGGGTATTATATGCTTGTTGATAATCAATTCGTTATCGTTATATTTGTTCATTTTTTATATAACAAATAATAATAATAATAATAATAACCACAATAACAATATTATTATTATTATCATTATTATAATATAATAATGATAATAATAATAATAATAATTGTTATTATCTAATACTGACATATATGGATTTATCAGCGTCTCGACTTTATAAATAGATTTCATAAATTTAGGTTGATAGATATTACGAGAAAAACGTCTGAAAACGTCTTTAAGAAAACTACGTCGGTAGTGTGTGTATCTTTAATATATCTTTTACGGGTTTTACCTATGAATTGACATGTCATCTAGCAAAATTCATGCAGATTAAAATTCTGCAGAACTATTTAAATTTAAAAAGCAAATAATTAACTAAAGGAATGGTTTATAGTTTACTATGTGCTATGTTCAACATGATCGATCATGTTATGCAAGTAGAAGTGGCAGTGTAGGTTGGTCGAGAAAATAATAGACCCACACATCTTTGTTGAATACTTGAATGTTGATAGATTGGGGGCCCGATTCAAACAAGTATCACGTCATGCATGCAGAAAATGGATTTGGTTTGTTGTAGAAAAGAATAGACTACACATCTATGAATGTTTAAAGCGATGTCGATAGATCATTACAATTGTTGATGTTCAAGAATCTTATAGAATACACTTGTCTTCTACTTGTTATTTGTCCATATCTCTATGTATTGTATAGAGCTTCTGTTTCAATTCTCCAAATGGGTGATCTAATAGATAAGAGGAAAAGGAATTTGATACCGAAGGGACGTATAACGCGGTTATCATATATTCTATCACATCGTTATACACAGGTACTTTTTTTCTACCGTATGTTCATCATACACCCATTACAATAAATCTTGATGGTATTATTTAATCACACTGAAATCTCAGACTCAACACTTGTTATAAATTTCATTTTTTATTACAAAAACACTGTTGTATTTATTATGCGTTGGAAATTAATTACACCATTGGGATAAAGAAACTTCATTTTAAACGCCTTTCAATGATTCGTACTTTTGACGTACGGTTGAAACTTGAAAGATAAACGAAAATAAATAAATAAAAGAACAGAGAAAATTCTAAAAACATGTAACTATCTATGCCTCCTTTTCTAATTTATGGAGTATTTATTAACTTTTTCTAATCAGATCAATCAAGTATGCATTTTACTTTAACTAATGCAATGAGTACTTGGTAACGTTTTCAATTTTGTAAGTAATCATTTTCAATTTGTATAACATTCTTTTTATCTTTTTTTCCATTTGAATAACATTTGATTTTTTCAACATTTATTTTTTATTATTATTAATAGGCTAAATTGTCGAGAAAGGTAATTAAAATATCTAAATTTGTCAATAAAGGTAACGTCCATTTTTTCCGGCCAAGAAAGAATTATAAATTTTAGTTTTTGACAAAAAAAGGGAACACATGACTTGTTTAACCCGTAACCGGTTAAAAATCTGTGAGATGGCAAGAATTATGATTTTTTTTAAAAACTTATGTGGCAAATACTTTAAATTTTTATGTAAAAAAAAGCTTAGTTGGCATTTAATTCATCAACCATCCATCACCCTCCCATCACCCTCCCTACCCTCTTACATCTGCATCAGCCACAGCCCACCCTAGATCCACCGCCACCATCGCGCCACCGCCACCATCACACCACCGAGCGTCGCTTCACTACCATCGCAGCACCGCAGCGTCGCTTCACTACCATCGCACCACCTCCACGGTTATGTTCCCGACACCATCGCTTCACTGCACCATCGCTCTCTACCGTCGCTTCACTACCATCGCACACCGCCACTGTCGTTTCCTCGCCACCTTCGCTTCATTGCACCGTCGCTCTCCACCGTTGTAAGTTCTACTTAGGGTTTTCAAATCTTAGGATTTTCACTTAGAGTTTTTAGATTTCTTCAAGATCTGTCCGTGACCTAAAGATGACTACAGATCTATGTTCTTATGTGTGAGTGTTTGTTCAAGATCGTGACTTTGACTCAGATCTGTGTTCTTATATGTGTTTGAGGCTTTGAATCTGTGTGTGTTTGTTTGTTGGTGTTTGAGGGCTCAAATCTGTGTGAGTGTGGTTCATGGCAGCGCCAGTGGTGGTTCATGACGGTAGTGGTTCACCGATGGAGAATCTTCATATCTTCAAGAAGATGAATATAACTTATTAATCAATAATCACAACACATAAATTCATATTAAAAATTAATTAGAAAAAGTATAAGATATTAAATAAATACTTATTAAAAATTGAATGCATTGGACTACCATGTGTATTGCCATATCAGCATAGGGCATGAAATGACATTGACTAGAATGTCACGTGTGTTGCCACGTCACTAATAACCTGCTGACTAGGTAGTCAGCAGGTCTAAGAGATCACAATACCCTGTTTTGTCAAAAATTGAAATTTCTAATCATTTCTTGGCCCGAAAAAATAGACGTAGCATTTATTGGCAAATTTAGATATTTTAGTTACCTTTCTCGGTAATTTGCTCCTATTAATATTGATATTATAACACTATTAGCGACGGAGATTACCGATGGATTAGCGACGGATTACTGACGACTTTTAGCGACGATTTTCATCATACGCTTGAAACGCGACTTACCGACGGTGTAGCGACGGATTAGCGAAGAACTTCTTACCGACAGATTAACGATGGAATTTGTCGCAATATAGGCAGAATATAGCGATGGATTTTAATATTACAGCTATGTATTTTTTTTGTACTTTTTTAAAATTCTCTTGTTCACTACAAATATTAAAATAACACTACATTTGATACCAAAATCAGAGATCCAATAGTATTCAATAAAGTTATAATAGTCTTTGGAATTTATTATGTCATTCGATAAAGTTATAATATTTGGAATTTAAGCTATTATTAACATACAACTAAGAGGGGGAGGGGGAGGGGGAGGGGAGAGGTTAACACTAAAATGAGCAAGTAACATCTCTTATAGTAGTCTTCATGTTCTCCCTTTCGAGACTTTTCTTATCTTTTCTTATCTTTTGAGAGACTCTTCATGTTCTCCCTTTCGAGACTTTTCCATTTTCTTAGGGGACTCTTCTATTTCCTTAAAAAGGTTCTTATCTTGTGTTGGTGCATATTTTGTGAATCCCTAGTTCGTATCAATGTGCATATTTTGTGAATCCCTAGTTCGTATCAATAAAGTATATTCATGTGGTATTAATTAAATGTGTTTTGATTAATGGTTTGCATGTTTATATATTCTTAGTGATTCTATGTGAATATCTTAAGCTTACAAGTACTTAATCATGTGTTGATGTGAGTTTGGAAGTTTAAGTGTGTGTGAGAAATCACCACGTGCGAAGTCATGTACACTACGTGCGTAGTGGATCTCACTACGCGCGTAGTGAGTAGGTCGGTTTAAATCTACTTAATTATTGTTAAAATAATCAGTACGCACGTACTGAACTAGCTACGTGCGCAGTGATGGGCATCACGTGCGTAATGAAGTTAATTACTCTATAAATAGTGATTAACCCCTCATTTGAACGAATAATCACGAAAAATCAAACAATCGTCCAGGACACTTCGTGAGCCTTCGTAATCGTACATATACCCTTGAAACTCGCGAACTAAGTGATAATTCTCGAATTCCAAGGCAGCCAAAGCATCTCTGTGTGGTACTGTGTGTTTGTTCTTCTACCTTTCTGTGTGAGTCACTGTGTGCCGGACACCTAAGCAGATCATAGATCCTTAGGAGGTTCGTGAAATATAATTCCGCGATATTTCACGTCCTAGATCAATCCTAGCATCAGGGTGTGTTTAGTAATAGACCCCCGCCCCCGGTCCTACAAAGTGGTATCAGAGCCTTGTGCTTTGATTGATCACTTTTCCTTAGGATTAAGTCGATCTAGGTGTTCCTTTAGGCCTGTGTGTGCCCCTTTGCGTCACTTTTTACCGAAAATAGGTCGGAAAATAGGTCCTTTTGCGTTAAAAAGGTCAAGTTTTTACGTTTAGGCTCTTTGAGTTTCGACCGTGCGTAGTGAAACCCCACCTCGTGCGTACTGACCTCAGTTCGACGAACTGTGTCTGTGTGTGTTCTAGATCCTTCGATTGCTGTCTGTGTGCCTCGTGCGAAGTGGTCCTGTAGTCCGCGCGTACTGCCATACGTGCGTGCGTAGTGACTGTTCGCAATCCGTGCGTGGTGTGTGCTCACTGCGTGCGTGGTGCTCGCAGTCCGCACGAAGTGCTTGTGGTGCGTGCGTAGTTGCTGTGTGCGTCTAGAACCTTCGTTTTCTTTAAAAAAAAAAAAAAAAAAAAAAAAAAAAAAGAGTATAAAATTTTTTTTTTTTCCGGTCTTCGTGCGTTGTGCATTTCTGTGCTGTCCTGTGTGATCTTTCTAATCAAACTTTAATCCGTGCTTTCTGTGTGGTCTCTCAAATTTTTTTTTACTCTGTGTGCTTGCTGCCTTGGTTCATTACATCAATTCAAATGGCCTCTAAACAAACCACTGCCTTAAACAACCTTCTACTAGAAACAGAAATGGGCAGTATCAACAAAGTGCCGAAATTGCTAACCATGGAGGACTATCCTATGTGGAAGCCCAGATTCGAAATTTTTCTAGATGGGGTCAATTGTAGATTGCGGAGAGCCATGAATGTTGAGTATATGGTTCCAAAAGGGGAGGGAAATATCGAAACCCCTTACGATAAAATGACGGTCGAACAGCAGACCAGTTACAATGCTGAAAAGAAGGCATATGCTCAACTGATTCAGGCCATCCCCAACGACATCTTCCACCAGTTTAGGAGGTATCGAACTTCCTACAGTCTATGGAGAGCTCTTGAGAAGAGGAATGAGGGAAACGCTGCTCTGAAAGAACTTAAAGCAAGTCAATTAAGGAAGGAATTAGACCATTTCACGGCTACAAGAGATGAGAAGATTCCTTCCCTTATTACAAGATACAACCACCTTCTAAGTGAACTGGACAGTCTGGGTGTTACTGTTCCAGAGAAGCAGCAAGTAGAGATCTTGGCGAATGCTTTGCCCAAGAGCTGGCGGCCATTCATCATGATACTCAAGAATGGTAACGGTTTTGACGGGATGGACCTTAATGATTTCATCACCAAGTTAAAGGAGCAGGAGCAGGAGGAACTAAATCTGGATTCTATGTCTAGTTATCAACAGAACCCCTCACTCTACTACTCCGGAACACCTGTTTCGTCGTCCACCTCGTCACATGCCCCCCTACAGTCTGCCTATGTGACCAACGTGAATGAATCGGGCAGATCTACCTCAGATGCTTCATCCTCTGGGTCATCTTATACTGCATCTTCCTCCGGACTTAATGTCGAACACTTCAAGTATGGAAGTACAGATGAGGTTAAGACACATATGGGCATGCTAAGTGCGCTAGTCTCCTCTTATGATGATCTACTGAAGGGGAAGATTGGTAATGCTCATATGACTCAAGAGGACTATGACCAGATCGACGAGGATGAGATGGAGAGACAAGATATCCTCTGGTCGTATGCCAACTTAGTGAGACGGGCAAAAGCTTATGAGCGAAGAACGGGAAAGTCAATATCAGCAACCAAGGATACCAAACTCGGCTTTGATAAATCTGCTGTGACCTGCTATAACTGTGGTGAAAAGGGTCACTTCGCGCGTGAATGTGAAAAGCCGAAGAATTCGGGACCGAGGTATCCATTCAAAACTGGTTCTGGCAGCAGATCATCTACCTCCACAACCATAAAATCTGAAGCAACTCCAACACCGACTAAGGCTATGGCAGTTATTCAAAGAGATGAGGGAGTGGATTGGTCTGTACAGTTCGGGAATGCTGATGCTGACATCAACTTGGCGAACGTTCATGTGTTGAACGAAGATTCTTCATCCGAGACCGAAAGCTATTCAAGTGAAGAAGAATCAGGTGCCAGCAATGATGATGAACCAGCCTCGACACCAGCTGCAGAAGAGACACCAGTGAATGTCCGTGCCAAAGAGTCAAATCAAAAGGTGTGCATCTGTGGTCAACCGTCTGCGGATCAGGTATGTACTTTTGGATTACCTTGTGGTTCGTGTGATGAATATGTAAAACAGATAGTGTTCTTAAAGTCTACTATTTCAGATCTCACATCTAAGTTAGATAATAACCTGTTGATCAAAGGAAGAGAAAATCAATTAAAAGAAAAGAATGAAAGTCTAGGTAAACAGGTTAATGAACTAGGTGTGGCTCTGTTAAATAAACAAGATGCTATCGTGTTTTACATAAACGAAATCGATAAGCTGAAACGGGACCTTGCTACCTCAAAGGTCGATTATGAGACTCTGAGTCAAAAACTCAAAAGCTATTCCACGTCTTCTTATCTTTTTGAGTACATAATCGATCAGAGAGGTCAAGGTACCGATTCAGAAAAGGACAAAAACGTATATTCAAAATGTCCACCACCAGTGTTAAATCAACTGGTGAACGATGATGTCCATTCTGAAGCTGACCCACTACTCACAAAGGTTGATGAATCTTCTGCATCAACCCCAAAAGAGGATTTAAAGTTACACGAGAATGTGGGTGAGCCTCAGAAGAATGAGGTTCAGCAAGAAGAAATCAAAAAGGCTGAACCAGGCATAAGAGAACTGTTGGCTAGTTCTAATGTGAAAGGTCCGTTGATGCATCGTATCCACGATGCTCTTCGGAAATTTGAAAATGAGGGTATTAAGTCTCCTGATACCCGTCCATACCAAGAGGTCAAACAACTACCCAAACATCAAGGGTTAGGGTATCGGCCTCAAAAGGTAACGAAAGGCTCTGTGAAGCAATACCCAGAAAGGGTCTGCTATGTGTGCAGGAGACCTGGTCACCTCAGTTACAAGTGTGATCAGAAGACACATCAAAGCTGTAACAAGAAAGTTGAGATTTTGCAAGAAAATAAAACGTTTCTTAAAAACCATCAAAACTCAACTCTTCCTGTTCAGCATCAAAGGATTCCTAAGTGGACTAACAAACTGTGTGTTCAAATGTCCAAGGAATCAAGTGACAGGATCATCAAGACTGGAACATGGATGAAACTTCCAGTGGCTGGAGAAGACGGGAAACCCATGACCATTCGGGCTTGGGTTCCTAATGTTGTCTAACTCATTCTTCTAAGTGAAGGGTGTCAACCGAAATAGTCCAGGTTAAGGTTTCTATGACTGTGTGTCTTTATCATTTTATTTTCTTTGTGCTTATTTTCTGTGTCGTTGCATTTCTATTTTCTTAGTTTCTAGTTTGTTTAGTATTTTAGGGGGAGATAGTTAGTTTTAGTTCAGAAAACTTCAAAAATACAAAAAAAAAATCAGAAAACTTAAAAAATACAAAAAAAAATCAGAAAACTTAGAAAATACAAAAAAAATCAGAAAACTTAGAAAATACAAAAAAAATCAGAAAACTTAGAAAATACAAAAAAAAAAAACCAGAAAACTTAGAAAATACAAAAAAAATCAGAAAAACAAAAATGAGAAGTTGATCCAACTCAAATGGAAAATGATGGTACACTGGCTTTCAATACAAAGTACGTCTAGTAAAATTAGGACTGAAGGCATGTACATATTCTTGAGAAAAATGTCTGAAAATCTAATTGAATTAGATAAGAAACAGATAGTGTGTAAGACATATAAGGAAAGTCTAGACTGATAAATGGTTATGCATGTGAAAATCAATCATAGATTTAAGCTATCGAGACATTCCAAGTCTATAGGTCAAAAACAGTTGAGACTAGCTTAGTTTGATGCACACACCTGTTACCATGCCAAATGTGCTTAGATGACTATGAGCAAAATGTAAAAGAGGGTGAAAAATTGACCCCAATCTGAGATGTCAAGGATCTTTCAATGTTGAATTGTCAAAGAGCATAAAGTGCAGTGACAAAAGCTACATTGATCTATTAGTGGTGAATTGTCAAAGAGCATAAAATGCATTGACAAAAGCTCAGCAAGAAAAATGTCTAGAGAGGTGAAAAATTGACCTCCATGTCGAAGAGCATAAAATGCGTTGACAAAATCACAAAGCACATAAGCATGGTGACTGGGTAATCAAGTTGTGCATTCAACTGAGTATGTCAAAACACTGTGAGATTTTAAAAGGAGATAGTCTTAACCATGTACTCAGTTCTAGATAATCTGAAAATGTTGAAACAAAATCTGTCATTATCTGAGGAAAGTTAGGTTGACAGACAGAGTTTGAGAGAATATGCTTATGCCCAAGGTTCTGAAATGAATGACTACTGAGTATCGATGAACTGGTATTGATTCCATCTTGGAACCTTCTCACAAAAAGATTTAATTTCAGTAATTTTATTCCTGCAATTTTCTTAGTATTTTAATTTCTGTTCTTTAGGATTTAATTTGTTAATAGTTTACTTCTGCATTTTCATTTTCTTTATTATCAGAAAAATACAAAAAGATTTTTGGTGTGTTTCTTATTTCTTTTGGTATGTCTATTTTCTTTATTTATAATTTCTTATGTTTGCATTTTTATCCCGTTTGTGTTTAGAAAAATACAAAAAGAGTTCTAGTATGTTCTTAATCATTCTTAGTGTTTTGATTAGGGGGAGTTTGTTCTGTTTACATTTCCTTCATCTCACTTTGATGTGTTTTGCTTAAATGTTTATAAGTGATCTTGAAGTTACTGACCGTTTATTGCTGAGTGCAGTACTAACAGTATTAAGGTTCACAGATGAGAAACCCATTACATGCGAGATGGAACCCCACTAAGCACGAATTACAGCTCACATCGTGCGTAGTGCAGGTAAGGGCATGACGAAAGGTATTCGTTTTGCATTCTGTTGTGTGCATTTTACTGTGTGAATTTGTTGCTTAGTGAACTTTGCTTTGTGAATGTTTACTTAGTGAAATGGTTATTGATAGAACTAGGTCTTAGGGGGAGTTTGTTGGTGCATATTTTGTGAATCCCTAGTTCGTATCAATAAAGTATATTCATGTGGTATTAATTAAATGTGTTTTGATTAATGGTTTGCATGTTTATATATTCTTAGTGATTCTATGTGAATATCTTAAGCTTACAAGTACTTAATCATGTGTTGATGTGAGTTTGGAAGTTTAAGTGTGTGTGAGAAATCACCACGTGCGAAGTCATGTACACTACGTGCGTAGTGGATCTCACTACGCGCGTAGTGAGTAGGTCGGTTTAAATCTACTTAATTATTGTTAAAATAATCAGTACGCACGTACTGAACTAGCTACGTGCGCAGTGATGGGCATCACGTGCGTAATGAAGTTAATTACTCTATAAATAGTGATTAACCCCTCATTTGAACGAATAATCACGAAAAATCAAACAATCGTCCAGGACACTTCGTGAGCCTTCGTAATCGTACATATACCCTTGAAACTCGCGAACTAAGTGATAATTCTCGAATTCCAAGGCAGCCAAAGCATCTCTGTGTGGTACTGTGTGTTTGTTCTTCTACCTTTCTGTGTGAGTCACTGTGTGCCGGACACCTAAGCAGATCATAGATCCTTAGGAGGTTCGTGAAATATAATTCCGCGATATTTCACGTCCTAGATCAATCCTAGCATCAGGGTGTGTTTAGTAATAGACCCCCGCCCCCGGTCCTACATCTTGTTCACACGACTCTTCTACTTGTTGTTTCATGCTCGTCAACAGTAAGTCATGGTTCAAGTATGGGGTTAAAGTCACTAAACACAAACTTGCTTTCCCCGATGTTCCGATATGGCACATTAACTTTTTTAACGCATCTGGCCATTTAACTTACAAAAACCATGTCAATATGGCCATTTCATGACCTGCAACCTGCCAGCTCGGTTTCAGCCCGTTTTTTATGATTTTTGTGTCGATATTTGATCATTTTGCGTGATTTTTTTTGTAGAATGTTGTAATGTATCATCATACCTTTCAAATGACACCAAATTCATGAACTTTCGTCAAGTATTGAGGGAGAATTTGGAGCTCAAAGTTTCATTTTTTTGTGTTTATAGGTTCGAAAACACGACAAAAAAAAGATGTGTTTTTAGTTCGATTCTTGATCATTTTACATAATTCTTTTTATAGATTGTCGTAAATAATCTTTTTACCCTGCCAATGGACACCAAATTCATGAAAAACCATCAAGTGTAGGCCAACTTATTGCTAATTAAAGTCGATAATGACCCTATTCGACACTCTTACGGTATTTCGATGAATTGACACATTTTAAACTCGTTTTTATTCTTTTTTTGTACTACTTGATAGACAACTCGATTACCTTTCCATAGAGTCAAGAATCATTGATTTTCTCTAAGAGTGCATTGATAATTTTGGCTCTAAAGTTTATTTTCGAAGTGAAAGAAATTGGGGATGAAGGTGACCTGCTATTGCAAGTCAAAATCACCAAAATGACTATAATAACGCTTTTTTACAAGTTAAATGGCCATATGTGTAAAAAAAAAGTTAATATGTCATATCGGAACATGGGGGAAAACATGTTTGTCTTTAGTGACTTTAACTCTTCAAGTATGTTATTCAAAGTCATAGTTGGCCAAAATAGAACAAAAAGTTTGGTGAAAGATACACTGAATCCAAGAGTTTAAACCAAATTATTATTTTTTGAACGGGAAGCGAATAGTATTACCACAAACTAGCAAGATGCTACCAAAAAAATAACCCATTAAAGTGGTTAACCAATTATATTGTGGTGAGATCCAAAATAGAACTTAAATAGGCACAAACAAACATATTGGCCACTATGGGGTTTGATTGTTGGGTCAGAGAATGTGTCTCATAAGAACATACATCCTGCATTTCTAAATTCATAACCAAGTAGACGAACTAGGGCTCGATCATAATTAACAAATATCGATTATTTTTGCCCTCTTTTTTAACCCTTAATAATTCTATGGCTTTTTTTTTTAAATTCTAGTGGAATGTTGACCGCCTCCTTTATTTTTAGGTTTTTTAAAGATAGTCTTCTTTCTTTTCTAACCGACCGTCTTAGTCCTCTTTTTTATTCTAGAGATTTCCCTCTTTTTTTTAATACAAATGTTTGCAATAATTTGTTTTATAAAAAATTAGTTATTAAAAATCGAGTTAACTACACAAATGGTTGATGTGGTTGTCAAGAAATACATTTGTTCCTTTAACTTTAAAAAATTAGAAAAACATTCATTGTGGTTGTCACTACTTTATTTCACTTTTAGTCCCCTATGCTAACTATTGTAAACCTTAACTATTAGTCAAAAGATATTTTAGTCTTTTCATTTCTTATCCTTTTTCTCAAACAATATTTCCCTTTTAACCAAACGTATTCTTGTCACCAAACACTACCCGTGGCAACAAACACTAGCCACTACCTTTGATCTCTGGCTACCAACACTGTCCACCACCATCATGAAACACGTACCCATTCGAACTTAATCTTGGTTTGTTCCTATATCTACCGAATGCAACCTTGATTTATAACACCCATTCAAGGCCACACACATACTTGCAGTTGAATATGAAAGAATACACATACATAAACACCTACACACACGAGGACACACCTAAATACTTAAACCTGAAACAAACTCAACACCAACACATCATATCTACAAATAGAACCACAAAACAGTTAAAAAGGAGAACTAGAAGATCTTATCGACAGGTGGGATTATGATCTTGAAGAGAGATGGGGATGGTGGTCGGTGGTCTTGAATAGAGAAGAAAGGGGTATTGGTTAGCGGTCTTGAAGAGAGAATGAAGTAGTGGACAACGGTCTCAAAGTGAGGAAAGTGGTTTTTGGCCTGTGGTCTTGAAGAGAGAAGAATGGTGTAACACTGTACTTTTAAACATATAATATATTGCATGCGGAAGCTAGTTACATATAATTATCTTAATTACATAATTAATAAAAATTATTTTAACTTGTTTGATGTACAAAACTTCTACAGTGTTAATATCCAAACAGGCTCTATACAAAATCTTGACATCAGAGTTCATGGTATGTCCAAAATCCCAGTCATCACTTTCAAAACTCACCATGGAGAATCTGCAAAACAATCTAGTGGGGAATTAGCACAAAGCTAAGTAAGGGAACAAATATCTAAACATACACAAGGCAAACATGCCTAAACATAAATAGCTCATGAATCCCAGGAGAACCGGCGGTGTTGCAAGCACCTACAACCCAGGTTGGCCAAAACCAAGGTTTACCGATAGCCCTGCTAACATGGACAACAGTATCAGCCCCCTTGAGTACCACAAATGTACTTCAAGATCAGATACCGTAAATCCCCCAGCAACAGGCCCAGCATCATACTGATATCCAAAATAACATGTATATACAATCCAAACAAGAGCATTCCAAATAGGATATCATATCCTGTATATCTAAAGATATAAATCCACTCACCACAGTCAACACTGTAGCACACTCAGTGGTCTAGTTCACTGAGTCTTCTCAGTTCCTGAGATTAGATAACCACAAGTCAGTATTCAATTCACAATACTGATTCATAATAATTAACACATGTATTCATACATCACATGTTAGATATTCATGTATAACTATCATGTATACCAATTCATAGTTTGCTTGTTAGGAATAACTCCTAAATCTAAAATTCCAATAGAACCCATTTCCGAGAAAAGGCACATTCCGAGAAAAGCACAATCAGAGAAAATGACACATTCCGATGAAAAGCCAATTCCGATAAAACCCAATTCCGAGGAAATAGGATTCCGAGCAAGAGAAGAGGTGTTTGTTTAAGTTTAATAGCAAGTAAAAGATATCTATTTGAGAGTGTATCTGGTAACTTGGATAAATAGCAAATTGACAAAGATAGTCTGTGACCCTTTCACTAACGATTAAACTTAACTTAAGTTGGTGTAAATGATCAAATGTGAAACAAAGTGACTGTTTCTTTTTAATGTCAGAATACTAATTATGAAATTTCGTAACAACCACATGAACCATTTGTATAATTAACTATAATAAATATAAACTCTAAATTGTTGTAAAACAAAACAACGGACTTGTTTACTGACTTGTTTGTCCAAGTCTTTAAATTAGCAATTTTCTGAATTAGTGACTTGTTTGGACAAGTCTCATAATAAGGGATTTGTTTATTTGAGGGCTTCGGGCAACTCTCAAAATCAGCGGCTTGATTTGTGACTTGTTTTTGTAACAAATTAGCCACTCGTTTAGTGTCTTTTCTAAGCCGGTTGAGAGAGTGTTACAAATCTACCCCCTTAAGAAGATTCCGTCCTCGAAATCTCTTCGCGCTCAAACAAGGAAGGATACGGGCTCCTCATATCTGCTTCAGACTCTCAAGTTAAGTCTGAACACAAACTGTGCTTCTACTTGACTAGAACCATCGGTATCTGTTTCTTTCTTAACTTTGTCACTTTACGATCGAGTAGTTCAACTGGTTCCTCGATAAGCTTCTGATTAATATCTACTCGAAGATCCTGTATCGGGAGAACCTGCGTCTGATCCTCTATATTGCACTTGCGTAGATAACAAACATTGAAAGTGTCGTGGATATTCACTAATTCATCAGGTAGATCCAATGCAACTGTTTGATCATTTACAACTCGTCGGATTCTGAGAGGACCAATATAACGGGGAGCCAACTTCCCGCGTTTACCAAATCGAATCACACCTTTCCATGGTGATACTTTCAAATAGACTATTTCCCCCCTCAACAAACGACACCGGTCGACGTCGTGGATCAGCATACATTTTCTGTCTATCCCTTGCAGCTTTTAATTTCTCCCGAGCAATAGTAACCTTACCAATTGTCATCTGAACAATATCAGGCCCTGCAAATTGCTTTTCCCCAGCTTCTAACCAACAAGTGGGAGTTCTACAAGGACGACCATATAACATCTCATATGGAGGCATACCGATACTGCTGTGATAGGAATTGTTGTAGGCAAACTCTACTAATGGCAGATGTGAATCCCATGAACCCCCAAATTCCAATACACATGCCCGGAGCATATCTTCTAAAGTCTGGATGGTTCTATATGACTGACCATCTGTTTGCGGATGATAAGCTGTACTCAAATTTACTCTGGACCCCAATTCCTGTTGTAATCTGTTCCAGAAGTTAGATACAAACCTCGAATCTCTGTCTGTAACAATAGATAACGGAACACCATGTCTTGATACTATTTCATCAATATACAGTTGCGCCAATTTACTCAAAGAAGCAGTTTCAGCTGTAGCAAGGAAGTGAGCACTCTTGGTTAATCTATCTACAATAACCCAAATCATATCATGACCTTTCTGAGTTCGTGGAAGTTTGGTTAGAAAATCCATTGTAATATGATCCCATTTCCACTCAGGTATTTCCAACTGTTTCAATGATCCATACGGATTCTGATGTTCAGCTTTAACTTTAGCGCAAATGTGACACATCTCAACAAACCTAGCTATGTCTGTTTTCATTGTAGGCCACCAATGACGAGTCTTCAAATCATGATACATCTTTGTACTACCCGGATGAATGGAAAACCTAGATTTGTGAGCCCACTACAACAAAATGAAGCTAATGCAACACTTGAAAAGCGACACTTTTAAAAATTGTTGCATTATACATAATATTGATTATAAAGTAACACTTTCAAAATAAGTGTTGCATTTGAACATCTAATGCAACACTTTTTCTAAAGTGTTACAAAATTTATACAAAATTGCAACATTTTTAAGAAGTGTTGTATCTGTAAAGATTGAAAAGCAACACTTATTTTAAAATGTTGCAAATTTTAGAGAAATATGCAACATTATTAACAAGTCTTGTATTTGTAATAACTAAAAGCAACACTTTCTTTAAAGTGTTGCAAAGTTTGATGAAAACTGCAACATATTGAAAAGTGACGCATTTCTTAATATCCAGTAGCAACATATATAATTAAAATATAAAAGAATTTGTATTAATGGGTTTTAGCAAAGTAGAAAATACTTGTCTCACTTAGGTTGAGCTCTTTTAGTAGTGCAAGTTCTAACACGAAGTATATAACTCTATACTAGATTAGAAATTAATACTTGTAATACACAAGTTGATTTAAATAAAGGATAAATCGTAAAGATTTATTTTTAAAAAATTTGAATAGATATAAGATATGATTGAAATAAGATATTAGAAAATGGCTATAAAATGCAAATCATGAAGTACTTGGAATTTTAAGTTTATTTTTCTTTTATACAGATCATAACTAATCATGGGAACATCATATCAGTGTTAGATACATATCTTCCTTCGTGAATACTAAACGGGTATTGTAGTTTCATTCTTGCCTTCTAATAAATTACATATTATCATAGACTTAGCTTTCTTACATTGAATAATTTGATGGCCTAATGAAAATGATGGTATGAAGCACATAGATGACTTGAAACTTGACAAAAAGGAGTGGTCCAAGATACTAATAGACTAAAAATACTACATGACACAATTAATAAGCTTCATGAGTTACCAAGAACATAGGTATGCCTTCATTGACATATACTTAAAAAATATTGTTTATTCTATTTAAACAGATAAGCACCCTTTTAAAACTGTTGTGCTTGTATATCAAAACAAATGGGTATACAAGCCTTTTAAATGTCAACATGAACACTTATTAGATTTCAGAAGGTCGAAATAAGTGATGCTACTCAAGCTACTGTTTTGTTGTAGATTATATAATACCTATAGTAAATAGTAATTATTTCCTTAACTTACATCTTGTTCTATTAATACCTTTGCCCTTGTGTTTGGTTGTTTTGGTTAACCTTCTGCACTCTTTGAGTAATGATGATTGAAGTTGTGAACGACCACATTTGGTGGACCTATACCCATATTACTATATTATTAGTAAATAAATCAAAAACAAAACATCAATCAATTAACAAAATCATAAACTTTAAAAAGACAGAACTTACTTTTAACAGAATAAATAGTTTCATTTTTTTTCTTTCAGTTATGAATAATTACCAAGAAACAGCAAACTATAGGAATTAAAGTTCATTTTGGGCCACTTACTTAAGTTCATCTTAAATTGAGAAAGTTCTATTTCTAGGTGAATTGAATGTTAAGTTCTTCTAGTCATGGTATATGGCGACCTGATACGAGTAAACAAAAAAGGCGTAAAATAGAACAAAAAATGGAAGTTTAACATAGAAATTCAAAAAGAGTAAGAGATATTTGTTTGCTAAAACCTGTCACTTTCTCTAAAACTTGAATATTTCCATCTTCAGCGCCAATATCAATACAAGTCATCAACAAAAAAGGTTTGCTATTATAAATAAGTTGGACATGCTACTATAAATAAATTGGACACACATAGACATAACCATATATAATAGACAAAGTAGGACTGTTGGTGAATAAGAAGGCATTTTAAAGAAAGTACTGGAACTTACTATGTGCTAATGACCTGAAAACCAGAGCATCTAGCTAATAAATCCGAAGATAGATGAAGCCTTAAATTCATTGTTCTCATGTACATGTCGTTAAACCGGACGACTGAAACTGTGCCTATGGTCATTGCTAGTAATATATATATATAATCCACATTTTTGTTGTAAAGGCATAGAGAAAGATAAATCCTTCCTTCATTGTATCTGATTTATGTATCTCCAACAACTGCATCCAAGGTCTACACAATAGAAGTCCTTATTATTGTCTCATGAGCTGATATTACTTAATTAGTTTAAACAAAGAGACTAATATACCTTGTTATGAACTTAAGCCACCATGTCATCATATGAGCCATAGTATGGAATATATACATGACAGTGAATAAGGGAGTTGCTTCACAGCAGCTTCAAACACTTGTATCGAAAAACCGCTCACATAGGTTTTTTTCTTTTCTGAATCATAACTAACATTGACAAATTTCTTGACACTCCTTTTGCTGGATCACCAAATGAAGCGGATTATACCTTCATTGAGACTCAGATAACAATAATAAATTTTTTGGAAATCACAAAATAATACTTGTTTCAATAACCACGCAAAACATCATTTACTTAAACTGCCTCTGTTAGACGTAAATGACACAAAATGAACATGGGATCCATTACAAGTAACTCATCGAATGACAATCTGACCACAACTTCAAGTACTTAACACCTTTAGGAAAATGGGGAAACTAACAAACTGAAACGAAAGGAACTTAAATCCAACCTGGAAGCCCTAGTCAATGAAGATCTGTCATGAAGACTTTGAACTCAAATCCATCGATCGTTTCCCTTTGCAAACTGACGCGAAAGGAACTGATACGGCGCACCATTAAGACAAGAAGCGGTGGTGGTTGATCGAACAACATGGCGGCAGAGTGCTGGCACAATGGTGGATGGAAGCGTGAGAAGGATTAGGGGAAAACGATATGAAAGGCATTTAGGAAAAGGAAAATGGATATTGCGGGAAAAGGAATATTGGCGGTAAATTTTTGGTGGGAGGGATGTGATTTGTGAATGGTATACCAAAAATTTTGGAAATTTTGGGAGGTAAGATTTCGGAAATTGTATCCGGTCAAAATAAAATCTTTATTTTTAATTTTTAATATATACTAGAAGATTAGAGTTATATATCATAATTCTATTTTTAAAGTTTTTAATTTAAATTATATTTCTTTATTTAAAATTAAAACACGTACATTATTGAAAAGTCATTTTCAACATTCTATATGATAATATTCATCTTTAATATAACTTAAGTAATTAATAAAAACTTATATAATAATTATTTATTTCATATTTACCTATATAAAACTTTCTTAGGCTATCCGTTATACTCCCCTTTCCCTTTTTCTTACCCACTGTCACATTAGCGCCACATTATTTTTTCTCTCGTTTTCTTTCCGTTACCCACAACACCCGTTATACTCCCCTTTCCCCTTTCCATTTGTTGGTTTTATTGCACCTCCTATGTGTCACACTGATTCAAACTCAAACTGGTTTGAACCGACTCAAGGATGAAAAACTGATTAATCTTTCATAAAGCGGAACTTGAAAGATCAACCACCCAAAAACCCCAAAGGGTTAGAATATTTGTTTATCACAAAGGTATATGTATAAAACGAAACATGTATGTATGTAAAACAATCAATAATAATATGAGCATGGCAAACAACAAGAACATGCATATTAATATTCAAGGACAATATACAAACTGTATATTTATATATATAATCATCGAACACATATGTATATATATATATATATATATATATATATATATATATATCATGATGGACAATCAAGAACAAGAGGATGAAGATGATATTCATACATTTACTTACCTAGGGTTGCTCAAGTAATAATTCACCCGTAATGAGGCAAGACGAGTACCCGCTAGAAAGGATCTTGCAACCATGATCCACACGATCATCGTGACTCGATGTCAACCAAAAACCGAAGCTCGGTTTGTGTGTGTTCTCGGCCGGCGGCTAAGAGAGGGAGAGGAGAGGAGAAAAATTTTCTTTTTAATTCTTAAACTTGAATTAAAGGTTAAACTCAAATCCATAACCCTTAATCCCTATTTATACTAAAATAGGATTAGGATTAATTTAGGAAACATTCAAATATTTCCTAATCCTTATTTGAATAACTTAATCACCAAGATAACTTTAATAATAATTAATAATAATCTTCTAATATATATAAAAGACTAATTTAAAAAAAATGATTAGATGATCTAGACCTTTCATTTAATAAAAGATTTAATCATAGCCGTTAATTTTTTTAATTCTAAAATTTCGATTTTGACTTTTTAGAGTCAAACTAATATGAATTACATAAAAATAACTCTTAATTAAATCAATTATAAATATCAAAAAATATCTTCTAATCTATATATATTTCGACTCTTATTAGTTAAGAATCCTAAGAAATTTTAATCACAATACCATATTAATTTAATATTATCCATAAAATTAAAAAAAATACGGCACATTGAAATTAAATAAAACTAATAGTCATTTAATACTATCCATAAAATTATTAACTTATATTCTATTATATAACATTTATCTATAATTTCTTTAATATTTAAGATCTTATATATATATATATCGTTACATACAAGGTAGTTGTTTTCAATATATATACATACCCACCTTCAGGCCATCGGTTCGGTCTCCCACACCAGACTTCACCCGTGCACCCCATGGAGATACGCTCGGTTGTATGAAACCACATTCTAAAAGCTCGGGCAATCGCTCTTTCAATTCTTTTAATTCTACTGGTGCCATCCTATAAGGCGTTTTGGATATAGGTTCCGAGCAAGGGATAAGGTCAAAAATAAACTCCACCTCGCACTGGGGTGTAATTCTTCTGGAAACATGGGCTGAGAATTCATTGACAATTGAATGATCCCCATACGAGGTCCAACAACGATATCGTTTTTAGTTTACGCTAAAATCCCTTACAACCACGAAGAATCAGTTTTTGAGCTTTAAGAGAAGATATGATTTTTATTGATTTACACGGTTTAGAACGCTGGATAAAAAAGCTAGGTCGATTATGGTCACCAGAAACGACCCGTTTAGTATGACAGTCAATCGTAGCCCGTGGCAAGTTAACCAATCCATACCCAAAATAATATCAAAATCACCCATCATCATGGGAGCATAGTAGCATTGCAAATTAGGTTCCTAACATGCAAAGGACAATCTCTATACACATGAATTATGATGACAATGTTACCCATAGATGTAGAAAAAGATGTCGGGGTCTGAAGGTATCACATTTTCCAACATAAAGAGTTCCCCAAACAGTACCACCAGTTGCGTGCTGAGTATTATCGGTCTTTCTGCGATTTCTACCCGTATTCTCACCCTGACACTGCTGACTTATACCTTGTAATTTCTGCGATATCTACTGGTTGTGTTGTTCATCTCTGTTACTCCTTCTACAGCTGTCTTGCTTTGAGGCTAAATACATTTTACGCTCCATTTCAATGTTTTTAGCCGCAACCGCTACTTGAGCCACATCAACAAATGCCGTGTTTACTATTTTCGGTCGGATCATGTCTTCACCGCCTACTTGATTTTCTTTGCTTAATCTACGGAGGATCCTGCTGTAGCACTTACAAAACCCGCGAGTCTTATTAATCTGGCCATATCTTCGGTGATAGACTCATCATCCCGTTGGCGAATTGTTGAATACTAACGTGCATAAAAACCCTTCTCAAAATCTAGAAAGCAATAAATCCAATAAGATTTATCAAGTCTCAAGTGTTAAATAAACAAATAATAAATCCATAAGCAAATCCTATCAGTTATCTAAGATATTTGCACTACTCTTCATAAGTCTAATCTTCAACCGGTCCAAGCTAGCTCTCATTCGCTCATTCCGTATTCCTCTAATTACCTGCCGCATTGAAGGAAAATATGGCTAAACCAAATGCTAAGTGCACAAATAAATACATACAAAGAAAACATATATGTCCAAAAAATATATGTATATAAATATATGTATAATATATAATTGTTGTTATGGAATTAATATTTAAGACTTGTGGGACTTGAAAGGACTCTTTACAGGTTTGTGCAAACTTTTTTAATATTTTACGTTTTTAAATGATCGTTTGTAGCATAATGTTAAAACATAGTTTTTAATGATATTTTCAAATGCTTTTAAACAAGATTGTATTTATTTTTTATGCTTATGCTTTTATTTCGAATTAGTAAAGCTAATATTTATAGTTAAAATAACAAAAAAAAATGTAATTAATATTTGTATATATTTAACCAAGTAAGAATATGAAATATATAAAAGTGAAAGATTTTTTTTTCAAACTCCCTCCATTTTTTTCGGTTCCCACACATTACCCCCAACACTCCCTCCAATACTTTCCCTTTCCCAACCTTACCCTAACAAACAACAATCATCTCCCGTAAGTCATGGCACGATTTCTCTAACTTATCCCAACCTAGGCAACCTCCACCTATCGATCGACGCCTCTCCACCAGTCCACCATGTCCCTACGGATCGCTATTCATCTCGACCTCTCGGCAGTGCCTCTCAATGATCACGGCTCTCTCTCCAGCCAGGACGCCGTGGCTTTTGGCGATTACGTACGCCCTTATGGAATTAGACAAGAGCATCACTCCCTCTTGGCGTTCGGTTTATTATTGAAATAAAGGATTTTGCATCAAATGTTCCATCGAAACATCCCTTTTGCATTTTCTTCAACGAAGGTTTGTACTTGTTGTTGACAAAATTAATCTTTATTTGTTTTTTCAACTAACAAGTATCTGATCACATTGCATCTGATTTTTTATTTTGATTTTAATTAATCTCCCTTCGTTGCACTTCCTTCAGGGTTTTGTTTGTTTTTTGTATCATTAGAAACTGTGTTATAATCTCTACCCGTTAATCACTAGACATATAATTAGTTATAGTTTGTGTGGGTTCTGTATATGGAATTGGTCTAGTGGGTTAGTTTTGACAAAGTGGGTCAAATGAGTATGCATAGTGGAACTCAATTGAAGTGCTAAATGTTAATGATGTATACGAGACTGTTTTAAAAAATAAATAGAAATTGTTATAGACTGTGAAAACAATCACTCGACCTGTGTTTCACGTGAGTGATTTCTTTAATTACACCATCTTTTTGGATGTTAGTCACTTGTTGTACCCCTTTTTTTTAACTGAACATCAACACCCTGGTTTGGTCTTGAATATAAAGAAAATGGCAGAAGCAAATCAAATAGAGTTAATGGTTGAGAAAATAATCAATTCAACTTTATACAAAAATGGGAAATCAAGAAAATTACAAGAAATATAATTGAACATCATTAAGATATATGTTTTATATGTTACTTGAACTAGTTCGTTTTGGTGGTGATCAAGATATTACATGGTGTTTCAAGGCTGCTTCCCTTAACTGATCTGCTTTTGCTTCTGAGTCTCATCTTCATCGAGAACAAAGGTAAAACACTAAATCACATTACTTTGTTGTTACTTGTGGAATATGTACGTTGAAAATAGAGTGTTGGGCTCACCTCGTTAAGTATAATTAACTATTTGTTAAAGAATTAGTATGATACATGAATGTGAGAAAATCAAATCTCAAGTTTATTAACACTAGAAAGGTTTGAAGATTACAAC
The DNA here is from genome assembly GCA_947179395.2 of Pulicaria dysenterica. NCBI lineage: Eukaryota > Viridiplantae > Streptophyta > Magnoliopsida > Asterales > Asteraceae > Pulicaria > Pulicaria dysenterica. The sequence continues at coordinate 97,790,343 of OX359290.1, read as the reverse complement.
TTTAAATAAAATGGTTATAGTCGAATGATTACAACTGAATGATTGAATTTAGAAGAACCAGAATATGAAAAAAATAGCCAAATGTGTCTGCTACTGGAAGAACCCTCAATGAGTGAAGAATGCCAGAATATCTCTTTGAGAGAATAAGATGAAAAAGAAAGTGAAATTGTAGGTGTCTACGTCTTGACTTCAACTCTGCAATGACCCACCATTTATAAGCAAGAGACTCCCTTCTAGAATCCATAGTTTCCAAAACAGGCCCTTCTCTTTCCTTCTTTGAAATAAATGATTCTACATTCCAAACATAGAGACAATCAACATTAATACAAAATAATTAACAGATTTAGATTGGATAAATTTAATATCCCCCCGCAATCTAATTCTGGAACAAGTCAATAAGCTGTAATTTTGAGCATAACATCTTATGCTGGACAATATTAAGACCTTTTGTAAAAATGTCAGCGATTTGATTTGCAGAAGAGATTTTTGTGATTTTAATAATTCCCGCCGACAGCTTTTCCCTTACTACATGAACGTCTATTTCAAAATGCTTCGTACGTTCATGGAAAACAGGATTGGCAGCAATTTGTATGGCAGCACTGTTGTCACAGTGCAGCGTGACAGGCATTAAGTTATCAACTTTAAGGTCTCTTAACAAGTTTAAAAGCCAAATAATTTCACATGTTACAGCAGCCATGGCTCGGTACTCTGATTCAGCAGAAGACCGAGATACAGTGGGCTGTTTTTTGCTTTTCCAAGAGATTAAAGACCCACATAAGTACACACAATATCCAGAGACAGATTTTCGAGAAGATAGACACTTACCCCAATCAGCATCAACATATGCATCTAAACTGAAATTATCACCTTTTGATATATTTATACCTTTTCCAGGAGAGCCTTTGAGATATCTTAATACCCTTAGAGCAGTTTTAAAGTGAGAAAGAAGAGGGGCATGCATGTACTGGCTTAAGCATTGAACAGAGTAAGAAATGTCAGGCCTTGTCAATGTTAAATAAATAAGCTTACCAATCAGTTTCTGATATTCAGTGATATTAGAAAGACAAGGGTCTTTTTCACTTGGTTCGTTATTTAAAACTAAATTGGCTTCTAAGGGAGTGGGGATAGGTTTGCACCCAAGAAGCCCAAATTCATGAAGAAGTTCAAGACAATACTTCCTCTGAGATAAACAAAGACCATTGTTAGTTTCTAAAACTTCAATACCAAGGAAATACTTCAATTTCCCAAGATCTTTAATCATGAATTTTGAGCTCAAGAAAGCTTTAAATTTTTCAATTTCATTTATGTTATTGCCGGTTATGACTATATCATCCACATATACAAGTAAAGCTATGAAAGTACCATTTTCAGATTTAGTGTACAAGGAATAATCGTGTTTGCTTTGAATAAAATTGTTTTCAGATAAGGCAGCGGTTAATTTTTCATACCATTGCCTAGGTGCTTGTTTAAGACCATATAGAGACTTCACGAGTTTACACACTCTTTTTTCATTTTCAGGAAAGTAACCAGGGGGTAGACTCATATAGACATCCTCACTAAGATCACCATATAGAAAAGCATTATTGATATCTAACTGATATAAATTCCAACCTTTTTGGATAGCAAGGTTAATTAGACATCTAACAGTAGTCATTTTAACTACAGGGGAAAATGTTTCTTCATAGTCCACACCCTCTCTTTGACTATAGCCTTTGGCTACGAGTCTTGCTTTGTATCTTTCAATCTCCCCAGTGGATTTATATTTAATTTTATAGATCCATTTGCAGCCTATAGCTTTTCTTCCGGGGGGAAGATCGGCTAAGACCCAAGTGTTGTTCCTATACAAAGCCTCCATTTCTTTATTCATGGCCTCAACCCAATTGTTGTCTTGAGAAGCCTCAAGGAAAGTTTTAGGCTCAATGTGATTGTTTAAGTTTGAAATGAAACAAGAATTTTCAGAATTAAGTTTAGAGTAGTTAACAACTTTTTCTATTCCATACTTCACTTTCCCTTCAACAATAAAATCATTAAACTTGGAGGGAAAGTTAACACTTCTGCTGGATTTTCTAGACCCAACAGTTTCAATGTTGGTTTTATAATTTTCATTTTGGGTGGCATTAGTGTTGCCCTCAGGTTGAGATTGGTCTTCAATAGGTGTTGCTTGATTTTCATCCCCAGCAGATTCAAATTCAGTTGTACTACCAGGGGGATGATGTTCAAAGCCGTCACTTTCAGATCCGTCTCTCCCTTCATCATTGGGACTTTGAGAATCATGGTTGTCAAAAAGAGTAGTATCAAAGAAATTTAACTGGTTTATATTGTCACCAAGGTTTAAGTTTTCTTTTGAATTCATTTTAAAAGGGAACACATTTTCATAAAACTTTACATCTCTTGAGAAAAAAATAGCTTTGTTATCTATACTATAGAGTTTGTAACCTTTTTTTATATTAGAGTAACCAATTAAAACGCATTTTTCTGCTCTGCTGCTAAATTTGTCAGAGTTATTCAAAACAGTTGCAAAGCATAGACAACCAAAGGTCCTCAAGTGGGAGAGGTTAGGTTCATGTTTAAATATCATTTCAAAAGGGGACTTTCCAGACAGAACTGAAGATGGCAATCTGTTGATAAGATAGGTAGCAGTTAAAATGCATTCAGACCAAAGATTTAGAGGAATCCCCCCTTGAAACATGAGGGATCTAGCAGTATTAAGGAGATGCCTATGTTTCCTTTCTACAACCCCGTTTTGTTGGGGAGTGTAGGCACATGTGGTTTGATGAATAATACCGTGGTTCTTAAGAAAACATTCCATTCTTTTATTTATAAACTCCGTGCCATTATCACTTCTGAAAATTTTTACAGTTGTTCCAAATTGATTTTTTAATAAATTGTAGAATGTTTCAATATTTGGAAAAACTTCTTCTTTGTTTTTCAAAAGAAAAACCCACACAGTCCTAGAGTAGTCATCAACTACAGTCAGGAAGTATTTGTACCCATCTTTGCTAGTGATCCTATAAGGACCCCATAGATCTAAGTGAACTATATCTCCTAATTTTGTGGTCTTATGATCACTCAAAGGGAAGGGCTCCCTTGTTTGTTTTGCCTTGAGACAAATTTCACATGGATTACAAGGGGGTGCATGTTTTATATCTAATTTATTCCTTAATGCGTGCAGAACTTGGTCAGCTGGGTGACCAAGCCTGTTATGCCAAAGGATATTAGAGTGGTGACAAGTGGTGAGGTGGTTTGAAAAAGTAGCATTACCTTGATCAAAGTTAAATAAGTACAGTCCACCACTCTCACTACCAGTCCCCAGAACTTTCCGAGACTTCAAATCCTGGACATAACATTTATTTTTATCAAATCCGATAAAATACTTGCTATCACTAGCCAACTTATGAACAGAAAGAAGACTAACACAGTAATTGGGGACAACCAACACATCAAAGAGGGTAATATCATTGGTTAGTTTTAAATTTCCAACCTTTTTTATTTTAGCAAGAGTTCCGTTTGGGTGTCCAACGGTCAAATTTAGGTTGGAAACATCTACAATGTTTTCTAAATTTTTTTCAGAATTTGTCATGTGTTGGTTGGCTCCTGAGTCTATAATCCAACCCAGATTAGTACCCTGTTTGGCTTCAGAATTAAAGCAATAAAATTTAGAAAAATTGAGGTTAAACAGGGTATTAGAGTTGAAAAAAGTACCTCCCATGTTTGCATGTAGGCTTGTAGGAGCAGCCTTTTCATTGATTAAGTTCATGAGCTTAGAAATCTGCTCATTTGTGAAAGGGAAAGCATCTTTTGAGGGTTTGTCATAACTGCCAGGAGCCTTGGAAGATTCGGTGGCAGCATGATTGCTTGAAATATTTCTTGAAAAACTTTGATTAGTATTCTTCTTTTTATATCCATCCGGGTAACCAACAATTTCATAACATCTATCAATTGTGTGACCTAGTTTGTTGCACTTTTTACATTTCAAGTTAGGGTTTGGCCCCCTGTTGGTTCTTTTTTTATCATCAGACTGAGAAACAAAAGCCGAGACTTGAAGTTTAGAAGAAGCATTATTATTTAAAGAAGCTCCCCTGTGAGATTCCTCTCTTGAGATTATTGCAAAAGCAGATTTCACATTAGGTAGAGGGTCCCTTGTTAAAATGTTGCTTCTAATGGGTAAATACACTTCATCTAAACCCATTAGAAATTGCATAAGTTTTAACAATTGATTATGTTCTTGAAAATCTTTGGCAGCATGACAAGTACAAGAAGGAAGTTTAACTAAGGCATCAAATTGTTTCCACAAAGAATTCAGTTTATGATAGTATTCGGACAAGGAAGACCCATTCTGACTTAGGGAATTGATTTGATAATGTAAATTGAAAGTTATAGACCCATCAACCTTGTCATAAGTTTCCTTGAGCTCTTGCCAAACAATGCATGCATTTTTCGAAAATATTTGACCAAGATATAATTCATCAGTGACACAGCCCAAAATCCAAGTTAGAACCACAGAGTTACATCTGTCCCATTGTTTTGCAAGTATCTCATCTTCTTCGGGCTTTTCACAAGTTCCGTCTATAAAACCAAGTTTATTTTTTGTTTCAAGTGCAAGTTCCATTGCACATGCCCAAACCTTATAATTTTCGGTACCTTTGAGTTTTATGTTAATTAGGGGTGATCCAGTAGTGTCACTAGCATGAAGATATAATGGGTCCCCAAAATCAAGTTTACTAATTTGAGTAATCAAAACCTGTTCATCATCACTCATTGTGGCAAATAAACAAAATAATGATGAACTAAACAGTTAAGCACTTAGACTAGTAACCAGTTACAAAAAAGGACTTATATAACAAAGAATGCACAGAAAAACAAATAAGATGAGCACGCAAACAAGATAATTAGCCTGGTAAGCCCTACAGGGGTCCTAAGCCAATCTCAATCAGAAATTCAAACAAATAAAGAAATCCGATAAATAAACGAAGTCTCTGTTTATAGGCCAAAAACAACCTTGGTTCTGGTTTCAAGGTGAATTTGCTACCAACTGAGTTGGAAGAAAGACTTACAGAGCCCTTGTAGATAGTGAATTGAAATCCCTATGCAGCAGCGGAAGATAATATGTAAAGAATAATGGTACCAGAAGAGTAATACGTATTCAGACAAGATGAACCAGAGGAGCAACGTTCCAAAATATAAAGCTTGGACCTGCAAAAAAAATAGTCGTATACCCTAATCCTAGAAAGAATTAGGGGTTTTGTAGACAGAGAGAAAATGTTGCCTAAAAATCGAAAGAGCCAAGAGCACAAACCCTAGGATATGAATCCTAGATCTGTGAACAGATCACACTGAAGGTAAAATAGATGAAAGAGGAAGAATTCGTATCAAGCCAACCTGGCTCTGATACCATGTGAGAAAATCAAATCTCAAGTTTATTAACACTAGAAAGGTTTGAAGATTACAACTTTAAATAAAATGGTTATAGTCGAATGATTACAACTGAATGATTGAATTTAGAAGAACCAGAATATGAAAAAAATAGCCAAATGTGTCTGCTACTGGAAGAACCCTCAATGAGTGAAGAATGCCAGAATATCTCTTTGAGAGAATAAGATGAAAAAGAAAGTGAAATTGTAGGTGTCTACGTCTTGACTTCAACTCTGCAATGACCCACCATTTATAAGCAAGAGACTCCCTTCTAGAATCCATAGTTTCCAAAACAGGCCCTTCTCTTTCCTTCTTTGAAATAAATGATTCTACATTCCAAACATAGAGACAATCAACATTAATACAAAATAATTAACAGATTTAGATTGGATAAATTTAATAATGAATTACTAAAAAGTGATTGGTGCATAATTTCTATCCTAATTGTGTTCATCATTCAAGAGAAATGGAACCAACATCTAGGTAGGTGTATCATAAACTATACTAGATAAGTAACTCTGCTAACACCAGTTTAAAGGTCAAACAAAGAGATAAACGTAAAAGAAATAAAAAAATCAAACACCATTATGAAAGACACCATCCTTGATGTTGTTGCTGTAATTGTTTATGTTTTGATTGTGCCTTTTGGAAGAGCCCTTGAGACTTGGTAGCATTATATCCAGTTTTCTAAGTTCCAATTTTCCAAGACCAACACCACATATGTCTCATAGGCTCATAGCCTTACTAAATACAGCAACACATGATAATTCAACCCCAAGGTGATATTTTTCTTCATCTTTCCAATCAGAAACTCCTACCTGTACCTTCCTTTTCCATTAAAATATCTCAGAGAACTCTCATACTTCCCCTACCTGGTTACCTCAAAACAGAAACAAAATTTAAAGATTTTATATAGCCTGATTGAATTCAAAATAGGAACAGGTGTAAGAGGAAGGGGTTGATTTGGGTCACTAGGGTCATGTGAGTAAAAACACTACAAATTTTGTTTTACAAGAGTAGTCTACGTTTGATTTTAGCTTTCAACACAAAATTTCACAAAAAAGTAATTAATACGACTAAGCCCCTTGACTTCTATCAATTGCCCCTAAAACTCGATGATTGTACAGTCGCCCAATGCGGAGTTGTATCATAATAATTATGTACTTTTTAAAATAGATACTATGGATTTAATAAAGGTCATCAAGCATGATAGTCGTCACCTGGGAGCTTCAGAAAATGGCACTTTTAACTGGCTACGTTCCGTCCCTAGCAAAGTCAATGTGTTTATTTGGAGACTTTTTCATGGTAGGCTGCCTACTCCCTGCAATCTTCTTAGAAGAGGAGTTGCTACACGTAACTCAGTTTCTTATGCTTGTGGAGTTGATTTAGAAACCGAGACACATCTGTTTCGTTCTTGTAGAATTGCAGCTCACCTTTTTTCAAAAATAATTTATTGGCGCTATTTCCGTGATATTCTTGGTGGTTCCATCTCTTCTTGCATGGGGAATTGATTTGGGGGTAAAGGTGTCGGTTTAAAAAGCCTTCTCGGTGGTGGTTTACACCGCTTTCTGGTTCATTTGGCAGCATTGCAACCAGAAAGCTTTTCCTTTTGATTGAATGGCAGATTGTAATCTCTTTAGCCTGGTGCAGAATCATTCTTTCTTTTGGATAAACATTTGGGGGAGTTTTAAAAGGAGGTTTAAAATGGGTAAATTGGTGTAGTTATCCTTCTATGGGGTTGTAACTTTCTTGTTGCTCTTGTTTCTTGTGTAAACTGTTTTGCTTGCTTTTAGCTCCTTGATAAAAACTCTTAATAATAATCTTTGTTGCTGTTAAAAAAAACAATAATAATCTTTGTTGCTGTTAAAAAAACATTGTGTTTAGACAATACTGTAGTTTACAAGTATAACTTCTTAAGCAAATCATGTATCATAGTGACTTATTTGATTGTCTATTGTTTGAATTAATAATATTTTTATAAGGTGTAGAATCATTGTTCGTGGGCGTGGGATGCATGCATGCATGTCTTAAAAATCGTGCACACAACTGGTCCTAAAAGGTATGCAAGAATTTGTAAGGAAATTGTTATCTAACTTTATTGTCTTTGTTATTTTCTCTTTTTCTTATTGTTCCATGAATGATACATATTACTATTACTACTATCTTTATTTTGATATTGATAAATGAGATCCCAAACAAGGAAACCACCAAACTTATAACCCAAATGTTTGAGAATACTATAGAAGGAAAGAAGAGAATTGATTCATATGATGACACAACAAACAAAATTGTAAGACATTATCATTTACTAGTTATTCAATTTGTTACTTGTAAATTACATAAACTTTTCTTTGTTGAATAATCGTGAAGGAACAATTGAAGAGCTTCAAGCCTCCATGGTGAAAGTGCTCCAATAGATCCTTCTGGCCATGACGACAAAAGAGTATGAGAGACACCGTAAACTTTATGGGAAAGGCGTTTATTTATAAATTGATGAAAAATGTGACATATGGTGAGGCACCGTATATGGTTCCTGGCATGCTTATGGAAGAAAGCCGAGTTAGGAGAGGAGCGTGAAAGGAAAAGACCTAGCTAGAAGCAATGAGGCAAGAACTTATCATGAGAGAGACAAAATAGTTGATGACGCGTTGTTAAAACTTATAGAAATACTATCTTCTAAAGTTGTTAGCTTGAATTAACATGTGGTACAAGGTATGACTTCTTGACTATAATTATTTGCTTATTGACAAATATCCTTGAAAATAAATATATTGTAACAATATCTTTATCGTTTTTTATGTAGGATATGATCTATGGAGTTTGTAAAAAAACGATTGGAGATTTCTAACTTGTATGAAATGTAATAAATATGAATATGATTTCGATTTTATGATGTATTCTTACACTACAATAGAATTTTATTTATTATGTGCTTATTGTAAATGGCTGAAAAGAAACTGTAATTCATTATAGTTTTCGAATAAAACGTAATGCTTGTGTATTATAAAAAATAATCATTCTATTTGTGTTTTATCAAACAATTGTGACATAAATTATAAAAAAGGTGTTGCATTTGCACTCAAAGTATATTTTAAAAAGTGTCGCTTGTACTAGAAAAAATGTTGCATTTATGTAATAAAAATTATATTAAGTGTTGTATTAGATGATGAAAAGTGTTGCACTTATATGGTAATAAACACCACAAAGTGTTGCATTTGTCATTTAAAAGTGTTGCCAAACTTGATTGGAATTAATTAAAAAAGTGTTGCACCTAAGTGTAAAAAGTGTTGCATCTTAAAAGTGTCGCAATCTTTAAAGAAATGCAACGTTTTAAAAAAGTGTTGCATATGGTGATAGAAGTGTTGCTTTAGACCTAAGGCAACGCGACCTAAGGCAGCCCTTGATAAAGTGTCGCACTAGCCCTAATGCAACTTTTTTTTATGCCTAAAGTAACACTTCAGTAGTGTTACATTAGGTTCATTTTGTAGTAGTGGCCTCAATTAAGATTAACTCTCTCAAGTTACCAAATTTCGGTACCCAAACGCGCGTATGATAAACCTTCAAACCACGCGAATCGGTAGTTAACTTATGTTGTCTTTTGATCATTAGTTCATCCTTCAAGTTCTCATATTTCAAAGCTTCAAGCTGTGCAACCACAAGTTGATCCACTAAATCAGACTTAATCTCTATTCTCATAAATTTTACAGTATCCGAAGATCCCTTTCTGCTGAGTGCATCTGCAACTACATTAGCCTTTCCAGGATGATACTGAATATCACAATCATAATCTTTGATCAGTTCTAACCAACGTCGTTGTCTCATGTTCAATTCTTTCTGCGTAAACACGTACTGAAGACTTTTATGATTAGTGCAGATTGTACATTTCGTTCCATCAAATAGTGTCTTCACAGTTTCAGTGCAAACACCACAACGGCTAACTCTAAATCAGGAGTTGGATAGTTTCTTTCATTCGGTTTCAACTGTCTAGAAGCATACGCAATTACTTTACTTCTCTGCATTAGAACACATCCCAAACCAGCATGAGAAGCATTGCAGTACACTATAAAATCTTCTGAACCCTCAGGTAACGAAAGAACAGGAGCTTGGCACAATAATTGTTTCAATGTCTGAAAAGCATCTTCCTGAGCAGAACCCCACTGAAATGGAACATCTTTTCGAGTCAACTTAGTTAACGGACCAGTTAGCTTAGAGAAATCTTTGATAAACCTGCGATAATAACTTGCCAATCCAAGGAAACTCTTTATCTTTGTAGGTGTTTTCGGAGCACCCCAATTCATCACAGCTTCGATCTTGGAAGGATCCACTTTGATACCTTCTTGACAGATTACATGCCCTAGAAATGGAACTTCACGTAACCAAAATTCGCATTTTGATAATTTGGCATATAATTTGTGTTGTTTAAGAATTTCCAGAACTTGTCTCAAATGCTGATCATGCTCACTCTCGGTTTTAGAATACACCAAAATATCATCAATAAACACAATGACAAACTTGTCTAAGAAAGGTCGGCAGACGTGATTCATTAGATCCATAAGCAATGCAGGAGCATTTGTCAAGCCAAACAGCATTACTAGAAATTCGTAGTGACCATACCGAGTACGAAAAGCAGTATTGGGTATATCTTCTTCTGCTACTCTGACTTGATGATAACCCAATCTTAGATCTATCTTTGAAAAGTAAGAAGCCCCTTGTAATTGATCAAATAAATCATCAATTCTGGGCAAAAGGATATTTATTCTTGATGGTTTTTTTGTTCAGATCTCTGTAGTCAATACACATACGAAGAGTCCCGTCCTTCTTCTTTACAAACAAAACCGGTGCACCCCACGGCGAAGAACTCGGAAGGATAAATCCCTTATCTAGCAGCTCTTGAATCTGTGTCATCATCTCTCATATCTTAGATGGAGCTAACCGATACGGAGCTTTCGCAATCGGTGAAGTACTAGGCAACAAATCTATCTTGTATTCAACATCCCGCACAGGTGGCAATCTAGGTAAATCATCTGGAAATACTTCCTGATATTCTGACACAACCCGAACATCGGTAACTGCTTTCTTCTCTTTCTTTGCATCAATTGCATGGGCCACGAAAGACGCACACCCTTTAGCTAGAGATTTTCTAGCCTTCATATACGATATAATAGGAAAGGAAGAAGAAGATCTATCCCCACGAGCTACGACATGCGACCCGTCAGCCAAAGGAATAGTAATCAGTTTCTTATGGCACTGGATACTAGCTCTATGGTGACTTAACCAATCCATGCCTAGTACTAAATCAAACCCTGGTATAGGCATTAGCAAGCAATCTACAGGCAAACTAGTTCCATCAATGTCTATAAACACTCCAGTTACAGAAGAAGTTACAGGCACTAAATTACCATCTGCTACCTGTACTTCTAAAGGAGAAGCAATCACAGTAATAGGTACTTTCAATTTGTCACATAAGGCTACTGACATGAAAGATCTAGTTGCACCAGAATCAAATAATACACGAGCAAGTACAGAGTTCACTATAAACATACCCGTGATAACATCACTGTTTTCTGCAGCCTCAGTGACAGTCATCTTGAAAGCTCTCCCTTCCGCAGAAGGTGCAACTTTCCGATTTTGACCTGCAGACGATCCCCCGACATTGCCTACCCCTTGCCCCGTCCCCTTTGGCCTCGGTTTTGAGCATGCTCCAGCTCTATGACCCTCTTCGTGACAATTCCAGCAAACATTTGTTTTAAACCGACAGACTGATGGTTCGTGGCCAAATCCACCACAACGCAAACATCGTTTCGTATGTGATGTGCAAGGACCAGTATGACTAGAATTGCAGGGTTTACACCACGGCTTGTTCTGAATAGACCCTGAACCTTTTGATTTCTGATCTCCTCGGTTCTGATTATTCTGCCACTTTCCTTTATTCCCGCCTTGATTTCCACCAGATTTGTGAGAAGACCCTTTCTCACGATTCATCCCTCCCGGGCTTTCACATCACCCTCCGCAGCCCTAGCGAGAGTAAAAGCTTGTACCAACGAAGTTGCCATTCGGGTGTTACCCCGATATTCAGGTAGTAAAGCTTGAACGAAATGGTCGATTTGAGAAGGCTCATCAGGAACCCACTGTTTAGCAAACCTTAACTTCTCATTAAACTTAGCAATTAATTCATCCACTGACATCTTATCATCCTGAGCCAAATCCATGAATTCTCGTTTCACCCTGGACAAATCATAAGTATTACAGAACTGTTCGAAGAATTTGCCCTGGAATTGATCCCAAGTTATAAAGTTAACCACTTCCCTGGATAGATGAGCAGTTAAAGAATCCCACCATGTTGCAGCTTGACCCTTAAGTCTCTTTGATGCAAATTTAACTCTGTCAGACTCCTCACAATTACAGGTATCCAATGCTTTGATTGTTTCCCTCAACCAATTCAAAGTATCCGTAGGGTTAGAGCTTCCAGAATACTCGGGTGGCTGGCAATCCATGAAGTCCTTAAACTGACTCTTGGGTTTAAATCCTCCTTGAGTGGGGTACCACGGAATGAAGAAGTTCTGTTGGGGTTGATACGGTTGGTGTTGCTGTTGAGGTTGATAATACTGTGTCACAGGTGGCATTGACACAAACGGTAAGGTTCCAAATGGTGTTGACACAGTGTTGAATGGTGCAGCTGAGTAAACATGAGGTGGTATAGATTGGGTGAACACAGCTGACTCCCTAGGCATGTGGATAGTTTGTGTTTGCTGTGAGGACTGAGTTTGCTGTTGTTGTTGTTCCAGTTCCTGAACCCGATCCCTCAAAGTTTGCAGAGTATCTTCCAATTGCAACACATAGTCTTGTTGATCAGATTCACCGTTGTGAGAAGTACCAGCCCTATTGTGTTGTTCATTTGCAGCGGTAGAGGATTGATTGTTGTTCCTTCTGGGGGACGTAGGGGTAGTTGTCTGGTTCACGTTGTCAGCCATTTCTGTTCTAAACACAGTATCTCACCAGTTGTTAGATATAACCTGTTAGTATAAACACACTAACCACCTCAAAGCAACACTACTAATTACCCACCCTGGGAATAATGGACTGACCAGAGCCTAGGTTCGAGTATTGTACAAATCATTCATGCAAATCCTCAAACCAGGGCTCTGATACCAATTTTTAACACTGTACTTTTAAACATATAATATATTGCATGCGAAAGCTAGTTACATATAATTATCTTAATTACATAATTAATAAAAATTATTTTAACTTGTTTGATGTACAAAACTTCTACAGTGTTAATATCCAAACAGGCTCTATACAAAATCTTGACATCAGAGTTCATGGTATGTCCAAAATCCCAGTCATCACTTTCAAAACTCACCATGGAGAATCTGCAAAACAATCTAGTGGGCAATTAGCACAAAGCTAAGTAAGGGAACAAATATCTAAACATACACAAGGCAAACATGCCTAAACATAAATAGCTCATGAATCCCAGGAGAACCGGCGGTGTTGCAAGCACCTACAACCCAGGTTGGCCAAAACCAAGGTTTACCGATAGCCCTGCTAACATGGATAACAGTATCAGCCCCCTTGAGTACCACAAATGTACTTCAAGATCAGATACTGTAAATCCCCCAGCAACAGGCCCAGCATCATACTGATCTCCAAAATAACATGTATATACAATCCAAACAATAGCATTCCAAATAGGATATCATATCATGTATATCTAAAGATATAAATCCACTCACCACAGTCAACACTGTAGCACACTCAGTGGTCTAGTTCACTGAGTCTTCTCAGTTCCTGAGATTAGATAACCACAAGTCAGTATTCAATTCACAATACTGATTCATAATAATTAACACATGTATTCATACATCACATGTTAGATATTCATGTATAACTATCATGTCAATTCATAGTTTGCTTGTTAGGAATAACTCCTAAATCTAAAATTCCGATAGAACCCATTTCCGAGAAAAGGCACATTCCGAGAAAAGCACAATCCGAGAAAATGACACATTCCGATGAAAAGCCAATTCCGATAAAACCCAATTCCGAGGAAATAGGATTCCGAGCATTTCATCAATTCCGACAAAATGTGCATTCCGAGTAAAGGCCAATAGTCAATTCCGATAAAATAGAATTCCGATAAAAGTGTTAGGGCATTCAGCAATTCCATAAATCCGTTTTATCGGAATTCAACACATTCCGAGTAAATTGTCCCGGGATTCATGTATTCCGATAATCTTTTAATCGGAATTCTCAATTCCGATAGCTTCATAACTCAATTCCGACAGATTTATATGTTCTTGCATAAAATCGATTTCTAACTCAAATCTTACTGATTTTTAACATGCAAGTAATCTAAGTTTCCAGAAATCATTATAAGCATGTTATGAACACATTCTAACAATAATTTCTAACATGCAAACATCCTATAATCATCAATCATCACATAAGCATTTTATCGGAATTCATATATATATACAAAACCGAATAAATTATCAATCCATCAACTATAAATCAGTGTTCTAACATTAAGATGATATCAAATTCTCAACTAAAATGCAAGCAAGTTAGAAGCTCGATTTCTTTTCTTTTCTTCCTTCTTCTTCTCGGCCGAGAACACACACAACACACTTTGTATAAATTCACAAGTAATATGGTATGGTGGTGAGTTGGTGACTATACCCACCAAACCGGCCACCCCCCTTACCAACTCAAATATTAAATTAATTTAAATATTTACCTAAAATAATAAAACTAAATAATATCACAAATTATCATCAATAATACATATTTACAAATAATTCACATAATCAAATTAAATCTCAAGATTAATTAATTAACTTAATTAATCTAGGCCGGTTGAGAGGGTGTTACAAATGTTGGTGGTATTGGTGGTGTGTGGTGTACGATGATCTTGAAGAGAGAACGGGGTAATGGTGGTGTGGATCGGAGAGAGAGAGAGAGAGAGAGAGAGAGAGAGAGAGAGAGAGAGAGAAGAGGTGTTTGTTTAAGTTTAATAGCAAGTAAAAGATATCTATTTGAGAGTGTATCTGGTAACTTGGATAAATAGCAAATTGACAAAGATAGTCTGTGACCCTTTCACTAACGATTAAACTTAACTTAAGTTAGTGTAAATGATCAAATGTGAAACAAAGTGACTGTTTCTTTTTAATGTCAGAATACTAATTATGAAATTTCGTAACAACCACATGAACCATTTGTATAATTAACTATAATAAATATAAACTCTAAATTGTTGTAAAACAAAACAACGGACTTGTTTACTGACTTGTTTGTCCAAGTCTTTAAATTAGCAATTTTCTGAATTAGTGACTTGTTTGGACAAGTCTCATAATAAGGGATTTGTTTATTTGAGGGCTTCGGGCAACTCTCAAAATCAGCGGCTTGATTTGTGACTTGTTTTTGTAACAAATTAGCCACTCGTTTAATGTCTTTTCTAAGCAAATCATAAAATTAATTACTTGCTTAATGACTCGATTTAGCTACACATTATTCCATGTTCAATTAAATTAGCGCTTCCCCTCAATCTAACACTTGGAAAAGACTTGTTCATGTTTATTGTTGGAGGAAAGTTAAGTTATTGGTGAAGAACTTGTTTGAGCTCTTGGATTAGAGCCTGATGAGGTTGTCATCTACCTTCCAAAGGTGATTGTATCCGGTGGTCTCTTCCGTTCTAAGGAGACTTTTTGCACGTTGTGTTAGTGGAATTCTTAACAGATGTCAAGGGGTAGATATAGGTTGGAGTTCAACCGAACCGCTATAAATCCCGGTGTTATCTCTCTAACCCTTAACTCCTTACATAACTGCATTTATATTCTTGCACATATATTATTGCTTTAATAGTCTTGCATTTACATTTTCGTATTTATACTCTTGTCTTTATATATATTTTTTTTTGAAAGGCAAAACAAATTTATTACTCAAAAACCAAGTACATCACCAATTACATCAAGTTGTTTGTGAGACACAAACATCCATATTCTTCACCTACAACAAATTACACTTTCAACCTCCAAACCAAACTAGCCCACCCTTTCTATTAACTATGATTATTTTTATCTCGATCTAGTGGGATCCGTCAACCAGTGCCCGCAATCACCAACACTATCCGGGGAACGATGTGATATCCAAAAGTAACATTGTTGTTGGAACGTTCCAAACTCATCATTCAATTTCTTCTTTTTGATTTCAAAAGCATTGCAATTCCTATTCTTCCAAATCAGAAATAAGAAACACCACTTAGTAGCTGACCACACAGTTTTGGTGTTTCTTGTCCACGCATCAGATCCATCAAAGCTCAGCAACTGGTCCAGGTTAGTAACATTCTGTAATGGGCATTTCCACCAACTAAAAAAATTCTGCCACATCCTCCTAACACCTTCGCATTCAAATAAAGCATGATTCAAGCTTTCTACCGAGTCATTACACCTTGGACATAATGTCGAGTCCAGATCAATGCCCATCAGGTCTAGTTTTTCTCTAACCGGAATTTTACCGTGATTCAATCTCCACATAAAAACCTCTACTTTCTTTGGAATTATTCCACACCATTTGGTTATTGGTGCGTTAGTATCCGAACTTAAAAACAAAGAATCGATCATACCTCTTAGTTCCTTTACCGTGAAGTTGTCTTCATTGCTTATCCACCACTTACCTCCATCTTTTTTATTTTGAATTGGACAGCAATTTCCAATCCTTGATATTAAGTTCTCCAGCTCTCCGATCTCTCGATCTCGAATCTCCCTTGACCAGTTCCATTTCCAAACCCATCTGCTGTTCTCGAACTCTCCTCTTTCCTTCAGTGTCGTTTGCTTCTCTTTTTCAAGTCTAAATAATCTCTGAAACATGTCGCACAGCCTGAATGGACCTAACCATCTGTCCCTCCAGAAACTGATCGAACTTCCGTCCCCCAGCTTTCTCCCAATTGACTCTTCGAAATGAATTCCTGAATCACTGATGCATCTGACAGCTTTTAGTATGTTCATCCATGTTGATCCAACCTTGTTTGCTTTGATCTCACCACGTTCCATGCCGCCTTCTTCGCCGTATATGCTCTTCACAATGCGTACCCAAAAAGCGTCTTTTTCTTGTGAGAACCTCCACCACCATTTGCAAAGTAAAGAGTTGTTAGCTGCAAACAAAGAGCCAATGTTAAGACCACCCTTACCCAACCCGTTTAAAGTAGTTTCCCACTTTACCCTACACATATATTTCTTCCCACCCGACCCATTACCCCAAAAGAAATCTCTCCGTAATCTCTCAAGAATATTAATCACGCATTTAGGGGCACGAAACAACGACATGGTATACAATGGCACACTACTTAAAACCGATTTAACGAGTGTTAATCTCCCTCCAGCAGATAAAGTCTTCGATTTCCATCTTGACAGTTTATTTGACACCTTTCCAATCACCTCTGACCAACTTGATGTTCTGTTCATGTTTGCACCTATTTGCATGCCAAGATACTTCAAGGGCATTTCTTCTAACCCACATCCGATTGCTTCAGCCCATGTTTTAACTTCTTCTTGATCTATTCCTAAACCGACTAATTTACTCTTCAGCAGATTAATTCTTAACCCCGCAGCCCACTCAAAGCACTTCAAAGTCAATAATAAATTTAACAAATTATTTGCATCTCCTTTTCCAAAGAATATTATGTCATCAGCATATTGTAAGTGTGTCACCATCAACTTAGATCTCTTACCTATTTCAACTCCTTCAAACTTTCTTTTAGACACCGCTTCTTTTAGAACTACATTCAACGCTTCAGCCACCATTACGAACAAGAATGGTGACAACGGATCACCCTGTCGAAGCCCTTTAGAGACTTTGAACTCTGAAGTTGGCGACCCGTTGACCAACACCGACACTTTTGAAGATTCCAAACACGTTTGTATCCATCTAATCCATTTGTCCCCAAATCCCATCGATCTCATTGTTTCAAACAAGAATTTCCAACACACACTGTCATACGCCTTCTCGTAATCTACTTTGAAAATAAAAGACTTTGTCTTACTTTTCTTAATGAAATCTATAGACTCATTCGCGATTAGCACCCCATCTAGTATGAACCTTCCTTTTATAAAGGCATTTTGTTCTTCCCCAATGATCTTGTGTATTACTGATTGTAACCTTAACGCCAACACTTTGGAAATAATTTTGTAATAGACACCCACTAAACTAATAGGTCTGAACTCATTCAAAGTTTGCGGATTTAAACTTTTTTATATTTATGCACTTATGTTATCGCATTTACTTTCAAGTCTTTTTTATATTGTCAATAATATACATATATATACATATAGGGGAGAGTTCATGCGAAAAGAGCTTTATTTGCAAAAAGTGCGAGAAGCAATCACAACCACTTATATGTATTTGATATAGTGGTCTAGATTAATCATGTTTTTTTTAATTTCTTTAATTTAAAAGGGCATAATTGTAAACCAAAAATATTCTCTCGCCAATTAATTTCTCTCATAATTTTTATCTCTCCTAAACTTTTCTAATAAAATATATCAGAAATAATAAATTAACCATTTTACGGTGTTCAACGACAAACACACCTATTACAGGTTTTCCGGCGTTACTGTATACAATATTGAACACTACAAAAAATAAATACGTTTTAAAATTAATTTTACAATATTCAGTACTGAACACATCTATACAATTTACAAAATTTTCGTTGTGTATTGTATTCATCACTGAATATAGCCACACCTAACAAATATTAAAGCTAGTAATTTATTATTAATACGGTATTCTTTACCGAACACAATATAAAATATACATAATTTTAGTTATATATACTGTGTTCATCCGTGAATACAACCCATTACAAGCTTTTTTATTACTTGTTCAATGCTGAATATATTTAAATAGATATATTATCCATTAACAATATATAAAAAAATAAAAAACTCAAAACCTGAAACTTTCGGATCAAACTTAAATAAATACAATCCGAATGAACTTTGTATTCTAAAGAATTACAACGTGTTCTTTACTGAATGTGATTAACATTTATCTCACATTCAGTAGTAAATATATGTATTTAAAAATTTAAGCATTGAAGATGGTGAGACGGACACATGCATACAACTGGAACATAAAAATGATTCAGGTAAACAAAATCAGATTTCTAAAAAACAAAAACTTAGATCTGTTCGGCGATGAGAAGTAGAGAGAGACGGCAATGGGAAGTGGAGAGATATGACGGTGGTCTTCAAGCTGAACATTCATTCATATTCAAACCAAACTCATAATGTAATCCTAGAAATAATTTACAATACATAAGATGCCAATTTCTTTCATTAACATGTACACAACTTTTGAATAAAAAAATCTGAAAAACTAAAAAAAGAACATAGATTTACAATAAAAAATTAGAAAAACCTGCACTTTATCGATCTTGAAAAATAAGAAAAAAACTAAATTGAAGAAAAGAAATACACATGAGAATACCAACAATGAATGGAGCAGATGGTGGCGGTGGTTCGGGGACGGCTACGGCTAGCGGCGGTAGCGGTGAAGGCTTCTAAGATCGGAGGCGGTGGTTATCGGCGATGTCCACCTAGGCGGCGGACTTTGAGCAGCGGCGAAGGTGGTTTAATAGGCGATGTCCACTTTGGTGGCGGTGGCGGCGAAGGTTTTCGACCGATAATGGCGGCGGCTTGATAGGGGATTCGTCGATCGAGATCGGGTACTGTTATCGTGGTGCTTGAGGCGGTGGCAAGGGCGGAGAGATGAGGCTAGGTGATCGATGGTGTTAGCGGTATAGATCTCGTCACCGGCAACCATATAGATAGATGTCGCCGGCGATGGTGGTGTAGCGGCGCTGCACGAGAGGAAGGGGGAGGAACGACAAATATAGGGTTTCTGGGTTTTCTTAGAAAATGTATATTAATAAGGTTTTAGTGTCCGCGCGTTGCGGCGGGGCTTCCAAGAGTAATTTTTCAAAAAAAATCAGCGTAGATACCTTAACTAACGCATGAAAAGGTCGAACAATTGAAAGTAAGTGAAAAGGCCGAACAATCAAAATAAATGAAGAGGTTCCATAAGTGAAATGGAGGTCGAAAAGTTATATTGTGAAAGTTTCACAACCCACTTATGTTAGACTTTTGATTCATTTCCATAAGTACATGCAAGAAAAAGATCTCGAAAGAGTAACACGACCCAAATTTTCAATTTGACTTTATGAACTCATAACCTCCTTGAATCTTGCTTTAGCAACCTTATAAAAAACATCAATATGCTATTTTCAATACAATATGTTAAATGATTTACAGAACATTTATTCGATCGTGAAATGACAATAGTTAGTGGAATTAAGGAATAGAATATTTCAACAATAAAAGAAAAAGAAAGCATGGACCTTTGTTTTCTTTATTTAGTTAGGATGATATCGTTTTGTCTTGCTTGGAGATGCAGTCTGCATAACGTAAAACCAACAAAAATAATTTTATTTGCAAGAAAAAAAAAGAAAATATATAAATCTAACAATAAAATGGAAAGGCGATTCTCTCGTGAGTTAACCACAAACAATGTACTTAAAAAAACAATCATAAACGATTTCAATTAGTTGTGGCAATTCGGCTCTGTTTAAGGTTGGCAGGTCGATTGCCTACCAATTAATTATTCATGTAAAGAAAATCCAACCCTAACTCAGACACGACACATGTAACCCGTTTATCTAAATGGGTTAGTAAAACAGGGTTGTATTCAAGTTTTAAATGTGTATATAAATAGGTCATAAAATGGTTCATCAGATAAATGGGTTGATAGCTTGACTCGTTTAGACTTAACCCTTACCCATTATTTTCATTTTGTGTCAAGAACCAAGAGGTTATCATATTAGCATAATGAGTACTTTTATCTAGGTAATTTAAAAACACTTATTCACTACAATATTCATATTGTATTAGTTAATGTGATAACATTCATCAAGATCTAACATGAAATGTTAACATTCATCACAATCTAACATGAAATACAATATAAACAACAAAAGTGGGAGTGATGAATAAGAACTAAGATTATCAATTTCTCTTTGTTATTAATCAATTTCGCCAACCCATTATATATGTGGTTTCCATTTCTTATATGTTAAGTAAAAACTAAAATTCATCAATTACTCTTTGTTTTAACCAATTTCCTTTCAAGGTCATTGAGGTATATCTAATGATCAGTGGAGCCTCAAGTAAAAGTTTGCCAACTATAAAATTTCACACATAACTTAAAATCAAATTTTATTGTAAACTAAACTTTTCAAACTGAAATAGCGGGACTGATGGAGAATTGAGCATGATTATATAAAAAAACACTGCAGGATCAAAATTCCTAAACCATGGAATATTATATAACCACATCAGGATAATATAAAACACCCTTAAAAATTAGTAGTGGTGTATAATAATATGCTGAGAGTAATAGTGTTCAAATGATTACCTTAATTGAATTCATGAATTTCTAGCGGATGATATTCATCTTTGAGCATCAGCACCTTATCAAGCTTGTAAGTTATCATCTGCATATAATTTTATAACTGAATTTTGAATGCTTCTGTTGAAAATAATTTGGTAAGTAATAAAAAATATATTGATGTTAAACAAAATAATTGCTCATTCTCTTGCCAACGACGTTATTTCTTTTAGTTTCTGTGAAATTTCATACATATCTCAATGAAAGATTTCATCGAACATATGATATGCATTTCTTGAAAAAACAAATATGTACATTCTTGGATATTGTTCTGTAACGCTTATAATCAAGTTATATGCCAAAAAATTAAAAAAAAAAACCTATCTAACCAAACATGTTGAGGAAATAGAAAGTGTGATGCATACAGGGCTTCTTTGCATTCAATAAATTGCATCACTTAAGATGACCATGTCTATGGCTCTACAAATGTTATCCAAGGATATCAAACCTCTGCCTTCACTTGCAAACACTCTTGTATACTTGAAAGGAACACAACAAAATTAGTTTAGAATATTGGTCCAATTTTCTAAAATTAGTATGTATGTTTATGACACATATACTGAATACTCACCCGTAACACACACTGACACACACACACACACACTCACATGTAAAGACACAGAGGAGCACACTCTTAAAAGAAAACAGGAGAAATAAAGAAGATGACCTGTACCATGCCGGTTGAGAAGGAAACGTTGAGAAGATGACCGGTTAACCGCCAGGCTAGAGTAATTCTTAGGCACCAAACCACATTCAAACATACTATATTATGTAAAAGAAGTGTAGATAACCAGTAACAATTTGCCTTGCAAATTGTTAGTATTTAAATAAATAAATTAGGTTATATATGTGAGGTTAGTAGAGAGAGATGAGTGAGGAGAGAGGAGAGATGAGAGATGAGAGATGTATGGTTTTTTTTTACTGAAATACCCTTTTTTCCTTATAAACTAATACTAATAAAATTTTAATTATTTACAAAAATACCATAATTATTTATAACCCTTGATTAAGTAATCTAATGGTCAGAATTTCTTCTCACACTTTTCGCAAATAAGCTACTTTTCGTTTAAAAACCCTTATATATATATATATATATATATATATATATATATATATATATATATGTATGTATATATATTTCATATAATTATCAAGAGTTTAATTATTCATAAAAAAGATAATATCTAAAAAAAATTAAAAATGAATATAGAAACTAGTAGTGGATTGCAAAACTAATTTTTCTGTTAAAAACTATGAACAATTTAATGTATTAGAAGATGAAATCATAGGTAATTCTAAAGAATATGAAATGATGACCAAGAATGTTGACAAAAGAACTATGGAATCACAAAATGAGTCACTGGCTTCAAAAGTTAAAGAAATTTTAAGATGTTATAATAAAGAAAACAACGAACCCTCCACTAGTGGAAGAAAAGTAAGATGACCATCACAAGATGTTTGTTAGCAATGGTTGGGAAGAGCATGATAATGAAATCACAAATAATGATAATGAAACTTGTCTTATGATTAACAAGACAACAGAGGTACATTCAAATCATTTTTACTATAGTTGTGATTCAATTGAATATGATTTGAAGCAGAAATATTACAAATGTGAACAACTCATTTCCAAAGCAAATAACAAAAATGAGTCTTTTAAAAACAGAAAATAATGTATTAAGAGATTTTATCACAAAACGTGACAAGAAACTTTTAGAAACTAAAAACTAAGTCTCAAGTTTGTCAAAGGATATGGATGTCATATTTATTTTCCTCGTTAATTTGGTATAATTTTCGTATTTCAATACATTTGCTTTTAGTTAATAATAATTTTATGAAAGTGAGGGTAAATGATAAATGCCCAAATTACCCTCATTAACTATCTAAACCATAGGATTTAATTTGGAAAAATTAAGGTTATCCACTGACAACTATTTAATGTGGACATTTCAATTTTTTGATCAATGGTTATAAACTTTTGGTTCTCACGTTACTCGTAATAAAATTGGTTCTTATATGAACCATTTTGTAACCACCATTAATGCTCATTTAAAAGCGAGACTTGATTTTCCGAAAACACCCTCAGTAATGCAACTAATAAGCAATTGATGATTCATTTCTATTAACTATTGATTTATTTTAATCATTAATTAAAATTGATTCTTACGGTACTCGCAATAAGAACGGTTCTCAAAGGAAACCTCCCATATATATGGGAGGGTTATTTTAAGAACCGTTCTTATTGCGAGTAATGTGAGAACCAATCTTGGCCATCGACTAAAATAAATCAATGGCTGATAATTCTGACGACTCCTTAATGACCGATGATCGGCTCACTAAGGACTTACTAATGACTCATTAATGATGCATTAATGAGGGGTATGTTGAGAAAATCAAGCGTCTCTTTTTTAATGACAACCCACTCGGACGCAATTCACGGTTCTCAAATAAACTTCTCTATATATATAAAGAGATAAGGGGTTCAAATCAAGGCTCATAAATTAATGATGGATTATTTGGATGCAATTCACGGTTGAGAAATATTTAAAGGACCAAAATACACATATTAATGAGTCATCAATGGTGTTACAAATAGTTCTCGTAGTTTTCATACGAAAAATACTTTTCGATTGACGTTTCCCTATATAGGAGAGGATTCATTTAAGAACCATTTTTACTACGAGTACCGCGATAACCGTTTGTGATAATTGATCGTAATTAATCAAAGGGTTGATAATAATTATGGCAGACATGTAATTAATTAAAAACAAAAGTGTGATTTTCACTTTTAAGATTTTTTTTTAAAAAAAAGTCTAAATAAATGAGTGACCACTTACTCCCCATTCAAAAAACATGAAATTATCTTTATTATTCCATCTCATTTATAATTGCCATGTGTGTATTATCTTTAAGAAATAAAAAAATAAAAAAATAAAATATGAAGAACAAGAAGAAGATTCATCGTTTTATCTGCAACAAGAACAAGTCCATCAACCAAATTCGTATACCATGTCTCACAGATGAAGATAAAACCCTAGATCTGAACTTGTTTTATGATTTGAACACCAGCTCATGAAATTCGAACACAAAAGGAATCCCCAAAATGAAAACCCTAAAATCGAATGGATCTGGAAGTCGAACCCTTTCGATCAGGATGAACCAACAACAGATTTAAACAAATCGCAATAGATGATGATGTAACCTTTAGATGAGATGAAGATTCAGATGAATATTAAGAACCCAAAACCAGTTCAGCACCCAAAACGCAGATCTAAGATGAAGATTAAGAACCAAGAACAAGAATTTCTTACCTTTCGCTTAAGAACCATAATATGTTGCTCTGAACCAAATCTCATCTCGTGAAGATTCAGATGAAAATTACGAACCTCAAATCTGAGATGAAGATTTCCAAGATTTGAACTAAATCCCCAGATCTTCATCGATGAAGCAATGAAGTAACCCTAGATCTGAAACAAAACCCTAACAAGAAACATCAAGAACCTATTATGATCCCACATCGGTGAAAACTAAATAAAACTGGTGGCTTATAAGTCTAGGTGTCCCCTCCCCCTACAAGCTAGCTTTTGGGGGTGAATTCTACACTTGGGTTTATGGCATGGTACGAGCCTAGTATGGGATGGGTTTATATCATTTGGTATTAGAGCCTCTTTCTTGGCTCTTAAATTTTTTTTCAATTGCTGTGAGATTTTCAAGAACAGTAATCGTGATTTTAATCATCAGGTATTCTATGGTGCAGACAAGATCTAGGCAATGGAAGATAGCACGAAAGAGTTTATTGCTGAAACAATTGTTGTTGCTTTACAAGTAGCAATGCAGGATGTACATACCGCAATGCATGACATTCATCAATCCATCGACGCCATTAATGGATCTATTAATGGTGTCAACGTAAAACAAATTTTTTTGGCAAGTGAGTTGAAGCGTGTTACTGATGAAACTTCGAGCTCGACAAAGAGTAATCGTTCACAGTACAGTCGAATGGCGAAGATTGATTTTCCAAAATTTTATGGTGATGATGTCGTTGGATGGCTTTATCGATGTCATCAATTTTTCAAAATCGATGAAGTTGAAGAACATCAGAAGGTAAAATTAGCTTATGTTCATCTTTATGATAAGGCTTTAGCATGGCACCAACAATTTGTAAAGGCTAACGGGGAAGATGTTAGCTGGAATTTTTACATGGAGTCCATTCAAAAAAGATTTGGTCCAGCTTATGAGGATCCAATGGCAGAGCTTAAGAATTTACGTTAAGATGGTACCATTCAAGCTTATCAAGACATGTTTGATCTCCTTCTTAGTAAAGTAGAATTGACTGAATCACAGGCTGTTAGTCTCTTTGTTAGGTGTCAACCGTGACCAACGAGGACTCGGAGTGGTGACCTATGGAGTGGTGGCTTGGACCCGAAAAGAGGGGTGCCAACCGTGACCAACATAGTTGTGACCAACGAGGACGTTGGTCCTTCAAGCGTGGGGTATTGTTATGATCCCACATCGGTGAAAACTAAATAAAACTGGTGGCTTATAAGTCTAGATGTCCCCTCCCCCTACAAGCTAGCTTTTGGGGGTGAGTTCTACACTTGGGTTTATGGCATGGTATGAGCCTAGTATGAGATGGGTTCCTATCAGAACCCTAACAAGAAAAATCGAACTAAAAACATTTGAAGATGAAGATGAAGCATATTTGAATTAATAGATCCCTAAATTTTTCTAACAAAATCCCCATAGCAAACCTTCAATGGTTGCCGATGAAAATCACGTTGTATAGCATCCCAAATTAATTTGGGAGTTTATTGTTGAGATCATTAATAATATTAATTTACCTTAAATCACGATGCAATCTTTATTGTTTTGGGAAGTTGTTTAGTTTATTATTATTATTATTATATTACCTTAAGTAATATTAATTATTTAATATAAATATCAACTTTATTTTGAATTATTTTTAAAACAAAAATTCCATATCACTTGCCATGTCACTTGCCATGTCAGCGAAACCGGTGTCACATCAGCAAGCAACCTTCTATAACAGGTTGGATACATCAAATAGTAATTTTTAAAAGTTTAGTATATCAAATGGTAAGTTTGAAAGTTTGATACATATAATAGCAAAATGTGTAAAGTTGAATACACTTGTATGAACTAAACCTTAATTGATAATTGATAACGTATTTAAACTTAATTAGATAGTGACAAATTATGGGTAACTTTGCAATGCCAGCGCCGTTACTTTTAGTAGGTAAATGACTGAGATTGTGACAAATTATTAATTTGAGAGACCATTTTAGTAAAATTCAATTTAAATGACTGAATCGGTGATTTCTAATAAACCCATATAGACGAAATCAGTAACCCATTCTTTTATTTGTTTTGTTTGGAAAATAGTATTGATATAAACAAAATATCTCACAAGCCAGTAGATCAAATCACAAATAAAAGGCTAAGATCGCTTCTCGCACTTCTCGCAATAATAATGCTTCTCGCATAAACCCTCCCCTATATATATAAACCCCTCCTTAAACAAAGAACTTAAAGAACCAATCTGGACATTTAGATCATCAAAATCAATGGATGAGATTGAACGATGGCAAAACTGTAATTATAATGTATTAATTAGGAAGAATAGGGCAAAAATGTAATTATCCCCCACCCCACACCCACGATTTTAAAAAAAAAAAACCAATAAAAACTTTAAATTGTTATAATTTTTTAAGTTTTGTGAATTTAATCAAATAAATTATACCATTCTTTTAGTTTTTTAATCATCTTTCAAACAAGATAACTCTTCCTATACTTTTCTAATTTTTTTTGAAAATGATTTTTTTTTTTGCATTTTGGCAGCTGTAAGGGAAAAACACCCTTTTTTTTTCATTTTGGCAGCTCGTCGCTAATGAGCTGAATGTCGTCGCAAAATGTTCGTCTCAGATCAGAAATTAGCGACGATGAAGTTAAATCTGTAGTCGCAAATAAGCAAAGTCGTCGCTAATGACCTTGCAGTCGTCGCAAAAGGTTCGTCTCTGATCAGATTTTGCATTTTGGCAGCATGTAGTGTTTCTGTATACAGATTTTGCATTTTGGCAGCTGTAGTGTTTCTTTGTACATATTTTGCATTTTGGCAGTTGTAGTATTTCTGTGCACAGATTTTGTATTTTGGCAGCATGTAGTGTTTGTGTACACATTTTGCATTTTGGTAGCTGTAACTGTGTACAGATTTTGCATTTTGGCAGCATGTTGTGTTTCTGTGTACAGATTTTGCATTTTGGCAGCATGTTGTGTTTCTGTGTACAGATTTTGCATTTTGGCAGCATGTAGTGTTAGTGTACAAATTTTGCATTTTTGGCAACGGTAGTGTTTTTGTGTACAAATTTTGTATTTTGGTAGCTGTAACTGTGTACAGATTTTGCATTTTGGTAGCATGTAGTGTTTATGTGTACAAAATTTGCATTTTGGCAGCTGTAGTGTTTTTGTGTACAGATTTTGCATTTTGGCAGCATGTAGTGTTTCTGTATACAAATTTTCCATTTTGGCAACATGTAGCGTTTCTGTGTTTCTGCATGTTTTTTTGCATTTTGCATTTAGTATGAAACCCAGCTAAAAATGCAAACTTTGTAATTTCAAAAAAAAAAAAAGTTTCAGAAACATATCGAGTCTGGTCTTTTTTGAAAGAGAACGAAAAATTGAATCTAATGATAATTTTTTTGTTAAAATTCTTAAAAACGAACGAGTTATGATCATTTAAAGTAAGTGGGGTTTTTTTTTAAAATCTTGGGGGTTGCTGGAGGGGGGCTGGAGGCGACGTTGAACCATTCGAAATGTAATCATAAAAACATTTTTCTTAAAAAAGACAATCTTATTAAAAACTTATTTCACTATAAATGAGAACAAACATTTACATCATTAAATAAGAAAAATTCCATCTATGTTACTTGTTATTTGACCAAATCTAATTAGACTTTTCGTATCCATTAAAACAAGAATGAAAGTATGAAACATGGTGATCAAACTTGATTTCTGGTGCTAGTATCATATCCATTCATAGTAGTGACATATTTTCAAACCCTAATATACATAAAACAAATTAAGATCAAACAAAAATTTTCATCGAGTCAAAACTTGGAACATTGTCAAGCCCCAAACCATTTGAGTTATAAACTTCAAGATGAAGTAAGGATAAATCAAAATAAGATTAACCTCTAAACATTTCAAACCCCTAACTAGCAAAATAATGGTGGTTATACGGATTTAGTGTCATACCTTTGATTTCAAACTCTATGAACAATAACCTAGAAGAATCCAAACCCAGATACAGGACACCATCTCCGTTCATTTATAATGTTTAATTTTATATGTAGTTCCACCGATCGACTCACCACCAAAGAACTAAGAAGCTGTTGATGTTTCATGGACCTGACAAAATCCTTTGGCAAGCTCAGATCTAGGCCATTTGAGTGGAACGTGATCTCATAATAGCTGTTAATGATCCGTTGAAGTATTGAGCCTATGAGCAGGTCATCGGCGATTATAAGTGGGCGTTGATGTTTTTTTTTAATATTTGCAACAAAGAAGGAGGGTCACAAGAGACGAGGGTTGACGATATCATCATGATTTTTGCTTTGTGATTAGTAGGTTTTCGGTGACTGTGATGCTGCTGATGGAGATCTGCAACAAAGAGGATGGCCACGAGTTGTAGATTTGAAAAGAGAAGGAAGGGAAATTGAGACACAATGGTAAACGGTGTCGCATGGGGTTGTTGACGGCGGCCAATCGGGTGGTCGGCGGTGCTGCTTAGGGGGTCGCTGATCGGCGGTGGCGGTAAATATTAGTTGAGAACAAATTTTACCACGAGTTCCACGAGATCCATTTGAGCTATTGATTATTATGAAAAACATATAATTAATTAAAAATACAACCGTCATTTTTAATTTCCTAAAATGCTTGAGTGATATTTTAGGAAACTTGTTTAAATAAGGGTGGCCATTTACACCACTTTCTTAAAGTTAAAATATCTACCAAACACAAAGGTATTAAAATATGAAAAATATTTCAAATTAACGGGAAAATTATGTTATTTAATATGACATCCATATTGATATAATTTTTCAAAGAATTTTTTTAGTTTTTAGTGGGTTTTTTCCAACACAACATTAGATATGTGTTTCGAGCACATATATGGATAAATGCATATTACAGTGGATTTTTAGGTGCACATATGCACTTTATAGCTGTTAAAAAAAACCATATGCACATTATAGTTGATTTTTCTGGCACGTACAACATAGTTGTATATGCTCGGTGCATTTGTGCACAAACCGTTAATGATGACTATGTTTTATTAAAAGTTAATGAGTAAAGTACCCTTTTGCATTAATCAAGGATATCTATATATAAAAAGGGTTTTCAAATGATTTTTCCCTATTTTATATATATATATATATATTGTAAACTGTTTTTGGTACGAAAACTATTTGAAAGACCATTAATGACCCATTAATAAGGGTATTATATATGGTCATTTATATATTTACCCATCCCTAAATTATGTCTGGGTGTGCCGTCATTCATTTGCGAGGCTTGGTTTTTTTAAAATATCACTAATTAATGTGTCATTAATGAGTTATTAATGAATTATTAATGAGCCGTCAAAAATTCATAGCCATTGATTAATTTTAATCAAAAGCTAATATTGGTTCTCCTCTCGTAAGAAAAAAAGTATTTATTTAAACACTCCATAATTTCTATAATCCATAATTTCTCTAAAACAAAGGGTCACGCACGATGTTAGGAGATCGAGCTTATCAATAAACATATCTTTTTAAACTTATAATCATTCGCATTTCCTATTGTACAGCCTTGCATGTATTTAAGTTTTGGAGGACATACATACGTAATTACGTGTATAAGAGTAAGAGATAATTGATAAATACATCCAAAGAGAATAAAATCGCCGATCAGTGATCGACAATTAATGGTCCATTCCATATATGTCATGATCGAGAATGGGCAGTGCAATGTGTCAAAATTTAAGAATTTAATAGCAATAATTGGCATATATCTATCTATGGACCGATAATATATGACTTGTAAATTGTAAGATGTAGGTTGTTAGAAGAATGAAACAATGGGCCGGCGATATATACGTACGTACCTTTCATTCAAACTCTAATTAAGAAAGAAAAAAAGAAGATCGTAATATGCACGCAACCCGAAGACCGTTAGTATACAGCCAATTTGATAACAGTTGGAATATCGTTGTTGCTATATCCAATTAATTAATTTCCCATCTATTGTGTGGGATGTAAACGAGCCGAGCCGAGCTTTAGACTTATCGAGCCGAGCTCTTTTAAAAATGCAGAAGCTCGAGCTCGAGCTCGAGCTCGTTCGAGCTCGTGATTTGAAGCTCGAGCTCGGCTCGCGTAGTGTTTTACAAAGCTCGTTAAAAGCTCGTTAAAACTCGTTTATTTTTTTTGTTTTTTTAAAAATAGTTTATATTATTTAAATAATAAATAAAAAGAAATTGAACTTTAAAATTGTTATTTTATTAAAAAAATCATATTTAATGATATATAAATAATTTGAATTTTAAATTATAAACTTTTTTTCATATTTAATGATATAAAAATATATAATACAATTTATATAAGTATTAAATAAAAAATAAAAAATAAAAAATAAATATTATATCAAAGCTCGTTTAAGCTCGCGAGCTTAAACGAGCCCAGTATACAAGGCTCGAGCTCGAGCTCGTTTAATAAATGAGCTTTAATCTAGGCTCGAGCTCGGGCTCGAACTCGTTTAGGCTCGGCTCGTTTCGAGCTTTTAACGATCCGAGCTCGAGTAGCTCACGAGTAGCTCGGCTCATTTACACCCCTATGTGTTGCCTTATTTTTTGTTTTTTAAAACTAGCAAACTCTTTAAGACCATAAGTATAATCTCTCTTTCATCATTACATCACATAAGTGTAACATCATATCCTTTCTTCATCCTCATGTTATATCAATGTAATATTACATCTTCTTTCCTTCCCCTTTCTTAGTCTTTCCTCCACATGCATCTTCTTTTTTACTTTTACTTAGATTTGAAAAAGAGAGATAGAGGGGAAGAGAGAGAAGCGAGAAAGAAAAAGAGATATATAGTGAGATGTAGGCCGGAGTGAGAAAGAGAGGTACGTAGATGGGGTGGGTGGAGCGGATTGACCAAAGGCGGTAAAGGGTTCTTTTCTTTACAAGGTTAGGCTAGAAATACACCGAAAAGGAGAATAATACGAAGGCAAGGAAAGCCATATAAAAGGTCTAATAACTACCATCAGTGTATATTATAATTATTATCTTTTATATTAGCATTACTAATCAATAGTAACGGTAAGTAGAAGTAAATTTACATAAAAATTATTAATCTAAAATCCTCATATGAATTCCACACTTAATCCAAAGAAGAACCAGAGTTTTTTGTCAAAGTGGTGTTTTTTAAATCATATTTACCAAATAGGTGTAGTTATAAACATATTTACCAAATAGGTGTTCTTTTTAGTTTTTACTGTTTTTTAATTGTTTTTTACAGCTTTTAACTGTTTTTTACAGCTTTTTTAACTGTTTTTTATAACTTTGTTTACTGTTTTTAACTTTTTTTTACTGCTGCTTTTTTACAGCTTCTTTTTATACTGTTTTAACTGTTTTAACTGTTTTTTACAGCTTCTTTTAACTGTTTTTAACTGTTTTAACTATTTTTTACTGTTTTTTTACAGCATCTTTTTTACTGTTTTTTAGTGTATCTTCACAGCTTTTTTTACTGCTACATTACTGTTTTTTTACTTTTTATATACTGTTTTTTGCTGTTTATTTACTTTTTTTTATCTATCTTATATTATAATCGAAACAATTGTTTGATGCATTTTATCACAATCATAAGAATTGTTTAAACAATACTAACGATGATAAACTAAAACCAACATCCATCATCACAAGTATAATGTTTTTACGTATTAAACCAACAATGACTTCTTACAAAAATGAAAAGACCAAAAAAAACATTTTCAAATATCTTCCGAATACATTGAGCCGATTACCAATCTTTACCTACAAAAAATTCAAAGAAATGAGAGATAGTCATACCAAATCACAAAATAATTATTCAATTATATGGTATGACTATATCTCTTATTTCTTTGATTTTTTTGTAGGTAAAAATTGGTAATCGGCTCAACGTATTCGGAAGATATTTGGAAATGTTTTTTTTGGTCTTTTCATTTGTGTAAGAAGCCATTGTTGGTTTAATACGTAAAAACATTATACTTGCGATGATGGATGTTGGTTTTAGTTTATCATCGTTAGTATTGTTTAAACAATTCTTATGATTGTGATAAAATGCATCAAACAATTGTTTCGATTATAATATAAGATAACAAAAAAAAAAGAAAATAAACAGCAAAAAACAGTATAAAAAAACAGCAAAAAAATAATAATGTAGCAGTAAAAAAAGCTGTGAAGATACACTAAAAACAGTAAAAACACGCTGTAAAAAAATAGTAAAAAATAGTTAAAACAGTTAAAAGAAGCTGTAAGAAAACAGTAAAAAATAGTTAAGACAGTGAAAAAATAGTTAAAACAGTGTAAAAAACAGTATAAAAAGAAGCTGTAAAAAAGCAGCAGTAAAAAAAAGTTATAAAAAACAATTAAAAAAGCTGTAAAAAACAGTTAAAAGCTGTAAAAAATAGTTAAAAGCAGTAAAAAACAATTAAAAAACAGTAAAAACCAGAAAGAACACCTATTTGGTAAATATGTTTATAACTACACCTATTTAGTAAATATGTTTTAAAAATACACCTCCTTGGCAAAAAACTCGAAGAACCATGTCGCCTGTTATGGGATCACGAGCTCATAATGGCTTATGAGTTATGATGGGCACATTGTGATCTTCAATTCTACATGATGTGCTCTAAGGGGAACTTTGTTTTGGTTTAAATGTATGAGATGAGACTCGAGAGGACTCTCTAAACTCTAAAGTCTAACCCATGAATTTACTCGCACAACAAAAATTTAATTAGCCATCCTCGATCGCAAACATTCATTATTGTCGAGAATTAAATTTGACTCATTGATCAAGTTGTATTTCGAATTTGAAGGATTTGGATTTAATTCTCTTCTATAATTTCCCTTTCTAACTTTGGTCCTAATAACTTGAGGTCTATACTTTTTGCCTAATAAGTTGTGGTCATGATTTCTTAGAGAACAAGTTGGCTAATTTCTTATTTGACTGAGTGAACTGTATGTTTGGATCGAATAAGGTGTATATGATCAGAGCAATTAATATAAACTGACTAATTAAAGTCATGTGAGTAAATATCATCCTCCATTCCTCCATTATCAGATTTCCCAATTTGCTTGGCTAGTTGCAAGTAAATTAAAGATACTATAAAGAAAGGCTTCATATATAGGATAATCCAGACTCCATCATATCATATCCAATTCCTCACTTCAACAAACACATTTCTTGATCCTCTTAAACTAATGGGTATTTCCAGGGTGCATTCATTGGTTGCTAATCTGAAACAAATGATCAAACTGCAAAACAAACACCAACCAGATGTTCCCAAAGGACATTTGGCTGTGTATGTTGGAGATGTCCAAATGAAGCGGTTTATTGTGCCATTGTCTTACTTGAATCAACCGTTGTTCCAAGATTTGTTACGTAGATCAGAAGAAGAATACGGTTTTAATCATCCAATGGGAGGACTAACTATTCCCTGCCATGAAGAAGCATTCATCAAACTTACTGCTCGACTGCGCAATTTGTAGTTAATTTTAACACAAATTTTGTTTCTAATTAAGTCACTGTTTGATTGAGAATATGATAGGTAATTAATTAGATTCTCTAAACCATGCACGTAAAAATGGGCATGCTTTCAAATACAGTTTTTGTGTATGTATAGGTATATAGTTCTATAGCTTATATTCAATAATTAATGCACATTCAACTGCTTCAGTTTACTAAATCATCATCATTTGATTATAACATTATTATTGGTGGTATATATATGTTAGGATAGAGATAAGTTTATGCGAAAATGTCCTTAGTTGCGAAAAGTAAGAGAAGCAATCAAGACCACAAAATGATAATCAATGTTTAATATTTATTCTGGCATTTTAGTAAATATTTTGAAAGTTAATGGTAATTAATAAAGTAATAGAGGGTACAAAGGTCATTTATACATTATAAAACAAGAAAACCAAACTAAAGCCTAAATTAATTTACTATTAAAAAACATATTTATCTATCTCTCTCTTCATACAATTCCTATTATATCTCTCTCTATCCTCATTTTAAAACACTAAAATCTATCTCTCTCTACATACGGTTCTCTCTCTCTCTATCTCTCTCTCTACCAAAGTTGTTCTAGACTCACACAAACCACGGCCACATACCGTCATCCTTGTATTACCAAACCATCGCCGATGTTGCCATTCAAGGTCCATCGCCGGCGCCTGACGCTGCTGCCACCCTCAAGCACCAAACCACCGTCGTTTAGGGTTTCATTGCCAAAACTATAGATGATTTCATCTGTGTTCATCGTTGATGCCCTTTCCCTTCTCCAACATCACTGTCGCCGAGAACCTCTACTGCCGTAGATCTGAAGCCAGCCATGAATCATTGATTTTACAATATGGTCCTTCTTCTATTCAGCAGTAGGTATTGATATATGCTAAGTAGGTTGACCCCCACTACCATAGCCACCTCAATCACCACCGTTGAACATCATTTATTTTTTTGACTCTTGAACACCATTTTTTTTCCTTTCGGTTTTGTGGGGTTTTGATATATGTTAAGTTAGGTTTGAATCTAACTTGGGGTTTTGGTATCTACTGTTGAACACCGTTTAATTTTGTTAGACAGAAATGAGTCTTTGAATTTGGGATGTTACATGAAAATGGGTTTTTAAATTTCAGTTTTATCTTGAGAATGATTATGTTGGTTTCTTGGAAGTTTGATCTTTAGTTTTCTGTTTTATTTTTATTATAAAGTATTTGATCTTTTTATTTTTTTCTTCTGTTTTTTTAGGTTGTATATCAAACATTGTTTACAAATACATACATTTTTGGTTTTAAATAATATGGTTTTTAATTTGTTGTTAGCAAGTGAACAGTCATGATCTAAGGTGAATAACTAGAGAAATTTGGATGTGTTTAGTTTTAAATATTGTACATTTTATTATCAAACAAGTATGTCCTTGGATGTTTTCAGTATTGAATGTTGTAAACTAATCTTAAAATTGGTATAGTTCTGACTGTGTTTATTAGCGAACATATAATTAAATAACAAGCAGTTAAAGTTACAATAGCAAAAAATTTTGTAATGCGTTGTATTCACTAATGAACACACTATACATAACGAAAAAATTGTAAATCGTACATTGTGTTCAGTATTGAACACCGTATTTAATAACAATATAGAAGTAAATTATAGTCTAAAACTAAGCCACAAGAGCATCATAACAACACAAAAGGTATGTTAGTTGTTATTCTATTTGACCATTCTATAAGTATTAAAGATTGCTATATATTACAATGTCTTACAGATCTTATATGGCCATATATGTTTCTACGTCATGAACGGTTCTTGAGTCATAATGCTTAACACTATAGCAAGATATATACTATATAGTTATATAAACACAACCTACAACAAAAGCGTATTGCTATCAACATAAAATTATTGATTCAATCCATTATTGCAGATGCAACACAAACATCGTTTTTATGAGTTCTTATATCGTTGCCATAAACATATGAAACCGGGATGGTATGTGTTAATTATTCAATTATTTAAAAATGCACACAAACAATATAATACCTAAATAATATTATGTTAATGATCTACAACTATATTACATAGACAATTTGAATTTACTACTTTGACAAGATTTACCACCGTTTATTTGTGAATTACAACCTAAAAGCTATCACCGAAAAACATTATTGAAGAGCAGGAACCATCTTTATTCTATCTGCTTCACAATAATTAACAACGATATAATCAGAATATATTGTACTGATTGGTATAAATTCATCAAAGATTATGCAATCACCCCAGCAACCAAACTATATATCGAAATATCCAACCCACTTAAACTTAATGTTATCGAATGCCATACGGTTGGAAAGCAACCACAAATATACTATACATGACACCAAATTACTTCACCACAATCCGTATGGAAACCACAAACTATCATGTATGTAAAAACTATATACCAATAGTGCATTCCACAAAAAAATTTAGCATTTACCAAGTTAAAGGCAAAACTACTACAGGACTTGCGCGTTTCGTTTCTTCAACCTATTAACTTTAACACTTGTACAAAACAAGCAATACACACTACCCTACGAGTTTATGAGGTTTATGTTGCATTTGATGGAGGTTTGTCCATGGGATTATGGCCTAATTTTGGGAGAAGTTATGTACAGGACTTAAAATTATCCCAAGACATTATATCATGTTGATGGAAGGAATGATAAGCCTTACACACTTTTACATCTGTGGGCAAGAAATCATCCCTAAGGAGGAGGAATTCAATAAAACAACAACATAAGATATACTAATAATTGATGATGAAAGTACTAGTAATAATAATAATATATATATATATATATATATATATATATATATATATATATATATATATATATATATATATATATATATATATATATATATATATAGGGGAGGGTTTAAACAAGAACTGTTTTTCGTACGAGAACTGCGAGAACCAATCTCAGCCGTTCCTTGGATATGAGAAGTTCATGGATGGAGAGCGTGTAGGGAATCAAGTGTGGCAGGGTGAGGAATTCATGGGTGGGCAATGACATTAAAAGAGGAGGAATTGGACAGCTCAGATTGGTTCTCGCAGTTCTCGTACGAAAAACAGTTCTCGTTTGAACTTTTGCCTATATATATATATATATATATATATATATTAAATTTGATAAACATTGCATATGCTCACTGTTTATACATAACATTTCACTTTTAAACTAAACAGGCAATTAAGCAACGAGGAAGGTAAAAAAGAACAAGTCATTCTAGCGAATAGGGCAACAATCGAAAAGTAAGTACCAAAAATGTATATAAACTAAACACAAAAGTACTTTGGAACACAGTTTAATCATTTGTTAGTTACTAGCTTTGCACCAACAACAGTGAGCAATACAACAACAGGTCACACAATGTCGTTCACAACTTTTAAAAATACTACTAGAAAGAGATAACTAATATATATTGAAAAAGAAGGCATGCCAACATCACAACAAAGCAAGTCAATTTTTACAATTTATGTAGAAGAATAGTGTAGGTACTCTCCTTACATTACAATCGAGTAGCTTTCACTCATTCAGTTGCAATGTGTAGTTGGTAACTTAGTTAAAATAACATTAATATTAAACCGGTTTAACCAACACATTATACAGATTTTATTAAAAATCAACAAAAATTGGTGATTAGTAAATGTCGTTTAATACTGTTTTAAGGGTAAATTAGGAAGTTAAAAATGTCAGACAACTTCAAAAATCATATTAGCTCCTAAAATTAAGTTTACATAAAATTAAAATTACTGAACAATTGGAAACTCCCGAAATCAGATTAGCTCCTAAAAAACAAGTTTACATAAATTTAAAAATTGATGACCACCCTGACTCAAGTAGTACACAACTAATTTTCATAAAATAAAAATTGATATACAGTAGTATTCATCAAGAAAAAATTGATGAACATGAAATGCTCATTTTAAATTTATATAGCCGAAAAAGAAAGAAGCGTCTAGATAACAATTATACATCTATATACAAAACAATTACAATGCACACGTATAATCTTAATGATCATCTACAAAGTGTTCAAAGCAAAACCCTAAATTTGTACCACAATTCTAAATTTTAAAACCCGATACAAGACCAAGCCAAAACATCTACAAAATTCAAATTTACAAAACCTGATGCACATGTTGTTCTAGCTATATGATCTTTGGCCCGCGCGGTGTTGAAGAAATAAGAAAAAACCGAATCAAATTGCTATAAAAACAACTATAAAGCTTTAAGCGGTGAATTAGGCCACGTTTCACTCTTAATCTCTCTTACACATCTTAAATAAAAATGCCCTGATACCTAATAAAGCTTTATGCGGTGAATTGTTAGGTAAAGGGGCCAAGGCCCAACTTGAGATTCCGATCACTGTCAACCGGTTTCGAGTATATCTTTAGGGGAGAGGATCGTAAATTAGGGCTTCGAGCATTTGGATACATTATATGCAGAGGAAGGAAACGAGGGGACAAGGCTAACTCGCCTATGAATTAAATTATTTTGAAAATATGTTAACATAACAATATAAATATATGTGTCTAGTGTTTATGTCTTCCTGTAGCATCATATCCTGTAAAATGTTTAATCACAATTGGGGTATTCAAATATCAAACTCAATATATATAATATATATTATTTGATTATCTCTAAGAGACTTCATTTTATTAACAAGACCAGGCAAACCAAATTAATAAATTCATTAGCAAGCAAAATTTCAAACGTTGTTACCCCCACCCCCAACAACCCCCCGGGGAACACCTTCCCCCTATATGTTTTCTTGTTTGTATCATTTTAACCGCGTTTAGTAGGAAAAAGAATGCAAATAAAAAAAAAAGAAAAAGAAAATACGAGAGTGTTGAAACGAACAAATGTATGATTACTAGATTAAAACTTCAATTTGTAGCTGTAGCTTTCGAGAATGAAACCGTGGGCTGCATGCATTGAGCTGCACCAAGTTGGGTCGATAGCTGATGTACGTACTGTTGAAACAGACACTACATGGGAATCAACTTGTCACATGCATTTGTTTCAGATTCAAATTTAATAGACCAATCAATCAATTATATGATTAAATTATAAATATATGGAAGATTATGAATGATTGTTCAATTTAATGTTGTAAAGTATCAGTATTTTATAATATTTAATTGGTTTGAAACTTATACTACTGTCTAACATCTCGCGACGCAGCTAGAAGAAACTAAGATCAATAGATAATAAATATAAAAATTAACTTCTAAACACAAATTAAATACTTATAATTTAAATTTATTAAACATCTTTAATCATTTCTCTAATATTTCATCATGGTACATGAATTTTTTTTACATATACCCATTAATGTACATTAAATAAAAGGGTTGAAATTTGAAAAAATAAATAAGGACATAATAAAATGTTTTTGTAAACATTAATGGATAAAATAACTTTTATAAACTTGATGCGTATATTTGACAAAAAAATTCATAAATGAATATTAGAAAACGTTCTTTGTAGTAAAAAAACATAGTACGCTCAAATTGTGTGGTCCAAATTCTTTATTTTTGTATTACATCATATATATATATATATATATATATATATATATATATATATGAAGAAGTTCCATCGAGAACCATTTTTAGTGCGAGAATTGTAAGAACCAATCCAGAGCCGGTCCAACCATTTTATGGGCCCTGGGCGGAAACGAAAAAAGGGGCCCCTAAGCTAAAGTTTTTTTCCACATAAATTAGTAACATTATCATCTAAATAAGCTTTATTCTCATGAATACTAGAATCACTTTCATGTGTATTAGCCTCATCAAACTTATCACTAGTATCATTCACGTGGTCATTAGTAACATTTACACTATCATTAGTATCATTCAAGTTCATACCAAATTCATTCAAATTAAGTTCCTTTTCATTCACATGAACTTCATTCTCATTTTCATTCAAACTAGAAGAACTTGGTTTTTTAACAAATTTTCCATTAAACCGCGTAGGGATTTTTTTTCCTTTTCAATTTCCTCCATTTTCTCTCTTTTTTGACTACCCAATAAATACTTTTTAAGAGGCATGATAACAAATCAGATATTCAGATAACAAATTGTTAAATACTCAAATGAAATCCTCAAAACGCTAAGCGCATATTCACACACTTTCTGACTTTCAAAGTCTCACAATTCACAAAGTAGATTCATAAACACCTAATTAACAGTAGATTACTATGGCAGATTCACTAACTTACACCAAATTCATAAACACCTAATTAACAGGAAAGCAGTCAAGGATTAAAGAAATTAAAGACTTAGAGTCTTACTTGCCACATGCCAATTCTGATCTTCAATTCACCGATCGCCAAATGACAATTCTGAATCAAACTGAGATTATAAAGACTTCAGAAAGATGATGAGATAAAGAATTAAAGATTAACAATTTAAATGATAACATATATATATATATATATATATAT
This sequence comes from Pulicaria dysenterica, assembly GCA_947179395.2. Classification (NCBI taxonomy): domain Eukaryota; kingdom Viridiplantae; phylum Streptophyta; class Magnoliopsida; order Asterales; family Asteraceae; genus Pulicaria; species Pulicaria dysenterica. The sequence continues at coordinate 97,750,110 of OX359290.1, read as the reverse complement.
ATATATATATATATATATATATATATATATATATATATATATATATATATATATATATATATATATACTAAGGAAGTAATTTGCAGCCTGGCAGAAAACTCAATTCGTTAGGGTTCAAAAGGTTTGTATTTCTGAATTCTGATTTCTCGAAGTCGGATGTTCAAAAGTAAGAGAGAGAACACTGGATGTGAGGATGTCGATGGTAAACAATATTTAGGAATTGTTGAACTGATTTCTCGATGTCTGATTTCTCGATAAGGATTGACCGATTGAGGAACTGTCGAACTGAGTTAGTTGGTTCCGTGGTTCGATGAGACGAGAAGTCGACACTGAATGTGGTGTCAGCGTCGAACGGCTTCGTCGATTCCATTACTCCAGACGTCGATTCCCTTTCTCCAGGTGTCGATTCAATTACTCCATGAAAACTTCGATACTCCATAACTTTGTGCCGTTCATCCTTTCATTTAGTACAGACGCGCCGTCCCTAAGCCCTCGCTGCTTGTTTGGGCTCTTTAGAAGTTAAAACGGGCTTATTTTTTCATGGGCTCACTAACATATATATATATATGTATGACAGACTAGTAATGCAGAATGGGCCCTTAAAATTGGGGGGCCCTGGGCGGCTGCCCTTGTGGCCCAGGCACAGGGACGGCCCTGAACTAATCTGAGCCGTCCAATTCCCCCTCTTTCAATGTCATTGACATACACCCTGCCACACTTGATCCCCCTACGCTCTCCTCCCATATATATATATATATATATATATATATATATATATATATATATATATATATATATATATATATATATATATACTAGCATGGTACCTCGCAATGCGGCAATAACGAATAATATTTACTGAAATTGTCTACTTTCGATAGTCCCTTAATACGGTGACAACGACTAATTTCGTTTGGTAACATGTTTATTTTCTTTACCTTTTTTCCATTTCCCTTATTTTTCAGTTCTCTATCAACTCTTTTAATAACTTCTAAAATAAATTTTGAGAACAATAAAATAAGAAAGAAAATCTTTAATAAAATAGGATAAATTGCATGAGAATATAGGGTGTAACTTAGTAATTTGAAACTATTTAAAATTAAAATATTAAGATAATAGAGTAAAATAGTAGATAATTTTATGTTTTGTTTTTATTATACGAGCTAATTAAAAAATATAAAGTGTTTGTAAATTCTGGTTGTGTATGTTATTCAGCTTTATGAGTTTTACTTATACCTATTTTTTAATAATTAAATTAAATATTTATCATATGATAAAATATATAAAATAGTTTTGTTATGAAAATATTTTTTAATGATTAAGTAAATTTATATTGACTTGATTTTTTTTAATATAGAAGGTTTAGTTATTAAAATAAAATTATGAATCTTATTAACTATATTTAATATTTACCTTATTTAATAGTTTACATTTAGTTTAAATAAAGGGTAATTTAGTAGCTTTAAATTCCTTAAAATTTAAGAATTTAAGCAAAATGCATAAATGCTTTATAATATAGTGTGTTTGAAGGTAAACTAGGTCTTAATTGGCAAAATAATTACCTTTTACAAGGAAATTCAATATAAAATCCAATTTCTTGCAATATCGACCCCATCACATGGTTAGAAATTGTAGTCTCAACTATATCAATTAAGGTAGCTATCCGATTATTATACTATCTATCAATTGGCAAACTAGATTGCCGATTCTTTATGATATTTTTTGGGGTATATTAGTAAAAAGTTATTTTTCATGAGATATTAGTTTCTCACTTGATTTTTATTTTATCATGGTATATTGATTGCACTCCTTTTGTGTTAGAAGGAATTGTTGATCACCTATTGCATCACTTTATGATTATATTATAAGAATTTTAGTTTTTTTATTAGTAAAACTTTAATAATTTTGTTCCTTGATTTATAACTATACGGCATAACTGAATAAAAGTTTGTGTCATAAGGAGTGAGATAGAACCTATAACGGTAATTGATTAATGAGAAAAGCTTATGTAATCATACTTAAACTTTTTTGGCGAGAATGAAAAATAAGAGCATGATCAATTTCAAACAAATGTTTGTTTTTCTTTTGAGCAACTCTATTTTGTTATGGTGTGTAAGGACAAGAAAAACGATAAACAATGCCAAAAAAATGTTTCATTTTCTCTTGAATTAATTCAGGAGCACTATCACATTTTAATTATTTAATTTTTGTTGAGAATTGATTTTCAGCTCAGAGATTAAATTGACAAAATGTGTTGTTTATGAGCATGAGAAAGCTAAAGGTACATTTTTTTAAAATAATTTACAAATTACAACTAAATTCTTCCTTCTAATAGCCACCTATAATATTAGATGACGATTTTTTTTACCAACTGAATTTTAGGTTTTGAATTTCTTTAATCTTTATTTTTATTTATATAACAAATTATCAAGCCCAAATTATTTTAATATATAAAATATAATATTTTATTAGATCCGAGTCCTAGGACGGCAAAATTTTAAAACGAAAGATCTTTGTGGTGGAGAGTTATGTTGCGATGCTTAAGTATGTAGTGTATTGAGGCCGGTGGGCAATGCATTCTACATAGAGAGAGTGAGAGGAAATGGTGGTGGTAATCGAGTGATGAAGTGAGTTACGATGAAGATAATTTAAAAAAACTAAATTCTTCCTAGGTAAATTGAATAGGTATATAAGTGAAAACACACTTAATATATATATATATATATATATATATATATATATATATATATATATATATATATATATATATATATATATATATATATGCAAGAAAGAAGATCGTATACCGTATATTTCTAAACATATATTAACGTAATATACCTTGGAAAAAAACAATGTAAGTTGACAACCTATAATCAAATTGTAACTTTTAAATTGTTTAACATTTGATTTTAACCAATCATATATAATAATATTTAATAGAAAGTTATGAACAGTAACTTCATAATAAGATGTTATATATATATTGTTATGAATCTAAACAACTAAATCGATGTGGCGCAGTTGTTTCTATACCATTGGCCAGGAGTTCAAATCCTCCCTCTTACATGTTCAGTTGCTTTTTTTTCCTTCCACCCTTTACATTTTTAGTTGCTTTTTTTTCCCTTCCACCCTTTTACACTTTTAGTTGCTTTTTTTTCCCTTCCTCTACGAAAACTTAATTAATTTTATTAAAATATTTAATTAAATATATATCTTATCTATTTTTTATGAATATAAATATATATACTTGTGATCATCTTATTTTTATCTATATTATAATATAAAAATTATCACAATATGTTATTAATCTAAAAAAAATTCTAAAAATTATAATACTAAAAAATTTCTTCTTATGGGTAAGTTGGACCTTACCACTTTGGTTGGTGTTGGCCCACTTTTCCTCGAGAAAATTACTTACGGTAAAATATGTGTAAACTACTAATGTCTCACTTTTAATATTGAAACACTTATAATAGAAGACAAATGTAGTAACTAAAACATCTTTGACTTCTTTTGTTTAGAAGGTTAGCAGATAAGTACCTATCTATATAACAAAAACAATACACTTCAAAACCCCACAGCGAAGCGCGGGTAAGAGAACTTGTTAGTTACAAACATTGGGAGATAAAATCATTAAGCAATAATTAGGTTTTATATTGTTTTATTAAGATCGTGAGGGTTTAATATAAATTTTGTGGCTTTTGTTGTTATAAAAAAAGTTTGTGCATCTTTCTTACAATACAATTAAACATGGTTATCATTTAGTAACACTTTAAAAAAAGAGTAAACGAGATACGTGTAGTATTAAAAAAAGTTACAGTAGCATTGTGCAGACAAGCAAATGGCAAAATAAAATACCAATTTATCATGAGAGTTTAAGGGACATTTTAGTAATGTTATGATTATTTCATAACATAATAATCTAGCGTTTTTTCAATATTTCACGATACAATGATGCGTCGGTTTAATAACTTGCATTACGTCATAGAAAAGCACCCCAATAAAGTCATATAATATGGTGTAGGAATAGGGTTTTAAAGTGGACATATAAAATAAATAATGTATAATGCATGTAGAGATAAAAAATTATAATTTAAATTATGGTTTAGTACCAAAAAGTGTATTGAACTTGTCACATTTTGTTATTATGTATACCCAATTTTGAAAACTACCATTTAGTGTATCCAACTTACCAAAACTACCATTTTATGTATTCGAAAACCTTCTAAACAAGTTGCAAGTAATTTTTTAATTTTGATTTATTTCTAAATTCCACCTCACATTTACAACTTGCCATGTCATTATTTGCTATGCCAAATCAGATTTTCAACACACATGAAGAACATACACCCACATGAAGAACATAAACCCAGATCATACGAAGAACAAATGGAAAATCAGAACCAAAATTGAACCAAAATTTCAGATCTGGAATAAACAAGAACATAAGAACATAAATTAGCAGATGTATATAATTGTATGAACAAAATGTATATAATGAAGCAATGTATATAAAAATTCAGATCTGGAACCTAATGAAGCCATTGAACATAGGACATGAAATCCATCGATTGATGAAAAAGAACAAGAACAAATTACTAAAACTGAAAACAAGAACAAGAACAAAGATTGATGAAGAAGAACATATTATGAAGAAGAAAGAAGAAATAGATATCTTCGTTGCCACAAACAAACCCTAATATGTGAACCCAATCGAAGATTAGATGAAAACCCTAATCGTGAAGATGGAGCAAGAAATTACCTTGAACAGATTAGATGAAAACCTTAGTCGAAGATGAACCCAGATCTGCTCTTCAGAAACGAAAATCGCCTTTAGGTGAATCTAGATCTGTAATCAACAAAAAGGAAACCTAAAATGAAAACCCTAAAATCACAGAGCAAAATCGAAGGTGAATTGTTCTCGATGAATGTCATAGCTGTTGAAGGAGGTCGATGATGGAGTTATGATGAAGATATATCAATTGTTCTCGATGATGGTGTCAGATCGATGAAGATGAAGGTGAATCAGATCGATGAAAGGTGCGAATCAGATCGATGTTGAAGGTGAATCAGATCGATGATGATGGTGTCAGATCGATGAAGATGTAGGTGAATTAGAACGATGATGGTGTCCTCATGGTCGATTCTGTTGTTGAAGGTGAAGATCTGAGAATGGTCGATTCTGTTGTTAAAGGTGAATCTGGGTTTTGCAATTATTATTATTATTATTATTATTATTTAATGTTAATAGAGAAAAGCCACATAACCTATGACTTTTGCCACATCACTTATTTGCCACATAAGCATTAACCTGCTATAGCAGGTTACCATACACTAAACGGTAGTTTTTGAAACTTTGATACATCAAATGGTAGTTTTAAAAATAGGGTATACACAATAGCAAAAAGTGACAAGTTCGATAAATTTTTTGAAACTAAACCCTTTAAATTAACTAATTGCGTTAATGATATTTTAAATTGTATCAATTACAAATTTATTTTTTTTAGATTAAAAATACATTCAATACATATGGTAAATAAGGTGACGTAATATCATAAGGAGAAATTCATCATAGGGTTTTCGGTTTAGCAGTATTAAGATGTTCCTTATTTTTTGAGGTTGAAGTTTTGATACAAGGTGTAAATTAAAAATGTGTAACTTAACCGTTAAAAAAACATAATATAATAAAAAGTAGAATTACAATCTATAGCCAAATCATAAATTTACAATCCTTTATTATAATAAAAATAGTGGATATATTCACAATCTATAATCTAATTATAAAATTGTTTCTTTAATAATTTTTAAATATATAATTAAAATATTAAAAAATTGTTTGATTTGGATTTTTTCGACCAATAATTATAGACCTAAAAAATTAAAATTCTTGAATAGATTTTAAAGTGTCATAAGTGTTTTAGTGATGTATTTAAGTTTTAGTTTGTTGCAAATTATAAGACTTTCACTTTAAAAATAGAGTTAATTGTTCAAATGGTCCTTTAACTTAATTAGGGGTTTATGCCATTTTGGTCATTTAACTTTAAAAGTGATAAGGATCATCCTTTAACTGCCATTTTCATGCCGTTTTTGTCCTTATTAACAGTTGCCGTTAATTATCTCTGTTTAGTCAGGGGTATTATGGTCTTTTGCCATTTTTTAATATTTAATTGCCTTTTAATAATATATTTTCTTTTTCTAATAATAAAAAAACCATCTGACATTTTTTTTTGTCTTTTTCTCTTTACACACTCTCTCTCTCTTCTCTCTTTACACACTATCTCTCTCTCTCTCTCACCCACTCTCTCTCTCTTTCTTTCTCTGATATTTGCCTCTCTCTCTAGACATCACACCATCTTCGATGAACTCCACCACCACCACCGTATTCCTCCTCCTCCTCCTCCATCAACACCACCAAACACTGCACTCTCTCTCTCTGCCTCTCTCTTTCTCTGACCATTTCTCTCTCTCACTTTTCTCTTCTCGAACAACCACATTTATGGGCCATCGTCAAACAGTCGTTGACTCCGCCGTCGCTTCTCTCCGGTCCGTCGGTATTCCGGTACTCGATCACCTCAACTAATTGCCTGCCTCGATATTCTTGTGGATGTTGCGGCAGGCAATTTCCAGGTTTCACCAGAAGATCTATCTCCAAATGGATTCTGAACATGTTTTACTTCACACTGTTGAGAATAATACTAAATTCCTAGCCATTTTTTTTAAAAGAGTTCATTACATTTTTAGTCCCTGTGGTTTATTTAAAATTACGGATTTGGTCCCTGGGTATGAATTTTTATGGGTTTGGTCCCTCCTTAATTTGAAATGACCAAACTACCCCTCTCTTATTAATTTATTCATTTCTTATAATTTTTATTCATTTAAAATTTATTTATCTAATTAAAAAAAACAAATCCCTGTTTATAGATAAACCATCTCTCTCTCTTGGTTTGACCAACCTCACCAAAACTCCGATCAATTGCCCAGTCCCCCCACCATCTACTCCGGCCATCTCTACTATCTCCGACCACCACCACATTTTCGAACACCAAGAGCAAAAATTAAAGTCTAACCCATCTTCAAAACACTTTACCTGTTGTAATCCCTCAACATTGATTCTCCCTAACTCTAATCTAAATCAGTCACCATAATAAACTTAATCGAAGCATCTCAAACCAGAATCAGTCCATGTTTATACCATGAATCACCATGTTTATACTTGACCCTAACCTCTAAAAACATTCCACCACAGTCAGATTTCAAACACAAAACAACATTTGAGACAAAACCCCAAAAACAGATCTCATAGAACCGAAGCTTAAACTTGAAGCTAGATTTAACATCAACAGTAAAGCAATTGTGGTGATGGAGGAGGTAGCTTTGGTTTTCTTCAATGCCCGACAAGGGCCTGATGGCGACGAAGGTGGTGTGCCTGATGGTGATGGCCGCCGCTTGTTGGTCCGACGATGGAGGCGATTGTGGCGGCGGAGTAAACTAGGTCCGGCGATCGTCTGGTGTTAAAAAGGGCGACGATTGTGTGGAGTAAAACTAGGTCCGGCGATCGTCTGGTGTTAAAATGGGCGACGATTGTGTGGAGTAAAACTAGGTCCGACGATGGAGGGGCGATTGTGTGGTGTAAACTAGGTCCGACGATCGAGGTATGTACCGCTTCCAGAACTGGAGTGAAGAAATGGCGGTGGTGATGTTGTCTAATGTAGCCAAAAACGAGACAGAGAGAGAACGAGAGAGAGAGATGCTACCATCGATTTCAGACGGTGGCGGCGGCGCGATGTCTCATGGTGGCGGCGGCGGGATTTCTTGGCGGTGGGTGGATGGGTTGAAGAAAGGGGGACAGCTGTAGTGTGTTTTGAGAGTGAGAGAGAGTGATTAGGGTAATTTAGGATGATATTATTAAAATGTTACTTAATCTATTAAATAAATTAAAAATTAAAAGAAAATGCATAATTTAATGAGGTAAGGGTAATCTCGTCTTTTCAAAATTGAGAGGGACTAAAATTGCAAGAAACTCGGGTCGGGAGGGAACAAACCCGTAAAAATTACGACCCAAGGACCAAATCCGTAATTTCGAGCAAACCACAGGGACCAAAAATGTGATTAACTCTTTTTAAAAAATCAAATACCATATATACCATTAAAACCATATCACATAGTGTACCACATTACAAGGATCATGGCAGCTAAGAGTAAATGGAGTGGGTGTCATATTGGCGTGAAAATACCTCAATGGCGCCGTGAAAGGATCAGCCACCACTCCATGGCGGCGTCCTCATGGTTCTGGCGTGGAATGTACCGCGTAGAAGATTGGCGTGAGCAATTAATGGCTTTCTTTTTTCTTTTTTAAATGCTTGTTTTTTGAATTATTTACTTCATTCTTTGCATGTTGGACACCTAATGTAACAGCTGTACCAAACCTTGTATGTTTAATTTTATAAGTTTTTATTTTTCTTTTGCATGCTACCCATTTTAATGTTTATTTATTTTAGTTTTTTATTTATTTTAAAATTTTTATTTTATTTTATTAAGTATTATTAAATTAAATATGAAGTTAATAAATATGACGGGTCCCATAATTAGATGTGGTAGGAAGTGACCACTACGGGTTGTAAGTGATGGGTTAAGTGGTGGAAGTAAAAAGCTGATGTGGCGGTGTGGTGAGTGTGGTGAGAGGTAACCACTCCCCACACTCTAAGCCATATCACTCTAACAACATCAAACTAAATTGACCAAAACCAATACTAAATAAATGGTGTAACCTGCTACACCAACCAAAATTACAGGCCATAAACAATTTCCATAGGCCCAATACTAGAATGAATTATATCCTGTGTAACTGAGACCATACATCCACGACTTGATTATGCATCAATTACCAGACTTGCCATTACAACAAATTAGGAGCAGAAATTATATCCTAGCCATCTTTAATCTTCATTCATCAATGTTTTGTACCTTGGGGCTTTTAGTGATGGACATCGACTCTGTTGGCACGTTTACTATGTGCCGGGAAGCACTTAACTATCTTAAGAAATGAGGACCTAGAAGAAGCTCAGATGATAATGGTGGACTAATACTCAACATCAGTGCTACACCCTACCCTACACAGCTGCTTGGTACCAAGTAAGAAGCTCATGTGATGGTGTCTAGAGAGAGAGGCAGAGAATCAGAGAAAGAGACGGTGTCTAGAGAGAGAGGCAGACAATCAGAGAAAGAGAGAGGGAGAGAGAGTGTAGAGAGAGAAGAGAGAGAGATGGTTTTTTTATTATTAAAAAAAGAAAATATATTATTAAAAGACAATTAAATATTAAAAAATGGTAAAAAAACTAGAATACCCCTGATAGTAGTAAGATCTCTCCTCCTTATAAGGAGTAGAGATCCCCCTTGTCTCACCAATGTGGGATGCTCCTGCATTGTTATAAGAGCGGTGGATTTAAGAGTCGCGAATTTGAACGGCCCGAGGGAACGATGAGTCTCATAAACCTAACAATGTATTACATAAACATGTAACCATGTTAAAGGACTCATTATCATAAACACTCATCGAAACATTGTTTTCAAGACAAGATAAACACAGAAAGTGATACCATCAACATCATTACTACTGCAGTTATTGAGACTATCACTCTTGAGAGGTATATATCAACTCAAGATTTTTATTGATGGAATATTGTGATGTAGAACTTGTAGAAATTTACCGAGTTCAAGAGAGGGTACATATTTAGCTTTATCTATCGAATCTTGAGCTTAACAACAACATCCATGTTTTTGTCATGTGTTGCTTTAAAATTCTATGAGCCAAAGATTAATACATTGTAGTCGGCAGATAAAAAAAGAAACATAACTTAATGAAGCAAAAGAAAGAAAAGGGTGAAATTTATAAAAACTAATTGAAAGTTGTTTCATCAAGATTATTCGTTTCTTTATTTTACATTGTGAGAATTTTCATGTATATATAATCTTATAAATGATGAAACAGTTTTCAAATTTAGATAATGTTTTATAAAATTTTCAAAAAATAATAAGTTAATATTAATTAAATAAGTTGGGCCAACAATTGGAATATGAAATTAAACTAACCCAAAGTTAGATAGGCGTTAGCAAATCTCATATTAGCAGATTAATACTTAGATAAGCACTAATACTTAGCCTAAGCTCACGTATCACTCAAGTTGAATGTGGGTAACAAGTTGGCCGATTTTTTTATATATGGTGTCTTTTAGCTTTTAGGGATAAGAAAGATAGACCACATAATTATTAATACACTAAACAAAGCCATGTGAGGTAACATATGAAATGGGCCCTTAATTGCAGAAACTTAACCATCCATGCATATATTATCTTTATCCAAATTTTCATTTGATCATTATAAATACAAGTATATATATATGACGATGGAGAATTGTACATTCCAATCCCATTCACACCACTTCTCAAACATACTTTGATATCACTGCAATAATATATTCTCTTTCTTGAAAACGAACAGTCTTCTAATTTCAATTCTCTCTGTAGGTAATCAAAGCTTCAAAACTCTCACTTGAAACTCACGAACAGAAAACAAAAATAAAAAGAAAACAAACTATGTTTCTGGAATTTATGTTTGCAGAGAAGAAAACGTCATTATTTAATATTGGGCAAGGCTATATATAAAGCCTTTAACATGCACTACGTGGAGCTCCATAAGCACCACTTTCTCCTAAAGACTAGGTAAACAATTGACTAACCATACTCTCCACTTGCTACTCTAACGTTCTAATTGCATGCTATTCGGCCAACCCATTACTAATTCAACTAATTAGTAAACTATTAAATAAAAATAGCAAATAAAACCAAAATAATAAACATTAATTAACCAATCTAAAAATTCAGCCATGCATACGAGATCTATCGAACCGATTGATTAAACCGATTAACCCAACACTCTCTACAGACATAAATGGGCATTCTTCGGTTGCATTCCATGGTTGCAAACGCGAAACAAATTATCAAACTGCACAACAGACACCATTCCGATGTTCCCAAAGGTCATTTGGCAGTGTACGTCGGAGAAGTACAAAGGAAACGTTTTGTAATTCCTTTAACGTACTTGAACCAACCATTGTTCCAAGATTTGTTGCGAAGGTCTGAAGAAGAATTTGGGTTCAACCATGCAATGGGAGGAATTACTATTCCGTGCCAAGAAGATGCCTTTGTCGACTTGACAGCTCGATTGCAAACATTGTAGTTTCTATTTCAATCGTGTAATGTCATAGACGGTAGATAAAATTAGTATTAGGGTTTAATATAAAATGGTCCAACCTGATAGTATCGATCTGTAGGTACGTAAGGCTCGTTAGATCGAGTTTATGTTGGTTCTTCCTCTTGTACTCAAAATATAAAATAATATATATTTAATTTCATAAGTGAACCTTTAATTTAACCATCATCATCTACTCGTCTAGCTATATATTCCACATAGAAGCTTACCAAGTCGGTAGTGAAACCTTCACAATATATATCTTTTATAAGAACACATCATTAATTAATTATGTTGCACGTATTGAATAATTAAGGTTATTTGTGGTAGCCATCTGGAGCTAGAACTGATCGAACATGGACGCATGATCCTTAATGAGTGTTCGTGTTTTCTAATTAACACGTAGCTGCAAGAAATATTCTGTCACAGGTTCACTTAAAAAACTTCTTGATTTTAGAGGATAATTTCAATGGCCAAAAGCCGTGGCAAGCGACATTTTCTGACAGATTTTGTTAGATTATTTTTGACCTATAGCGACTGATTTCAAGAGACAATTTTAATTACCTTGGCAAATTACATACAAACACACTTTTGTGATGGATTCCCAAGGGATTCCAGTGACAGATTTCTAATAAACACACGTTTTTGAATAACCATTTACGTTGCTAATTTGTCAGTAATAAATGATTTGAAAATCAATTGAATGTCCGGAACATATATTACAAATTAGCAAAAAGCCTTGTCCTTCACCAAAGGACTAGTTAGCAGTTATTCATAAATAACGAGAAACATTAAATAACAAGGTATAAGCATAAAGCTTTGTGAATACTGTTGGATATCGAAGAGCATATATCTCACTTTCTACTAAACTCATAAAGATAAAAACAGAAGAAGAAAACAACAGCCATGATACCCGAGAAAGAAACCCCGAGAAAGAAACACAAAAAGACTACATTTTAACTCCTCTTCTCTTAATTACATTACAAAGAAACAATGCTTAAATAGAAGAAATAAAGCCTACTACTACTAGACTAATGTGTACGTGGATAGACCCACAAACCATGCAACAACTACACCAGTACATGACTCACTACATCCTAAAATATTGCCACTAACCTTTTTAAAAAACAAACAAACTATCCTAGACTTTTGGCAAGCCATGACCAACGTGGATCTTGGCATAACTTGGTCAACTCTTGACTAATCACCATTAATATATTCAAAACACTAATTAATTTAACCACTAAATAAAACAAATAAAACACCGACCCGAACCGTAAGCTATTTACCCGTGACCCGGTATAAACGATTAACCAACAATACGGCTCCGTGTTTCCATCAAAACTAAGCCGTGTCAATGGCAATACCATCTCAAAGATAATGGTTCATGTCATTAATGCTCTCACATAGATGGTTCGTTTCAAATACCTTCTCAGAAAGAAAACAAATTATAAACTAGCAAAAAGCCAACTAAAGTCAAACCCCGCATATGAACTGGTTAAACCCTATGCCGCCTAGAATTTTTTTTTTTTTTTTGTTTCATTTTTTTAAAAATCCAAAAACATTGAAAAATTAAAAATCCAAAAACATTAGAAATGTTCAAAATTACAAAAATATTTTGTTGCTTCGATCATCTCGTGCGTACTGTGTTTAGGCAGCTTCTTTAGGAATCCTATGGTCTTGCCAGAGCCGGACAGACCTACCCAAGGAGCTTCCTATTTTATAGAAGTGAGAAAAGAGTGTCCATTCTTTTTGGAAAGAGAGTTTGAGGGAAAAGTTGAAAAATATTCAGAGAGCTGAGAGTGAGAGAAAGGATCAGAAAAAAAAATAAAGATCATCACTAAACAGTGTCAATCTGGGTAGCTGCATCTACTACTGGTTTTATACTGGTATTGAAGAAGACATCATGGAGATAAGTGTTTTAACTTCAAACGGAGATTTTTCACATACACTATTGACACCTCATTTGGAGATTGTTAATATTGAAAATAGGATGACAACTTCTCTGGTCCCCGACTTTTTTCGTGCACTTATTGAGTCTAGAGCCAATTGCAATATTATTTTCTTCTAGGACACTCAGTGGAATCCTTTGCCTGTTTTTGTGACAGTGTCGGAACATCTTGAGTAATATCTTTATGATATTTACAGTGATAGATGGAAATCCTACCAGTGCTAACATCATGCCAACGCTGAACGTAGGTCACTCATTTTATTTGAACTGAAGTGTTAACGGGTAATCTATGTGATCCCGGTGTTACATTGGACACATTAATTGTTATATCATTCTGATAGAGTCATGATAAAATCAAACTGAAGTTATTTTACAAGTGCATGATGATCATGATGGATCCTGACCATCATGAGGGGGAGAATCAAGTTAAAAAGAAAAATTCATTTGATTTGAGAAAGTTCATCAAGAGTGTGCAGCCGAAGATATAATAATTCATATGTTGAGATTATTAATATCTCAAGGAGGAGCTGCTACATCAAAATAAGGACATTTGACAGAGTTTCAAAGAAAAGAAGACAACTGTTTACAAATTTGAAATGAAGCAATGTTCTGAAAAAGTTTCAGATTTTAGTCTTAAAGATCTTGAGCTACTTTCGAGGGGGAGTAAATTTTGTTTGAAGGAAAATTCAAAGGTGCTGAAATAGCCAATACATCCCTCGAGCAACATCGATCTGTGCATGATCAATGTAGATTATTCTCGTGTAATGCTCAAGACTGTTCCCGTGAAGACAAAAGAGATAATTATGGTTGTAAATTCTGATAAGCATGTTGCTTCTACTGCAATCTCTAATAAACAACCTAATCACTGCTAACGAGTCTTTGAAGATCTCATGAAGACTCAAAACTTCAAAGAACGATCTCCTAAACGTTGAATACAGAAAGAAAAAGAATCTCTGCATATTCTCAATGGGGAAGATTGTTTTGATGCTTAAAAAGTTTATCTTTGTTTATTATGTTTAATTGTAAATTGAACACAAAGGGGGAGATTGTTAGGTCCTAAATTGTGTTCAATATATTCTAGTGAAGTTTAATATTATATATGACATTAGTGATAGTTTATGGTACATTCTGTAAATACCCTTGAGGTATAAATAGTTTTTAATTAGCCCTAAATCAATCAAGCTTTCAATATACGTTTAAACAGAGAGCTCTCATCTCCTTCACGTACGTATTCTTCCATACGAGAGTTCATATCATTTTGTGTTGATTGCTTCGTTTGATTGTTGATACCAGATACACTTTGACCTACAGTTATCGCTACAACAACTTTTGCAATTAACACAATGATCTAAGGGTATATGGTTTGCAACAACTCAAGACCAAACGTGGCCCTCATGATAGTAGAAACGGTCCTTGTGACTCCAAGCATTTTACGATAAGGAACTTGTGCAATATGAAACAATTTGCGATAAAAAAAAGGCATATATAATGGTCTATATGGCCTCATCAATACTACAAAGAAATACGACTATATATTAGCCTGGACACCTTTAGCCGAATCAACTTGATGTCAGAGCATCAATAACAAATGTGATGTGCGCGATCCTTTTCGACCCCAAACGATAATGTGATAAATGACACGAACAAGGACGACAATAGTGAAAATAGTTTTTTGTTTTATTCGTTGTGTATAACGGACAACTGAAAACATATATATATATATATATATATATATATATATATATATATATATATATATATATATATATATATATATATATATATATATATGTGTGTGTGTGTGTGTGTGTATTATGAATCTTGTAATAGTTTATGCACATTATATATAAAATGAAGTTTTTATGCGTTTTGAAATTTATGAATCAAATGTATAAACTTCAAATTACAGGTAACTTTAATAGAAATTTTTTAAAAAATAAAAAAAAGCAATAGCAACGACATTAATAAAGAGAACAAGAGAAATAGTGGCATCATATTAGCCAGAACACTTATAGGTGTGACGAGAGTAATAGGTGTGACAATTTAGCAGCAACATTATTAGCAATGCCGAGGGGTAATAGAAGTAACATTGAATAGCGGCAACACCATAACAGTAACATTTGAGCATTTGCAAACTGTTGTGTTTCAAAATGTCTTTTGACTGATTTGTAAAATAAATTATGCAGATTTTGATACCAATTTAAGTTTGGGTACATCATTGTTAGTCTTGCACAGTTGGGGTTTCAAAGATTCTGGTGTTGGAAACTCATTTGACTAAAGAGTTGACATTCAAATTTGGAGTGTTATGGTAGTCAGACGATGTAGATTGATATGAGTTTGAGCAACTTTTCTCTTTAAAAAGTCTTAAGAAATGTTTAATAAAGTGAAATATAAATTGATATTTTAGCTCTAGTAAAATGGAAAAATGCATTTATGTTAGCATTCAAAATTAATGATCTTGGTTCTCCACGATGCAAAGACGGATTAACATAATTAAGAGCATGTCGAGTAGATTTATGATTAGCATGATTCACGGAGTTAGGAGCAACATTTTCCTTGGGTGGATTATATATGAACAAACTGGCTATGCACAGGATAATGTGAGTGGACATCGAAACACAGGTTTGGTCATATCTCGAGTCTCGACAAACAACTCAATTCTTGTTACCAAGATAAGCAACATGAAAAAAAGGAACACAATTATTTTGAAAAGGATACTATACTTACTAACATTTTTTAGAAATATGAATAGTAAAATCTTATAAATGTATATATTACAAGTGTTGTAAATTTATACCAAATGTGTCAATAGTTGGTAAGGCAATTGCTATTTAACTTAGAGGTCACATGATCAATTCCTATGTCATACTTACCCCTTCTTCTTTTTTTCTTACCTGTGTGCCACGCTTTTTTTTTTTTTCAGTTTACATTCAACTAATACTTTAATTATTGTTATTATATCAGAAAGTTAATTAATTTATATATATGTGAAAAGGTTTATTTTAATTTATAATTGTTCTTATTAGAAGTGCCATTTGTAATCACTATTAGTGCTCATTAATATAAGTATTTTGGTCTTTTATATATCTTTATAACCGTAAATTGCGTCCGGGTGGAGGTTCTTAAAAAAGCAATGTTTGAATTTTCCAAAATACCCCTTATTAATGTGTCATTAATGTGCTATTATTTTTATTGACCATTGATAATCAAAGGCTAAGATTGGTTCTCACGATACTCGCAATCAAAAAGATTTTTAAATGAACATTTCTCCACTTATACTTACATATTATATATATATATATATATATATATACACACACACACACACACACACATACAAATATATGAGAATGCAATATATGATTCTAGTAGCACCTACCACCTAGTACTTCCACCAAGTTTAGCTAAAAATGTATTTTCTAAAATCATATAATTAAGATTTCACCATATTTTCAATCCGATATTTTAAAATTTTTATTTATTATAAATATTTAATTTGTGTTTCGATATTAACTTTTATATTTTATTAATCTTAGATTTTTGTTTCTCGCTGTAACGTGCGGGTTCCAATGTTACTCAACAATGACCAACTAAATTACCTAGATGAAAAAAATTATTAACCCACAAAAAAATAACATTAAAATTACTTATCAACTATAATTATAAATTTATAATAGAAAACAAAACTAATATTACTAATCTATACTACTATATAAACCATTTAACACTCTCTCTCCTCTTTAATTTTAAGAGTTCTTAAAATTAAATCAAAACAATATCTTGACATTCAATTCTATTTAAATCAATCTCATCTACTCAATATCTAACCATTCAACACTCTCATAATATACTTTAATTTTTTATTCATTTAAAATAAACTTTCACACAAACACATTTATCCACCCATATCATCACGATTTCCAAAATATTATTAACTTATCTCTTCTTATTTCATAAATATAAATATTTGTACTTATTTTAATGTGTATTAGAACTTATTTTTAAATTTTTAAAATTAAAAAAATAGTTGATGCAAATAAAAATAGTAAAAAAAATGGACATGTTGCCGAAGAAACTTTTTTGTGACATTCACGAATAACATATCATTACAAAAAAAAATTTATTCGCTGCCGCAGAATTGCGCGGGTACGATGCTATAATAAGAAATTACCTCTAGCAAATTAAAAGGGTTCAGTGGCAAATCATGTTGACCAATAGTAATTGTTGACCAAGAAATAAATGTAGAAGAATGGACGATCGGCGGATTCAATTAACTTACACGCAGCAGACACTGCGTACGTAGGCCGGATGATTTCAACATAGAGGATTGTTTTGCGTAAACTCAAGAAACGCACAAAGCAGTTCTTCGGGCTATCGATTAATCAAACAATTACCACACAAATCACAACCAAAATTTCTAAAACTAATTCCTATCAATTTCAGATAACCAAATTAATATACCTTAAGATTTAGTTTAGCATGCGAAATCACAAAGAATTAGGGTTTTGAAAGGTACTGCAGTCATGAAAAACCAAGAATAGAGAATCTATAGAATAGCAGCGAAATACCAACCTTTTGGCAAATATTTGGCTCTGATACCACTTATTGGTCTAAGTGGTAAGTGGTATGGTATTAACAAGTAAGTGAAACAATCTAACACAATGAATATGATCTGTAGTATGAATGTCGACTTGAGAGAGACGAGAGAAAACAAAATGATATGTATGAATGAATGCTTAGATTAAGTAAGGCTAATTACAAACCATTTATATCTTAACGGTATTTAAAGAATGTACACTAAACTATCACCAATGTCATAGAGACTAATAACTTCACTAAAATTAAATAAACACAACTTAGAATATAACAGGTAAAATTATACTAGCCAGTCTCTTTTCTTCTTTTTTTTTCCGGTTTAACAAATTATACATATTAACTATTAGGTTTGTTATTGAAACCTTCACATGTCATTTTAGATGGTGAATTTTCATTGTTTTTATTCTACATATCGCTAGGGTTGGATACTCCATCTAGGCTTAATTATTGAGATTCAGCATCTCAGCGTCTAGCTATAGGTAATTAATACTTTAAATTAAGTTACAAAATAGCTCCATCCCATAGTATGGGCAGTGCAGTTGAAAGAAAGATATTTGCATATATAGCAATAAGTGCAATCTTTAAAATACCATCACTTCTCAAAAGGTGGTGAGAATGATACAATGTGCTATACATATCCATCCTCATTCCAAGTTGCTGCAGGTTCAATATGTAAGTTGCCCCACAGACCTGATCGATTATAACCTCACAAAACAAATAGGCTAACTTGTTGTGTATATAGTTGTATATATTGACTGGATAGATAAGAAAATATATTTGTCAAGTATACTAAACAAAGCAAAGCCATGTGAAGCCGGACATTAGTAGGCCCTTGTATAAAACACTACCCCATATTGTACTTTCCATATATGTTGCTAGCTGCCAGTAGAGACACTATAAGTATAAGACTTATTATAGACTTCCATCAAACAGCACTTCCATTATCAAACTTTACTACTTATATCACTGCATTCTCGATCTCTGAAACATTATCTTCTTTTAGCTTTGAATTGAAATATGGGTGGTTTCCGGTTGCAATCACTAGTTGCAAATGCAAAACAACTAATCAGATTAAACAACAAGCACGAGCGAGACGTTCCCAAAGGATATTTGGCTGTGTACGTAGGAGAATTGCAAAAGAAACGGTTTGTTGTTCCTTTATCTTACCTAGACCAACCATTGTTCCAAGATTTGTTGCGTAGATCCGAGGAAGAATTTGGGTTCAACCATCCAATGGGAGGACTTACAATTCCTTGTCGTGAAGAAGCATTCGTCCATCTTACAACCAAATTGCACGCTTCATAGATGGTTAAGACTGTAAATTGCCTCCAGCTTTAAATCAACTCAGCTATACGCTCGAAGGAAGAATTTTGTTTCTGTATATTATGTTAATCTAGGACGTACTATTGTATTATTCGATCATGCCCCATCTTGTATATTATGTTAACAAGAAAAATACAATATTTCTACCTCTTAATGACAAGACCTTAGTTACTTGATTGATTAACGACCTCTATGAAAAGTTTGAACATGTGGCAAGCAACATTATCAATGCAGCTCGTTAATTACCAACAATATATATTACTATATGCTTAGAAAAACAGTGTTTAATTATCAAGAAGTTCTATATCCTCCTACTTTGTATTCGTAATTATGATTCTACTCATAGAATCAAGACAAGAAAGAATTTATGTTAAGAAAGAGTATAAAAGGAGCTGATTCACATGTTTTCTACCAAGTACCGAGTACGTAGGAGGGATTAATTAAGCTGAAAGATTAATTTTCCTTAATTAAATATATATCACGTACGTCCTAGTAAAGGTCTATCTAGTAATCATCATGATAGCTCCTCCTCGATCATCTTCCATTCTGTATGTGAATAATGACTCTTCTCGCCCCGGTAAAAACTCCTTGAATATAGGAAGAAACAATGATTGCAAGATTAATGACCAACATAATGAGAAACAAAACAAAAACTGCCAGCAACATGGGAACGGATGGCAGTCCGGCGATATTGACACATGCATTGTTGTAGCAAATAAGTTTATATATTGCAATAGCGGTTAACAAAAAATAGTTTTAGAAGAAAAATGTTAAAAGGTTGTGAAACGAACGGATGACACTAATAAGTTAGGTAATGTGTCAAATGTGTAACTTAACACATGGTGAACCCGGCCGGCCCATGGTGTTTGATTGACTCCATTAAACAGTTTGCCTAAAGTTTACATTTCGGCATCATGAATGAATGGAGGTGACTATTGATTCGAATCAGATACGTACCTTAATTGACGAAACTTGAGGGTTGGAGGCATCGATCTGTTCCGTGGGAGGCAGGTGTGATTATTTCAGGGTCATCGGGAGAAAATGAGAAGAGAACGGCGATGGAGATGATAATAGAGCAAGAAGATGTTGTCGGAACAAGGAGGCGGAGGAAGGAGACGAACGTCATCTATCTTGAAGAATGGCCAAAAACTTTTGGATGTTTCGGGTTAGAAGTAAAAAAGGGTTTTAACTGTTCCTTATATATTTCGATCGTCTTCAAGAGGGAATACCTTGAAAAAGGTTTTCGATGTATAGAGGCGACCCTAAAACCTCAAACAAGCCCAAAAAAAGTTCATAGTTTTAATTAAAATTGTGGAATGTGGATTATATATCCATGTGGTTTAAATTGTGGATTGTTCTGCGTAGGGTTAAAAACAACGCACAAAGTAGTTCTTCAGAGTTCGGACGATTAATTAGTCAAACAATTGTACAAATCACAGCCAAAATTTCTAAAACTAATTCCTATAAATTTTTAATCACTAAACTAATAAACTCTAAGGAGTTAATTTCAGTTTAGCATGCAAAATCACAAGAATTAGGGTCTAGAAAGGTACAGTAGTCGTGTAAAAACAAGAACAGGAAATCGATTAGATAGCTACAAAATACCAACCTTTTTGATAAATATTTCGCTCAGCCATATGTAGGTCGAAGTAGATCTAGTATCAACAAGTAACTGAAACAATCAACATAATGAATATGATATTAGTATGAATGTTGACTTGAGAGAGACAAGATCGAGAACACTAAATGATACGTACAAATGAATGCTTAAGTTAATGAGGTTGATTATAAATCATTTATACCTTAAGGGTATCATTAATGTCATATAGTAGTTTTTAACAAAACTAGGATGATTGAAAAAAATACTTACTAAAATGAGGTAGTTTTAAAAATATTTACCAAACTAGGGATTTGTATCCAAACACCTCTTAAACTCTCTCCCAAACACTTTAGATATACCAAACACCCTAACTCCTAAATCACAATCACACTATGTATCTTCCCCTTCTCTAATCGATTTGTGGTGCCACCACCGCCAATGCTAACTGCCGCCGGCCACCACTGCACGAAGCTGCAGCCGCCCTGCTTTAGTAAATATTTTTAAAACTACCATCCTTAAGTAAATATTTTTTTCAATCACCCCATTTTAGTTAAAAACTCAGTCATATAGACTATCAATAATATCATATAGACTACTAAATTTCACTAATATTAAGTAAACACAACTTGTGATATATATATATATATATATATATATATATATATATATATATATATATATATATATATATATATATATATATATATATATATATATATATATATATAACTGGTAAAAGTTTAAGTGTTTCACTTTTAAAAATTCTAACCCGGCCGGCCAACCAACTTTACCTCAAAAGTTTTTTTTTTTTTTGCTAATTATATATTATTATTTATTTTATGATTTAATTAATACATGATTATTAAATAAATTTCCAGATCGATCATTTCCTTCATAAGTTCATATCATTTTCCTTTGTTTTATTGTCACTTTTACATGTGCATTTTAGATGGTGGGTTTCCATTTTTTTTTACTCTACATATCGCTAGGGTTGGATACTCTAGGTCTAGGCTTAGTTATTGAGATTCAGCATCTCAGCGTTTATATGTAATACTTTAAAGATACAAAATTGCTCCATTCCATATAGTATGGGCAGTGCAATTGAAAGAAAGATATATATATATATAGCAATAAGTGCAATCTCTGAATTGAAATACCTCCAAGTCTAAAAGGTAGTGAGAATGATACAATGTGCTATACATATCCATCCTCATTCCAAGTTGCGCGTTGCAGGTTCAAATTAGTGTTGCCCCCACAGACCTGATTATAACCTCACAAAACAAATAGGCCACCTTTTCCTATATAATATTGACTGGATAGATAAGAAAATATATGTGAAAAGTATACAAAACAAAGCAAAGCCATGTGAAGCCTCACATGAGTAGGCCCTTGTATAAAGCCCTAGCTACCCCTTATTAAAAATACTTTCCATGTATGTTGCTAGCGCGTTACTGGTAGAGACGCTATAAATACAAGACTGATAGTACCATAGACTTCCATCAAACAGCACTTCTCATTTGAATTCTACACTTCTGTAAATTAACTAAACTACTTGTATCGCTACATTCTCTCAGAAACATTATCTTTATATATTATTTTCTCTTTGAAATATGGGTGTTTTCCGGTTGCAATCATTAGTTGCTAACGCAAGACAACTAATCAGATTGAACAACAAGCACGAGCGAGACGTTCCAAGAGGATATTTGGCTGTGTACGTAGGAGAATTGCAAAAGAAACGGTTTGTTGTTCCTTTATCTTACCTGGACCAACCATTGTTCCAAGATTTGTTACGTAGATCTGAGGAAGAATTTGGGTTCAACCATCCGATGGGAGGACTTACAATTCCTTGTCGTGAAGAAGCTTTCATCCATCTTACTACCCAATTACACGATTCATAGTTGGTTAACGCTGCAAATTGCCTCCACCTTTAAACCAACCCAGTTACACCCCCGAAGGCTAACAAATAGTTTGATGAATGATGATCGAAAAAGAATTGTCATCCTTCAAAAATTTTGATTTAGTTTTTTTCTTTTTTTTAGCTTTAGATCATTATAGAGCATTATAGATGAAGATGAAGTTGTAACGAGGAGCATTCTTATTTTCTGTATTCGCATATATAAAATTTGGTGTTTTTGTATGTTTATGTGTTGGAGTACCATAATATTTACTTGAGCTAGCTTTGACCGATAGAGAACGGATGGATGCATATTTGATACATAGGAGTGCATTGCTATTAGTTAGTTTATTACTATCGTATCTATCTAATAACCTTATTCATGAAAATGATGTATGACATCAGCATTCTTATTTGTAGGAGTATTTGTTACCAATCACAACCTCTTATTTTACAATTTTTTTAGAAAACCCTTCATGATTACCAATAACAACCTCATACTTCTAATATATTTACTTTCCTTATATCAAATGTGATTATTTAAAATTGAAACTAAATTTAGCTAATAAATTTTTAAACTTTCAATATTTCTAGATGATTGATAATGATAAATATCCAAAAATAAAAACAATATATGTTATTAACCTACAATATATAACTAAATAGTAAAATTATATTCAAAAACTTTTACAATTATTTTTTGTTGTTTTCGATAGTGTTTTCTATTTTTAAAACTGATGATGCTATAGTGGAAAACGATATAGATTCATGTTTCTAAAAAACATAAAATGTGAATATGATCACTATATCATCTGAGTAAAAGTAATTCTCAAGTAAAATAACTTCTTTAATGACAATTAAATAAATTCATTTAGCCTTAAGATGATCTTCATGGATTGATAGATAATTTTTTATATTCGATATAAATCATATATATATATATATATATATATTATTTGCCCATATTTCATAGTTCTATTAGTGTTCTCTTATTTAAATATTTATTCTCAACAGGGTTTAAAAGATAATTGTCACAGTTAGAAAATGTTACTAACAAAGTTCGAGTGTCAATCAGAAGATGGTGGTTTTTATATAATCTCAAATTTAGGGTTGAATCATACTCTTCTAAACCTAAATTGGTTGATCATGTGGCAAAAATTTGTTGGATTATGTGCAAAGATAATTAATTGGTACATTGTATCCAATGTTATAAGAGACTAAAGGGTCACACTACTACACACCCAAATTAGAACAGTTGGAATTTACCATAATTCTGTGTGGAAATAATTAATCAGATGGATTAATTATTAGAGAGAAAAATAATAATTAATCAGTTGAATTAATTATTAGAAAGAAAAGAAATAATAAATAGTCATTTATTATTTAAAGAGAAATTAAATATTAAGTTTAATATTTAACGGAACAGTTAATTAATTAACTAGTAAAGTCCAGGGGGTCAAAGTGAGAGGAATGAAACTTTAATTAAAGTCATGGGCTTTAATTGAATGGGCTTGGGCTTAAAGGAGGTTTAAGTATTTAAACCTAGATAAGGTTCATTTTATGATAAGGCATTAAAACTTGAATCAAAAGGAACCCTAGCCTCCCTCCTCTCCCTTCTGCGTCGACCTCTCTCTCTCCCTCTCCCTCTCCCTCTCATCGATTTCGACCAACACCCAAGGGGAGTTCGTGTCTGCTTTGAGTCGAGCCACACACACACACTCGATTTTGTGTGTCATTTCCAGGAGCGGTCTAGCAGCCAGTTCGTTGGTGGTGCAGTAGTGGTGGACTAATTTTAGCAATCCCAAGATCAAGCAGGTATCGTTTTTCTAAACTTTTTTATCTGGATTGTTGTTGAGAAACATATATGATCATTAGTAAGATCCTAACCCTTTTGGGGTTTAGAGGGTTGTGTTCAATATGTTTCCGCTTTAGGATTGAACCAATGGAATCAAACCCAGGGCTTGACCAGTTTGTGTCATAAGGTGGTTTGGTCAGATCAAAACCCTTCAAAATTAACTTCTTCTAAAACACTATGTTGAAGCTACGGATGATTTTTCAAGTCTTGATAATGATTCAATTTTGTCGATTAAATACATTATATATTGTATGTTCGTTTGACAGTTTTATTTTCTATACATGTTAATACTCTAAAAATATGAAAAAAGTTTTAAAGTAAGTTTAATCATCTTCGTGTTTATACATAGGGTGTTAAGCTAGTTTTGTATATTTTATCTTTTTCCGAGTTCGGTAAAGAGTGTTTGAAATCATGTCTTGGATTTTACTTCCTTAAAGCAGCAAGTCAAAGAAACCTCACAAAACTCATTTAAGAAACTCACTGCAGAAGAGGAGAAAAGAAACAAAACATTCACAACTTGTCGGCCTGCTGTAAGTTGCATGAGAAAAAGAAACAACAGTTCATTGTAGTTCCCTTGCAACTCCTCGATAATTGGGGATCTTTCACTAGTGGTAAATGTAGGTCTAGTTGTTGGAGTTGGAGCTGGTAAGGATGTTGTTGGGGTTAGTGTAATCACATTTGTAGTATTAGTTTCTTCCCCTTCCTGAGGCCGACTTGTCCTAAATTGTCATATAATTTCCTTTGCAGTTCCTCACTAGGGTTCTTTAACTAGTGGTTAGAGTTGGAACTGGCAGGATGTTGTTGGGGTTAGTGTGATCATATATGTAGTATTAGTCTCTTCCTCCTCTTGAGGTCAACATGCCCCAGATTATGGTATGGTTTCATCCCTAATTCTTTCCATACTCTTTGTTCTGAAATTCATAAATGTCTAGTACAAAGTATGATAATATATAATAACCTTCCTCCTTCACATTTATTTAACAAAATTGTAATCTTGTTGCATGTTATTTAACAATACTTCTCATTTTACTATTATTTTGTAAAATCCATTGTGATCTCATTAAGCTCAAATATGTATTATGTATTTATAATAGTTTGGACCCATACTATTTTAAACACATTATACATGTTCATTCTTAATATTCACTAGCTCAAGTAAAATATATCCTACTCATATAAGTGTAGCATATATATATATATATATACATAAATCTATACTGCTGAGGAGATAATCATTTCAACCCACTAATCAAATCCGTCTATTGAAATATATAAGATTTGATGATAACAAAACCAGACCTTTAATAAGACTGAGAAAGAATTTAAGCATGTGTTGTTCAATTTCCGATTTGAATATTATGAAGTATAGAGTATCGTTAAAGACTTGCTAAGTACTAAGTATCAGCTGATAACAACATCCAAAGATCATGTGAGAAGATGACAAGTGTAGAAGACCATTCATTGAGCATTTGAAACCAATCAACTGAAATGATTCCAAGTATCAACTCAGCAATCAGGTTAATTAGCTGAGCAACCATTTGATCAGCTGAGCATCTGAAACCTTTCAGCTAAGTATACCCTTTTCAGCACTTAGTCTTATTTTGATGAACTCATCACGCTGAATGCTGAACATCTCTGATCATCTAAGTTGATAAGTTTATACTCTTTTAAGTCTTAACACTTTGATCAGCTAAACATCATATGATCAGTTGAGCATCAGTAAAGCTTGTGGTGGTCTGCTGAGCATTCAAAAATTAGGCTAAGACAACTTATTATGTCAATTTAGTACATTTTGATTAGATGATTCATCAATTATGCACTAATTGTTCATCGGTGTACGTTGTTGTGTAATATAATTTTTCTTACATCAAAGGTATGTGTTGTTCTATTATACCTTAGATCTTATATATGTAAAAGTATTTGCACTTTTTTGTACCACCAATGGGACAAAGAGGGTAGAACTTGACCGCTGAAAATGTTTAATTTACTTACAAAGAAAAAATCTTGAACATTTGCTTAACTACTGAAATATAGTTGGCAACTACATCTTTGGTAAAGTTAAATATGAAGAAACATGGTTGTTGATAAAAGTACAAGCATGGTAAAAGAAGTTAAGAGTTACAAGGCAAAAATGTATGGTATATAATATTATTATATCGGTAGTGGGTTGCACTGTTTCTTAAAAGTAGATTTACTTTATTCAAACTTGATTAAATTAACATTACTTTTCACCAACTTACATTATAATTAAAATATTGTTTTTCTTATACCACTTTTCCCCCAATATCTCTTCCTTCACGTGCTACCAAGCTTCTATATATACACATGCATCCTCAATATGCATATTTGCCAAGAATACACTCTCTATATTATCTCTCTCGAAGAACAAGCTTCAAGCTTTTAAGCAAAAGCAAGTTTTAGAGTTAACAATTAGAATAGAAAACATGTTCATGTGTTAGACCTTTTAAACATTAGTTGTTTTAGATAAGATCATCTATGTGTTAGACATTTTAGTTGCCACATTTTTATTGTATTTGAAATTTCAGCTTTCTTGTACATGTAATTCTTGATTAAGTAGTAGTTATATTAAAGGTATTAGTATGTGCATATAATTTTAAAATACTTGAGTTTGTATTCAAACCTCTCTCCTTCTATCCTTCAACAAACATTTGTTGTTGTATATTTAATCTGAAACTAACGTATATCATATACACAACAAGTTTTTTTTTCATATTCATTCTCACATTTTACTATATCGCATACTTTCTTCACATATACGGCAACCCTTATACTCATGTAGTTTCTAACTCGATGTATAATGCACTTAGACATTACATACTCAAGTTATCATATACAATAATTA
Organism: Pulicaria dysenterica; assembly: GCA_947179395.2. Lineage (NCBI taxonomy): Eukaryota > Viridiplantae > Streptophyta > Magnoliopsida > Asterales > Asteraceae > Pulicaria > Pulicaria dysenterica. The sequence continues at coordinate 97,722,777 of OX359290.1, read as the reverse complement.
GTCATACACTTCTCGTACTCCATATGCTCACTAAATTCCTAGCCCCAAGGATAGCTCCATATCTGCTCAAAACCATGGTTTAAATTGTGGTTTTAAATTTTTCATGCATCACACTTCTCGTACGCCAATAAACTCTTTTGCATACGAAAATCAATCTCAACCATTCCTAACAAATTCATGTTTCATATTTTAAAGATAAAAAAACGTATTTTATAAATTAACAAATTTAACAAATAAAAACGATGATTTAAAAAACAAAAGAAAGAAATCAATGAATGGACTGCTAACCCACTCAACACTCATCCAGAGTCCAGACCATGATGGCCCGTAATTCATTCGCTCAATTTAAATTTTAAAAGCATGAGCCGACAAGGGTCTTCTAAATGGCCATGATCCAAATCTCACTATAAGGTCTCGTTTATTTTGTCAAATTCGAGATAATGAAATTAAATTCTTAAGAATTAAGATTGCATATCACGTTTATTTGTTAAAAAAGAGAGCTGAACTGGATTACATTCCACCCCGATATTTTGTTTGGTTTGTAAGTTTGTCAGCAGAATTGTAATGAAATTATGTCAAAAAACCAAACGAACGAGATATATGAATGAACTGTCATTTCATCAATTCTATCGGATTCCTACAAAACAAACGGGGCCTAAGAGTGATAGGGGTGACACGGGGATAAGAGGGAGGGATCGAGTGCTACACCATAGCTCATTGGTGAAGATTGTTGGGTGACTTGTGGGTCCAATAGTCTCTCACACTTTGTTTAAACAAAGAAGCAAGTCATTATAACTGTGGCTAAGAGCTCCCGCAGGTGGATGCTTGATGAACTCCTCTAACGAGCAAAACTACAAAATCACAAGTCTTTAGCTCGTTACCTCCATTACGGTGCCTCGTCCTTGGTTCATGAAGGTGATTGCTCGTGGTGGTGGTAACACGCTTATAGCCTCGTTTTCTTTCTTTTCTTGTCAACTAATAGGAACCGAGATACAACAACAGCACCCAATCCTGCTACAACGGGGTAAGGGGGAGGTAGAATGTAGACAATCATACATCTACCCGTAGGTAAAGAGATTGCTTCCTGAGAAACCCTCCGGCGGCATATAAAAGAAAACAATAAATATGTAAAAAAAATGGGATAACGGTTAGATATAGTAGAGAAATTAAAAATAAAATAAAATAAAAATTAATATAAAAAGGCAGTCGTAAAATAAATAAACAATAAAAAAATAAAAAAAACATCACAAAGATATAAAGGAAAAAAATGCGAATAAAATAAAGACAAAAGACTTAAAAAGTACAAAAATGATATATATATATATATATATATATATATATATATATATATATATATATATATATATATATATATAGGGGAGGGTTCATGCGAGAATCGTTGTTAGTGCGAGAACCGCGAGAACCAATGTTAGTCGTTCCTTGGATATGGGAAGTATCATGGATGGAGAGTGTGGAGAGATAGGGTGTGGCAGGGTGCATGTGAGGAATTCATGGGTGGGCAATGACATTGAAGGAGGGGGAATTAGACGGCTTAGATTGGTTCCCGCGGTTCTCGCGCTAACAACGGTTCTCGCATAAACTTTTGTCTATATATATATATATATAAACCAAAAAAAATGTGAGAACTGCGAGAACTGATCCCCATCTTTTTAAAACTAAAATATCTACCAAACGCCAACATATAAAATTATGAAAATTATACCAAATTAATGATAAAAATATGCTCTTTAATATGACATCCATATTGCTATATTTTTTTCAAGAAAAAAAATTCGTTACATATATGTAACATACCTTATAGTACTGATTACAAATATGTTAAATACTGATTACATATATGTAACATACCTTATAGTGATAAAATAAAAACTCGGCAAAAACAAATTTTTTTTGTTGAAAAAAATATAACAATATGAATGTCATGTTAAAGAGCATATTTGGTATAATTTTCATAATTTAATATCTTGGTGTTTGGTAGATATTTTATATATATATATGGGTTCAATGATGATAGTGAATAATGATAGCAGTTATGACTACAATTGGATAATAATAAGTTGGTGATACTGACATAAAAGTTATTTATAGACTAATACCGGTCATGACTAGGTGCTCTAAATGGTGGAGACCGAAGAGGGTTGGGTGGTGAAGACTTATGGGTCCGATATTCTATATATCTCTTTTTTTATATATATAATTTTTGATTGATTAATAAGTACTACATGGGTCACGAAATTTGATATCTCAATAATGACAATTAGCGGGCCAAGTTTTTCTTTTTTCGTTTTTTTTTTTTTTTTTGAACGGCTCCTAATGGGACTTAAACCCATAACCTTTGGTCAATGGGGCACCACACCACGTGCTTACCACTAGGCTACAACCTAATAATGACAATTAGCCGGCCAAGTGGTACACCAAAGTGCCAAACCATATCAAATGTTGATTAGATCCATTACAAGTAATTAACATAAATAGCTAATTAAAAGCACATAACAAGATTACACATCACCAAAACCATCCAACCTATGCAATTAGTTTGTGTAATCGTGTAAAACCCAATGATGTAATTTGTAATATAGTACAGTCACACTCATGAGTCCCGTGTCGAGTATATATGATTTTGGGTCACTAGTAAATTGTACATTTATCAAGATCCAGGTGTCTCCAGGTACTAGTAAACTCAATACCTAAAACATTTGCAGATGAGGTACACAAAAAACAAACCTATAAACCATATGGTAAACAAAATGAAAAAGGTGATACTCTGTTTTTTGTACCATTTTTTTTTTTTTTTTGTTTTTCCTTTACCTGTATCATTCTGTGCAACCGCAAGGTCTTCCCAAAAGCCCGACCAAAAAAGCGCCAGCTCCAAACGAATATGTGACAATAATCAATAAAAGAATCCGTATAACCTTTTTTCAAAACATCTAATCGTCAGGATCCATTTCAACGTCCTCTTCCGAGGAAGGTGAATCATGTTTATTGTTTTCGTCTTCTGAATCTGTTTGTTCCTCATCTAATTCATCATCATCGGGCTGTTCATTTTCAATAGATGTAGCGGTTTCTTGCAGTCTGGATTTGCGGAAGCTGTCCTCCATCCATTTCGGGCATATGTTTAGGCCATCTGTTTTAGAAAGAGTACAAGAGCATTCTGGGATTGGGTGGGAGAGAAATGATATTGGTTTTGATTGAATTAACTGCCTCTCTAGTCCTTCCTCCCCTAGACTATCGTTCAGATGTTTACGTGCTGCTAGAATCCAGCTTCGTTTTGGATAGTAAAGATGATCTTGGGAACTGTTGAAAAGATTCGCAAGAAATTTCCTGCTTGGGAAAAAATCATTTGACAAGAAAACCCGCATCAGGGAACAAAAATAGAACACAGAGTATGGTTTAATAATATCTGTGTCATAGTTGTCAATTTGTGAACTTAAACATCAACTGCCAGTCGAATCAGATCAGAGATTCACTTCAATATTTTCGATAATCCAACTCCCTATCATGCATTAACATAAAAAAGGAAAGAAAAAAGCTAAAGATTCTAGGAAGTATAAACCAAAATTACTAAAACTAATCACTTTTCGTGTGGTCTTATTCCACTAGTTGTTCGTTAAGACATCCAAAAAATACCAACATATTTTGTTCATGGTAAATCTATTGATATCATAGAAAACTAAGCGCTTCAGAGATACAAAAAACGAGTAGAAGATAGAATGATAAATCAGATGGGATTTGGTCCATTAACTACGTATGCGTTATTGGCTTCATGAATCAACTTGTAAGAATGATAAAATCATACAATTTTAACTGAGCTTCTACCGCATAAAATTTATATAAAACTGTTACAACTGTATATTGTTATCCACTTTTTTCATTCATATGGTTAGGATCTTCAAAAAGGATAGCAATGGTAGAAATTAGAGGTAACCAGAGGAGCCAAAGTAGCATGTTTGACATTAAACATGATCTTAGGGGTGCCTAGTCCTACAAAAAGTTAAAATTAGAATAAAATAAAAGCAGAACAACCATGTAAAAATGTGTTCACCTGTCTGGTCGATAAGTTCTGGCAGATGCCATCTCATAAAGCCGATGTCCCATGACCAAGCTTGAAAAATCAGGCAACCCGCTACCATCATTATTGAACCCAGGGAAAAAAGCATCGGCTTCAACTGATACAACGTAATCAAGGGCATCCCACAGCAACCTGTGAGCTTTATCCCTTAAATCAATTGGCAAAGGGTCCGGTTCTGAATCTTTTTCTGCAACCCAACCATACCAACCTTCTTTTTCATGTTGATAAATGGGCCGATTTGGAGGTGGTGGAAGGGGTCGAGGACGAGGGCCCGCTTGATCCCATTCTTTCTTCAACTCCTTGGATGTTTTTATAGGAGAGGGATTATAGGAGTTTGAAGGAAGAAGGGCCTCTTTGCCTAACAATTTGTATAGTTCATATTTATTGCATAAATTGGAACGATCCACTAAATTGGTGTACATGGCTCGAAGAGGTATCAAGACTCGTTGACCACCAAATATTTCAGATCCTGCCAGGTAGATTCTCGTTGTTGACGGATAACCCATGGCCCGGAAAAGAAGTCCCACCTGAAAAGTTGATAGTAAATAGAAATAAAATACATACATAGACTGCCAGTTCATTAACACATGGTTTAGCCAACTCAACCCAACCCAACTGATGGCTCCCCCAGTTCCTCTACCAACCAATGCTGTTTATATATATGAATATTTGAATTCATATTACGGTATTACCTCTTCTGGCATCAGAGGACATGAACCGTTAAATTTCTGAATAAATGAGTCAACATTTAATTCAGCATGAATGATTTTCTGTTTGATCATTTGTCCCCGTCGGTACTGTATAAGCTCAGTATGGACATCCTTCAAAAAATAAATCAGTCAGGACCCCAGATATGCAGGTGATGATGTTTGAAAGATTTCCATCATTTAAGGTCCACCTAAAAGCATCTAGTAAGCAATATAATCGTATGTTTATAAAAAGTAAAATAAATTCGAACCTGGAAAAGTTCAGCACAACCCTGATGAGCCAAGCTATCTCTTACTAGACCAGGATGATAGGCAAGATAAGGTTGGCCTGAAGCCCGTAACCTACATAAAAAAGATGTTTAGCTTAAATACTGGTTCGATTAAGAAGAGGCAAAAGGTTAGCACTTCAAGGGATGGGTGAGGATTAGTTCTCTGAAGATTCTAAAAGAAAGAAATGGAGGTATATTTACAAGTAACTTATATGGACCAACGAGAGATTGTGTTTCTAGACTAATTTATGCAAATGATGTTTTATATAAATAAAAGGACTTTTTGTTGGAAAAAAGAGAGTCCTAATCCCAAGCCCTTGAATACTCTGAATTTTTTATATTACAAGCACCATCCCTATTTCATGTATAGAAGTGAGGCAAAATAAAATACAAAACAAGGTCCACAAGTACTTGATCATACAAAACTAAATCTTGCATTTAGAGATGTTCTTGTTAATCCCAAAATAAAGGTAGAGAGCGAATAATAAGGTGATATAACCTTTTCACCATTAGATGTGCAAGTTCTAGAATCTCAGGACGGAAATGAAGTGCATGAAATGCTACCCGACATCTGAGCCTTTGATATTCAACAAACTTTGACGACAGGACAGGCTGATAAGAAAATAAGAAGTAAAGCTTTCTGTGACTAAATGGAAGATGAGACAAGTTTGTGCATCAAGAATCAATAACAGAGATTTCAAGATATTATATCTCTTCCGGGAAAAAAAATACTCATTCTTTTGTGCTTAAAATCATGTCACTCAGTTCAGCTTACAGGCACTACATATACAACTTCCATACTATGGCACACAAGTACACAACCAAGACTGGATAGAAGGAAACAAATTATTCATATTCACAAGCAGATTGAAATCATATTCAGCATTCAGCAAAGCTACACGAACTATTATTTGCTTGCAACTTAAATTTTGACAGTCAAAAGGAGCTTCTCATCAGAAATACAGCAATATAATAGTTGTAAAAATCCTACAATTTCTGATATCTTGAATGATGGTGCTACATTAACATACCCAATGAAAAGCTGATTGCAGCTCAAAATACAAAAACCCACACATACAAGGAAACAATTGTTATCCTATATACTTCACTAAAAGGGCCTCTGTTGCTCCGTACGCAAGATTCCCAAGAATTTTTTGCGAATAAGTATTTAATATAATCAAACCCATGACCTTTTCTTCAGAAATATTAACCCTTGCAGTTTGCTCCTATGGTTACTCTCAAAATATCACTGAAGACCATCCTTCAAGTTACTATCTTCAGACATGCTATTTCTTGAATTCTTTAAATGGGATTCCAGTTCATGGCCTAGCAGTATCTAAATGTATTTTAGGTGCTCCCCAACCAATTGTTTGTGGGTTCTAGTCCCGTTGTGGACAAAAGTCTAGACCAGGATAAAGGTGTGTTTTTTAGTTTTTCATTTTAAGAAAATAAAAACAATATAAAAAGGAAGCTGAAAGAATGGGTTCTATAAGCACTGCATTATACATTAGAGCCACGAGATCAGTGAACAATATTATTTGCTATCAGGTGTTAGCATAAACTTCAGCTCTTCAAGTTTAACTCTCTAAATCTCAGTGGATCTGATTGTCATCTGGATCATAATAGTGGAACTTGTACGCAATCTTATTATGCAAATACCATAAATTACCCAATTGTTCATATCAATGAACTCATGCTTAGCATACAATTAATCACACTGTTTGTTCGATTTAAGCCAAGTGGTCCCATTTTTATGTTTTGGTTCAGAAATATTAATACTGGAGCACAAGGATACATGATTAGGGGGAAGACTACTACTGAGTACTGATTTGAGAAGACATCATTTGTGACTTCAAGACTTAGTCAGCTTGACATAAAAGAGTTATCTTACAGTAGAAAACTATATAATACATGAAGACTAATACCTGTAGACAACCCCCATTCATAATCACCAATCCAATAACCTTTGCCTTCTTTAACTCTGGCAAGAGTTCTCTAAGGTAATAATCAGGAGAAGCCGACTTCTTAGGCTTAAAAGTAGGAAACTCTTTGCGTTTCCTCGCTTCCTTCAACTTAGGAGGCAAGCTTTTTACGATTATAACATCATTTTTAAGAGAGGTTATGAACTGTTCTTCATCGTAGATGTATGAAAAGCTTTTAAACTCAGAGCTGCAGATAATTTTTGCAAAAATAAGACAAAAAATGCTGAAGAGTTACAAAATTAAAAAGGAAGATTACAAGTAATTTTAATTGCTACCAAGATAAACAAACGTGCCTGATGCCTTTAGAACTTGTACTTTCTTGAATCTCAGGAATGACTAGAGTAGCATTGAGAAGCCTGGATATGGCAACAAGATCACAAATCTAGAAAAATGTCAAGCCCATATAAGCCTTAACAAAAAATAACTATCAAGTTACTGAAGAAAACTCAGACCAACATGAACATACCGAAGATCTGATCTTCTCAAATTCACCAAATATTTTGGCATATATGAAACCATTAGTATGTTCAGATGGAACTGCAATGTGAAAATCAAGTTAAAGTAACAGGCAGAAACAAGTACACGTTACCTAAGTGTTAGGGTAATTGCATACTACATTAGAACAAGCAAAGATATTAATCTAGAGATACCATTATACCAAACAGAGAACTTAGTTTAAATACGTATCATGCTTACAGCTTAGCTGTAAAAATAGAAGGTAGCTATTCATTGAGGGGAAAAAGATGAAAATGGAGAATAAAGTATCTGAAACGTGCATTAATTCTAGTTCTACAAATCCATAGCTTTGGGTAAGCATAGTGCAAGGAAAAGAGTGTACTCCTTACCAGGATATTTACTTCTAGGGTTTGCATACGGCTGCAAAACCTCTAAAGACCTAACCTTCTTCCACAACTCTCTAGATCTAACACCCTGCAGTAGAAAAAAGAAAGCAGATAGATCTTTAAAAGTATGCATACAATAACTCTGGTTCATAAAACTTAAATATCAAAGTACAACTTTTACCTGTTTCCCTACCACATCTATATTCAAATCCTCAATAAATTGGGTCATCACACTGTACTGTGCTAGCTCCACACTTGTATTTGCAAGAAACATGTGCACCAGCAAAGACAAAAAAGAAAGAACCAGGCCTCCAAGTGCAAACCATTTTATTTTGGATCTGATCATCATCATAAGGATCTATCACACCCTTGAGCAACGATTAGATTATTACTTGTTAGAGCTGCAACACAAAATGAATCCCATGCCGCCAAATCATGACTGCAAATGAAAGAAGAAGTACATAACAATTTTAAAAAGAAAATCAGACTCAACTGCGAAGCACAATTAAGTTGTCAGGTAACTTCATCAAATGTAAGCCCGGAGACCACATATACGGATAACATTACACCTGGGCTATATTGACAAGATCTGCATTTCTTTTTTCTATTAACCTACCCTAGGGGTCCCCACGGAAAGAACAGCCTGAAATTAACTTGCCAATGGAAATAGCAAATACGTTAACTATGAGTTTGACCTATTTACTCTTACCTCTTGAATCATGGCTAAATTGCGTCAAAATTCTATTGATCATCTATCAATCTATTTTCAAATTACAGTTTCAGTTGGAGATGCGGGAGTAAAGAACTTGCACGCTCACACCAAATCACCGACGAAGCTAAGAATCATCCAAAGGCATAGCTATATGAAATTCTTTCAAGCGCCAAAACGGCATTGTCATAATAAATTCCCAAAATCACTTGTTGCTACAGATTAAACGCAAACTTAAAAACTAAATTCAAGAAATCACAAAGATTAACTTCAGCTAGTGTAACAGTTCGGTTATAATTAGGTCGAACATACAAATATATTTCACATATAAGAGCTATTTCAACAAATTAGAATTGAATACAGGTTTTAAAGTGCGAAGTATATGATTGGTAAGCAGATCTGGAATCAAAAATTCGTAAACACATAGATGCGATGCGTAAGTGCGAGTGTGATTGAACCTGAATCGGAAGCAACAACTGGATTGTTCGTCGGTGATTGTTAAGTCGGTGGCCGGAGAGAGTGAAATTGTTTGTGACAGATGAAACAAAATAATTCTGGTGGTGATTGCTATAATCAGGAAAAAATAAGAAAGAAGAAGGGAAAAAAAAAAGGAGGGAGTGAAGTGATGTTGCGTGTGAAATCAGATGGCGACCCAATTTGTGTTACCAAAATGTTGACTAAGTTTGTGTTAAATTTAATTATTCTATAACTTAATAATTACGTGATATTTTCAAGAAAAAGTATTGTCTTATGTCGATTAATACTTGGAGCATCTCAATGCATTAAAAGTAAAACAAAGCCCACCCAGAAATTCAAGTTGAAATTTATTATTATTATTATTATTATTATTATTATTATTATTATTATTATTATTATTAATTGTTATTATTATTATATCGTAAAACGATTAAATTTATACATTATTTATTTTTCTTTATAGCTTTTAACATTTATTGATTGTTTGCAAATATTAATATATATAGGGATAATTTCTAATATTAAAGTTACATTTAATGATTGATTGTGACATTCTTTTTGTTTCACTGTAAAATTTTCTTGTAATATTAAAGTTAAATTTTCACATTTTAAATAAAAATTAGGATAGTTTTTTGCACCTGTTTTTTTCTTCATTAAAGCATTTCTCTGATCAAAAGGTTTAATTTACACTCTTATTTTAAGCCATCGGGCTTGGGCTACAAGACAACCGCCTAGGACAAAAAAGTTCGAAGGTCCCATTTTGGGAGGGGGCTAGATGAACATTTCGAGAGGGTTTTATAAAACATGTGAGGGGTTTTTATAAAATTTGTATATTAATGTAATTAATTATAAGGTGTTTATAAATTATGTTTAGTAACTTGTGATATATTCTGTTTAGAGAAAAAATAATTATATATTTACGACCGTCTCATTTTTATCTACGTTTTGATATAAATTTAATTGTAATAGATAAGTAATTTTTTGTTTATCCACTAATAGTAGTAGATAAGTAATTTTTTGTTTAGCTGAGTGGTTTTTTTAGGATTATGGTGATAAGTTGAGTGGTCAACTTGAATATGTTATTCAAAGTGTTTAGTTATTGATTTTAAAGCATTTTCAGTCTTATTAGAAAGATGTATGAAACCTTTTATAAAATATGGTTTAAAATAAGATGTATCATTAAAAGATGATATATTATATATTTAGAAATCTAAATTCAAAGATGTAAAGATAGCTGTTCTTGATGGTCCTGAAACTATATTATTAGTGTAGGTAGTTAGCCAAATAAGCCAATTTCCTCTGATGATGTGTTTTGCTTTGACGATTAACAAAAGTCAAGGACAGTCACTTTCAGAAGTTGGTTAATTCTTCAGGAAATTTGTGTTTATACATGGTCAATTGTATGTTGTTGTTTCACATGTTAAAAGTAAAAAAAAAATTAAAAGTTTTGATTTGTGACAACAGTCGTAATGTTATAAACAAAACAACAAAATATAGTCTACAAAGATGTGTTTCAAAAAAATTATTTATTTATTTTTTGTTAAGAATTCTGACATATGTAAGTTTGGTGATATTTTATTTATTGCAATATTTTTATTTGAAAATTTTAATATCTCAAATACGTTTCCGAAATACCCGTATGTGCACGGGGCAATAAACTAGTGTATATGTATGGTAATTGGTAAGCCTAATAAAGAAAATAAACTATTGAAATTGCATTGTAAATTTGTAAGGAACCCAACACATGTTAATTTTAAATCTATACTAAACGGGAGAGTTACACTTTTAATTTTAACGTATTTGGTTAGAAATTAGTTTCATATTTTGCTTACTGTAAGACACACAGCTGTAACGTGAGGATAAAATTTATATAGTTTTAGTAAATCAGTTATCTGATACGAATTATAATTCATTCTTCACAATAATCAAATTCTGTAGAGACGTTTTTTACTTAATATAATATAGTCAAAGTTGCTTTTAAATTTTTATTCAATTGTTTATATATTTATCCACGTTCAATATAAAAAAGTTAACCACTAAAATCACACATTAGTAATGTTACATAATTTTTGATTAACTATAAAGAAAATATTTAATATAGTTCGTACTTAATTCATAGTTCTAAGAAACTAATTTTAGCTTTTGCATTATGATATCAATGGTCCAAATTGTATTTTAAAATTTTGGTCGGAGGTGGCATTTTCGTAATTCACTTATGATTGTATACTGAATCACCTGCGATTACTTTTTAAAATTTTAAAACTTTGTTTTTTATATAAACTTTGTTGAACACAACTCTATTCTTAAATTACTAATTAAGTTTATAAGTTTTTTCTTAATTTATTCTAAGAACATCTCTTATTTAATTTCCGTGTTCTATAGAATATAGATGCTAGGTAGAAACACATTAGTACGTCCTTTCAGGTAAGGCCCGAAAATTAGAAATGGTTTTGTATAAAGAATTTTGAACTAATTTAAATGAGTGAAAGTCTTATGTGATATTGAGTGTTTTAAGCTACTATGAACTAAATTGTTTAGAAATATATAAAGTTGACTTTAAAATTAAACCAAATGTATATTTAGTAATGTGGACTAAGAAAGTCAGCTAAAATAAAAAATAAGTGAGTTTAAATTGAGAAAGTTAAAATACGTGATAGATTGTCTACTTAATAGATTTTAGAGTAAATAATTGATTGGTTCTTGTAGTTTGTCCAAATTCACTGATTTAATCATTTATATTGAAAAAGTATTTATATAGTTCTTGAGTTTGTTAAATGGTTACAGTCTTGATCTTTTAATTTGGCGGTGTTTAAATTAGCAGTTAGTTTTGTCTTTTATGAAGGGTGTGAGAGATAGATGGTGATAATGGTGTTGGTGTTGGTCTTATAGAGTTGAGAGAGAGCTTGAGATGAGAGAGATGGTGAAGGACAATAACGGGTGAGAGACGGTGACGGTGTTGGTAGTGGTGGTGATACATAAGCCACATGCCTCGGATTAAGCTTGCTTTCAAGTAATTGGATTGTTGTTGGAATAATATAGTTAATCTTGTTGAAGGGAAACCTTTATCCAAGCTAGCAGTTAGCCAACATTATAAGTTAGTTGATCCGTTTGGGCGGGTACGTGTCCTTAAGCAAATTGATAGTAGTGACGGTTGCTCAAGTGATTCCATGAACAAATTTATTCACAATGTGTTTGAATCCCGATATATGTTTTAATTAACTCTTATTATGCTAAAGATTATGACTTGTGTTTGCACAAATTATCTTTATAGGTTTTGCTTGTGATTTATGCTTATATATGTAAACCAAATGCATTCAGGTATCTTAAATTAACTTACATCATAATTACAAGTCACCTGCTAAATACTTACCCCTTTAGACCATCACCTTGATCATGACTTTCTTACTTTCCAACTAACACCTCCAACATTCCTACAAAGAACACTATAAAATGTTTTTTAATCTCGCATTGAAATCGATATTTTAGCCCTAAATGATGCAACCACTTTGTCTATATAAACCTGCCTCTTTTGTGTCTAAATTTCACACTCTTATTTACACATAATCGATTGGTTTTAACGGAGTAAAAAGAATGATTCTTGAAGAGATGACAACAAAGGCAGATGTCGGGAAAGCAAACATTTTGGCTATCGGCAAAGCGTTCCCTCACCAGCTTGTCATGCAAGATCTGCTTGTTGACGGATATTTTAGAGACACTAATTGTGATGATCCTGAACTCAAGAGGAAACTCACTCGCCTTTGTAAAGTGCTTTGACTTTTAATCTATTAAAAAGGATGATCTTTTTTTAGGTAAACGTACCATTCATAATCTGGTTTCTTTTTTTACATTTATGTAAATTTACAGGTAAAACTACAACAGTGAGAACAAGGTATGTGGTTATGTCACAAGAGATACTCAAAAAGTATCCTGAGTTAGCACTTGAAGGTCTTCCAACAGTCAAGCAAAGACTTGACATTTGCAACAAGGCTGTTACACAAATGGCCATTGAAGCCTCACAAGAATGCATTAAAAAATGGGGTCGGCCCGTATCCGATATCACTCACTTGGTCTACGTTTCGTCAAGTGAAGCGCGACTCCCTGGAGGTGACATTTACTTAGCCAAAGGGCTTGGGCTAAGTCCAGACACGAATCGGGTCATGCTTTACTTCTCGGGCTGCTCAGGAGGTGTAGCTGGGCTTCGTGTTGCGAAAGATATAGCCGAAAACAACCCTGGAAGTCGAGTCTTGTTAGCGACATCAGAAACAACAATTATCGGGTACAAACCACCAAGTGTCAACAGGCCTTATGACCTAGTTGGGGTCGCGCTTTTTGGAGATGGTGCTGGTGCAATGATAATCGGGTCAAAGCCCAAAGGGCCTGAAAGCCCGTTGTTCGAGTTGCATACCGCCATACAAAATTTCTTGCCCGACACTGAAAAGGTTATTGATGGGAGGCTGACTGAAGAAGGGATTAGCTTCAAATTAGATAGAGAGCTTCCTGAAATCATTGAGGACAATGTAAAGGGGTTTTGTGACAAGTTATTGGGCCACATTGGACGTGACGATATGGGCTATAATGCCTTGTTTTGGGCTGTACATCCTGGTGGGCCTGCCATATTGAATAGGATAGAGAAAAAGTTTGACTTATGGCCTGAAAAATTAAGTGCGAGTAGAAGGGCGTTGGCAGACTATGGGAATGCAAGTAGTAATACAATCGTGTATGTGTTGGAGTACTTGATAAAGGAGAGTTTGAAAAGAAAAAACGAAGGGAAAGACGTTGGGCCTGCTTTGGGCCTTATATTGGCTTTTGGGCCTGGGGTTACTTTTGAAGGGATTCTGACAAAAAACTTAATTGTGTAATAGCATCGAGTGGGTCTTTGTTTGAGTCCGAGGTTTTGAGTTCCATCACAATAAAAACATAAGATATTTATGTTTACTAAAACAAGGATTTTATCGTCCGTATGTGTGTGTTGGAATATAGAAACCAACGTATTAATATATCTGAACTGAACAAATTAAAAGCTAATGCATGATACATCTTTCTTATAAAAATTGTATTGTATTCAACTTTTCTTATACAATATGCATATAAGATATTAAATACAATTAAGTTACCAAAAAAAAAAACACGTCATCTTCTGTTCTTTGATTAACAGCTTATTAGAACTATGTTCCTTTGACTTTAATTACATTGATGAATGCATACATGGTTTAACTCCGCCCATGTCCTCTTTTTATTGTCAGAGAATTTTTATCTTTATTTTTTTGGTGTTTTAAATAACAAGTCATGGTGTCTTTAAGGCGTTGTTAAGATGCCAAACGTGGATTTGTAGTTACAAAATGGTCCTACGTATAGAGTTTGTGTATGTGATATAATCAATAGTAAGATGTTTAGTATATATATACACACACTCACACGTATAATGAAATTAAGATGTTTAATTTTGAATGTAATACATAGATGTTAACTAATCGATTTTAATAGAAATTATAACGTAGTATTGTTCAATGTTCATGAAGCTCCACGGTAATTAATGGAGATCAAAACTTCAAAAGTGAAGATATCTTGCCTCACCTAGAAGCTTGATCCTTACTGATAGGGAATTAATAGTTGTTTCTAGAAGGGGTATAATAGTAAATGGTTAGTAGTTGGTTAAAGAAAATAGTTATAAATAAGGGAAGTGATTCTTCTTGTTAGGCATTTTTTTTTATATTAGGCGTTTATTAGGCTGGTAGCATTTGGCTTGAAGAGGAAATTTCCCTGGACCAATCTTTCTATTTGTGGTTTATTAGGGCTTATTTCCGTATTCAATATTAGTTTCATATGACTATTTCTATCTTTACTTATATCGATATGCATTACTTACTTTGTATCTTAAAGCACTCTAAACTCTCAAGTTTTGAGGTGGTCTCTCAAGTCTTGCCGACAATCGTCAACCATAGAGCTTTACGTATTAATGGGAAATCATCAACCAAATGAACATGGTGTTTTTGTTTTATCATTTTCCTGAGGAATTGAGTTTTTAATATTTTTCGATCAGATGTGTTAAACCTTTAAAAATAAATAAAATATTTGATGACATTTAAACAACCTTAAGTGTTAAATGGTCAACTTTTTTTTTTACTTTTTCTACCCACTTTCTTAGCATTGTTTGTAACTTTACATTCGCTCAAAAAACCTATGCTATGCTTTTGTTCATCTGATATTTTTTTAACTCCATGGTCATTCATTTCAAATCTTATGTTTACCGTTGTTTTAAGGGTCGTGTATAGAGTTAGTAGAGTTTGTATAATGCCATCAATTTAATTAGAGGCGGGAAAAGACTAGTCGATTGTTTAGTAATGTCTTACATCGGTCGGAAAGTGACTTCATAATATGCTTAATAAAAGTCATGAACTTTTCCTCTCATAGTCAATTGATTTGATTTGGAACTCCACAATCTTATCGGGAGGATACTGTTTATGCAGATGAATCATATTTTCTGGTCTAAAAAGGTTTCTACTTATGAAGTTATGGTATATAAAATTTAGTTTTAACTTATGACGGAATTTGATCGCAGAGGAATGATGAATATCATGTTTATGGCACGTCCGTGGGTTTGGAAATTTGGAGGCGAGTCAAAAGTTTCAACAAGAGTATTTACATGGGGTGTTTTAAGTGACGGGCTTGATGTTTTGCTATGTTATTGTGCGATCATGAGATTATTGATCCTTTTTGTGTAGGGATAGGGATATTTGACCCATTTTCTCAAGTTAAATTGTTGTGATCTTAAAAAAAGGGATAATGTCATGATGGTTTTCATTTTATTAGTATAAATAAATGTTGATATCCGGCACATGTTTTACGAATTAAGCCTTTTCTTTTACTTAAATTTTTATGGCTCTTAATTGCCAAACATTCATTTCATTGCTTTTTACAAGGGTTTAAGATGTGTATTAGTGTTATTATATGTTGCTTCACTCGATTGTACTTTACTTAATTTGCATAATCTGAATTTCAAACGTAATTTGGTGATGAAAGCTACTTAATTAAAATGACAACTATATATAATTATATATACTTTTTGAATAAAAATACATCAAAATTTGTGTATCCGGACAACGTAGAAGTATTACACTAGTTATCACATGTTCATAGACTATAGTGTTTTTGTTAGATTTGAACCACTACCACATATCAATCTTATTTTATAGGATTGTATAATGCACACATCAAAATGACTATAACAGAATAATAACACTGATTCAACAAAATCATTTAAACTTACCTTTTGTAATCATCATAAGCTTTGATAAAATCGATGTAGCCTTCCTTCTTTATTCTCGACTTTTTTCTCTTATAACTTTCGTGCCGATAACATGTTGCGAATTATAAAGAGAACAAGAAAAAGATAATAGAGAGAGGAAGTTCATTATGTATTAGTTAGATCTCTATTTATTGGTGTACAATAGATAAATCTTCAAGATAGAAATATCTTATATATGGTAATTAATACATATCTCTAATAAGTCTTATCTAGGAGATAGAGACATCTATCTATATTTATGCATAACAGCTAGGTGTTTCTTACTATATATATATATATACATATATATATGGAAAAGTTCAAACGATAATTAATTTTCATACGAGAACTGTGATTATTGCTTGTAACATCAATAATGATTCATTAATATATAGGGGTTGTTTGACAATTTATATATTTTTCCAACAATGAATTGTATGCGGGTGGACTGTCATTAATGTGTCATGATATTTGATTTGCCAAAAATACCCTGCATTAATGAGTCAATCATTAACCGTCAAAATTATTAGTAATTGATTTATTCTAATTAAGGGTCAAGATTAATTCGCGTAGTTCTCTTACGAAAAACATTATCATTTGAACCCTCCTATTATGTATATATATAATTAGAGGGTTCATTTGAGAACTATTTATATTGCGAGTAACGTGGGAAACAATCTTGGTCATGATGAAGCATGAATGAGTGGTTTTTGAGAAATTCGAGCATCTCT
Organism: Pulicaria dysenterica; assembly: GCA_947179395.2. Lineage (NCBI taxonomy): Eukaryota > Viridiplantae > Streptophyta > Magnoliopsida > Asterales > Asteraceae > Pulicaria > Pulicaria dysenterica. The sequence continues at coordinate 97,705,685 of OX359290.1, read as the reverse complement.
CTTTAATTACGGTTCATCCGGACACAACTCACGGTTGAAAAAATATATAAAAGACCAAAACACCATTATTATTGAGCGTTAATAGTGGTTACATATATACGATACTCGTAAAAAAACGGTTATCAAATAAAATTCTCCCTATATATTAAATATATAAACCGGAAGATATATAGATAATTAAATGCAAGCTAGGCATCTTAAAACCGAAATTTAATGAATAAATCTCTAACGGAAGAACGAAATAATTAAATTTATGTAGAATATATATTTCGTGCTATTCAATAATGTTTAACTTATACATGGTCGGTCGGTATTAAGCCATTCGGTAGAAACAATGCAGAAGACTCCATCAACAATCACAGTACCCCTCATTACGCTTATAATTTTTGTATCCAGTTAACTACTTGTTTTTCTGCATGCATCTTCCCTTAAATTCTTATATACATATATTCCTGGTTATATCTATATGTATATATATACACACATGCATGCACACAGAAGTTTATTAAGACTAGATAAAAGTAATAAAGTAATGCTAATATTAATTAAAAGGGATGGATGACTTTTGTGGCAGGTATGAATTTCACCGGAGTCTCAGTCGCTGAGGATTACAAATGTAGTTTCTTCACCGACTGTTGGAAGCTAGGTTCTTGTGCTTATTATTCCATTCCAATATGCTTAAATGAGCGCTGTTATTGTGTATTCAAGAGTGGAGATATCATACCAATTATTAATAATGCTACTTCTGCTATCAAACCTTGATATATATATTCTTTAACAAAGCCGAATGAAAAATGGCTAATGGATTATTCATGGGAGAAAAATGTCTTGAAGCAAGCCGAATGAAAAATATTTCGAATGATTAATTAGCATTGCCTATTTTGGGTCTTGTTTGTTTTGAAAAAACTGAAAAAATATATTGGTTTTAAATACATCCTGCTCATATATGGAATAGACTTTTTATTACTCGAAAGAATTTAAACATTCTTAAAAATGAGTATATTCAAAACAAGTTTACCAAACGCAATAAAACACGAAATTTGATTCCAATTCCATTTCATTTTTTCAAATTATGTGAACTAACGGGACATTAGCTTTTACATACATAAGAGTTATGACTTTGATACCCCTATAATAACACTATATCTTATTCCCAATATCAACATATTCAAGAATATGGTGGTTAAAACAATCACTATTTGTTGTGTGTGGCATTTGCTTAAATGAACGAACAAAATATGTACGAACTAACCAATCTACCGTTAGCTTAAACAAGAAAAATATACAAGACTCGAGATCGGACTTATTTAATATATAAGTTTCAATCTATAGTACTCAAACTCATTTATATTTCACTCGTTGTAAACTTTTAATAATCCAATAGAATTAATTGTCAATTCGTCCTTCAACTTTACCATTTTCTCCGATTTGGTCTGTTAACTTCAAAATTGACTAATAGTCTTTTCTAACGCTGGCCGTTACTCAACTCCGTTAAATCAAATGTAGTTTAATCTTTTTACCAACTTTTCTAACTTTTTATTGATTAAAAATAATATATAATTTTTTTAAAATAAAAAATATATATATCTCCCACTACACACACACACACACACTCTCTCTCTCTCTCTCTCTCGGCTCACTCACCTCTCTTTCTCATTCTTGAACCGTCCTCCACCACCGCCACCGTCACCACCTACCACCACCACAGTCCCTGCTCTCCTTCTCCTCTCTCTGCCTGACTGTCTCTCTCTCTCTTAGGACCACCGCCCCACAATTGCACTTTCCTCACTACCTTAGAACTGCCACCACCACCATCCTTTGACTTGAGCACCACCACCACCACTACCAAATCTGAGCATGGAAGAACTGAAGTTGTCAATTTAAGGTTTTTTCCATATCTTAGTAGTGTTAATTGTTTTTTCTCAGTTTATGGCTTATACTTAAAGGGGTTTTCTATATTTATTTTCAGATTTTGTGATTGTTCTTCAAAGAGTTTCAGTAAAATTATGGTTGTATGTGGTGGTGGTGGTAGGTATGTGTTCAAACCATATTTATGTTTGATTTCAAGAAAAGGTTAGAAAGGTGATGGAGGCAGTGAACATTGGTTTGATTTTGTTGTTTTGATTTAAGTTTGACTTGGACGGCAGCGGTGAAAATCTGGTATGTGTTCAAACCAGATTTAGGTTTGATTTCGTTGGTTTGATTGAGTGGGGTGGAGAGGGAGAGAATAATTAGGTGAGAGAGATATGGTGGTGCTGGTCTCCGGCGGTAGGTGGTGTCCGGTGGTGGTAGTGTCAGTGTAAAAGAAAAAGTGTGAGTGATGGAGGTATAGATAGGATATGATTATATTGTATAATATTTAATTAATAAATAAAGTATCAAATGAGTAAAATTTATAAACAAAAGGGTAAATAGAAGGGTAAAATTATTATTTTACGTGATTTAACAAAGTTGAGTAACAGCCAACTTTAGAAAGATTTATCCGGATCATAAAATCATTTTTAAAAAACTATTTAATTACTTTTGAAATTAAAAAACTAAACAAGAAAAAATAACAAAATTAATGGACGAATTTGACAATTTAACTCTATTCCAATATCGAGTCGGTCCTGGACTAAAACATTGCCGCCGATGACCAAAGTTGTTTAAAGAGGCAAATCGTAGCTCAAAACACAAACCCTCACTCCAGTCGTAACTCGTCATCCTTTGAGAAGGGCACGATTTTCCGGCTAAACACCATATCTAAGGGCAGCGGCGGAGACCGAAGAAAATATGTCGGGTATGGGGGACGGGTACGTGGGCACCGCCCAGGATGCTGTGAGGATCCGAAGACTCGAGAAACAGAGAGAAGCCGAAAGAAAAAAGATCCAAGAGCTTAAAAATAAGAACGCAAAAGGCCAATCTGGTCTTCTTCAATTCGGCTCCGGAACATCCGAAGTAAGCGTTTTATTTGCAGATGTTTGTGGCTTTTACAGTCAATTATTTATTTCTGTGCCCTAATTTTATGAATTATAGTTTGGCCTAGCCCAAAGTTAGCATGATCCTGTGACTTCTTAGTTTAGCCGTTACCAATCAGTTCTGGAATGTACAACGAAACCGTAATTCGACGCCAACTTAGATTTTAATTTTGGGGGCTGATTTTGTAATTCAAGAATGATAATGTCAATTTTAGTTATAAAGAACAATGAGAGGGTGTTTGGTTGGTGTTTTCGTATGTTGTCTAATTATGCTATCAGGGGAATGTAATCATTAGTACAACCACTTATTCAGTCTATCTGAGCTTCATGAAGAACAATTGTGATACAAATGGGTTTTCCCAGTTGCCTTGCTGCAACCAAGTTTAGTGTGGTTTGGATCTTACATCCTAGTGTGTGAAATAGATGGTGATAACTGATAGCAATAGTCTTCCACAGAAACTTTGATATATGTCGGTTTTAAAAATTCATAAAAGTTCAAGCTTTACTGGTATCATTAAGGTTACGCGTTATTGATGATTTAATTTCCATGAATCTTCGTTTGGTGATTCATGAATTGTATTTTGTTACATTAAATATCTTCCGCTTACTTGATAGAATGATTAAGATGTTTGTTAAGAGTTGTTGGGTGCTTTATATCTTGTTTCCCATTTGCCTTAAGTATATTTCATGTTTGAAATACATTGAGCAGATTCTTGAGACTGCTTTTAAGAAGGAAACGGTTGGGCTTGTCACAAGGGAGCAGTATGTTGAGAAGGTGAGTGACTAATTTGAATAGTATTAAATGTTTCTCTCTGGTTAGTATACGAAAAACGACTTGTGATTTATGCCTGATTATACTTGTATTCAGAGGGTTAACATTAGGACCAAGATTGAAGAAGAGGAGAAAGAGAAACTTCAAAAACTACAACAAGAGTGAGTAACATGACATCTGGCTACTTGCATGTTTGCAATTATATTTACCATCCTTTGCTAATAATATATTTCTCTATTTATTGTAATAGAGAGGAGGAGCTTCTGTTACAAAAACTAAAAAAGAGGAAAGTCAAAGCTAACCCTAAACTTTCTTTCTCTGAAGATTTTGAGAATGGGGAAGAAGAAGATGGGGATGATAGTGAGTGTGGTTAATTTTTTCCATTTTTTCTTTCTTTTATTTGTTCTTTTTTGTTTTTTTGACCATGTTATGTAGTAACCATTAATCAATGTAATATGTTCCACTTGCTAAATTATCATACTACTGTCTTGTTTATGCAGAAAGTGAAGAATCAAATTTGTTTGGCCGAAGAGGCTTCGGCAAAGATCCGACTGTAGAAACTAGCTTTCTCCCTGACAGGTGTGACATCTCTCTGCCCCTTTTCACCACCCAAAAATAAAAAAAACCTCGATTTGTTAATTCTTTTAAGCTGATTAATTGTCACCACCGTGGTGTGAAGCATACTCTTTCAGTGTGAGGGAGGCAGAGGAACAAGCTGAGCGTGAAAGGTTGCGTAAACAGTGGCTACGCGAGCAAGAGCAGATTAAAAGTAATCTAGAGTATAAGAACTTATTATTGTTGTTACATTTTTAATAAAATGATATCTTCAGATTAATATAATTTGATTGTTTCGCAGATGAGGCTCTTGAAATCACTTACAGTTACTGGGATGGTGCTGGCCATCGGCGAGTAATGCAGGTGGTTATTATGTCTAAATTTGCATTTTTTTTATTCTTGCAAAGTGTAATTATATATCATCACCAACAATTGGCTATATATTTACTGGTTAACGTCCCAGGTTCGAAAAGGCGATACAATTGGTGAATTTTTACGGGCCGTCCAGCAGCAACTTGCACCCGAATTTCGAGAAATACGTACAACTTCAGTTGAAAACCTTTTATATGTGAAAGAAGATCTCATCATTCCACATGTAACAAATCTATACTCTGCTTACAGTTCTGTTTATTATGGGTCAATCCTGTAGTTTCTAATTTTTTTTTAATTTCTCATGAGGTGTTTACGTTTTCAGCAACACAGTTTCTATGAGCTGATTGTGAACAAAGCTAGGGGAAAAAGTGGACCGGTATGCTATTTTTTATTTAAATTTGAATTGTTTGCACTAATTTCAACAATTATATGAAAACATGTCCTGTATCCCCAGCTTTTCCATTTTGATGTGCATGAGGATGTTCGAACAATTGCAGATGCAACCATAGAGAAGGATGAGGTAATATTTCTTTTTGATAATTTAATGTAGCTGCGACTTAGTCTATTTAACATATGTTTATTACTTTGGTTTTATTTTTCAAAGGTTATTTGGAATTCAGCTATAGTTTTAGCTTTCAAGTTTTGAGCATTGATTTTTAAAGATTTCAATATTTGTGTATCATAAGAGTCAGATAAAAAAGGGTGTGTGCTCAGTTATTACCCTTGTTTTACAGTCACATGCTGGTAAAGTTGTTGAGAGGCACTGGTACGAGAAGAACAAGCACATATTTCCTGCTTCAAGATGGGAGGTACTCCCCCTTCTTTTCCCTTCTTCTTGGTTATTTGTGGCTTATATATTTTGGAAAAATATATAGATAATGAATTTTCATGGGCTGTTCACTGGCATCATCTTATTAATTTTGCCTATGCTTTCTTAAAAACATGTTTTGCTTGCATATTTGCACTTGATAGTGGTCTCAAATCTAAATCAATCTTCAATCATTCCAGTCTTCTCTTATCCATTTATGGTACACTATTGCAGATATATGATCCGACGAAGAAGTGGGAGAGGTATACCATCCATGGGGACTAATCAATAAAGCACGATGTTCGTGTTTTCTTGGATCAGTAACGAGCTTATTCCTATGTTTACTGAGGTTATTACCAAATGTCTTTGATTGTTGCTTGTTTCTATATGCTAGAGACAATTTACTTGCTCTTATACTACAAGAATGTCATAATGCTTATATATGGTAGAACTTAATTCATTTTATGTCATTGTGTAGCCTCCTTTGTTTGGTGTTAAAGTGGCCAAAGTTGGCGTGAGGATCACAAGTTAGTTAAAACCGTCATTCGTGTGATTCAATGTTGAATGTTGTAGGTCACAATTGTATCAAGTATTCATAAACAGATGAAGCAATACCACAATAATCAATGTACGAACTTGAATTTTCAACAAGAATGTTGAGAGAACTGTCAAACCATACACGAACCGTAAACTTTCAAATGTACTGCTTATTTGATTAAGGCACAGAACGTGACTTTTAATACCCTTTAAGGTAGTTACATTTTGCACCCTAAACTACTAGAAAACATAAAATAAACACCAAATTTACTAGAATGTATTTGAACACAACAAAGGTTCTAACACATGGCGATACCGATTAATTTATATTATCGTTTGGATAGCGACAGTCCATACTGTATTAAGTTAGTACCACAAGGACTGCAAATAACAGTAAGTTATGTTTTTGTCATGCAGTCAGTCATATGAAGTTTGAGTTCCTTTCCAACTGAGATAAGAATATAAGATGAAATTAATAACTTGACCTGGGGTCTTCTTTTAGATTGTTACATAATAAATATTATTTTTATAAAGTTACCAGGGATTGAATTTTTTAGCAAATTTTATATAATTATACTATACTGACATAAATTACTCTATTTAACATAGAGGATTATTAGTCTTTTAACCTTTGAGTTAAGTTAGTTCAGATCACCTCAACTTGAAAACACAATTTAATTCAATCCAAACAGTAAAATAATAAAGAACAAAAAAGTATATGAATATAGAAACATTCAGTTTTTCTTCTTTCATTTGGCTTAAAATTTTGAGTCGAATATTCGGCAATTTAACCAGAGTAAAAGGAGTAAGGTGTCTTTATATTTTATAAAGAAACATCTTACCATCTCAACTTTGATTCACACCATACCATTTAACAAAAAAAAAAAACCTACTCAATCCCGCATGAGTTTGGTATGGAAATATTAAACGTAAACAATTATGTTTCTACTTATAGATGACAAAGATAAAACATACTATTCAACCACAAAATTAAAAAAGCATGACAAGAATCAGAAGCCAAAAGAGATACAAAGAGATAATAATTTAAAAATCTTACTATCCATTATTATTTATAATTCAGATCCAGATAAAAAACATTTTAATAAATAAAAAACACCTAAATGATAATTAAGTTTTAAAAGACTTTCACTAAAATCACTTAAAACTTTTGTCTACTTGTAAAAACCATTTAAATGTCGATATTGTTTAATTATTGTCAACTTAATCAAAAAAGTTACATGTCACTTAAGTTTAACTAAAAAAATAGATTTAATCAAATATTATTGAAGTTTTATAATTGTTCCGTTTTAGTTTTTTTTAGTAAAAAGTAAATACGTACACGATTTTCTATATTTGAGGGGAAAAAAAACTCATTCCAATTTTTTATTTTTTATTTTTATTCGAAGAAACGTTCCATTTGGGTTCAATGTCCGACGTTCAGCACTTATATAACCCCATTGCAAGCTCGATATTATCGCTCTTGAATCTCTGTCATTCCGATTATCGACTTTTACATCTTTCACTAGCATTTGATCATGGCGAAGATTAGGGCTGTTTTCATCTTTGCTCTTCTTCTTCTCTCCTCTTCTTTCTTCGTGCAAGGTACATCTCTCCTCCACAGATCTAGATTCATTCAATTTTTCCTATATGCTTCCTGTAATTCCAATCGAGATCGTATATCGAAGTAATTTCTTATTCAATCAAACTGATTTGCATCGGATTCTGTACTAATGTTACTGTTTTTGTTATCTCAAATTGTGTGCTTTTAGATCTGTTAATGCACTGTGTAACTTGGTTCCTGTTGTTGTTCTTGAATGCAGTTGACTTTTTGATATGATTTGGTAAATCTGTTTAGATGATCGAATTAGGAAACTAATTGTCATACTATGTGTACTATTTGGGTATTAACATTAACAATGGTTTAGATTCTAGGTTTGGCTGAACGCGCATGCATGTATTTGATATCAGAAATCCTTTATATTAGAAGTCTTTAATTTCTCTATGGATGAATTATTCACTACTATTCACTACCAATTTCTTACAAGTGAGAAAAAATTGAAATGAAAGGGACTCATTTCATGTTATTAGGAAGTTCATATGTCCTTTATTTGTGCATATTGTATACTTGTTTATGAGAAAATCTTTAAACCTATTTTTCAGCCTTGTTCTTCAATTAGGTGATATTGGATTGCAAATGTTCTACTTTTTCCATCTTATTCCATGATAATATTTCTTGCATCAGTTTATTAATTAGTGAAATTGGGATGCAGTTGTTAGGTCTCAGTCTGATTCAGACTCTGAGGCTGATGCTGAACTTGTGGCTGAAACTGTCAAGGAAGGAGAAGATGTTGGGATTGTTGATGATGATATCCAGGACTTCGGTGTTGGGAATTATAATGCAGCTCCTGGTGTGGATACAGTGTGCGTTTTCCCCAAAAACCCTGCAAAATGTAAGTCTATGGCACTTGTTTGCTCTTAGTCTAGAAATCTTGTTACCATATTTATCTTACAAGAGACGTTTTAATTTCTTTGCTTTGCTTTTGCAGTGGTAGTAGCTGGGCAAGAAACTGAACTTTTGATTGGAATGAAAAATGAAGGTAAGAAGCTGTTCTTAACTTATGTTAGTTTGTGCATTTGCATGTTCTTGCTTAATATTGTATGATGAACAGGAGAGCAGAGTGTGAAGGTTCTTGCAGTTCATGCTAGTGTTCATCTTCCTTTTGATCATCGGATGTTGGTCCAAAATCTCTCTACAGTGGTAATTTATAAATATTATGATGAAATATTCTTTTTATATTCTTGAATCTGTAATTCTGCATGTATTCCTTAAGTAGCTGCTTATGATTCAAACTCATTCAATGTCACTAAACTGTCACTATGCGAAGTTTGTAAATTTCACTCATTTGGTTATAATAAGATGGGATTGAAATAAATAGGAAACTCAATGTGTTTTTGCATGGTAAAAGTTTTAATCCCACAAATACTTGATATGATTTCTGTTTCTTTATGCTGTCAGGCTTTCAACAATGCATCAGTTCCTGCTTCAGTTCAAGCTACATTTCCCTATATATTTGCAGTCAGCAAATTCTTACAGGTAGATGTTAAAAACCGTGTGATTAACATTTCAGACCTTACGAATATGAAGATTAGAATATCTGAATCCTGTTATTTTTTTCATCAATCCACCAGTATACTGGTGATTTTATATGATTCTATAAAACTAAAATATGCATGTTTTATTACAGCCTGGAACATTTGATCTTGTTGGGACGATTGTGTATGAGATTGACCAACTACCATACCAGAACACATTTTATAACGGAACCATTGAAGTTACTGAAGCTGGTGTCCTTGTGAGTGTTGAGACAGTGTTTTTGGTTTCCCTTGGACTTGCTCTTCTTGTGCTTCTTGGTTTGTGGGTTCGCATTCAGCTACAATCCCTTTCCAAGGTAATAATAAACAAACTCCTTTTGTAACTCATTTGTCTGAATTCGATAAAAAACTGGTAAAATTAGAATTAATTTGCAAGTATATGAATTTGGAGTACAAATGCTTCTCAGTACATTTTTTGTATTCTAATTCTTTGATGTTTGATACACTTTATTTCTTCTTGGGTTCACTTCATGAATATGTATTTCCTATGATATTACATGGCAAGTTGGACGGAAATTTAGAGCTACATTGTTAGATTTGTAAGTGGCCAAGTGGTAATAATTCAGATGGATTTGATAAAGAAGTCTATGTAAAAGAGATAAATAATATCGAAGAACATTATCTATTGACTATATAGTTGTTTGCTTTCCAAATTTTTTTTGAAAATATAAACACATCGAAGAATATACTCCACAAATACTTTTTTTTATTTAGGAATTTAAAGTCAACCCTCTTTTTTGGTATAATTACTTACTTAACTGTCCTGGTTTTGTGGTTCATCTACTCTACTCAGAAAACTAAGAAGATAACAAAGGTGGAAGTTGGAACTCGGACTGTTGATGCATCTATGGACGAGTGGCTGCAGGTTTGTATTTTCTTTGGATTTTTTAATCTTTCAGATATTTTTTATAAATACTTTAAGCTCTGTTTGTTGTTATTTGATCACAAGTATTAGCTATGTTTGATATAACGTACTGTTGAATTACATTGTGGAGGCGGGTTTTTGCTAATGAAGAAGTTGTTATGACCACAGGGAACTGCTTACACTCGATCACAGTCGAACAAATTGAAAAAGAAGAAGTAGAGGAGGAGTTTTTTGGTTGAGGAGATGTTTGATGTTGTAGAATGAGCAACAACCGAATCGTGGTTTGTTTTGAGTTGTAGTTAGCGATAACTGATATTTGTTTTATTTTTAGTGCGCTCTTAATAACTGCAATTTTCTACTAATGTCTTTACGCTGTGGCTGGCTGCCTGTTATTTTTGTTTTTTTAGTTTTCGCTGATCATATTTAGTATTTTGTTGCATGATAATATTATCTTTGTTTCCAGTAAATGTGTGTGTGTGTGTGTGTGTATACATACATACATGATGTAGTACTTGAAACAGTTCCTTTGGAAACCTTAACCGAGTCACCTTGGCGGATACATTGGGTCAGTTTTTAATTTGAATTTGGGTATGGTTTGTTGGTATTGACCTTTTTGATAGAAAACCTAATATAGTTGCTTATTAAGGAAATGAGAAAACGAATTACTATACTCTCTACAAGTCGGCATTTTCATCTCGAATATGTTTGTTTTTTAAGTTTTTAGTTGAGGTTGGACTTATTATACGAAGATAGAAAAAACAAAAATAAAAGAGGAAGGAGAGTGATGAAGGGTTCACCTAGGGCCGTCAATGGGTCGGACCATGATTTAGATCCGATCTGATCCGCTCATTTAAATGATCCAACGGGTTAACAAATCTGATCCATTGACCCAATAAGAGATACAATGGGTCGATCCAAGATTTATCTGGGTCGATCTATGTAACTTTAGTAAATAATAAATTGTATATATTTAATAAATATACCTCTGGACCTGTAACGTGAATCCTGACCTAATCGACTTCAAAGTTTACCACCATAGAGTTTACCCCGTCGAAGTTTAACTACCACTACGACTGCCACCGTCGAAGTTTACCACCGCGACTGCCACCGTTGAGTTAACCACTGGATAACTTAAAAACAAAATCCGAGCCAGGGTTTATCAGGAACATTACCAGGGGTTTGGCTAATCTCACAAATCTCCGTCAAGTGTAAGTTACTTGAAAACTTTCTTGAAAATCTCATAAAAATGGCTAAAGTTCCAATTACTACCACAGGTTGCTGCAGAACAACAATATCTCCGGCCAAATTCCTGCCGGAATAGGCCACCTTCCGAAGCTACAAACATTGGATCTTTCAAATAACAAGCTCACTTAGTCTTTTGAATGGCCTACAATACTTGTGAGCAACCAAACCAATTTCCAGCTTTCTCTCTCTAAATCTACTTATTTGAAACATGATATTTGATGGGTCAATTTAGTTTTATAGAATTGACCGTTGAATTGTTGGATTTTGTTTCTTAATCTGATTTTATAAAACTCCTTATTTTAATTTTTGACTTCTTTCACTATTTGGCTCTTCAAACACTGGATAACAACCCTTGTACATAACCAGGATTTTGAGAGTGTGAACTGTGAACATTATGAACCAAAGACATTTGGATAATATATGTACTCATTAACCCATTACCCATATATGTTTCCTTATGGTAATCTTTGTTTGACTTGAATGTCAAACTTGTATCAAACTCATGTTAGACATTATCTCTTTGTATCCATGAACAGAGATGACATTATCTCTTTGTATCTTGTTTACTTGAGATAGTAACATGCACCCTTTTGTTCCCTTTTGATGAAAAATAATATTTTGATGTCCATAATGCTAAAGATGGAAAGATTGCTGATGCTTCTGCATTTGCTGGTCACCAAGAAGGTAAGATCAGATCTGATGGAGTTTATCTTTCTGGAAGTTAGTTGATTATAAAAAGAAACTTGACTTTTGATTTACTTGTAAGATTCTGATTTTGTATGGAATGGAACTAAAGAGTTCTCTTTGACCTATGATTATTGTTTCAAGTCCCGTTGTGAACAAAATATGTAGATTTATGAGTAGATTAGTGTGTGTGTTTATGTGTTCTGGTGTCAAATGGAACTAAAGAGTAAGTTGTGGCCGTCTTTATACCGTAGATATATTCCATTAAAAATTAGGTTCATAAATTAACCGAATGAACATGAAAAATAAAATTTGTTTATACTCGTTTGTTTAACTCAATAAATTAATAAACACAAATAGATAAACAAACGGACTTTTATATTCGTGTTTATTCGTTTAAAAGTTCATTTTGCATGTTCCTAATAATATTTGTTCGTTTAAATGCTAAACAAACCTACATGAACATAAACGAAGGAGTACATATATAAATATTTTTATAATACAAATCCAGCATTATTAGATATAAACAAACACATATTACACACATGAATGTTAACAAAGAAACCAAAATGAACGTTCATAGACGTACATAAGTGAAAGAACTATAATATTGTTCGTGTTCGTTTGTTTAACTAAGCGAGCAAATTTTTTTTTTTTTGTGTTAATAAACATTAATTTATTAAATACACAAAATTCTGATTTAATGATTCTTAAAAATATTCAGTTCATTTACGGCCGCAATAAAATGAATTACAACTAAATATGTTGGTAACTTTCCTTTACAAATAGATGTAACATGTAGGGGTGATTAGTGACATCATAATAATGACAAAAATAAAAGTAGTTAAGATTGAGAATGTTGTTCGGGTTTTTTTCTTGGATTTACAGTTAAACGGGTTGAATCAACGAGATTTCAGTTGTTTCGGTTTTTTAGAGCCAAAATCTAAAACAAAACACAATTTATATGAAGCTATGTTATTTAAATTGTTATTTATTGGTAAACTAAATTATTTTAAAGATATAAATATAATATTGAACTATATCTTATCATTTTTTTATTTTTTATTAGACTTTGGTGGCACCAAAAAATCGGACTGGTGGCACCGGCTCGAAAAAGTTCAAAATGTCCACACCATATGTAAAATTGACTAATGGTCTATACTACTGCCGGACCACACTTGGATCCGCCCCTGATAGTAATATGAGTACTATTTGAGTAGTGTAATGAACCACGTGACTACAACTAATACGAGATTTAACGGTTAGTGATATGGAATTTATAACGAAGGTTAAAAATAATATTTGATAAATGCCACTAAACTAGTTGATTTTCACCCGTGCGTTATAGTAGGATTTTAGGACAAAATATATAAACTATAAATAAAAATATTAATAAATAAAGTGGGAAATAGATTACACAATTTGAACTATAATATGTCATTTGATTCACCTTCAAATCGATTTTGGTTTTATATTTTATATTACATCCAAACTCCAACATAACCATTTAATATTATCAATTCTTACCATTAAAGAAAAGTTTTAATAGGTAAAAAAAGAATGTCGTATCAACATTCTAGTTTTTAAACATAAGAGTTAAACTTTAAATTATAATATTGAAAATTTATTACTTAAATAAATAATTTGTCAGGACATAATATATATGATACTAAAATCTAAATAAAAATAAGCCTGTTACATATATATATATATATTTCTTGTATTTAAAATCAAATATTAACAACTATAGGAGAAAAAATATATTGTGGAGTGTTTATTCGAGAACCGTTGTTAGTGCGAGAACCGCGAGAACCAATCTTAGCCGTTTCTTGTATATGAGAAGTTCATAGATGGATAGCGTGGATGAATAGAGTGTGGCATGGTGCATGTGAGGAATTTATGGGTAATCAATGAAATTGAAAGAGGGAGAATTGGACGGCTCAGATTAGTTTTTGTGGTTCTAACACTACGAATGGTTCTCACATGAACTTTTGAATTATATATTTATTTCGTAGATATAATATATCTTTCTCATATTTGTGTTGATTTTCACCTGTATTTATAATTTATATATATATATATATATATATATATATATATATATATATATATATATATATATATATAGGAAGAAGTTTTATTGAGAACCATTTTTAATGCGAGAACCGTGATAACCAATCTGAGCCGTCCAATTCCCCCTCTTTCAATGTCATTGCCCACCCATTAATTCCTCACATACACTCTGCCACACTTTATTCCCCTACGCTCTCCATCCATGAATTCCACTTATCAAATCAACGGATAAGATTGGTTCTCGCGGTTCTCGTACTAGAATCGGTTCTCAATGGAACTCTCCCCTATATATATATATAAAATTAAAATCAATTAAGAGGGAAAAATTGGTAAGAGGGGTAAGAGGGATTTAGGTGTTGACAAGTGGTATTTTTAACAAAAGGGTAGTTTAGACATTTACACTTCCTCCTTAATTATCTCTTTTTTACAGTTGTTATATTAACCTTCCCTAACCCTAACACTATCGTTATCTTTTCTCTGTGTAGACGCCTCTCCCTCATGAACCACTCTCCCACAAACACCGGCCACCTCAGCCCCTTTGCTGTAATTGATGCTCAGAACCACCCTCCCCATAATCACCGGCCACCTTAGCCCCCTTTGATGCCATCGACGCATAAGAACCACCATCGCCCAATGCGAGATGGGCTATGAAACCACCATCGCCGCTTCTCCATTTGTTCTCACGCACAGGAACCACCGATGCCGCCGCAGGAAACCCTAAACCGCCGCGCCGCAGGAAACCTAAGCCGCAGCGCCGCAAGAAACCCTAAACCTCCGCCGCCACAGGAAACCCTAAACCGCCGCGGCCGCAGGAAACCCCAAATCATCGTTCACTGCAGGAAACCCTAAACCGTCTACCGCCCACACTCCGCCTAACCATCACCGCCGCTTCTCCTCTATAACACTAAATAGTCGGCCACCCACTGCGAGACGGGTATCAGGTTTTGTTCACACAAATACAGATTCATCATTTCTTCTACTTCATCTATTTCTTGTTTTTTTTCATTCATCAATTTATTTTTTCCATTTTTTCATCAAATGTCTGTGTATCAGGTTTTGTTTTCATTTTTAATTGCAAGTGCTCGTCAAATCCAGTTTTTTGATGAATTGTGAATCTAGAATAGTTTGATGATGTATGTATTAAATTTGATGATTTTTTGTATATCAAATTTGATGATATGTATAGTCTATTTGTTGTATTTCTGATGTATTCTGTTTTTTATAAGTGTATTCTTCATCATTGTTGTAATCAGATTTGATGTATGTATTGTAATCAGATTTGATGTATGCATCAAGTTTTGTAATATGTTTTTTATATATCTCAATATATGGATAAACTATATTGTTCATCATTTAAATCATCAGTATTTTTGTTGTATTTAATTTTGTAGTGTGTGATGATCTGATTTTGTTTACGTTTCGTCAAATTTTATACCGTGAATTTAGGACCTTCATCAAATTTTAATTTAGTGTGATACCCAAAATACCCCTGAGTCCATTTTTTCCAGTAACGGAATGTATTGAATTTTGACCAAATTTAGTTGACCCATCATCTTGATCTAATGGCTGTGAATCCCTCTTACCCCTCTTACCAATTTGTCCCTCTTAATTGATCTTAACCCTATATATATATATATATATATATATATATATATATATATATATATATATATATATATATATATATATATATATATATATATATATATATATGTGGCAAAAGTTAAACGAGAACTGTTTTTCGTACGAGAACTGCGAGAACCAATCTGAGCCGTCCAATTCCCCCTTCTTTAATGTCATTGTCCACCTATGAATTCCTCACATGCACCCTGCCACACTTGATCTACTCCACGCTCTCCATCTATGAACTTACCATATCCAAGGAACGACCAAGATTGGTTTTCGCAGTTCTTGTACGAAAAACAGTTCTCGTTTGAACCCTCCCCTATATATGTATATATGTATGATTGTCGTTCAATTAAGTTCTGATATGTTGTATTGCCGAGTTGGCTAAGGATTTTTCTTCCAGCCCCTAGGCGAGGGTTCAATCCTCCCTCCTTGCACTATATATTTCTTTTTTTCCTTTTTTTCTGTCGGTGGGTCAATCTCAATCCTCGCTTTCTTTTTCTTTTTTAGTTTATTTAATAGTTTAAAATAATATACAAAACGCACTACTCAAGTTTTTTATTTTACATTTTTAAACAATTTTTTATTCCTTATAATTGCTAAAAACTATATTTTAAACACTAAAGTTAAACTTTTTATTATAAGTATATTTGTAAGAAAACAAATATGTTAAAGCGAAAAACTATTTATATAATTTTTTTTACTTTATTGTTTCAGACGATTTCGATAAAGATAAATTTACATAACTAAATTTTTCTACAAATAGAATTATAAAAAAGCGAATAATAAATTTAAATTTTAAGGGGTTTATAGTGATTTTTTCGACTCTAAATATGACAAAAGCAAAGAATTGGATACCTAGGTTACCTGTAAAGCTATAGTAATACTTGGACAATGTTAGTGAAACTTTTTTTTAATACTTTAGGGGGTAAGACATTTCGTCCATTTCATTTACGTAACGAGTTCGACTTAAACACTAAACATATAATTCTTTGTAACAAAATCAAAGAGTATTACTAAATGATAAGAATAATTCAACTTAATAATGTAAAGTTCATCAGTACTGAAACCAAACGTGAATTTGAAAACTTCAATTACTATTTTTGAAAAAATGAAAATAGTAACATTCCACATATTATATAGCAAGGTTCTAAAAAACGTAAGGCGTGGCGTGGCGGCGATGTCAAGCCTCAAGCTTTACGAGCTATGGCGAAGCCATGACGTTTTTTAAGGTGTCACTTAAGGCAGCAATTTTGTATATATTTTATAATAATATATGTCCAATCTATCATTATTAATATACAATTTACACAAATTTACACATATGAGGAGCAAAGTAACTTATACAAATTAAAAACTACAAATTTATAGAAGTTCAATACACGCGATCGTAAAATTTATATAAAAAAGACCATTTTTAAAAAAATAATAATTTCTGCGCGCCACGCTTTAAAAAACTCGTCATTTGGCGCGCCTTATCGCGCCTTATCCCGCCTTGTCGTACGCCACGCCTAACCCCGCCGCCAAAGGCTGTTTCTTAACGGCGGCCTCGCGCCTTGGCGCCGCCATGGCGCGTTTTTTAGAACCTTGTTATATAGAGTTAATTACACGGATAGTCCCTGTGTTTTACACTTTGTTACTGGTTTGGTGTCTTATAATAAAAAATTACGCCCATAGTCCCTGTGGTTGACATTTTGTTTCACCCACGGTCCCTGACCCTAACAGAAGTTAAAAAAGTCTGTTACTTGTCCTTTAGTGCAGGGGTATTTTGGTCTTTTTCCCCTCTATATCTATTCCCAAACACCCTTTTCTTCTTCCTCCTCCTTCATTGAACAGAAGAACACCATGGTAAATCATCATATCCCTTCTTCTTCTTCTAAATCGTTTCTTGTTGCAAAAATAATTTCAAAACCAGAAGTAGGGGATATGAGGATCCAGAAGGGCAAAATGGCTAAATCAAGAAGTAGTTACGGTGGTGGTGAAACCGGGCTGCCGTTTGATCAACAAATCTGTACCCAAACCACCTCAAGCCCGTCGCCATCCCTCCCTTCCTCCGTCTGCCGTCTCTCCTCTCTACGAAAACCCTAACCGACCGCCGCCCTTCTCCTACTGAAATCGCCACCGTAACTCCACCTCCTCCATCAACCACCAACACCTTAGATCTGGGTTTTGTAACCTTAACTCGAAGAAAACTCTTAAAACTGGGTTTCGTTTGGTGTTCATCCGCCGCCTATCAACCAAAGAAAACCCTAACTTCAACCGAATCTGTCACAAAGCATAAACCTTTGGTTCAGAAAGGTAAAACCGAGAGAAATTCCAACCACCACCGTGGTCGTCTTTTTGCCGGAACGAGAAAACCCTAGGTGGTCGTCTTTTTGCCGGAACGAGAAATTCCAACCACCACATTGTTGTTGTTGTTCTTGTCTGGATCCTTGTTGCCGGAACGAGAAAACCCTAGGTGACAGTTGAGAACGAGAAAACCCTAGGCGGCGGCTGTGGGATGAGGGTGGTGGTGGTGGTTGTGGGATGAGGGCGGTGGTGGTGGCTGTAGGATGAGGGCGGTGGTGGTGGAGCAGTGGTGGTGGCCGACGGTACTAGGGGTGGTGGTAACACAACCTTCTTCTTCCTCCTCCTCATCTCTCTTTCAGTAACACAATCATATAACACCATCACAAATAAAAAAACCAAGAAATCAAGAACCAAAATCTTACAAAAACAAGATTAGATATATGGACCATCAAACCTAAAGAAATCATTTCACTGCAAATCCATGGCAGAAGAATTAGTTGAGGCATGCATGAATAATTTTTGTTCTTAAAGAAATCATTTCACTGTAAAACAAGATTAGAATAATTTTTGTTCTTCCAGACTTGAATCGCTGTTAAAGTTTTATTTTGGGAAAAAGATGAAGAAGGAAAGGGTGTTTGGAAATAGGTATTAGTGGGGAAAAGACCAAAATGTCCCTGCACTAAAGGACAAGTAAAAGACTTTTTTAACGTCTGTTAGGGTCAGGGACTATGGGTGAAACAAAATGTCAACCACAGGGACCATGGGCGTAATTTTTTATTATAAGGGACCAAATCTGTAACAAAGTGTAAACCCCAGGAACCATTGACGTAATTAACTCTATTATATATTGATAATTACACATTATTAGTAAATGAAAAATATTAATACTAGAAAAATAGAGAATACAAACCTACAGCAAAGCGTGAAATTTATACCTCGTTATGTTTATTATATAATGAGATATGGATGAACCCATGTGTTGTCATTCACATAGTGATTTAAAAGGCTCGTTAAAAGATAGAAAGATCCACGACGCCGACTCATATATAGTGATCTAAAAGGACAATACTTATACCATTAAACCAGGAAAGCTAATTGTGTCTCTTGCCTACTGTTAAAATATAATTATAGGACAAATTATTATTTATTAAACAATACCCTCCTAAATCCTAATAAATATCTGAACATATGTGAAATATTTTCATATATAGGGTTTCCAGTTATGATATCATATTTATTGTAGATCTAAACAATTAATAAGAAATTGTTACTATATACATTTTATCTGAAAGGTTTTGACACGACGGTTATATCACCCTTAAATTCAAAAGTAAAGAAACAAATATTATATATTAATATTAATATTATATTGTGAGTCCTTGATCTTGAATGCGACCCGATATATTAAGTGAGAGTGACCATCATATCATTCATTTTGTCATCGGCAGACCACCAATTAAATACTTTTCTTTTTGTTACAACAACAGCAAATAAATTGTTTTGGTTATAATTAAGTTTTATAAAATGTTATTATGAACTTTTATTTATTATCAACTTGGTCCTTACGGTACATCAACTTTGCTCAAATTGAATCCTATCTTTGTACGTTCACGATATGTCTTTTATAAAGGGTTTGTCATGAATTTTTGAGGCTCTGTATTAAGTGAAAAAATAGTCTTAAACACATACACATACATGTATATAAGCAAAAATTTACTGATATAATGATATTTTAATTAGTAACCAGAATAAAAAAAACAATAATAAAATAGTTTATCTTATATATTTACTTGAATCGGAAAGTTAATTCTCCTAACATTATTAGAGGCAAAGTATGAATCTACTCTTAATTATCAATAGTATACAAGACATCGATCCTATTAGCTATCATTATCAATTTATTAAATATTTCTAGTGACATTCTGGACCATAAGTTAGATTTCAACAACTCAAGTTCTGAGAAACATATATTTGCAGATGTTACATTTACTAGAATAGTCACTGTTACCGTAACAGTCAATAAAGTCTATATGCTATAATTGCATATGCATAAACAATTGAAAGTTGAACCATTAAAAAATTGTTACATATCTAAACAAATCTGACTGTGATATGGATCGAATGTTAAATATTTCGGTTTCTCCACTACAGCCTCGGCTTTGATGTCTCATATTTTCTTCTCGATTCCTGAACAATGAATAAGTTTTCTTAATAAGTATTATTTTGAGCTTACAAAACTATTTTAAATATGGGCATCCTAGTATTCTATTTGACTTAAAAAAAATTATAACATTATATTTATTTATATATATAATATATGTATATTAAAAGTAAGCCCCCTTTTAAATGTTGTCCTATGTGCAATCACATTTCCTACACTCCTTCAAAATCACTTGTTCTGCTTTCATATAACTATCTCACATATAACATACCTTCGTAACAATTTTTTTCTTTCATCTAATACCTTAATTATTAAATAAAAAATTAAAAGGATAATAATAAAAAAATTGGGAGACGGTCACAAAGTATGAGCCTACTTCTTTCTCAACCAATGCCATCACCAAGACACCAACCATGTGGTCTCTACTTTCACCACTTAGTTAAATTTCCTTGCTCATTAAAGATTCATTTCATCTTCAACTTGAACCTTTGGCTCCAGAAATGTGCAAGTTTTTTTTTTTAATAAATTCTCTAGTAGCAGTGTATCTTTTTCATTTTTGTACCAAAAAAAGCAAAAGACATTTTCGGTACATTAGAGAGAAGATAAACAGCCATTTGAACCTTAGGGTATGTTTTAGTATTATTAATGTTAGGAAAAAAATTACAAACTTTCATCAATTTCACTTTAATTACATATTATATACCTTTTTACCACCTTTCAACCACTTAATTTCTAAAAGCACAAAAGCATTCCACCAAACCATTGAAATCACAAAACAAAATTATATGATGCATAATATATTAAATCTCATGCATGTTGCATAATTACAAAAAAATAAAATAAAAAATTCATTATCAATTAAATAACAAATGAGAAACCTTGAAATATCCATGAGAGCAAGTGTATAGAGGTGTTGAGGAAAAATCTAATATTGAGTTGAAGGGAACAAGTTTACCATAGCAAATATCTTGGAAGAAGGTCTAAATAATCTTAAATATATATGAGTCATTATTTATAACTTGTTGTAATTTTCCTTATGAAAAACATATATTTTTGCTTTATTCAGAAAAGTATGTTTTGTAGTGGTGGTCTACGTACAGTGAAGAGGTTGGCCAATATATATATATCATTTTCATTTGAAAAGAAATCATCTACATTAGAAAGAAATAAAATAGAGAGGTTAAGATCGGTTTTTTTATTCGTACATAAATATATATTAAAATTTGATAAAAAATTTCTATTATAAATGAATTTAAGCTCTCAAGAGAGAAAAAAAAAAGTTGCCGGTATTTTTTTAGGTGGTTTACTCGGTATTTTTTTACAACCCTAATTAGTAATTAAAAGCATGAAAATTAATTCTACAGCTTGATACATTTTTTATTCTTGATTTTTTTATTACCAAAATAGATATCGTATAAATAATATATATGGCTTTTCCATGTTAATTAACTATATATTTACCTAAATCATACAACGCTAATGCACAATTTATAACTACGATAGACAGCTTTTACATTCTAGTTTTGACTAAGATGAAAATTGATTCGTTAAAAACTTAAAACGTGAAATTAAGTTGTAGTGTTTGATACATTCTATTTAATTTGTACACAGATTTGCATGTTTATGAATTGTTATGCATGATCAATATTGCGTTTAAGGTATATGTACATGATAATTAAAAATGTACTAATTAAATAAATTCAACATGTGCACAGATCGAGTGTTAAAAAATAAGTTATGGATCCTCGTGTTGAAGTGGTGCGTGCATTGAATCATTGTATTAGGGTACACAAATAATGTTTCAAATTATTAAACTTGTGAATTATATATAGCTTCAAGTACTTCATTAAACTTATGCGGCAAAAGTTTAAACGAGACATGTTTCTCGTACGAGAACTGCGAAAACTGTTTTTAACGACATTAATGGCTCATCTTATATACTTATTAAAAGAAAAAGATGTTTACCTCATAATTCATCTTCTCTAAAAAATCTCCACCTATCACAACACTTCATTTTAAAAAAACAAATTAAAAAAATGGAAAATAAAATGATTATGACGTCATGAGGCTTAAAGGCTTAATTGATTCTTTTTACATAATTACATTAATTGAAAGAGGTTGAATGTAAATTGTTAAGGGAGGTATGAAATATGTGAGGAGTTTTAAGAAAGTTGTATATTAATGTAATTAATTATAAGTTGTTTGAAAATTATGTTTAATAACTTCAAATATATTTTGTTTTGAAAAAAAATAATTATATATTTGTAATCGTCTCATTTTTATCTACGTTTTAATATAAATTTTATCGAAATATGAGGTTTTCTAAAAAATTAGTATAATTTAATTGTTTTATCAACATCTAAGTAGTTATTGGACATTTTATTCGTCTTTTATAATTATTCCCTCTACATAATGTAGTCGATATAATCACTGATTTCTCGGTATTTCGATAAAAAGAATTAAAAGTATACTATAACTAATGGTTAGTGGCATAAAGTTTTTAAAATTAATTGTTAGTTGTGAGTAAATAATCCTTCAGAAACTAGAACTCTACATAATTACTGGGTAGTCATGATAGTGAGTTTTGTAACTACACATACAACTTGAAATTTTATATAAAAATTTTAATTGTCTAAGTTTTCTTATTTTTTAGCTAATAACTTGATACATAAAATATAAGTTATTATTAAATAGATATTTGAATTCAGTGAGATCTCGTGTTTTCAATTATATTTAATTGAATAATAAATTAAACTTAAGTGATTTACGTATGTATAGACATAATATATTCTATGTTAGAATCTTATATTTATGCGATCTAATTTGCGTGTACTTAGATAGATGTCATCATTATTTAACATTTAATAAATTTAGTTTACAATTTCAAATATTCAAATATATAATTGGCTAATAAAAAATTATTTAAAGCACTTGATATTATAACATCGACAATAATATTATAGTTATGTCTTTACAATGTCGGGATAAAGCTCCATCACGATAAACACATTAATATTATACTAAAAACTTTTAGACGTGTAATGTAACTTTATATTTCTTAAAAAGAGTATTTATAAAAAGTATTAAAAATACACGTTTTTACTCATGGATAGTTATATGTGACGGTTTCTCGGGTGAAGAGTAAGGATTGGTTAAAAGTTTTAATTTGCGATGATGAAGGAAACCATGCTAATAAAACCATGAATGTTGTTTATAAAGAGGTTTTACAGAAAATTTAATGATAATCTGATGTATGGATTTCAAAATTCTGTAATGGTTATTCATTTCTTATTTTCTTAGAAGATTTTATTTTCCTATTTATGCTTTGTAATTATTTTTACTATACGTGTTATGACTCTTTAAAACTATATAAATTTAAAATTGACTTATATAATCTCGTTTTAATACACGGGTCGCTTAGCTAGTTAGAAGGAATATTTTAGTAATTTATATATTTACCCAGCCGTGAATTACGTCCAGATGAGCCATCATTAAATTGCGAGACTTGATTTTCCTGAAATAACTATCATCACTGCGTCATTAATGAGTTATTAATGAAACATTAATGAGCAGCCAAAAATCTTAGCCACTGATTAATATTAATCAAATGCTAAGATTGTTTCTCGCAGTTCTCGTACGAAAAACAGTTCTCATTTAAACCGTCCTATATATATATATATATATATATATATATATATATATATATATATATATATATATATATATATATATATATATATATATATATATGATACCTGCCCAATAGTTTTTACCTTTCATAAATTGTTCATTATAATTAAAACGATGATGCATAAAAAAGTAAGTTATGTATAATTAAGATATAAACAAACTCAGGTTTCCAAGGTTTTACTAAATTCATATTAGCACCAACCTTCACACCTAGATACGTAAATGGTATATTTTTGGTTATCACATTTCAAGAAAGCAGATAAGTTTTGTACCTCATCTTCATGAACACCACAACCGAAACTTTGCTCGTTAAAAAGTTTACCTTCAATCCAGAGGAAATATGAAAACAATGAAGGATCCTTGTAAGATTAACCGCATTTCCAACCCCGTCCACTTCCAAATAATAATGACATCATCCGCAAATAAGAAGCGTGAAAGTAATGACCCATTATTTGGGAGAGAAATTCCATGAAAGTAATCCCCTAATCTTTATTAACAGCTTTTAACATAGCTATGTACAACCCCTCCTTAGCAATAATAAATAATTAAGGGGATAGAAGGTCCCCTTGTCGCACACCTCGAGTCAAATGAAACTCCTTAATTAGTCGGCGAACCCTTCATCAAGACTGATGCTCTAGCAGTTTTTAAGCACCCGGCCTTGAATTAATGACCTCCAATTTAACTCAAAATTTATATGTTCCAAAATCAATATATGATCTAAATTAATGTTGTTTGAACAAAAGAAATTAAGGCCGGCTTGCATTAGTGTATTGAGTTGTCCAATGGCTTCTTAGTTGTGCATTAAATATAAGCTAGATGAAAACTGACGAGTGATGAGCTTTGATCTCAAGGTCGTGTATGATTGTTTTAAACTAGCTAATTCATAAGATTTATTTATACACAACAGATTTAAACATTTAATAACATATGATAGAAGTTGATAATGCATAAATTATTATATATGAATAACTTACGAATGATCACTCTTGTGTTAAATGGTGCAATCAAGTGTTAGCTGTGCATAAATGTGTTAAAAGTTGACCCCCTAATTATTTATCTAAATTGACATCCTAATCATTATTTTTCTTGTAAGGGTGTTTTTAATTGGTAAATTTTTAAAATAGCGGTCAGTATTTCAAGTCCAAACTCTTCACAATCATTAACATCCATAGTTTCATTCACATTCTCTCTCTTCCGCCGGGTCCGTTTATCCGATGATTGTGTGGTCATCTTGTACATAAGGGTGTTCAATAAACCCGAAAAATTAACCGAGTAACTGAACTGACCCGTGAGATCCGAAATTCGAGAAAACCGAGACTCGAGACCCAAAAAACCCGAAATTAAGGGTACCTATTGAGTAGTGAGTCAAGTTCAGTTCTCTATATTTATTATCTACGGGTACCGCCCCGCCCTGTTTTTATTTAGATTATTTTAAGTGAATATATTAGAATTAATATTTTGTAATAAAAAATATTAATCTTAAGAAAATTTCAATAGCATATCGTGTTTTCTTCATTCACCCTCACCGCCATTGATTTTTATTATCCTCTTTCTTTGAAAACCTTCATCGAGTTATACGCTATCACATCAGCGATCGGGGATTCCAATAAGGTGTTACTCATAACTTATCAACGAGTAGCGACTTCATTCATACATATATTTAATTTCATTTCTAGTATTTCGTTAGTGTTTATTGTTTTAGTTTGACATTATAAAATAACTTTAATTTCTATAATTTTTTCTGTAAATCGAAACGCACGACAACATGCGGGTAACCGTGCACCGAATCGCGGGTACCCGATCTTTTTCGGTTCTGTTCGGTAAGGGTACCAGCCCTGCACAGTTCGGTTTTGTATAGTAAAACTAAGTACCCGTTCCGTATATATGTTTTTTAAAATTCTCACTACCCGTCTCATGAACACCCCTAGATACATACCCTATCAGCCATCATAGGGTCTAATTGGAATCAAAGTAAGTGAATATTGTTGTAATTTGATTGCCAATAGCCTTCACAAAATTAGTCTATTATTTATATTGAAGAAAAGATTTGGCCGGAGTACGTACGTACTAATACAGATAGTAGAATCATCCTTGGTTTCTTGATTCATTCTTTGGTTCGGAATATGTCATTAGCTAAATAATCATTTGTTTACGTCTTTTCCGTCTTTAGGAGTGATTGTGTAATCTCATATAAAAAGATTTAGGGACTGCTTTTAGAAGAATTGAAGATTAAAGAAAATGATGTACGTGTGCAATCTAAGGAAAAGATCTTGGGTTGAAAGAAGATGATTTTTTGGTTGGTGATTGGAAGCTTTAAGAAAGGAGGTTTAGTGTAGAAAAGATGTTTTTGTAACGTTAACGTACGTGTTATATTAATAGTGTTTTGTTTCGGGGCATGCAGTTTGAGTCATGAGTTTAGCGACTTCACTTTCGGCTTCTTCCATGCAGCAGGCTGAACACTTTTCAAGTGTAATTTTTTTACTGAAGGTAGTATTTCTTTGCTCTTAAAAAAATAAAAATAAAAATAAACCATATGATTTTTGGAGAGAGAGAATCGAGGGCCACGTACATAAATGGCATTTAATCTAGTAAGTAGCTAGGGCATTATAATTTTCTTTAATTTTAAGGGCCACCTAGCTACCTAAGAAGTAATTCTCTATCTCTCAATATATAACTTTGACACAAGATTCTAGGGTCTTTCTATTCGGTTAATTGTGAAGTATAAATATATTAAACATTTTGGCAGAGTTTTTAAGAATTGAAGTATTTTTGTTCTTACAAAAAGATATTATATATTAAGAAAAGGAAAATGAAAATATGTATATATATATATATATATATATATATAGAGAGAGAGAGAGAGAGGAAGGTTCATGCGAGAAGTTTTTTTATTGCGAGAAGTGCGAGAAACATTTTTATCCGTTAGATGATTAATTCAATGGTGAAAATCAATCATGGCATTGTGGTAATTAAACTTAATTACAACGGGTTTAAAATACAATAAAAAGGGTAAAGATGTAATTTAAATCATTAGATAACCATTTTCCTAATTAATCTTCTATTCTATTTCTATAATTATTATTTCCATCAGTGATAACCATTACATCCCCACATTTCTCTCCCCTTAACCCTAGATTTAATTTCTCTTCACTCTCTCTCAGTTTATTCATCTGCCGATCAAGACCCACGGCTGCTAACCACCTACGGTGACGTCGCACTCCGCCCTCCGATCTCACTATCAGCAACTGAAACATCGCCGAAGATCTATCGATGTTGTCTCCAGTATCGCTGGTTCTAATGTTTTTCGCTGGTAGTCCACCGTCAAAACCATCCAACCACCGCATTACTGGTTCAAGGTCGATATCAATCAAAGTTTCAACCTCCGAAAATTTACAGGCGACGACATCGCCTCTTAAATGAACGATGACGAATGAAAGGGTTGATCTGAACAACGATGACAGCAACTTATGAGAGTAAACTAGTGAATTTGATTAATGGAAGATGGAAATATGACTGGATATTTTATGGAAATCTGGGTACTTTTTGAATTAGGAAGAAGGTGTTTTAAATCCTATATTTTATTCTAGATACTTTATCTTCTAAAAGGTATTGATATTTATCATTGCTTCTTTCTTTTTCTTTTTCATCCATTTACTTCCCTTCAAATATTTATTTTATGCTGTTTGAATTGTTTTTTTTTTCTTCTTGTTCGAAATTTATTATAATAATGAATTTTATGAAAAATACATCTACTTTATGGAAATATATATTACTACGACATTTATTAGTGAACATATATCTTCTGTAAAGAATATCTTACAAATTAGCTGTTAGAAGAAATAAGGCAGTGAAAAACATATATTAATTCACTTAACATGTTTCAAAAATGGATTTATTAATCTATGAATCTATTTAAAATATTGATATATACAATTAAATGTTTTACTAGTGAACACGGACTTTAACTATTTAATAGATGAAAGTGAATTTTTATACATGTTTATTTGTGAACCACACAAGATTAATCTGTAGAGTAAAGTATAATCATTAAATAAAATTTGTTTAACATATTCACTAATGAACATAGACTACTTAGTCCTATCTGCTTACATCTGTGATTTTTAATTGGTAAACGACTGTATGTTCATTGGTGCACCGAAGTTTAAAATGTTTGGTTTTTAAATTGTCATGGCAACATAATGTGTTTTGACTATGTTCAGTAGCGAACACAGTGTTAATGATGAATCTATAAATATTTGAATACGGTAAAATAAAAGAATACTAGTAAATAATTTTCAGATCAATTTATTTTTTATTTAAAAACTGGTAGATAAAAAAAATATGAGAATAAATAAATTGGAGAGTAAAAAATATGAGACACAAATAAGTTGGGGAGAGAAAAAATTGGTTTACTATTATGCACTTTTTAGTTTAAAAAAAATAAAAAATATGATTAATCTAATTAATTATATCAAAGACAAATAGAGGGCTAGGATAGCTTCTCGCACTTCTCGCAGCAATATAACTTCTCGCATGAACCTTCCCCTATATATATATATATATATATATATATACAGGGGAGGGTTCCATTGAGAACCGATTTTAGTGCGAGAACCGCGAGAACCAATCTTAGCCGTTGATTTGATAAGTGAAATTCATAGATGGAGAGCGTGAGGGGATCAAGTGTGACAGGGTGTATGCGAGGAATTCATGAGTGGACAATGACATTGAAAGAGGGGGAATTTGACAGCTCAGATTGGTTCTCGTACCAAAAATAGTTCTCAATGGAACTTCTTCCTATATATATATATATATATATATATATATATATATATATATATATAGGTAAAAGTTCAAACGAGAATTGTTTTTCGTATGAGAACCGCGAGAACTAATATGAGCCGTTCAATTCCCCCTCCTTCAATGTCATTGCCCACCCATGAATTCATCACATACACCATGCCATACTTTATCCCCCCACGCTCCACATCCATGAATTCCACTTTATCAAATCAGCGGCTAAGATTGGTTCTCGCAGTTCTCGTATGAAAAACAGTTTTCGTTTGAACCGTCCCCTATATATATATATATATATATATATATATATATATATATATATATATATAGGAAGAAGTTTCATTGAGAACCATTTTTAGTACGAGAACAGCGAGAACCAATCTGAGCTGTCCAATTCCCCCTCTTTCAATGTCATTGCCCACCCATGAATTTCTCACATACACTCTGCCACACTTGATCCTCCCACACTCTCCATTGATGAAATCCATTTATCAAATCAACGGCTAAGATTAGTTCTCGCGGTTCTCGTACTAATATCGGTTCTCAATAGAACCCCCCATATATATATATATATATATATATATATATATATATATATATATATATATATATATATATATATATATAGGCAAAAGTTCAAACGAGAACTGTTTTTTGTACGAGAACTGCGAGAACTAATCTGAGCCGTCTAATTCACCCTTCTTTTATGTCATTGCCCACCCATGAATTCCTCACATGGACCCTTCCATACTTGATCCCCTCCACCCATGAATTTTTATTTTTTGTTTCCTGCCGCAATGCGTGGAAAATAATGCCTCATTTAAGCTAAACACAAGGACCGAATCTAAAGTAATATGCTATATATTACAACTAAATCTAAGAGCAACATCAAGGTGGAGTTTCATCAAACCTAAACTCGTCATAATTTCTAAAGACTTACGAAAACAATATGCGATCTACATGCTATCTTTAATTACTTGCAATTACTCAGTCTACATAAATTATACATTTGATTTATCAATAATAAGCATAGGCTTACTCTTTTCATTAAGTAAAGAAAAGGTGATAAGAAAAACTTTATAGACTTCAACATAGACTTAATACGACTATTAATTACATATATAAAAGAACAATTAGCCTTCTTATATATTTGGGATAATCACTAATTTTCTTTTAACATATTAGCTAGTAGCAAGTTATTATATACGCATTTATTTAATGTTATATGACATATACCCAACTTTTAAAATTTTTAATTGTATCCATGTAGTTATGGAACTAGAATTGTGAAACAAGTTCGATACATATTCGTAAACTTAATCGTTAATAAATTTATAGCAATAACTTGGATTAAACAATAAGGTTAACTTAATTAAACATTAGTCTTGATATATATATATATTCTGTTTACTTTTTTTTTTTTGAATTATAATATTATTCCTGCCATGTTTACTTATTTTTGTTATTACGATATTATTGTTTTTAGAATTAATAATCTTAATAAACAATAGTTATTTATCGAATTGCTACTTATTAACTTATCTCAAACATCAACTTTAACAAACTTAAATATAAACATTTTTTTGTCCTTGCTCTCAAAGTTAAGGGATATCAGGGATATGAAGTATGTTGTGGGTGAATCAATGAGTAGTGACGAGGACTGACACATCACCACATCACCACAAGTATATACACATACTAACAAAACCTTGATATTGTCTTTAAAAATTATTCTAAGGAGAAAATTCCACCTCAAACACTCAAAATTTGTTCAAGGTCAAAACCTATAAACAAACATATACTAAACACACACATACAACTTGTTCAAAACCAAAAGTGACGGTTACGATAGAAGACAATTATTAACTCTGGACAAAAAATCGCATAAACATACGAAGAAATTCATGGATCATCAATAATGAGAGAATGGAAAGAGAGAGAGAATGTTTACTGTTGTATTATATTGTTTTTCACTCACATTACAATGAGAAGCATCATCTATATATATAGATGAGCTACAGAAACTAACATCAACTAACTAGACATGTGGCATAACTAAAATCTAGATGACATGGATCAATGACATGGCATATACACTATCATCCCCCCTCAAGCTGTGCTGGAGTAGCAACACACAGCTTGGACCATAATGAAAAGAACCGAGCAGCCGGAAGTCCTTTAGTAAAAACATCAGCAGACTGTAAGACTGTAGGACAATAACGAATATCCAAAGTCTTAGCTAACACCATATCTCGTATAAAATGAAGATCAATCTCAATGTGCTTAGTCCTCTAATAAAAAACCGGATTCGCAGCCAAATAAGTAGCCCCCAGATTATCACACCATAAAGTAGGAGAGGACGTAAGAGTGACATGCAGCTCTCGTAAAAGAGACCGTAACCAAGATATCTCAGAAGTAGTCTGAGCTAAAGCACGATACTCAGCTTCCGTACTAGACCGAGCAACAGTCTGTTGCTTCCGTGAACTCCAACTAATAAGATTACCACCAAGATAGATGGCATAACCAGTAGTAGACCTCCTATCATCAGGACAACCAACCCAATCTGCATCTGAATAAGCATGCAGATCAAAACTCAAGGACTTCCGAATAATCAAGCCATGTGTAAGAGTGCCACGTAAAAACCGTAAAATCCGTTTCACAGCTACCCAATGACAATCCGTAGGACAATGCATAAACTGAGACACCTTACTCACAACAAAAGCTATCTCTGGTCTAGTCAAAACCAGATACTGCAATGACCCAACAACACTCCTATACAAAGAAGGATCAGACAAAGGAATCCCTGAATGCCGAGATAACAACCGTCCTGGAGAAATAGGTGTGGACAAGGGCTTACAATCTCGTAAACCTGAACTCTCAACTAAATCCAATATATACCGCTCCTGACTGAGATGTAAACTGTAACACCCGCGCTTAGGGTCTGGTCGTTTCGTGGCGGTGGTAAGTTATTTAATTGTTTATATTCGTATATTTACTTGTTTTTAATTATTTGCTATTTATTTATATATTTATTTGATGCTTACTTGGTATTTATATTGGACCGCGAGATAAGAGGTAAAAATATTAGTTAAATATTTTTATATGATATTGGTACCATTAGATTCGTTTTTATACGAGGGTCCCGAATAATACCTCGTTGCTTGTTAATGACTTGAGTATGACCGCTTTAATTAGGTTCCTGTATGCTAGATAACAGTATTTGACACTGTGTGTTGTTTTAAATTAATTCTCAGCCGACATTAGCTTTATTTGACCTTGAGAAGTCAATTTTTGCCCCATTTGTGTGTGTTTGCATTCTTGGAAGTGAAGAAAGCCAAGAGAAGCTTTGTTCTAGCCTTTAATTTCTTGATTGATTGTGTTCTTTGTTGCAAAATCAAGGTTAGTTCATAATTCTTAACATGATTTGTTTAGTTCTTGATAGTTCTTGATGGGGTTTTGAAGAAAACATGCTACTTGATTTTCTAGGGTTCAAGATTCATGTGGGTTTATACTCAATCCGAATTTGATACATGTTCTTATATGTTCTATGGATCTTGTTTACTGATTTAGTATTAAATTGTAAGTGATTTCTGGATATTTGGTGAGAAGCTTGAAGAACACCATTAATGGAAGTATTGGGTTGGATTTGAGAATCTAAAAGCATGATTTGATGATTAGAAATGTGTTTTGTTGTTCCTTATATGTTAGTTGATGTTGTTTGAATGTTTGGAAGTGTTATTGTTCAATTTAGCTGCCTGGAAATCGAGTTTCATGTGGGTTTTTGGCTGCTGGTGCGAGCAAACAGAAACTGCAGTTTGCTGTGCGTAAATTTACGCGGCGCGGAGGCTATGGGTGGCCGCGGCGCGAGATTTACCTGCACAGCTCTGCAAGTTCTGTTTTACTTCGTGTTTTCTTGTATGCTGTTATTTGCTGCTTGTACCTATTACATGCATGGTTATAGAATATGTATATAGGAATGGTTTTGATGAGGAATCATGTGTAGAACGATTTGAATTAATTATGCCTAATTATGATATAAGGTTACTTTAATTTTATGAATTGGACTTTAAATGTGTTTTGTTGGTAGTTACACTTTGTTGGTAACATATATGGATATCTTAATTGGTTTTGGAAGTTTTCCATATTGATTATATGAGTTTTGTGTAATGGCTTAGTTTTGACCCATTTGTGTAGCTACTTGAATTATTGAATTAATTGAGATTAGATTCACTAATTCGGTTGTATTGTGTTCTCAGGGAATCCGAAGCCTCAGTGAAATTAGACAACTGAGTTTGGTGGGTGTCGAGGACACAGGTGAGTGGACTTTAATGCACCGGTGGTTTTAGTTGTAACTGTTATGGTTACTTGAATTTTATACAATTAATCATGCGATAGACTGTTTAGTCTGATTTGATTGTTTGATTGGTTATGTGATGATTATTGAAATTATGTACAAGATATGAGTATCAAGGCATGAAATTGTGCTCATGATGTTTGTGACAGAGGTCAGCTAAGCGTGGTTTTGGGCTGGGTCAGTTGCTTCTGGTTAGGCAGTTTTAGATCCTCTGTTGCATTTGTTGTAGAAGAGGGGGTTTAACTGTGCCAGTTAGCAGATGGCTATCGGTAGATCATTGCTATGGCCAGCATTGGTCGTAGGCTCAGCAGAGCCGCCGGTCCTTTGATATTTGAGATAAACTGTTCTTGTGATCGTTGTGGTTCTGCTTTAATTGCTTGTGGCTTGATTTCTATTCACTTAGCTTTGTGCTAATTTCCCACCCTAACTCTCTGTTTCAGGTTTTGAGAGCACGGTAGGTTGTAACTTTTGTGTACAGGGAAAGTTTGACCGTAGCTCTAATATTTTGGGTTTTAGAATGATGAACCATACTTTATGAAATGTTTTGTAACACTAAATAAAGTACTGTATGTTTGTACAGTGTTGGTTTTAACTTTTGATGTTATTTCCTTTTTAGTTTTATGACGTATTACTTCATCTGTGATTTAAAAAAAAATATGGCTTGTATTTTTGCGGTGTTACATAAACAACCATCCGAGAACGTAGCCTGAACACCCAAGAAACTGCTAATCAGACCAAGATCTTTGAGAGCAAACCGTGAGTGAAGATTAGCAATAAGCATAGTAACATAATCAGAAGAACTACCCGTGATGATGATGTCATCAACATAGGCAAGCACATAGCAAACCTCGGTAGCAGTATGAACAACAAACAGAGACGTATCTGAAACACAGCGTGTAAATCCAAAACTGAGTAATGCAGAG
Organism: Pulicaria dysenterica; assembly: GCA_947179395.2. Taxonomy (NCBI): domain Eukaryota; kingdom Viridiplantae; phylum Streptophyta; class Magnoliopsida; order Asterales; family Asteraceae; genus Pulicaria; species Pulicaria dysenterica. Next base: position 97,671,824 of record OX359290.1, on the reverse strand, counting down.
GATAACTTAGCAAACCAAGCCCGGGGTGCCTGCTTAAGCCCATATAGAGCTTTGCGAAGCAAACAAACATGACGTGGACGAGTGACATCCACATAGCCCGGAGGCTGCATCATATAAACAGTCTCTGACAAATCACCATGAAGAAACGCATTATTTACATCAACCTGTCTAATACACCATCCTCTAGTATAAGCGATAGATAAAACCGTACGAATAGTAGTCGGTTTGACAACAGGACTAAATGTCTCAAAGTAATCAACACCCTCTGTCTGAGAATAGCCTTTAGCAACTAACCGGGCTTTATATCGACTAACAGTACCATCCGAATTTCGCTTAATGCGATAAACCCACTTACAACCAACAATATTTGCACCAGAGGGAGGTGGAACCAGAACCCAGGTTTGATTCGAGTATAACGCAGACAATTCAGACTCCATAGCATTACACCATTGTGGCCATTTTTTAGCTTGCGAGTAGGAATAAGGCTCTTTTGACGGAGGAGACACAGACTCAGCACTATACACAATATGATCAGGAAACTGTTTGACAGACCGAGTTTGGTCACGAGAGCGCGTGACCATGGGATGAGAACCAACCGACGAAACACAAGGAGGTGGAGGTGGAGGTGGATGTGGAGGTGGAAAACTAGAATCAGAAGAAGAGGAGGATGAAAAGGAAGAGTCACCAGATAAAGTGGATGGTATTGGTGAGGAAAAAGGAATAGATGGAATGGTGACCCGTATAGAACCAGAAGAAGATGGAATGTTTGAAAAATCAGGAAACGTAGTCTCATGAAAAGTAACATGACGACTCGTATGAACCTTGGACTTCAAAGGATCAAAACAAATATATCCTTTGTAATTTGGAGCATAGCCAAGAAAAAGACACGGAGCAGATTTAGAAGACAACTTATCTGCACGAAGATGTCCAAGATACGGATAACACAAACACCCAAAAGTACGAAGAATAGTATAATCAGGTGATGTATGAAAAATGAGCTGAAATGGTGATTTGTGACCAAGAAGAGGAGACGGTAGTCTATTTATCAAATAAGTTGTAGTAGAGAAAGCATCAGTCCAAAAATATTTCGAGAGGTTCGCTTGATGCAACAAAGTAAGAGCAACCTCTGATAAATGTCGGTTTTTGCGTTCTGCAATACCATTTTGTTGCGGAGTATACGGACACAAAATACGATACGAGATACCACACTCAGACAAAAACAGTACCATAGGACCTTTAGTAAGCTCGGGAGCACCATCACACTGAAAGATTTTTATTTTTGTGGAAAGCAGATTCTCAACATGATTCTTAAAGTGACAGAAAGCTTCAAAAGCTTGAGAACGAGTAGTAAGCGGATATAACCAAACAAAGCGACTGTAATCATCGATAAATGTAATAAAATACCGATAACCAGTACGAGACACAACAGGTGAGGGTCCCCATATATCAGAATGTATAATATGCAATGGAACCACAGAATGTATGACATTTGATTCAAACGGTTTTCGCGTTATCTTGGAAATATTACAAGAATTGCAAGGAAACGAAATTTCTTTATTCAACAAACAAAGTTTGCGTAAAACATGTACACCAGGATATCCGAGACGCTTGTGCCAAAGCTGATAGGAAGACAACGAATCCGTGGATGTAGCAGAGAGACCATATACATTGTATGTGTTAAGCGGAATATGATGAAGAAGTGTTACCGCAAGATTTGCACAAAGAAACCAAACGATGAGAAAGAAACAATGCACGGATTATCACGAACAAGTTGTGGAATAGACAACAGACTTTTCTTAAGACTCGGAACAATAAGCACATGATTAAGACGTAAAGTACAATGTGGAAGAGGAAGCTCAAAATAACCAATGTGGGTAATACTAAGGGCCGTACCGTTACCAATTATAACTCGATCATTCCCAGTATACGGTTGAGCATTATGAACAAGAGCTGGATCAAATGTCATGTGAGAAGTAGCACCAGAATCCGGAAGCCATGAATCAACCAAATCACACATATCAGAAATGTTCATTTGATCAGTAGTTGCCATAAAAGCATGCTCAGGTGCCCAATATTTCGGTTTTCCTTCTTTCAAACCAACCGAAGCCCAATTCGCAAAATGTTCCGGACCAAACCCATGAAAATTGGTTGATCCATTATTTGTCATAGAATAATCTTGATGCTGTGTATGGCCCATAAAACCACCAGGTTCAAACATATACACTTGAGCAGGCCCAACAGACTCATTAGAACCATTTAATGAATTAAATGAAGAGAGCCCAAAATAGTTAAAAGGAACAGGCCCATTTGAGGAATCCATCTGCCACGAGTCATAGCCTCCATACCCTTCATACGCACCAGACCTATTCCACGGCTGTCCATCACCACGAGCCATGGTAGCACCACCACGATTACCAAAATTCCGGCCACCACGACCTTTAAACACAACTCCGATGATGGAGAAAACTCCAGCTAGGACTCGAATCAACATCGTCAGTCTTCTGCCAAGTCGTCGTGACGTATACGATGCAAAGAAAATTACCATCAAACCGGCGAAACAAGAAACAACAATCTTCGAAACAACGAAATTAAAACAAGAAACAGAATCGACGAGCCAGTCTTCGTAAATCAAGTTGAACAGCCATTGATGGAACACCAATACACCGATGGTGAAATTGAAATTCTTATCGACATCATCATCAGAATCCAACAGATCGATAACCACAGGTTTGTTTACCACATTCTTTAATTGCACATATATGAAATTCGAGATATTAGAAAGTGATGGTAAGATTACTGTTGTATTAACCATTTTTAGTATCAGATTAAGAACAATTTTAAACTGATATGATAAGCTTTGAAACAAAAGAGGATTTGATTTAAGAACAGTCCTAAATCAATGATATGCTTGAAAGAAACAAAGAAATTGATCCAGGAAAGCAAACTGAATCAATAAAGCAAACGAAAGAAAGAGTAAACTTATCTGATGCTTTGAAACTGTTTGTGATCTGTTTGTGTTTGTGATAAAACTGTTTTGATTCTGTTTCAAATCTGATCGATTCTGTCTTAATCATCTGCTTCAATTCTGTTTCAAATCTGCTTTGAAACTGTTTATGATCTGTGATCTGTACTTGTTAATCTGCAACTCGTAGACTGCTTTAGAACTTGTGTTTTCTACTTTCATGATCCATATACAATCTGATGTAAAACTTCTATGACCAGCTATGATTCAGTAAACCATAGCTCTGATACCATGAAGAAATTCATGGATCATCAATAATGAGAGAAGAGAAAGAGAGAGAGAATGTTTACTGTTGTATTATATTGTTTTTCACTCACATTACAATGAGAAACATCATCTATATATATATAGATGAGCTACAGAAACTAACATCAACTAACTAGACATGTGGCATAACTAAAATCTAGATGACATGGATCGATGACATGGCATATACACTATCACATACAATTAAAATAAGAAGGATTAGGAGACAAAACAAAGGAGAAAGAGAGACATGGAGGAGGGTAAATAGAGGTGGTAGTGAAGATAACATTCCTAAGATTATCAGCATCTATCACATGTTTTACCTACTTTTTTGCCTGTCACATCAGCACCACATCATTCCCCCATCATTCCCCCATCATTCGCTCATCTTATCACACAAACTTCTGCATTCAACACATGCTTCACATCACAAAGAAAAAAAAAGGCGCTCACCCTCTCGATGGTGGTCACACCCGTGATTGTGAGCGAGCCATCACCGAGTGTGGCGATGGTCTTCGCGGTCATGACCAGCTCTCACCTTGTGCATTTCGTAATGGATGCGCGCGGTCTAACAGCGGCGGTGATTGTGAGACAAATCAATTGTTGTCTACGGGTGTGGATGTTGGCATGTAAAAGAGAGGAGCAAGACATAGAGGGAAGAAAGAGAAAGAGAGCATATTCGTGTTATAATGAGAGAGATTTTAAAGAAAATGGTTATTAATAAAGTTTAAAATTAGTTTATAAAATTTGTTCATAAATAACACTTAAAAATGATGTTGCATTTCTTATAAAGAACACTTCAAAATTAGGATATATATATATATATATATATATATATATATATATATATATATATATATATATATATATATATATATATATATATATATATATATATATATATATATATATATATGGGAGGGTTCCATTGAGAACCGATTTTAGTGCGAGAACCGCGAGAACCAATCTTAGCCCTTGATTTGATATGTGGAATTCATGGATGGAGAGCATGGGGAGATCAAGTGTAGCAGAGTATATGTGAGGAATTAATGGGTGAGAAATTACATTGAAAAATGGGGAATTGGATGGCTCAGATTGGTACTCGCACTAAAAATTATTCTCAATGGAACTTCTTCCTATATATAAACTACAAATGTTGGATTTTCTCAATCTACATTACAAATATCACATATACTAGACTAAATTCCTGTGTGATACACGAGTTGGTTTAAAAGATAGTAAATATTAAGCATTAATAAAAACGTATATAAACAAACGCGAATTAAATGAGAATTAAAAAATGATAATGTACTGCATCAACGCTCTAACCAGTGGTGGAAACATCGACACAAGCGGGAGGGCAGACTTAACGACAGAAACATGTTAACATGATAAGAAAGAGACGTGATTGTATTTCTTATATATATATATATATATATATATATATATATATATATATATTCATCAATCATTATTTTTACGATTAAGGGTAATAAAGTTAAATGTTATTGGTTGTAATAAAAAAGGAATTATTATGATTATAAAATATTTTAGAATGACAAAACTAAGAATTTGGTTAAATATGATATTTTGAAATATTATAAAGGAAAAATATGATAATATAAATTAAGGTGGGTAAACACGATTTTATATGATTTAATAAGGGCATATATAAAATTATCTCTAATATATTTGACTCTAAAAAGTCAAAATTGATTTTTTGATTTTAATTAAATGAATGGTGAAGATTAGATTTTTTTTAAATGAATAATTCAGATTATTTATTAAATTTTGTTAATTTAGTCTTTTATATATATTAAATTAAAAGATTAGAAGATTGTGTATTTGTAATGTTGCTTGATGTGTTTAATGATGTCCACGGGATACTGAAATTGTAAGGTTATTAAATTGTTTAATTAAAAATTATTTATAAGTAGGATACTATATATAATAAAACTGTTTGAATTAATATATATACTCATCACTAAAATAGATCTATTGATTTTTGAGATAACATCATATTTTAAGTATACATGAGATACTTATGTATGACAATTTAAAATGATAGATAAGTACAAATTCTTAAAATTTGTAGAAACTGTAGATAAGAAATATTACGATTATGTAAAAAGTTACAAATTATGTATACCAATTAAAAATTATAGATAAGTACAAACATTTGAAATTTGTGGAAGAAACTATAGATGTTTATCTAATAACATAATCTTGAATAAATATTTGTAGATTACACAAATGGTCATGTGGTTTACCAAATATCTTATTGGCAGCCCCTAAACTTCAAAAATTACACCCACAGTACTTGTTGTTGTCATTTTGTCTAATTCTTAGTCCAAATTTAACGGAGCTGTCAATTCCAACATTAACTCTAATATTTATGGGCGTAAAAAGGTCTTTTTGCCCCTTAATCAATTAAAAATAATTAATGACCCCCATCCCCTCTATCTGCCACCATCGACCTCTCTACCTACCAAGCTACCACCACCGGATCCTTCCCTTCAAGGTCGCCGGCCACCACCACACTCCATTTTTAACCACCGCCATTCCATTTTCAACCACCACCACTGCTACCACAATTGAACTTCCAACACCACAGATCTTGAACGACCACCACCGCCACTCCAGTTTCAACCACCACCACTACCATCACAGTTGAACTCACAACACCACAGATCTGTTAAACGACCACCACTGCCAGACACACACACATCCCCAGATCTGTTGACAGAGAAACACACACACACACACCCCCCAGATCTGTTGATCGAGAAACATACACACCCAGATCTGTTGATCGAGAAACACACACACATACACACATCGTAGGTGAAGATCAAGAACACATAAAAACAAACCCAAATCGCTAACATCCGAATTGAAGATGGAACATACTGGATCGGAGAAACAAACCCTAATCTGTACACCGCCGATTTGTTCTTCATTGTTTTCAGATTAGGGTTTGGCATGTTACACACACACTCACACCCAGATCTGCGATGGTGAAAGCAAAAGAGAAATGACGGTGGCTGTGGAGTCGGTGGCGGCTGTGTCTTCTCTGGCTGTGGATGAGGAATGACGGTTGTGGATTCGGTTGCATGTTACACACACACACACACCCAGATCTCCAATTTGTTCTTCATTGTTTTCAGATTAGGGTTTGGCGGTGGCGGTGGCGGTGGCGGCTGTGTCTTCTCCGGTGGAGGTGGCGATTGAAGAACAATATGGTGGTGGCGACGATGGAGGTGGCGACGGATGGTGGTGGCACATTTCAGATTTGTTCATATTGATGTCCTCCATATGAAGTCCATCGTCTCCACCACATTTCAGATCTGTTCATATGGAGGTGACGTGATGGTGGGGATGAAGATATGTTTTTTTATTATTATTAAATTTAGGGGCAAAATTACAGTTTTACCCTCCACTTGTGGAGGGGTTAACGTTGATTTAAACGGCTCAGTAAAAAATGGACTAAATTGGGACAAATTGACAATCACGGGGGACTAACAATAGGGTAAAATGACAACCACGGGGACTGTGGGTGTAATTTTTGAAGTTTAGGGACTGCCCATAAGACATTTGGTAAACCACATGGACCATTTGTGTAATTAACTCTTAAATAAATCTATGGTTAAAATTAAATTTTTTATTAAATAAAGGGTACAAATCGTGTAATAATTTTTTCCCGATTAGTCTTTTATATATATTAGAAGATTATACCCTTCTTAGTCTAATCAAATTTCATATTTACTCAAGTTATCATTTTCAATTATTTTTAATAAATTTTTAATTATTTTATAGTTATATAAAATATTCAAATGATCACTATACCCCTATTCTAAATCTATTATTAAAAGATACACTTATCCAAATTATTATTTTAATCAATTTCAAATTTTGAAAAGCGTATGTCTATAATTGACAATTGAATTTTCAAGGAATTATTCCATGATTAACTTAATTATGAGGCAGTAGGGTCGTTGGGATGAAGTAATTTTGAAAGGGAAGATGATAATATACTTATACTTTTTTCTTTTACACAATTGACATAAGTCTTAATATAATAAAAAAAGTTTAGAAAAGAAAATTAATGAATTTCATATATAACAATTTTCTTTTAAAATATGCAGAGTTTCAATTTAATTACCAAATACAGTTCACGTCGTGAACATAACAGCACTCACATGCGACCTTCGAAATATATATCCACATGAAACACCATACATGAAATATACATCGAGTGATCGAGTAACACCAAATGTGATTGAAAACCATATGCATGCTGTCATGAACTGATGAAAACCGCATACGATTGAAAACCCACATCCTTAATAATTCGACCCAACGGCGCTTTGAAATGTAAGCGACCGGAATTCGAAGGCGGTGGCGTCGTCCACACATAACCGGTGGCGGAGTGATATCACATTCCAATTACTTTTAACCGAAAATTATGCAAAATTGTTCAAAAGGTGTTTTTTACATTTGTTTACCATTTTTAGGTTAAAGAATGCGGATGATGAAAAGTTTTGAGAAAAAATATGAAGAAACTGAAGAAATTACAAAAGTTGTCCGCTCGACACACCTTTACTGTTTTGATCATATCTCACTCATATGAATTCGGATTGAGGTGATTCAAAAGGCCACGAAAACTACACTCGGAGGCCTACAATTTCACTTTTTTGGTCATCCCTTGAAAATACAAGATCGCGACACATCCGTAGTGGTCAACAGGTCAAGCCGAGAGCATTCGGGAAGCTTCGGGTTATGTGAATTAGCTCGGGAACACCGGTACACCTACCCCTTTAAGTTGGCTCACGGCTCCCTAAACCCAAGTCACCCGTGTTTTTTTATGTATATTATCTTAATCAGTTAGTTTAGTTAGTTAGTTTAGTTAGTCAGTTAGTGGATTACAACTGTCCTTCTCAGCTTGTATTTGTATATATATTCAGTCTTTGTAATGTACTGAACATACATAGAAATACAGATAGTATACCTTTTCTCTCTCATCTCTTTCTCTCTCTGATGTCAACATTTCTTGTTCATTTCTTCAAATCGTGATAGTTTTTATTCGTGAGTGTATAAGAGACAGTAAGGAGAAAGTAAATATTTGGGTGGATTAGGTGCTACTTGAAAGAGAAAAAACATTTGGGTGGGTTAGGGGCTACTTGGTTTCGGATAAAAACTAAAAAAGGAAAAAAAATGATATAAAAAGATTTGGATTGATTTGTATTTAGGAAAACAAATTAAAATAAAAGTGTATTACCACTTTTAGCGAATTTACCAAATTCAAATAAAAGTGTCGCATTCGTCTTCAATTCCAGCTCCTGTACTGTATTACCACGTATACCCCTTCCTTCTCTGTACAGTGCCCCTTTCTTTTAGCCACTGCATTCAAGTTTTTTTAATTTATTTTTTAAATATAACAAGCGAAATGATTGAAGCATATGTAAATGGACGAATCGTTGAGCTGCATTATCAGATCATTCTGAAAACTGATTTTTTGAGTGAACGTTTTGAAGGGAGAATCAGTTTAATTACCCAACTTCCATTTTTCCAATTGATCAAAGTGGTTGTGCGTTATTACTTAATTAGCTCATTTCCTGTGCTTTTTCTTCCCTTTAGTATGTGGTGTACATGGATGGGTTACAGGCAATAGTTGTGCTTTTTCTTCCCTTATTTATATTCCAACTGTTTGATAAAATGTCCAGCTGGGCTCAGAATGTATTTTTCAAACCAAACTAATGAATGAAACAGGATCACCATTACTCAAGCATGGCTCTTGAAGCTCTAACAAGATTTCAATTCAATCACCCTGATCCTTAAAAAGGATTATAGATCAAACTGACATGCATATATAGAATATGACAAGCATGCATGCATCTTTCTAAAACTATCTGCTGTTGTTCATTTATGCGTATAAAGATTTTATAAAGGTTAATCAAAGTTCTTGAAATTACAAAATCCTGTAATCATCTCCATGCTATTTAAGAATCAACAAGAAATGAAGGTATTAATGACAGTCTTTTAGTTAGTAGGTGTAGATGTACATTTACTGATCTACATGCTAGCTAAGCTAATCTTATAATGCAGTTGAGAGCTCAATCAATGAAAGATAAATGAACCATTTCTTTTTTATTTTTTATCTAACTCTCATTCATACATGGGGCCCTTAGTCTCATGTGATCATGTTCATAGATATGTCGGCATTCACCCTCCATAGCCAAACTGTACTGAGCTCCCACATTATATATACCCAATACTACTTACTGATTTAAGTACCAACTCAACAATGAAGCTTTTTTAGAAACTTGCTTATAATATAATACTATAGTTGTTGTGAATTTAACGATTCTTGATGCAGATTTATTCGGTCTATCGGCCTGAACCCCTTTTGGGATTCTTGCTGATTTTGTTATTTTCTGGGAGTTTATGTTATGGTAATGACAAAGTTGTGGAGGTAGTTGGGATTGGAGAATGTGGTGATTGCAAGGATAGTAATATTAAGAGCAGCCATGCTTTGTCAGGTAATATTGTCTGTTAACTTATTGCATTTTGCTACATTGTCCTTTATTTTGTTCTAGAGGTAGTACATGTATTTACTATTCTGAATGAAGAATGTTACATAAATGAATCAACAGGGATAAATTAAGATTGGAGTACTCTTGTATTTACTATGTACCCTTTATTTCTGAATGAAGAATCTTGGTCTTATCTTATTTCTTTTCAGATCATATCCATGATCACATTTTCATTTTAGGAAACTTGAATTTGATGGAAATGTGTATATGTTTGACTTCATTTAGGGCTTAAAGTAACCGTTGAGTGCAAGCTTCAGGACGGGAAGTATAAAACAAGAGGCGCCGGGGAGCTTGATGGGGAAGGGAACTTTAAGATATCTCTATCAAAAGAGGTCTTGAAAGATGGTAAACTGACAGAAGAATGTTATGTGCAACTTCACAATGCAGCAAATGCACCATGTGCAGTTCTTGACAGCTTTCATGCCACCAAGATCATTTTCATGTCAGAATCAGACCAAAAACACACATTTGGGCCGGTTGGAAAGCTTAAATTCTCGTCGGCTGTTTGCACATCTGCGTTCTTGTGGCCGCTTTTCAAGTATCCTCCCCTACCAAAAGTGCCACATTGGCCTAAGAAAAATCTCTTCTTTGGCCACCATTTTCCACTTCCATCACTACCACCTAAAGTTTATCCTTCATTTCCATTTCCACCAAAAATACCATTCAAGAAATCATTCCCACCACCTGTATATGATCCACCTGTTGTTAAACCTCCTCCTGTCCCCGTCTACAAACCGACACCCAAGCCGCCAGTCGTCGTGCTGCCGCCAAAACCGCCTGTTGTTGAGCCTCCTCCCACCCCGGTTTATAAGCCAAAACCAAAGCCACCAGTTTTTAAACCACCACCGGTTCCTGTCTACAAGCCGAAGCCACCTGTTCACAAGCCAAAACCAAAGCCACCAGTTGTCAAGCCAGAGCCAAAGCCAAAGCCAAAGCCGCCAACTGTGAAGCCACCATCACCCAAAACTCCATCAGACCCAAATTGTGACCCCAAAAAGAAGCCGCCAGTTTATAAACCAAAGCCAAAGCCACCAGTTTATAAGCCAAAGCCAAAGCCGCCAGTTTATAAACCAAAGCCAAAGCCGCCAGTTTATAAACCAAAGCCAAAGCCGCCAGTTTTTAAGCCTCCCCCGGTTCCAGTTTACAAACCAACACCAAAGCCGCCGTTGCCACCGCTAGTAGAACCACCATCTCCAAAGATCTTGCCACCGCCTATTCCCATTTACAAGCCTCTTCCACCATTCTATAAGAAACCTTGCCCACCATTTTCACTGCCAAAGCTTCCTCCTTTCCCCACCCTTCCTCCAAAAGATTTCCATCATCTCCCTCCCCTACCTCCTTTTCCCACCATTCCTCCAAAGTATTTCCATCATCATCATCTCCCTCCCCTACCTCCCATGTTCTCTCATCCATAAGATCGAATTAGTTTGCATGCTATCAAGAAACAATAAAAACTTCATGCATGATTCAGAGCAACATCAACAGAATATGATGCATGCATATAGATAATATATGGATGTATCAAAGGGGATAAGGTTTCTTCTATGCTTTTGTATGAATGCTTATCATGTGAAGATATTGCATGGAGTTTGTAAAGTTTCAAGTTTAATTTTTATTTGTATTGATTCAAATCAATAATTATATTTTAATTAAAACTAGTTATTGTGCTGCTATTTACAAGTTCACGTAAGTTGCAATTAGTTTTGAGATATCAAAGAAAAATTGTAATATTAATCTTTTTAATGCTACTTTTTGTGTCGGTTTTGTCTAGCGGTACAAAGTGTGTCATTAGTGACGCAATAAACGTCACTGAAGGTCTTGAATTCCGTCAGTAGAGATGTATTTCTGTCCACAACATGAAAAAGACACCTTTTTTAAGGTCACACTCACACACCAAGATGAAACATATCCAAAGTGTTATAATCATCATCAATAAACATGCGTGCTAAATTATAAACATATTACATATTAAAAAAAGCATTAAATAAAATGCGTATTAGCGTATATAATAACTTGCTACTAAAATGTTAAAAGAAAATTAGTGATTATCTCAAATAATTAAGCAGACTGATTGTTCTTTCATATATGTAATTATTAATAGTCGTATTATGTCTATGTTGAAATCTATAAAGTTTTTCTTATCACCTTTTCTTTACTTAATGAAAAGAGTAAACCTATGCTTATTATTGATAAAACAAATGTATAATTTATGTAGAGTGAGCAATTGCAAGCAGGGCCGGTCCAATCTTTTATGGGATCTTAGGCAAAAACTTTTAAGAGCCACTAGTAGTTATGAGCGGTTTTATTCATTTTTTAGCTAGTGTTAAAGTGTTTTTAGGAAACAATGAAACATGGTATAAACAATAAGCAAATAGGTATGACTAGCGCGAAATGTTTTTTTTTTAGAAAAGATGATATGATCAACTTGAGTAGATATACTTACAACATGAATAGATTTTTCCAATCAACACCTTCTTCCATAGCTTTATTCTTTTGTCACTCTGAGAGCATGGGGAGTACATGCCCCATGCTTTCCATACTTCAGCTCCACATCAGCTTCATATCAGCAAACCTCTTTCATGCTTCAGGCATGCTTCAATGCCAGTACTACCCAAGCTTCGCACGCTTCAAACTTTTTTTATTTTTAAATTAATTATATTTTTTAATTATTTATTATTACGAAATTAAAAATTAAATTATATAATAAAAATAAAATAAGATAAATAACTTTTTTTCATTAAATAAAAAAAGTACATAAATAAAATTACAACTTAAATAAAAAAACACGATTACATGAGAGTAATAAATCCTAAAAAAGAGACGTAATTTATTCATCATTCTCGTCATCGGATACTAGAGTGCTGATATGCTCAACTAAATCTGAACGTAGATTATTATGCGTTTCACGACAATGTATTTCACGAAGAGTCGTGTTTGCAAAAAAAAAGAGGTTTTATAGAGAGAAAAGATTAAATGGAATGAAGTTTGATTGTTTTGAAGTAAAATGGTATATGTATATATAAATATTTAAGTAAATTTTTTTTTTGTAATATTAACGGTCATATGACCGTTTGATTTATCGGAAAAAGGCGCAATGCCTTCGGCGATGAGATGCCGAGAACCCATGCTTGGGCTCGGTACCGCCCAGGGTGGGGTGGTGTTTGCTGCGGTGCTTCGCCGCCACGTCAGCATGCCGCTCGGATGCTTTGTCCACTCCCCATGTTCTGAGAATTTTCCAAATGCTTCAAGAGGAGAGATACATACCTTATCATTTTAAATACTAACTTAAAAATTAAAGTATTTATTTGTTAAATCCTGTTTTACTTTATGTATAATGATTTCATAATCAAATGAATCTATAACATTTCAAGTACTCATTGATCAAACTTACTACGAGAACAAGTGATATCAATTCAAAACCGAAATTAACCCTACGAATGCATCAAGTGACAAGTGTGTCAAGAACATTATTAAAGCACAAAAACATATGTCTAGTAATAACAACCTTAAGTTACATAAATTTTGTTATCATAAAAACAACTCAATTTATAAAGCATATAATATTTCTCTCCTACTTAAACTTTAAAAATTTACGTAAATAACGAATTTACTTTTGATTATCCTTACGTCTATTTAAAACACGCTAACCTGCTAACATATACTCACATACCAACTAGACAATTATAAAACCTCCACTAATACCATGTTACATTTTTATCACCTTATTTTATAAAGTTTATATTACACCAAATACAACAAACTTTTCATAAACTATTACAATATATAACAAACTTTTATTTTTATATACAAATATAATCAACATTCATTAACAAAAGTTATTTATTTAACGTGGATTGACTTCTATGTGTAAACAGAGCTCCACTTTCAGATTCCTTCTTATCAATAAATTGTCGCCTGTGGCTCGTTGACTCATTAGCAGTTTACTTCCCAACAAATTTCCAGCAAGAAAGATCACGTTTCATGATTTCAGATTCCCTAATGACGATCAATTGAAGCATGACGATCAACAACAATAAGACGTTAGCGCCGCTTTCTCTGATAATTCTCCTACTACAGAGCATGATTCCCATTCAAAGCTCTGATTTTACCATACGAGAGGCCACTATTGATGAGATTCAAGCAGCTTTTAAGCAGAACAGACTTACATCCAAGGAATTAGTTGACTTTTACATCGATGAGATAGAAAAACTCAATCCGATTTACAGAGCAGTCATCGAAGTGAACCCAGATGCAATTCATCTAGCTCAGAAAGCTGATCAAGAGCGAAAATCTAATTCTCCCAGGTCGCGTTTTTGGTTACATGGTATCCCTGTTTTGCTCAAGGATAACATTGCTACCAAAGATAAGCTTAACACCACTGCAGGATCTTACGCCCTTCTTAAGTCGGTGGTGCCTCGAGATGCTGGTGTGGTTAAGAAGTTGAGAGAATCAGGGGCAATTATACTCGGGAAAGCAAGCTTGAGTGAATGGGCTAATTTCAGATGCTCTAGTTCATCTAATGGTTGGAGTGCTAGAGGTAAACAAGCAGTTGTGAGTTCCCAAAATCTTTGACCTTGTTAATATTAGTAATTTCACTAGTTGAGTTGATTCTCCTAGGAACAAATCGTTATGCACTTCACCGTTTATACCGCAGTTTCCTGCTGCTAAAACATATACCCCAGCTGTTTGTGTATATGTCTCAATGAGCATAACGTAAAATGTAGTTAAATGAGAGTAGGTTTTATAAATAAAGCATATTATTTCCTCGTAATTCTGTTATTTCTGTTGCCTACAATGAAAACTGGATGTGGTTTTCTAGTACAGAAAAGCAGCATTCTGCATTTCCATTGTATTTAAAAGACTTGTTGAATTTTGTGTAGAACCCATATGTAGCAACACTTGATCCATGTGGTTCAAGCACCGGATCAGCTATATCGGTTGCAACAAACATGGTTAGTGTATCACTGGGTACAGAAACAGATGGATCAATCTTGTGTCCTTCAAATGTCAACTCTGTTGTTGGGATCAAACCCACAGTTGGCCTCACAAGCCGAGCAGGGGTCATTCCAATTTCCCCTAGGCAAGACACAGTTGGGTAGGTCTAATATATTCATTTACCTTTTAATACCCATTATTATACCTTCCATTTAACTTTTCTAACCTTTTTTTCCCACTCTATGCAATCTGTTAAATCAGACCGATTTGTAGGACAGTAGCAGATGCTGTTTATGTTCTTGATGCAATTGTGGGTTTTGATAGTAATGATGCAGAGGCAACCCAGAAAGCTTCAGAGTATATTCCTCCGGGCGGTTATTTAAAGCATCTGAAATCAGGTGGACTTAAGGGAAAGAGGTTAGGGATAATGAAGGCTTATCCCTACTTTGGATTTGCTGATGACACTGAAACATTGAATAAGTACGAGAAACATTTTGCCATATTAAGGTAAGCATTCAAACATGTGCCATGTAACTCATTACCTCTTTTTATCTTTTAATATCTACTTCTAACATTCACATGTTACAATTTTGCATGAAACAAGGCAAAATGGTGCGATTCTAGTAGAAAACCTGGAAATCATCAACTTCAGTGATATAGTTTCAATGTTCAGGGGTGAATTTATAGCACTATTAGCAGAATTCAAGATATCACTGAATACCTATCTAAAGGAGCTAGTGGCTTCTCCAGTGAGATCTTTAGCGGATGTGATAACTTTTAATCAGGAATTTGCGGATCTGGTAAGTCAAGATGAATGGTCCTTTTAAGAACCCATAATATCCAGTTTCACCCTTGAATATTATTGCAGGAAAAGGTCGAAGAATACCCGCAAGACTTGTTTTTGGCAGCTGAGAAGACTAATGGTATAGGTAAGTTAGAGACGGAAGCATTGATGAATTTGACAAAAGCATCAGAATATGGGTTTGAGAAGTTGATGAAAGATAACAAACTGGATGCCTTAGTAACACCAAATTCAGATGCTTCTACGGTTCTTGCTATTGGTGGATACCCGGGTATCAGTGTGCCAGCTGGGTATGATGAAAAAGGAGGTCCTTATGGTATTTGTTTTGGAGGTTTAAAGGGTTCAGAGCCAACCTTGATAGAGATTGCTTATGGGTTTGAACAAGCCACTAAGTTCAGAAAGCCTCCTACAATCAAGAATGTAATGTGATCTATATATCTATGTTAAATTATGTATGATTTCCTGCATAAAACGCTCTTGGATCGTATTTTTTTATTCACAGACACGATTATCATGTTCCGTGTAGATACATAATACACGTAAAAAAGGAAAGGAACGTTGTGCTCATTGCCAACAAGATGGTCATAGCTATTTATGACCACAGATTTATACAAAAAAAAAAAAAAAATGCACAATTGAGTTTTTTCTATGTTCAAAACTTCACATTCAATGTGTTCTGAGATGAAAAACTGATTAAATCTCAGAATCTTGTTGCTCAATTTTATCTTGTGTGCTTTGCTTTTCAGAACCTTCAACTAGCTAGGCAAATTGATGTTGTTTGAAATGGCTTCAGATGTATGTTCATTAACTTAATTGCAAGATATCTTCTCATAAAATCGTGCTTCTTAATCATGGTGTTTAATTTCCAAGGGTTTTTGAAACAAACCTGTTAAAAGATTTCTTTGTTTTTTAGAGTTTATGATTTAAATTATTTATGAAATAAACCTAAATAATTGATTTAAACCTATTAATAATCTACATCCACAAACTCTTAATAAAGTTGTTTACTTATTTATATTTTAGAATTATTATATATAATTTAAATCTAATCGTACTAAATACTAATTAAACTAATTATTTTAATATTAAGTGTATTTTAATCTATTCTAATCTCATTTATTATACTTAACTTGGTGGAACATTGAAACAATTTTCATATCATTACGTAACTTTAACCCTAATAACAATAATACTAATGATAATAATAACAACATAAACAAGAACAAATATAATAATTATAAATATAATAATAATAATATTAATAATAATAATAATAATAATAATAATAATAATAATAATAGTGGTAGTAGTAGTAGTAGTAATAATAATAATAATAATAATAATAATAATAATAATAATAATAATAATAATAATAATAATAATAATCGTAATTTTAGGCCGTATATGTTTAAAAGCAAATAACACAAGTGCTCAAAACAATAGTATAATTAATTATCTCCTTAATTACCTCAAGTGCTTTATGGTAATCGATATTTAATAAATCATTAAATATAATTATATATATTTTTCTTATGTTATTGGATTTTAAATATTACGTTAAAGAATAAAAATCAATAAAAGACTCGATGAGAGAAAAAATAAAGAAAACTAAAAAAAAGAAGACAAAAAACACATATATTGTGAAAATAAAAACTATTTGTTGACAAGCTATTTCAGAATAACATACCCTTACTCGGATAAACTAGATTTCGGCTGTTATTCTGGTATTTTAGGGCCAAAATTTAAAACAAAACACAATTTATATGAAGTCATGTTAACTAAAATGCTATTTTAAAGGTATAAATTGAAAGATTAAACTATTTTTTATCATTTTTTTTAGAAAACTTTCATTTTTCCTTTGATTTTGGTGGCATCACCGGTGCACCCCGAAAATTTACCCGTAGCACCGTCTCAAAAAGTCAAAAATTAACACTACGAACCGTCAAAAGACCGGTGTCCCGTACCCCCCAATATACATAGGTCCACCCCAGTATATATATAACGAAAGTGTTAAAAGTACCGTAATTCACGGAGCTATAAAAAGCAGAAAACAAATGAAAAAGATGCGTGCAAGCTTTCTACACAAGTGTTTCTTAAGAATATTATACTGGTAATAGCATCAAGGCAATGTGATGTTATGGAATATAGCTTTTTGAAGGAGCGTAGTGTGTGTTAAATGTTATTACATGCAACATGAGTTGCACTTTGGTTCCTATTCAAACGCGAATTGTACGTTTTTCGTACGAAAATTGGGAGAACTGTTTTTAACGTCGTTAATCACTCATTAAAAGGGGTGTTCTGATAACTCATATATTTACCCAATCATGAATTGCGTCCGGGTGAGCCGTCATTAATTTGCAAGACTTGATTTTTCCAAAATAACCCTCATTAATGCGTCATTAATGAACCATTAATGAGCAGTCAAAAAATCTTAGCTATTGGTTAATATTAATCAAGGGCTAAGATTGATTTAATTTCACAGGTCTCGTATAAAAAACAGTTCTCGTTGAACCGTCCTATATATACATATATATATACACACACACACACTAGCATAGTAACCGCGCAATGCGATGGTTAGAAATAATGTACTCAATAAAATCTTCGTTTTTGGAAACGTAAACCTATTATAATTTATGATAAAATCGAATAATTTTTGTTCATAATATATCTATTTTTTTTCTTCCTTTTTTATATCATTTATTTCTCTTTTCTCTAAAACTCGTTTTTTTATCAGTTTTTAAAATTAAAAATAAGCAGCAAAAAGAATATTAAATATACTATAAAATAAACGCTTTGTTTTAAGTACACGAGTCATTCAAAAAAATCCGGAAATGTCCATAAATTTAAGTTACATGTTATAAGGTTTATTAGCTGTATGTATTTTTTTAATACTTAAATTAAAATATGTGTTATATAATAAAATATTCAAACTATTATTTATATAAAGATCATTTTTATTTAATTTAATTTTGTATATATATATATATATATATATAATTAATTTGTATTGACTTGATTTTTTTAAACATTATATATTATTGTAGGTTTGGTTATAATAATGATATTTAAGAACCTAATTAACTTCATATAATGGTTTCCTTATAGGTTTTAAGTAAGAGGTAAATTAGAAATTTTAAATTACTTAAAATTAAAAGATTAAGACAATGAATTCACAAAGATATACAAAGTAGGAAACAAATGAAAAAGATGCATACAAGCTTTTTACACTAGTGGTTTTTAAATATTATATTAGAAATAGTAGCAAGGCAATGTGATGTTATGAAATATAGCTTGTTATTAATGATTCTCCCATGTTGTTAGTGACGATAGAGATGAGCGTAAGTAATGAGAGTACTCTAATGAGCTTATACTCGACTTTAAAACAATAACTTTCCTAAAGTGTACAAGAAAACATATTCCGAATTTTCCCAAACTACAAGAAAATATGTAATCCAAAATTCCCAAACTACAAGACTTCTCACAAAAGGATATATAACAATAAGATTTTCAACAAAAACTAAAAGTAAATGTATAGAAACTAATTAACCTTTATACAGAAAAATGTGAGAAGATAAAAGAGATCGAGGAGATCATTGTTTTCGCTAGATCTTACGGCCGCCTATGGAGATTTTCGACACAAATATTTCATTTAATTACCGTCCCTGTTGATGGATATTTTTTTACCAAAAATGGGGGTCCCGGATTTACCTTCAAAGCTGTCGTGGAATAGTAGCTAGGTGGTACATGTATCGATCGGTTGGGTATATATCATATATGTTTATGATAAATATATTACCTAAGGAGGCGATGTGTCATCGCAAAAACGGTACAAATGTTGTCACAAAATATCTAAAAAGAATTGACACACAATCTCATTGCTTAAGATTCATTTTCGGTGTGAAGGAATAAATTAAAAAAAAAAATTGTAATCATCTTCGACTACCAATAAAAGTCTAAAATAGTTTCTCTCGGATTTGAAGTTAAAAGGTAACCTATTAATTTTGAGGTGTAATGAGCTTTGACAACGTACAACATTCTATCGTTACAAAAGGATTTTATTTTTTTTAAATTAATCAATTCACAGTATATAAGAACAATTAATTTATTTTTTTGCCAAAGTTTCAACTTACTTTTATGTAAGATCGACTTTGATTCCACAAAAACTTATAAAACGATAGTTATAGACCCGGCCAAATACACTTTGTACAAATTTAATTTAATTGAATCACAAATAGGAGATGTCATATTGATATTTAATGATACATATGTTGAATTTGCTTAATCAATTAAGTTAAGAATAGTATATGTTGATCATTCTCAAACAGATAGCATTAATATATTCACAAAGATATATTGTATATACACATCGATCGAGTAGGAAACAAATGAAAAAGATGCATGCATACAAGCTTTTTGCACAAGTTTTTTTAAGAATATTATATTTATGATAGTAGCAAGCTAGGCATTAATGTGATGAATATTGCATGTTGATCAAGCAACGTATCAATCCTGGCTGGTGTTGTGAAACACGAGCATGTATATAATATGCAGCTAGCTAGCTGGGCTACTATATATATATGTGTGCAATTGTGCATGCATGCATATATCGATCAACCAACTAATAAGTGTAGGTACCTTAATCAAATATATATATATATGTTCTGATATCTTTTGATCGAATCGATCTCCGCACGCTATGACCACTTCAATTGATCATGATCCCATATCGCCAATCACGTATCCATATCCATCACATGTTTTAGTCCCATGCTTTATTACAGTGAAGCTGAGTGGCAAAGACATGTATGGTGTATGGAAAACGCAGATGCTAAATCTGTTAGAGAGTCATGAAATGCTTGGTTTTATTAACGGAGCATTTACCCCGCCTGAAAGCAGCAGCGGCGTTGATCTGGCCGAGCAGGAAAAGGTGAGGTTGTGGAGAAGATCAGACGCACTTGTCAAATGTTGGATTCTTGGTTCCATCTCTGTAGAAGCAGCCATGAACGTCTTTCGTGGTCTCAATTCCACACTCCAACACTCGGATAATTTCACTGCCAAAGTTATCTGGGATAAACTGGAAACCATGTTTGGCTCACCACCAGCTGCTGGTACGTATACGTACTACCTACCTACTTAAGTTATAATCACGTACATCGATTGGTCTCTAATTATATATTAATCTAATGTTTTTGATCAATAAATTATACTAAATGAAAGTAAATAATTACTAATTCAGATCAAAAGGAAGTAAGAGTAAGATCAGCTGGTGCGAAGTTCCAAGGTTCAAACGAAAATGGAAAGCTCGAAGATCAAGATATACTTAAATTGGTAGATAAATACAAAGAGGCAACAACCCGTAAGCAAGATTTGTATGTGGCTGCTGAGCGTGGTGGGTGGTCAAACTTCCAAAAAGTCTTGGAAAGTTCAAAACTTCAAATCACAGAACAACTCGGGGTCAGTGGCAACACGGCCCTCCACATAGCAGTGACCAACGTCAAAGCTGACGCTAGGTTCCTGGACAGCATGTTGAACCAGTTAGAAGACAAAATTCAGCTATCGCGTTTGCAGAATTCAGATGGAAGCACGCTACTTCATATTGCTGCTTCAGTTGGTAATACTCGCGCTGTTGATATCTTGGTGAAAAGAAGCCCAGACTTGATGTTTGCCAAAGATAAGGAAGATTGCACACCACTTGACATTATTCTCTCAAACCCCATGTCTGAGGAAATGTGTCTGAAATTGTTGGAGTTTGATTCCAACATAAGGCCAGCTGACGTGGAACAACAGGCGGGTAATATTACCTGCAGCTTTGACGACACAAGAATTGAAGAGTATCTGGCTAAAGCTATTTCCTGCAAAAAACTTGGTAACATATATATATTACTTCAAAATATTTTCTTTCTTGTATTTTAATTTATTATTAATTAATTAACTAATGCTTAATTTTTTAGATTTAGCAAAGACTTTGCTTCGGAGACAAACTAAGCCGATGCAGACCGATGCTGTGTTGATGGCTATAGCTCAAAGCTGGGACTTTCATTTAATGCTCTATGAATCCATCCTCTATGAATGTTCGTGCATATATATACAAAAAAATAACTGTTTTTCATACATAACTGCGAAAATCAATCTTAAACCTCGATTAAAATTAATCAATTATTAAGAAGATTTGAAGCCTCGTTTTTATTAAGTTCTCACTTAACGAGAGTGTTTTGAAAAATTAATTCTCACAAGTTAATGACGGCTTAATTGGACACAATTCATGATTGGTCCAAAACCATATTTACTACTTGTTTACGCAACTAATATTTACACTTACCAAATATGCAGTTTAGGTAATAAGTTACATACATCGAATATGCAGTTTAATTCAAACCCTTGATGATAGCATAATTTACTCAATAATTAACTTAGCTATATTGTTCATCTTTCAAGTGGGGCAGCAAAAGGGCATTCTGAATCTCATCACTAGAGCCTCTTTAGATTTCAACGGTAACAGTCTTTGGGATCAGAACTTGTCAAAGCTGGTTGACTATCTCTTCAGAATAGGTATGTCGATCAGGGTGGCTGTTAGAATTAATAAATAAATTAACATGTTGATTTGAGTCATCGTCATTATCATTAATATTCATTAATTGATTTTTTTTAATCGTCGGCTTCTAATTAAGATGTTATAATATCTTGTGTAGCTTTGATATGGCCTGTTACAAAGTTTGTTCGGATCGTCATGTGGCTCAATGGTGATATATATTTTTGATTCTTAACTGTTTATTATATAAAACTATTACCAACAATTAATATTATTCATATATAAGAAGCAAATGATCGATCAACATATATTTTGCAGTGTTCTACGTTAACAAGAGGGTGAAACTACGAGATGAAGCTAAAGGGCTGTTAGACGCTGTTTGTGCTTCAATAAAGCATTCAAATGATCCAAGCTCTTACAGTAACTTTTATACCGAACCGCTTCTTGAAGCTGTAAGACAAGATGTGTACGATGTCGTTGACCAAATTATCTTTTGGTTTCCGGAGGCACTTACGTGCACGGATGAAGATGGTCACAACCTTGTCCAGACTGCTTCGAAAAACCACTCATTGGAAGTTCTCTCTTTACTCTACAAGAAAGAAATTGCTAAGCATACGAGCTTGTCTCAGAAACTCGAAGGCGATCTTTGTGGAAACAATTTCCTGCATCACGCTGCAAGATTAGCACCGGCCGAAAAACTAAATCTTATACTAGGTCCACCTTTTAAATTGCAACAAGAGCTACGATGGTTCAAGGTACGTAGTACTGGCCTCTTCATATTTTCAATTTTGTTTCACCAGATCGATTAATTAACTTTTATATATATATATATATATATATATATATAAGTGTGTGTGTGTTTGTGTGTGTATGTATACACACACGACATACACATATATATATCTCTATATAGGAGAATGTTTATTTGAGAATCACACTTAAGACGAAAACTTCGAGAACCAATCTTAACTCTTTATTAAACTAAATCAATAACTATTAATGCTCAAGGCTCATTAGTGACTCATTAATCAGGACGGGTATTGAGGAAAAATGAAGACCCATTAAATAATCTCATACGTCTGGACGTAATACATTATTAGGTAAATATAAAATATAAAAAAATAACCAAAATACTCATATTAATGAGTCAATTATGGTGCTTACAAATGGTTTTCACGATTATAAATTAAATGAACTTCTCTCTTTGTGTGTGTGTGTGTGTGTAAGAGGGGGAGGATGGTTCATTTGAAAACCGTTGTTATTGTGAATACTACAAAACCAATGTTAATTAGTCATTTATTTGGCAAGTGAAATATATGATGGAGAGCGTGGGTTATAAGGTGTGGCAAGATGTATGTGATGAATTAATTAGTGAGTGATGTAATTGAAGGAGGGGAATTGGACGACATGGATTGGCTCTAGCGAGAACTGATTTTCGTACAAGAGCTACAATAACCAATTAATTTTGTCCCTTGATTAACATTAATCAATTAATATTAACGGTAATGACTCATTAATAACTCAGTAGTAGCTTAGCAATATCTTGTTATTAGCTCATTCATGGCGTATTAAAGAAGGGTATTTGGGAAAATCAAGCTTCATTCATTAATGACGGTTCAGCGGAAGCAATTCACGGTTGGCTAGATATTTAAATTACTAAAATACCCTTATTGTGTGTATATATATAAACACACGCACAAAATATAATGGGGAGAGTTTAAAATATAACTGTTTTTTATACGAGAATTGTGAAAACTAATATTTACCAATGATTAGAATACATCAATTGCTATAATGGTACGGGCTCCATTAATGAGTCATTAGTAGTTCATTAATGACCGTGTATTAATGGGGGTATACACTTCGGAAATTCAAGTTTCACTCATCATTGACTGTTCACACGGACAAAGTTTACGGTTGGGTAAATATATAACTGACGAAAATACCCTTATTAACGAGTCCTTAACTATGTTACAAACACTTAGATGAAAAACAGTTTTCATTTGAACTTATTCATAGCATATTTGTGTACACACACACACACACACACACACACACATATATATATATATATATATATACATCAATTTATAAATACTTATATGTTTATGTATGCATACGTGCGTATTATTAATCCATCCATTGAAATCATAATAATTTCTTGCTAGTTGATCGGTCAAACATGACCGGCGGTCCTACAGATTTAAAAAACCCAATCTTGTCTTGATATAATAAAGGTCTTAATTAATCTTATTTCTGTGACGGGTCAAGGATTAATTAACTTAATCCTATATATAATATATAATCCTACTACGTACGTACAGAAAATAAAGACTATGATGCCGGCAGACAAGAAGAAGAAAAACAATAGCGGAGATACACCACAAATGGTATTCACAAAGGAGCATGAGAAGTTGGTAACCGAGAGTACAGAATGGATGAAGAATAGTGCAAACTCGTATATAATAACAGATATATTAATCATCACAATCGTGTTTGCGGCGGCCATCACAGTACCAGGAGGAACCAATGACCAGAAGGGTGGAGCCCCATTCTACCAATACAAGCCTGCATTCCTAGTATTCATTGTATCCATAGGCTTATCGTTGGTGACATCTATGACGTCCTTGTTATTCTTCTTGTCAATCACGACTTCACGTTTTGCAGAACGAGATTTCCACTCAAAGTTACCCGCAATGCTGATGACTGGTTTGATGACCTTGTTCTTGTCGGCAACATTCATGATCGTAGCTTTTGGGGCAACGTTGTTCCTTATGTTTGGAGACGACTACCCATGGACACTTGCTTTGATTGCTCCTTTGGCATTCCTACCGGTTGTCATTTTCGTATTTCACCAAGCTAGAATTCTTCTGTACTGCTGGGATTCCGTAAGGCCGTCCAACGCCACTCTTTTCCTCACTCGTGTCAAAGTGCTAGGGCGTATCTACATTTAAATTTTTTTAATTAATTATTTATCACCCATCGATAGAATTAATGAATAATGTAACTTATATAATTAGCCACATCCAATCATCGATCGACATTTACATTACTATGTATCATTCTGAAGCACACGTTTCATCATTAATATGTTCAATAAAATCAAATACTTGATTGCTTCATTAATTAATTGCTTGTATCCAACATATATTCTTACTTTTAAGTTCTCAACCTAACCAAGTTTATTTTTCTCTGTTTTTTTAACATAGATATATAAAGAAGCCCCACTCTTAATTATAACGAAGAATCCACTGTAATTCATGTTAACTGTAATTCATGTCAAGTATAACAAAGAAAACTCTATCATACAAACACACAAATACTTTATCCATAATGAAATTAAATCCATTATCCATGTAGCATTTATGTATCGGTCTATATAAAGGGATGTAAACATTGAAATTTTTGTGTGAACTATACAACAATTACTGTGAGAACTTTTGTGTACTTTTCCTCTTCCTGATTGTTGGTATCGTGCGTGAAATAAAATCCTACAAGGATCGGATAATCTTAAAGCACTAAAGAAAATGGATAAGATAAACAAACACCGAGAATTAACGTGGTTTGTACGTCCTCATGGTCACGAACTATGTTAGCAAAAATAGAGACTTTTTATTATTGACTAAAACTGTATGATATACATATAACTCAACCCCTAACTTTATACTATTTATAATAAAAAACAAGAAACCCTAATTATAAAATATGAGCGTGTACCCATCAGAAGCCTAAAACATAAAACCCTGTTTTCGTAATTCTCCTTGTGGTGCACCGATGCTCCATGCCGAACATGCATAATTAAGTCCAAGTTTCATTAGCCAAGCTAATTCAAGTCATATTCTAACAAATTCGACCCGTAGGCAAAGCTATTCGATATATAAGAAAAAGGTGGCACATTGACTAC
Organism: Pulicaria dysenterica; assembly: GCA_947179395.2. NCBI lineage: Eukaryota > Viridiplantae > Streptophyta > Magnoliopsida > Asterales > Asteraceae > Pulicaria > Pulicaria dysenterica. The sequence goes on along the minus strand of OX359290.1, from coordinate 97,645,790 downwards.
TAGGAATTTCTTTTGGTCTAGTGGTAAGCGCATTGATCCATCATTTTGTATAAGAGTAAACTCACGGGTTCATATACCATGTAACAACGTGGTTTTCCAATTTACGATTTTAAGCATATCAACATCGCAACGGAAGACTTTAAACAACATTATAAGTATAACCTTTGACAAAGTTTCATACAATAACTACATTTCACGTTCCAAAATTCGTTACATCCATAAATAATTAATTAATCTATCTCTAGGGTTAACTACCCAAGCAGCAACCCTAGCTCACCAAGAAAAGCACTCTAAGCATCATGCACGGGTATAAGAAACATTTGAGAAACAAGTATCATATTACGCTTCATGAATTAATAATAGTATAATTAGATCAAACAATCCTTAATAACATAAAACATTGTGAATATAAAGTTCATAATAAATTCATGTACAACCGATAACCATGACCACAAGCAACCCATAAATCATAACACCTTCAACTATTTTAAGACAATCTTTAATGTAAATCATCAACATATGTAACTATAACTAGTTAGAACTATCTTCAACCACCGTATAAGTTCTAGCTTCAAACACTACAAGAAAACTGGTGATTAGTGACGGCCGAATCCGTCCCTAATCCGTCCCTAATCGAGTATTAGCCACGGATTTGGGACAAAAGCAAACTGTCGCTAATATGTTCATCGCTAATTTTAGGGACGGAAATTAGCTACGGATTTAGGAATTTGCAACAATAATTCCGTTGCAAAATTTGTTGCTAATTTGCTACGTCTTTGCTAAGGAATTTTAGTAACGGATTAGCGACAAAAATTAGAAACGGATTTGCAACACTGTAACACTGTATTTTCTAAAACACAATATTTGTAATACGCGCTGAAGCTAATAACATAATTACATATATAAATATAATATTGTAAGTACAACTTTGCTGATTAATTTTACAAAACTACCACAGTGTTACTAATAAAAATAGGCTCTGTACAAAAACACTTTTAATATCAGAGTATGATCAGTCCACAATTCCAGTTACATCTCTATCTTCCACTGACCAGGAATATCCTGTAAAAGAGTTCAACAGTAGGGGATTAGCACAAAGCTAAGTGAGAGAATAAATATCACAAACATACAAGGCATAAAGCCCAAACAACAATGCTCAAACAACAAGAGAACCAGCGGTTCTGCAGAACCTACAACCAAATGCCGGCCAAATCATAGGTTTACCGATAGCCTAGTTACAACAGACAACAGTACTAGCACCTCTTGATTACAACAAATGCTATCAAGACGATTGCTAACACTGTATATCCCTAAACCAAGGCCCAGCTGAATAACTACCGCCAAGCTGATCTCAAAACAACATGTATATATACAGTAAAAGAGCAAACAATCAGGTGATATATCTCATACATCTAAGATATATATCCACTCACCGATATCTTCAAAAGTTCAGGTAACTCAGTCTTTTCTTACTACTGAGTCTTGTCTCCACCTGAACAAACAACTAACAATCAGTATTTGTTTAATCAATAACACAATAAGCACAATACTATAATCAAACTCATATGCACATACATCACAAGTACATATCAACTCATGTATATACAATCAATACACACAATTCATTATTACTCTTTACTTCTCGTAATTCAGTGAATTCATCCAACTCCTTAGCTTAGGTAATTCAAACATTCCTTTCATAAGCCAAGGCTACAAGTTCATGTTTATCTTCAAGTCATTCAAGAGTTGATCTTTCATAACACAATATTCACCAATTCCGAGCATATGTATTGTTTGAATTCCGATTGTGTCCAAATCCGATAAGATCAAATCCGAGCACAAACAAATCCGAGTGAAGGCAAATTCCAATCTTTGTCGGATTCCGAGACAAAGCACAATCCGAGAAAAGGCCAATTCCGACTAACATCAATTCCGAGTAACATACAATCCGAGTAACATACAATCCGAGTAAAGTGTTAAATCATTTTACAATTCTGATTTCATACTTAAAATCATGAATTCCGAGTGAGTCCACATCCGATATTAGTCGGAATCCGAGTAAAGGGTAATCCAAGTACAAGCTAAGGCAAACAGTCCAACTTACTCGGATTCCTATCAAATCCGATAGCTTTAATCGGATTTCACCAAATCCGATCGAAGCATACTTGAAATCCGACTGATTCAATCTCCAGAATACCGATTCATTCAAAATCATGCATAACATCAAATTTTCAATCTGATTTTAGACATGCAACTCATCTATGGTTTCCAGAACTGAATTCTAAACATGTATTAAGCAAACTAACATCAATTACTATCATACATGCATCTTAGATCACGAATTCATCCTACAAATCATTCAATCGGATTTTCACATATAAAATCATATAAATCCGAAATTAAACCACAATCAACAATCAATTCAGTATTCTAACCTCTAATGATGATGTAGAATACTTCAGTAATTTGTTTGCACAATCAAATTCAACAAAGTTCAATTCTTTCTTCTTTTCTTTGTTCTCGGCCGTAGACACACAAACACACACAAACACCTTCTAAATTTGCATGTAATGAGAATTTGGTGTCAAGTTATGGTGTAATTAGGTGTCAAAACCGACAACTAAGATTCCACTCACAAAAATTACAATTATTTATTTATTATCACAATTTAATTAACTAAGTTAATTAAACACATAAATCAAATAATCAACCAATTAATTAAAGTAATTCAACTTAATTACATTAATCCTACTAGGCCGGTAAGGAGGGTGTTACAAACACCATATTAGAAACGGATTTGTGACAGCATTTAGAAACGGATTTGTGATGGAATTTAGAAACGCCTTTGTGACGGACTGTTAGAAACAGATTTGTGACGGAATTTAGAAACGGATTTGTTACGGATTTCTATAAATTTCAGCCAAATTAGCAACAAATTTGAGACGGATTTGCAACGGATTTTGAAAAAAAAATTAAAAATATATTTGCTGCTTTTGTTTCATTTCCTGTATGCTTTACATATAAAGCTACGAATTAATACATAACACATTCTCAAATAAACTAAATTCGATTCACAAAACTAGAATGAACAATATTGTTTGACATTACAAAATACAATTCAAAGTTCTAAAACATTAAACGTAACATATTGTTTAGCATTGGACATTTTACTCAAACCGGAGGGGGAGGGGGAGGGGGATGGCCTAAACGAGAAAATAACAAATCTTGCAGATCTTCAAACCTCTTTTGCGCCGCTTCTTCACGTGCTCGCGCCGCTTCTTCACGTTCTAGTGCTGCTGCTTCACGTGCCCACGCTGCTTCTTCATGTGCCCGCATTTCTTCTACTTCTTTTTTAAGTTCTTCATGTTGTTGTTTTAGCTCAATTACCTAAGTATAATAATAACACATTAACCACGTACATATTTTAACATGTCAACCCATATAACAATCCTTCAAATACAGTTGCAAAATATAACAATGTTCAAAAACAGTAAACACTTATAAAAAAAGCTCAAAAACAGTACAACAATGTAGCAATGCTTGCAAAATCAAAATTTCAAACATAAAGTTGAAAATACAAATGCTTAATTACGCAAATATTTTCATATCCATATGCTTCAAATCTTTCCTTGTTATAATGCCAAAATTAACAATTACTATTCATACTAGGCTAGGTGAACAATAATCCATTATAATGTCAAACCATAGTCACATAGTTCGCTAGATGTGCCACGATCTACGTTCCAGTCGCTTCGTTCCCGATCGTGGTACGAAATCGATCCCGTCGCTAGGTGGATCGCGAATCGGAACGACAACCAAATCGATCAATTAGGTCTTCAATTCGCCTTCTGGAACGCGTATAGGAACGATAGTATCAAAAAAGAATCGCGATTTGGTGCTCGATTTTGCCTACGGGAACGTGATTTCAGAGGCGGGAAAAAAAAGAACCGTGTGGGATTCCGACTCCTCATTTTCTGATTCTCTATCTACTGATTTCTCACTAACTCCCATCTAATGATTCGATTTTTCATTCCACTCTCCAGTGACTCGCCACTCTTCCCTTCCGATTTGTTACTGAAATTAGTTGTTGTTTTCTTTTTTTCTCCACTGATGTACTGTTTATGTTTTGGAGTTTGAGTCTGTTTCCATTTTCATTATTCTTTAATTCTGCACTGTTATTATGTTTCTGTATTTCTCTAATTCTGCACTGTTTTGTGCTTCTGTTTTTCTGTTTTTGTTGGGTAAAAGACTATATGTTTTTGGTTTGGGTTATGATATATTGATATTAATGTTTCTAGAAAGCTTATATAAGGTTTGGTTCATGAAATATGTTTTTGATAGTAGGTACACCGTACCAAAACATAAGGTAAATCGTACCGGACGCGTACCGAAATGAACCTACCCCTCTCCGTACCGGATACGCCTAACTTAGCGAACCGCGTTCCCGATCCTCGTTCCCGTACCGAAGCGTTCCGCGAACTATGTGACTATGTGTCAAACACAACCAGTAGTTTGTTACACATTCCTTGGACCAAATAGGCTACCATCAATTCTTTTCTTTTTCTAATAATTATACTTTATAACAGTTATACTCTACTTTAAATACAGGGGGAAACACTACAAATAACATTTCTAGTTACTGTTCACGCTCACTTCTTTTCTTTTTCTAATAATTATATTGTACCAAATTTCCTGTTCACGCTAAATTGCCAAGACCAAGGTTCTAAATAACGTAAGGCGCGGCGTGGCGGCATGGTCAAGCCTCAAGGTATAGAAGCCATGGCGTTTTCTAAGGCGTGACTTAACGCGGTATTTTTGTCTGTATTTTATAATTATATGTATGTAGTGTATACTTATTTTTATGCAAATTGCTGATAATCACACAAATTGAGAGCAAAGTAACATTATACAAATTACAAAAATCAAATTTATAAAAGTCCAATATACACGATCGCAAATCCGACACAAAAAAGTTAATTTTTTAAATTTTTTAATTTTTTTCACGCCACGCCTTAAAAAACTCGTCATTTGGCGGGTAAAGGCGCGCCTTGGCGAGCCTTGGCGCACGCCACGCCTAATGTTCACGCCATGGTCCATTTCTTAACGTCGGAGTCACGCCTCACGCCATGGCGCGCCATGGCGCGTTTTTTAGAACAGTGGCCAAGACACATACTTCTTTTTCTAATAATTTCCTGTTCACGCTCACTTCTTTTCTTTTTATGATATGCCAAAACAGTAACATAAAGACCACTTCATATCCATAAAAAAGAATCAAATTGCAAACATTTCCATATGTTATCACCAACTAATTGACTGTTTATTTTAACAATTAAATCCCAAAGTTTATAACACAATTAGTAACTGTTCTCTCCTATCTCACTTTTAAACATTTCTTTTTTAAAATTCCCAAAGTTGTAACATTTTTATTGGATGATAAACAAATTCAGGAGCTTCAAAAATGGGCCTATAATATATATTTTGACTTTTACACGACCCACAAATTTATCAAAGGTAAAATAAACTAACCTCATGAGAAGATGTTAAACCACTTGTGAAAGAAGATGAACCAAGAGTAGAAACTGCACTTTTGTTTCACCATGTTCTTCCCAGGTTGTGTAGCCACGCAAGAACCCTTTTGACATTACGTGAAGCCTAACATCATCATTAGATCTGTAGGGAATATTTTTGCATCTAGAACATGGACATTTGATACGCAGTTCTAGCCCACCATCCACAGGAACTCTCTCAACAAATGCCTCGTTAGAATAAGCAAATTCCAAAAACTCATCTAATTTGTTGCAAAAATCAAGAGACAAATATCCCATGCTATCTGTTCTTTTAAACATCCAACTCCTATCATGACTCGTCGACATAATTATCAAGTTGAGGTACTGATGAGAAAGGCGTTAGAAACACCAATATTAATTATTGTTTAAACATTAAATTTGATTAAAGTAAATAAAATTCAAAAGACTTAATATTTAAAACTAAATTTGATGATTTCAATCTATTTACTGCTGATAGTCTGATTCAGGCTTTTATATCTAGTCTGGAGGGTTATACGATGGATAAAAAACAGACCAAAAATGCATTCTCTTTTTAAGTGGCAAATACGCATGTACTTATGAAGGTTGTTAAATTATAACAAACTAGCATCATAATACTAGCTTAATGAGAATTGTGCATGTAGAAATTATTAAGTATTGTATTGTACTTATGAAGTTTGTTAAAAACAGAAAAGCATAAGCTGAAAAGCTATAATAGCATAGAATTGTGCAGCTACTATTTAATGTCCATTGTTTAAGCTTTCCAAACAGAAAAGCATAAGCATGGCAGGTAGATAAACGATACCTCTAACTGTTAATCAAAGCTTAAATTAAAGAAAAACAGCCACAAAAAGAAGGTTCTGATCACTAATCGGAATTAAGAGTATAACTTGCTGAGTTACTTTGTGGGTTAAGCTAGGTTTTAATCGCTAATCTGCTTCGTGGGTTCAAGGATGCAGTCGCTAATCGGCTTCGTGGGTTCAAGCTTGCAGTCGCTGAAAGGCAAACGAGAATCTTATAATCGTGGGTTTAGGGACAGCAAGATTCAGAGTATCAGAGGCTATGTACCTTGTGTCCTTTCGGTGCTTGGGTCGTTTCTCGTTGTGGTGGTCACCGGTCAACAAATCAATCGGCAGTCGGTGCTTGGGTCGTTCCTCGTCGTTGCAGATCAACAATCAATCAGCGGTTGAAGGTTGGCGGTCGGCGTTTTTGTGGTGGCCGGGACAAGTTAACGGGAATGCATTTGGGGCTTAGGAAGGAACACCAGAGGAATAATGAGGGCGAATGGAGAAATTAGGGCAATTTTGGAATGAAGAGGGAAAACTAATTCAGTGAGCGGGAATTGAAAACTAAGGGGGCGTTTTGTTCAAGTATTGTCTTTGGTGGAATTGAGATTTAAGATGAGATTTGCATTTTGTGCGATTTGCATTTAGTAGGATTTAAGATTGAATCCTGCGTTTGGTTCAAATTTGATACATGGGATTTCCACCACCAAGGCAATCTCCATTTTCTCCCCAACCACCACACATGTCCACAACCACCACCTACTCCTCTGACAAATAGAAAAGATGACCGGCGAAGTCGGCGGCGACGGCGAACCATGGTGAACCACGAGCAGCGAAGTCGACGGTGAACCACGGCGACGACGACAGGGTTTGTGCAGAACGGACGATGGCTAGGGTTTCCACAAGCAGCGAAGTCAACGGTGAACCACGAGCAGCGAACTAGGGTTTCTGCTCTAGCGTTTGTGGAGAACGGACGACGGCTAAGGTTTTCGTCTAGGGTCGCCGGAGAACGACGAAGGTTTCGTGGGTTTCTTCGTCTAGGGTTTCTTCGACGGGGTTGCTGGCGACGAAGAACGACGAAGGGTCGCCGGAGGGGTCACCGGAGTTACAGAGAACGACGACGGTTACCGGTGACGGCTAGGTTTCTGTGAGGAAGGCAAAAGTTCGCCGGAGAGGTCGCCGGAGGTTCGCCGGAGTAAATCCTTCACACTTGGGATTTCCAAATACCATGGGGTATGGGGGATTGAAAAATCCTTCAGATGTGGGATTTTTTAGAATCCTGGGAATTTGAATCCCTTGTCAACTTTACAAACCAAACATGGTATTTCATGGGATTTCAAATCCCATTCCCATGAAATCCCACGAACCAAACGCCCCCTAAAGGCATTCTAATTTTTTTAAGTTTTTAAAAAGGTATATCAATTTCTTAATAATTCTTTTAAGAAATATCAATAAATAAATAAAAATTACGTACAATTTTTTCTTAATAATTTTTTATGTTTAATTTTTTTTTAAATTTATTAATTACTAGTTTAATATTTTCTTAATAATTTTTTTAATATCAATTTCTTAATAATTTTTTAAATTTTTTTTAATTACTAGTTTAATTTTTTGTGTACATATCTAAAACATACAATTAATTAAATGAATATATCTTAATAATCGTGAGTAATTAGATAAATAAACTTAATTTGATGTTTGATGTTTTGATATAAAATATAACTATTTCTTAAAACACTTTAGAAAATAAAGAGACATAAAAACAACTATTTATAACCAATAAATTGATTATCTAATTTGAATCATATGTGATTTTAATTGAACAAAGTTGATATTGAATCACTCATTTCATCCGGTTATAATATTAATTGACCAATGTTGACCATTTGTGAACATGGTTAATTTGGTTATCGGCCAAATCCAAACTGTTAACCAGATGTTCCGTTATGGTTATACTATGTGTGTTTGTGTGTGATCAACATTAAATTGAACATAGGTACTAATCGATAAGATGTCACTATCTCACGTATTCGACATGGTTGACTTATTCGAACAAAGTAGGAACATGATTGACCAAATTCTTGGCATATTCACATCTGTAAATAAAATACAGCCTTCATTGATCATTGTTTATGATTAAATCAGATAGTACCATGACTATAGGATGTTGACACTGATTAACATGTTTGAACCTTTACATGACATTAAATGAATAATGTTGACCTTGATTAAGTTATTTGAACCAAGTATAATATTGGTTAGCCAATATTTATCATAACTAACCTATTTCATTCTATGTTTACTTTAATCACCAACTGTGATCTTGATTCATCTATTTGAACTTTAGCATTTATTAAATGTACAATTTTGACCTTGATTCACTAATTTGAACCAAGTATAAAATTGATTGACTTTGGGTCATTTCAAATATCATTACAATTCACCAATTTTAAACAAGTTCAACCAATTTTTTGATAATTTGATATAGTTCGGAGACAAAAATTATATGTGCGTAATTGTAAAGGATTAGCGACAAGAATGCTAAATACTTCGTAATGGTTTAGAAATTGTACGTATTAGTAACGAAAATGTTTTATGATCTCAAATTGTCGCTAATTTGCTAGAATGAAAATGGTAAATGATCTTAAAGCGTTGCTAATCCGTCCCTAATTAGCTACGATTTAGAGACAATTTCAATATGTTGCTAATTTGCTACGGATTAGTAACGGATGTGTGTTTCATGATCTAAATACGTCACTAATCCGTCGCTAGTTAGCTACGATTTAGAGATGCTTTCTATGTGTTGCTAATTTGCTACGGATTAGTAACGGATGTTTGTTTCATGATCTCAAAGGCTTGCTAATCCGTTGCTAGTTAGCTACGATTTAGAGACGTCTTTAATCTATTGCTAAGTTGCAACGGATTAGAAACAAAAATGGTAAATAAGCTCAAGCCGTCGCTAAATTAACGCTAATTAGCTATGAATTAGAGACGCAATTTATTTGTTGCTAATTTTCAACGAATTAGAAACGGAAATTGGAACTCTACTCAAACCGTCCCTAATCTGTCGCTAATTAGCAATGCTTTAGAAACGGATTTAAACTGTTGCTAATTTGCCACGAATTTGCAACAAAAGTAATATTTTTTTAAAAATTTAAATTTTAAATCAAATTTGTAGCTAAACTGTTGCTAAGTTGTCGCTAATTAGCGACGGAACTTATGCGTCTCTAAAATCTGTTGCTAATTGACAATTTTCTTGTAGTGAAATAAGCACGAATAATAATTATCAAGCTTAGTATATCTTAACAACCTTTAAGGGTTACAACTTCTCTAAATCTCATTCACAAATTGTGTGCTCAGAAACTGCATGTGCACATGGAGTGCGACTCCCACATACGCACAGATTCTAAGTCCATCCAATATCGCTACTCCTACAACACGGATAGCAAGTATATGTTGCAGTCGTTGAGGAGAAGTTATAACACTAGCCAGCCGATCAGAACCTCCCAACACCTATATAATGTCTTGTACGACTCCCGCGTAGTTAGTTGTCTTTGGTGGGTATTTCAAAAAATTAGTTTGTTCGGATTTCATATCCAATAGATGTTTATTGTTCAAGAGTTTCTTGTATGTTGTGACAGCCTCATATGTTGTTCTCTTATATATGATGAGATATGTGATCTTAAAATTTAACATTAATCTAACCTAATTTGACTGACACACTATTGGACAAGCGCACCCGGTCGAATAACAATAAACAGAGTAAGACCAGGATCGTATTCTCAGGGAACAAGAATTGAATGTACTATTAAGTAATAACTAGTTAAATTAATTTGCTTAAAAAAAGTAAATATGGGGTTTTAAAACTAACAACTAACCGCTACCAAGGTATTAAATGATTAAATTAAAGCAATGAACTTGAAAATAATTCTTAAGAAGTAGAAATCAGATGACAAAGATGTATTCACCAATGAACCACTCCCCTGGAGTTCAATTTGTTATATATAAGTAATATGATAGGTTTCTAAGGGTGTTCGAACCACCAAACATCAGTTCTACTAATCCCATTATGACTTAATCTTTCCAAAACACACTTAACTCTCGTTGAATTGTGAATTGAACTCAAACTTTTATCAATGATATCACTAAATAATCTTAACCGTCATCACCTTAAAAAAGTTGTCTATCCTATTGCATACAAACGTCATTTTCTCAGAACAAGCAAACAATAATCTAGAAGAAAATACACATGCAAGTCATTATCTAAGATTATGCACAAACTGTATCCAATATATTTATAAGCAAAAGTTAAGATCAAAAGCTCAATAAACTTAATTAAGCATAAACAAAACTAATCATTCACTGTAACATCATAAGATTACAAATTAAACACAGGGTTTGTTCATCATTGTTAATACAATAGGAATTTAGCCCATAATCAAATTAGAATCCAAACATAAATCAAGAAATAAATAATATGCAAACATTGTGTAAAGCTTACAAATCATAAACAACTCAATATGATGAAATTTTGAATCTGATATTGTGCCTTTTTCTGTTGCCGTTGACTCCTCTCTCGAAATTGTAATGTGTGTCTGTCGTTCGTAACCTAACATCTTATTAAAAGAACTTTTAATGGACCAGGATAAGCCCATGTCGTGGGAAATTGTTGTACCGCGTGGGGATTGAATGAATTTAAGTTGACATTTTTTTACTAGAAGAGTGCACGTCGTGGAGCAGTATGACAACAAATTCCTAGGCTCTCTAGAATTCCTCTCGACGTGGGGATTGAATGCACTACATGCATTACTCTCATGCATGCATTTTCATCTTCAACTTGACTCTAGCTCGCCATTTTACCAACTTTCACGTAAACGATCATATTGTTATACATATCAACCATTATCTTCTCATTTTCAACCTGTACACAACCAAAAGTAATTAGCGTACGTATATACTCAATTTAGCTCATTTTAGTAATGGGAAATGATAGATATTGTCAAATAATATTTAGTTAAATGCGACAATATCAATATGCTTTGATGATTGCTATATCGTGTGATTCTTTATGCAATCAGAATTTGTTTGTTGGCTTTAATTGGTTTACTGACCGTAGAAATCAAGTGATCGGCCGGATATGGTTATATATATAATCATGTGTAATTCTTTCTTTAATCATAAAATGTATTTTATGATATGTTTACTTATATTTCATAGATGGTGGTTTATTTTATTCTTGTTGATTCTGGAACCATGTGAACTTGTATGTTTTAAACATATTTTTGTCTAATATCCAAGGGTCAACGGAACTTAACCATCCATGAACAACCCTACTAGTAAGTTCAATTTATGGCTGTTCCATTTGCAATGTCATTGTATTATCAACTTCGTTAGAGTTTTATGGAGAGTTGTCATTCACTTTTTACACTAAGTTTATAAAGTACTTCCTAACACTTTCCACTATTCCCATTGACTTCCAATTGAAGTTCGGACCAATTTACAAATCGCAAAACAAAATAGAAGAAGTACCTGGTATATTCTCATTTAGAGAGGCTTGAATCTGCTCCGATCCCTGAATCCCTCTCCATCAACTGTATGAAAACCCATTAAAACTACCATTTACGAATTTTTCAACAAAATCTATTTGTAACTGTTACTTTCACGGAGGGAGATAAAAACTAGAACAAATCTTGAGGAAGAAATCAATGATGGGGATGTAGTATAAAGAAGGTCGAAGATGATCGGTTGCTTTTACCCTAGCGAGAAGTCAAGGCGAAGACTTGAAGAGAAAGAAACAACCTCAAATATCGCGCAAGAAAAAATTATCATGTAAAAACGTAATTTTACAACAGTGCCCTCAAATATCTCAAGAGAAATTGCCTATTTACTTCTTAAACTGATAGGGTACGGTATTTTCGTTCATTTTCTTATGTTTGTTATGCCTAAAAATCGAATGGACACAAACAAATCATGTTCGTTTATTTGTTCATTTTCTTATGTTTGTTCGGCTTCAAATCGAACGGATACAAACAAGTACATTTTGTTTGTTTGTGGCTTTGTGTCAAATGATTCAATTGTATTTATGATGGTTATGATGCTTTTAAGACGTGTACATGTGTGAATGAATGCTTACGTTGTTTAGTTATGGTAAATTGTTTTAAGATCTTCATCCAAATTGTTATTATTACTAAAGTAAGTTACAAACTTGGTGGATTGTTTTGAGATACTTGCTCGTGTTAGTTTGTTTAAATTTAATCCGAACAAATAAACACACATAAACGGATAAATGAACAAACACTACAACAAATATGTGTTTTCCTCACACTTTATTAAAAGTGTGTAGAATTTTAGAAAAATACGCATTTAAAGATGCGTAGAATAATTTAAATAGTATGTAGGTAAATACAACAAAAAAACTCACACTTTTAAATGTATAATATTGATTTTAAAAAGTTCACACTTTTAAATGTGTTGTTATTGTACACTTTTAAATGTATAAAAATAGTAATTAATAAAAATTGAGAAAAGTTCACACTTAAAAGCGTAAACTTTTCTTACATAGAGATTTTTTTCAATATTTTCACACTTAAAAATGTAAAAACTTTAATTAAGTATTTGTTCACATTAATAAATGCGATACTTTAACTATATTTATCAAATTTTTACATGTGAATTTTACAAAAACTTTTGTCACGCCATATATTTTCACACTTGTTTATAATTCTTTACATATTAAAGTGTGCAAATATTGCCAAAAAAGTATGAAAAATCAACATATTTGTTGTAGTGAAATTTTGTATCTATATTTGTTTGTTTATAAAAATAGTTTATTGGTGTTCTTTTACGTTCGTCTCGCCAAAATTTGATCGGTGTCGAAGTGACGATCTAAAATAAACCTAATTACCGTATACTAGATAGGATAAGCGGGTAATCTAATCCACGAGGAGCATGCAGTTAGTGTTTAAATCTTACATTTGACTGTAAATTAAAATCCAAAGTTGTGATTGAGTATTGTAATTTCTAGATTAACTAACTACTAAGTATGATAAAACAAGAGCAATAATAGAGGATTGGTTGTAACGAATATGTGGAAAATGTAATCGCTAACGGTTTCGTCGTCTAGTCAATTTATGCTCAAATGCTAAAACATCTAAATTAATAGGCTACATAGACATTGCCATTAACTCATTAATTGAATCGAACTTAGGTACGGATTATGTCTTACCACACCAATCATCTTATCCTTAACTACACTACACTAATGGTGGAATCGGAACGATTGGGGAGCTCACAATAATGTCGTCTTAACAATCAAAATCAACCAACAAGTGTTCACACAAGAATGAAAGATGTAATCATATGGAATTAATCTCAAACTAACATTCAAGTATTCAAATACACAATTGTTCATCAAATATAGACATAAAATAACCAAACCCTACTCCCGGTAGCGATCACTGGGTGTTTAGCCAAACATGATAGTGTTGAAAGATGCAAATATGGTAGTAGCAGACATATTCAGATGGGTGACTAAACTAAAGTGTATGGTGATGAGGGGTTAAGTAGAGAAAATGTGTAATCTAACTAACCGAATGATTCTTGAAGTTGTTAGAGAAGTATTCATCTAAAAACCTCCATTAAATCTTGAAAAACCTTGCTTTCACCATGGGAAGATGATGAGAGATGATGATTAGGTGCTTCACGAATAAATCTCTACATCTCCTTGATGAAGAATGCTCAAACGTGTCAAACGGGTCGAATAAATTGAGCGGAGGTGGAAGGATTTTGATTATGGATCGAAAGGGATGTATTCTTGGATGAAGGAGATGAGTTTAGGGAGAGAAAAGTCTGGTTTTTAGGGTTGTGATTTTCGTGGAAGGGAATGTTGGTGAGAAGAAAAGGAAAGTGTTAACTTATAGAATGAAAGAAAGGAAGGGAGTAGCAGTACTCTAGTGCAAGCTGTTTCTACTCCCTGCTCTAAAGGCTTTGAGATTAATGCTGATTACCAGTACTTTTGTCTTGTTTTCTTTGTTCTTCGTTCTTAAACTCTCATATCATAGCACAGTCATCCTTAAATCTTATTAGCTTTTATCATCTTCATTTTAATCATCAAATAGTCTCGTTTAAGCTCCATTTCGGGCACACCTATCACAAACCAAAAACTAATCAAATCACAATTATTATAGACAAAATAGGTGCATTATAATCAATTTAGGAATGTAAAGAATATACATAAAAGACACCCATCAATACAAATGAACGTCAAAAAACAAATTTATAAGTAATATCATTTATCGTTTAAATACAAATGAGATTTACTTAAATAAACAAACAAATTTTGTGCTCATGTTGATTTATAAAATCGGTTTTTTTATATTTGTTTGTTTTAATAAAAAACATATATAAATGAACAAATACATATAAATATATATTATATACAAATCCAGAATTATAAAACATTAACAAAAATTTTAACCCATGATAAATTTAATTAAGGATAGTTGATTGTAATTATAATATTTAATTAAATATAATTAGTGATAAATGGTTAATTAAATGAGTAAATATGATTAAAATAAGAAAAATCATCCACGGACCATATATAACTGAAAATAGTTACAAATATGAATGACAAAAAAAAGATCAAAAAAGTTATTTACAAATATTTAACACTTAACTAATGTAGTAGTGATCAAAAGTGAAATAAGTTTGGGTAGGAAGGCACAAAACCCGTAACTTTTAGGATTTAAAGACTAAAATTGTTATTTTAAGCAAAACGAAAGGGACCAAATTTGTAGTTTAGTCTATAGCTTTAAGTCTTAATTTTTTGTTAGCATGTCTATTCAAATCATACTTTATATTCGTTGACCCGACAACAATGGAAGGTGATGAATTGGAGATAATTATTCACGTACCTCCATCTTATTATATATAGAACACACACTAGCTAGCTGTTCACGAATGTCAACGACGGAAACAATGGTTACTTTTGCATGCCTGCTTGCTGTTGCTGTCTTCGCTGCCACCTCCTTGGCGGTGGTGGAAGGTAAATATTACTCCGGCAGCCACATACTTGACGCTCCGGCAACCTACAAGGAAACCCATCTCCATTTCTTCTTACACGACACAATTTCCGGTGATAATCCTTCCGCCATGCTTGTAGCAAAACCAAACAACACGGTGGTTCAAGAAGGCAACGTGATCCCCTTCGGGGCAGTTTACGTGTTCGATGACCCGCTCACAGAGGGAGCCGACCCGAAATCAAAGGTTATTGGGAACGCACGTGGAATGTACGCTTCAATCAGCCGTGGGTCAGATCTTACATTGTTATTCAATGGTGATTTGGAGTTTACGAGTGGCAGGTTTAATGGGAGTTCATTAAGTGTGTTTAGTAGGGATCCGTTGGTGTTGGTGAAGGAAATCGCGGTGGTCGGTGGCAGAGGTAAGTTCAGGATGGCAAAAGGGTTTATAATTAATAAAGCAGTTTATCTGAATATTACAAACGGTGATGCCATTCTTGAATTTCATGTTACTGTTTTTCATACATAGAAATTGATATATGGTTGTATGTATGTTATTGTGATCGATCACATGTTTTTATCAATAAATGGATTTTAAGGTGTCTCTTCATTCGTCGATCGAGGGTTGTAAATGGTTTGGTTCTAGTCTCGTTGTTAAGCAATGTGTATATAAAAACTGGGTTATAGGTATATCATGATTCATGTGTGTGTTGTTGTGATCAAATCTTTTTATCAATAAATGGTTTTCGTTCAAGATGTATCTTCGTTGTTGATCATGGCCAATTAGTTTTACACTTGTTGTGAACTTGTGATACATATCCTCTTCTTGGGATTTCATCAAACACCACTTTTATCTATAACTTGATTATTCTTTTCTTTTGCTGTAAACTTTTTGAACTTTGGGCTCATATGTTGAATAATAACTTGTTTATGTAATTCGAAAGTTTAATGGATCGCGATGAAATAAGAGTACATTTTGTTTTAGTTTTTTTACATATAGTAACTTAACATCTTAATTTGGATCATTTTTCTTGAATTAATTACTTGGTCCCTCAGTTTTACAATAAATTATGGTTGACCCTTGGGTCCGACTTTTTACGCATCTAGTCCCTTCTGGCCTGATTTTTTTACATTTTTTGTCTATTATTAACTTGAAATGACTAAAATACTCTTATCTCTTTATTATTCATCTAGTTTTTCAAAGGTAATATAAATTAACAAAAAAATATCAAAATTAGTGTTTTTCTTACTTTTTCAATGTCTCATTCAGTGTCACGAGTCTACAAGTCTTTCTCATTTCATAAGGCAATACCCCTCTCATGTATGAAACTTGACGCTGAAGTCTTAACTAGGAGAAGATCATCCGAAACTAGAGCTAGAAAGACCTTATTATGTTTAGATCTATAATCTTTGTGAAATTTCATTAATAGTATTATTTGTAGAATATCTTCCACCACTTCTATCAATATCAACATCTAGTTTCTTATAGAAATTTACCAAAATAACTCTACTATTAAAGAATTTAACAAATCAAATAACCAATATATCAAACACTCAACTACTCATTATAAATTAAGAATGACTATTTTACTATCCTATTTGTTTTATTGTAATATGTGATCAAGTACAAGACAAATTAAATTAAGAGTTAGCTCATCAAAATATATGTAACTAGTCACGTTTTTTATTGTATGTATCGAATTTTAAAAATTTTATTGTATGTGTCAAACTTTTAATTTGTTGTTATTGTATGTGTTTTGTATACATAAAATAGAAAAAACTAAATAGTAAATATTTCAAACTTGGTTAAACACTTTCAAACTTGGTTATTATTTTATAAAATAAGCTCATTAAATTAATTAACAAATCAAGAAACATATAAAATTAAATAACATTAATTTCAGATTTTCAGTTAATTTTCAGTTATTAACCTACTTGTTTCATTGTGTGTTTAAAAGGACAAAGATAAAACGCTGTTTGCCCATGGCCTAGGTCATGGTCGAGTCTTGTCATTGATTAAAATGTGTAGATTTAGGAAAGATGTAAAATTAGAGTAGAATAGAGTGCGAGTGTGTTATGTTGTTCAAAAGAAATAAAAGGGGGAGAGGTGGTCAACGTCAAGCGATTTCAAATCCACAAATCCCTTTTAAAGTTTAATCATATTATACAAAGTCTTGAGTTCTACAAAGGAACATTTCATGGTTTGAATCTCGAGCAACCTATAAAGTTCAACCGAAAGTATGCAAGTTCAATCCCTTCAAAGATGATTGCTTTCCTCGTTAGTTGGTTTGAAATCGCTAATCGCCAAATAGTTTATTTGCTTTCTTGCAATCAAAGTTCAATCGAAACTCAAAAGGCTTGCTTTTTTGGTTTTAACTTGCTAGTCACTTACTTTCCTCTAGTTGCCTTGCTCATCCCATAAACTTACAACTGTCTCTGGTCGCCCAGCTCACCTACAAACTTACCAACGTCTCGGGTTGCCTAGCCTAACCCATTAAAATACCGAAACCCCCTTTTACTTATATTTGTAGGAGAATATTATTTCCTCTTGTCACTCCTTTTACACACTCACCTAATTATAAGTTCCTACATAGGTATGGCAACGGGCCGGGGATTGGTCCCCCCGTCCCCGCTTAAAAAAACCGCGGGGATTTAAACGGGGATCCCCGTCGGTAACCGGGGAAAACCGCGGGGAACGGGTATCCCCGTTAATATAAAACTTGTAATTAAATTTGTAATTTTCACCGCAAAGATACCGGTTAAAGTGGAAGTGTGTTTATTCACTACGTGGATCGTTAGGGTTATGCTTTTACCACGAGTTTTAGAAATCAATTATGCTAAATTATATAAAAGTATCGAATACAAACATATATGAACCTAAAATAAAGTATTAAAGAAACTAAATGCATCAAAAATATCAAAACCAAACAATTCAAATAAAGACAACCATTAAAATTAGTTTGTATGAAAATGTATAAAAATTTGTATATTTTCTATTTAAAATAATTTTATGCATATTAATATCTAAATAATTAGTATTAACTTATAATCGGGGCCGTTATCGGGTAATCGGGGCGGGGATCATCAAACCCGTCCCTGTCCCCATCCCCGTTTAAATAATCGGTTTTCGGTTTTCCCCGCCCCGTTTATGTCGGTTTTCGGTTTTCCCCGTCGGTTTCGGTTTTTTTTGTCATCCCTATTCCTACATAAATCCTTTTTGTCTATTGGTAAGCACATTGATCCATCAATTGGTATGAGAGTGAAGTCACAGGTTCAAAACCATGTAATAATGTTGTTTTCCATTTTTTACAATTTTAAGCCTATCAACATCGTAACGGAAGACTTTAAACAACATTATAAGCAAAACCTTTGACAAAGTTTCATATCATAACCACCCATGTCAAGTTCCAAAATTTGTTGCATCCATAAATAAAGATTAACTACCCAAGAAGCAACCCCGGCTCACTAAGCAAAGCACTCATCATGCACGAGTACAAGAAACATTCGAGAAACAAGTATCAGCTAACGCTTCATGAGTTAATAATAATTTAATTAGATCAAAAAATCTTTAATAACCCAAAATATTTACCAATTAATGGTGAATTTAACAATCATAATATATTCCTGAACAACCGATAACCATTACCACAATCAACTGATAAATCATAACACCTTCAACTATCTTAAGACAATCTTTAATGTACATCATCAGCATATGTAACCATAACTAGTTAGAACTATCTTCAGCCACCGTATAAATTCTTTAAATAAGCATAGATAAAAATTATCAAGCTTACTAGCACTACAAGAAAGAAACGTTTTTGCGGCGACATTTTTTGCAGCGACAAAGTATCGCCGCTAAAACCTCGCTAAAAGACAAACAGATGGCCCACATTCATCTGATTGAAACGAGTCGCCGCTAACGAGTTTTTGCGGCGACGCTTGTCATCACTAAAGGGGTTTCCCTCCAACGAAAACCATGGCGGGATATTTTCCCTCCTAGAAAATTCTATGTCGCCGCAAAAACTCGACTGTCGCCGCTAAAGGTGTCGCCACAAAAGACATTTTCCATTTTCTATATTTTATTAAACTATTTTCTTATTTGTTTATTTACTGAAAGTAACATGTCGCCGCAAAAAGCCTCATGTCGCCGCTAAATGTGTCGCCGCAAAAAAGGTTACGAGTTATAGGGTTTTTTTTTCCTTCTTTTTTTCATTTACGAGCCCACATCCGTCGTTCACTCTCTCTCTTGCTCCGCCGATCTCTCTCGCCGCCGTCGAAGCTAAAATCGCTCCCCTTGCTCGCCGCCGCTCTCTCTCCGGTCGTTGCTCCCTCTCTCCAGTCGTTGCTCCCTCTCTCCGGTCGTTGCTCCCTCTCGCCGCTGCCTGCCGCTGCCGTTCGCCGCTTTCTCCGTCGCCGGCAACCACTAATCCGAGGTAAACATCCCATTTTCTATTTAGATCTAGGGTTTTAGTTTTTTATCCTTAATTTTTATTTTTGTTTTGTTACAAGGTCTCCTCCTCCCCCTTACCTGCTGCCGCCGTCGACCACGCTTCTGCCGCCGCCACCGCCGGTCGGAATTCTCGTCCAGCGACCTCACTCCTGCTGCCATCACCGGTCGGAACCCTTTGCCTCGCCTCCGTTGACCTCCTCCTCCGATCCTCATTAAGGTATTTTTTTTATTAATTGTATATTAATGCTATATATTAATGTTAATTAGTTTAGGTTATTATTAGTTTATTTCAGATTATTATTATTTAAGTTATTTAATTGTTAATTAGTGGCAATTATTTTTTGTTAGTAATTTAAGTTATTTAATTGTTAATTAGTGGTAATTATTTTTTGTTAGTAATTTAAGTTATTTAATTGTTAATTAGTGGTAATAATTGATTAATCTAAGATTATTGTTAGTTAAAGTTAGATTAATTAGTGTTAATAATTGATTAATTTAAATTCATTATGTTAGATAATATTTTTTGTTATAATTTTAGATTATTGTTAATTAGTGTTAATGTTTAAGTATTGTTAGTATACTAATAATGTATTAAATAGTTCATATGATGATGATGTTATAGTTTATTTGATAATGTTTGATTATTATCTATTGTCAATAATAATAGATTAGTGCTAATTACTTTTAATATTTAATCATTGTTAGTACACTAATAATGTTAGAAATTAGATCAATGTTAGATTATTATTTATTGTTAATGATGTTAGCTTATTGTTATCAATTGTTAATCTTTAATTAGTGTTAATATTCAATGTTAGTGTTAATCTTTAATCTTAGTATAATAATAATGGTAGTAATCATTTAGCTTAAAATGCCCGCTCGAAATTGATTTAGAAATTAATTTCGAGTTGTTCCCATATTGGGACTGCTATTTGAATACCTTATCTCATTTAGGATGTGAATGCTTGTTACATGGTTGTGTGTTTAAGAAAGATTCGGTTGTCATTTACTCTATGCTTCCCGGGTATATATTTCTTTATATACTTGGGAGCTAAGGGTAAATGCTGCCGAATTTTTCTTAAACAACCGATTATGTAATATGTATTCACATATGAGGTAAGGTATTCAAAAAGTGGGTTAGGACGGCCACCCTGCTACAAACCACTCAAAATTTCTTAGTGTAAAAATTTAATACATGAACTGTGTTCTTAATAATTATGATATGCTTTGAACGCAGCTATGACGATTGATAAGAGTTGGACTACTTTAGCAAACCGTAATTGTCCTGAATTTCGTACTGGTCTTGAAGCATTTCTAGATAGGTGTAAAGACTACGTAAATAGTTATGGTAATATTCGTTGCCCGTGTGATCATTGTGATAATAGCTGTTTTCTCCCGCTTAGGGCACTTAGGATTCACATATATGAAAATGGGTTTAGCGAGGGCTACATGAATTGGATCTTTCACGGAGAACCATTTGTTCCTCGAGCACCACGCGACGGTCTTGGTCAAACGAATAACGAGTTGCATGATTACCTCAATGACGTTCGCCAAGAGAATACTGTCAACGAACACAACACGGAAAGTGATGAGCCAGCTGAAGGTCCAAGTGATGATCCACATGAAGGCCCAAGTGATACAAATGACGAACTTGGTGAATTATTTAAGTTAGCCGGCACGGAGCTATACCCTGGTTGTGACTGGATGTCTTCGCTAGACTTTTTAGCAAAGCTGAGGCACATGAAAGTTATCAATAAATGGACCGATACTTCATTTGACCAATTATTAGAATTGCTTAGGGTTGCATATCCGACATCTAAAATCCCGTCATCACACTACGAAGCTAGGAAGATAATGAGAACGGTCGGGTTAGGATACGTACCTATCCATGCTTGTATCAACGACTGCTGTTTATTTTGGGATGAATACAAAGATTTGCAAAGTTGTCCGATATGTTCTGAGAGTAGATGGAAAGACAAAAACACCAAGGGAAAGAAAGTTGCTAACAAGATATTGCGTTACTTTCCTTTGACGCCAAGGCTAAAGCGTATTTATAGCTCAAGACACACTGCAAAGTCTATGACTTGGCATGCTACCGGTCAGTGTAGTGAAGATGGTAAGATGCATCACCCGGTGGATGGTACTGCATGGAAACATTTCGATGCACAATATCCTGATTTTGCTGCAGAACCTAGAAATGTCATATTAGGGTTGGCTGTTGATGGTTTCAATCCATTTGACAACATGAGTACTTCTTACAGCATGTGGCCGGTCATATTGACAACATACAACATGCCTCCATGGTTATGTATGAAAGAGTCTTCATTCATGCTGACCTTGTTAATTCCTGGCCCTAAATCACCTGGTAAGGATATTGATGTTTTCCTGAGGCCGTTGGTTGATGAATTGAAGAGTCTATGGTCTAACGGAGTCCGAACGAAAGATGCAGATACAGGCAATTTGTTCACAATGCGCGCGATGATTTTATGGACCATCAATGATTTTCCTGCTCGTAGTAGTTTGTCAGGTTGGAGCGGTCAAGGCTACTTAACGTGCCCTACATGTAATGTCGACACTCCATCCATTCATGTTCAAGGTAAAACCGTTTATGTTGGTCATAGAAGATTTTTAGCTCCAAAACATCATTGGAGGAAGAGCAAGTCATTTAATGGTAAAGACGAGACTAGACTTGCTCCTAGAAAACTAACGAAGAGTATTATACTAAGTCAACTCAATAAGTTAACGCCCCGTATTCCCGGGAAACATGCTCTTTATGGGGGCAAGAAGAGAAAACGTGATACAACGGTTGACTTGAATTGGAGTAAATGCTCTATTTTCTTCGAGCTCGAATACTGGTCTTCTCTTCAATTAAAACACAATTTGGATGTTATGCATATAAAAAAAATGTGTGTGAGAGTTTGTTAAATACACTGTTAATGAATGAGAAGTCTAAAGACACTTTAAAGGCAAGAAAAGACCTGGAAAATATGAATATTCGACCTGAATTGTGGCTCACAACTAATGGTCGCAATAAGGTCTTAAAGCCTCATCCTAAGTATTCTTTCTCAACTGAGAACATAAAACTTTTTTGTAAATTCATTAAAGGAGTTAAACTACCTGATGGATTTGGCTCAAATTTTAAAAAGAAAGTCTCCGACAATGATAGCAACATAACCGGGTTAAAGTCTCATGATCATCACATAATGATACAACGGTTGTTGCCACTTGGAGTGAAAGCGTACTTAGACCCAACTATTTCAACACCAATAATTGAGCTATGATTTTTCTTCAAACAACTTTGTGCTCGAAACTTGATGACGCAAGATATGAAAAAAGCTGAAAAGCAATTGATCAATATTTTGTGTAGTTTTGAGCAAATATTCCCACCGGCATTTTTTGACATAATGATTCATTTGGTTATGCATTTACCCGAAGAGGCTATTCAAGGTGGCCCTGTTTACATGAGGTGGATGTATCCATTTGAAAGATACATGAAAAAGCTAAAAAATTATGTTAGAAATAAAGCAAGGCCTGAGGGATCTATAGCGGAGGGTTATGTTGCAGACGAAGCCTTGACATTCTGTTCAAGGTATCTCGAGGGTGTATCGACGAGATTTAATCGTCCGGATAGAAATGAGGATGCTCCAATTCCAACACGTGAGTTGTATGTGTTCCAATCCATTTGTAAACCAATTAGTAAAGGTGTAGATATAAAATTGGATCACATAATTCAGACGAAAGTAGATTGGTTTGTACTCAACAATAGTCCCGAGATCGACACATACAAGACGTAAGTGTTTCTTTCGGTTTGTATTTTCATAAGTTCTATTTTCAATAATTCTACTAATATTAAGAACATTTATAGTCAATTTGCTACTGACATGCCGATCGGAAGTAATTTACAAACAAAGTTTCCTCGTTGGTTTAAGAGCAAGGTAAGCTCATTGTATATTACCTTGAATAAATAACAACTATTACTCAATCACATATAATTTTTTGTTTTTCATAGATCAATTCTGTACGAGCTGCGAATAAATCTCAATGTAGTGACGAGTTATTTGCTCTTGCAAACGGACCGTTGAGTGCAAACACCTACACCGCGTGCATTATAAATGGTGTGAGGTTTGTGGTTAATAGTCGAGATTTAGGCCGTACAACTCAAAATAGTGGTGTTTCAACAACCGGACCAGATGAAACAAAGTATTATGGTCTGCTGGAAGAAATTCTGGAGCTAACATATATTAGTGATTACAGAGTTGTGTTGTTTCGATGTAAATGGTTTAAAACTAATAATCAACAACGTTGTGTCACTAAGAATAACATAACCAGTATTTCTACTCAGACTGAATGGTTTGTAGAAGACCAATACATTCTTGCAACCCAAGCACATCAAGTCTTTTAACTTGATGACCCGTCAAAAGGCCGTCAAAGAGGTGAATCAAGCCAAAATTATTGGAAGGTGGTTCATGAGGTAAATCATAGGAAGATCTGGGACCGGGATATCATTGCTGAAGACGACGGAGATGTTATACATGACAGCAATTCATCAGATCTATCATTGTGTGCTGATTTGGATCATTTGACTTATACGAGTTTGAGTATAGGTCAACCAACAGAAGTTGAACATGTTCATTTACCAGAACATACTAATAATGCTGATGATAATGCTGATGACATTGATGACTATGATAATGAAGATTCCGATTCCGAAGACGAATGTGAACCACATCTTTGTAGTAGTGATGAATCTGATTGATCTAAAATTGTAATTGTTATTTGTAGAAACATACTACTTTGATTTATATAATTGTTATAATTGTTACCGGGTTGTTTGATTTATATAATTGTTATTTATAAACTAACATTAATACTTGTGGCTTGTTCGTATATTTGTATTTTTTTTTCAGATGGCTTGTGTTGCTCGTGGCCACGGTGGAGACTGTGGAGGTGATCCACCTAATCCTAATAGGCAACCACCTTCCGGTGGTTGTGGTGGTGATGGTATTATATAACATTGAAATGTTTTTTATAGGTTAATTTAATTACGTGTATTCTTAACTTGTTTGCTTGAAATCGTAGGTGGAAAAAAAGGGCATGGAGTAGCCCGGAACGTTGAGCTGAGAAAGCTATGGAAGAAGAATGGCAAAAGGCCTTTGCCAATTGACTTTGACGATGTAAGATTTAATAAAACGTGGAGAGCAATCGGGGACAATGCTGATTACTTTACCAGCTACCTGGGGACTTTAGTGAGGGATTCTATCCCATATTACTTCCCATCATGGGAAAAAGTCCCCAAAGAACTTAAAGAACCGATCATTCCGTCTCTTCAGGTTCCACTTAAGTTTTTTTTTATATATTGTATATTTGTAAAAATTGTACAATAAACTAACTTTATCTTATAATTTACAGACGTACTTTGACTTGCGGCCCCATATAGAAGATAATATAAGAGGTGGGTCGATTTCGGAGGGAATCGACAAAATGGCTGGGGCAATGTATAGAGACCAAAAATTCAAGTTAAAAAAAATGGTTTCAGAAAAGAGGGGGGATCTCGCAGGCACACCAACTGCGTCGAGATCCTCCTCCCAACATGGATCAAAGGGATTGGGATTTGTACGTCGACTATTATATTAGGGATAAAACCGTTCAACGCTCTATTGCGAACACGCAAGTTAGGGCGCAGCAAGTACATCAAAGCTTGCATGGTCGGAGATCATACTATCAGTATCGCTACGAGAACGTAAGTCTATTTATCTCTAATTCTTAATTTTGATTGATATAATGATTGACCCGACCTGTTTGTGTGATATATTAATCTTTATTTAGTATATAATGGTCGAGCCGTTTGATTGATATAATGATTGACCCGACCCGTTTGTGTGTTATATTACTTATTTAGTATATAATGGTCGAGCCATTTTATTGATATAATGATTGACCCGACCCGTTTGTGTGATATATTAATCGTTATTAAGTATATAATGGTTGACCCGTTTTATTGGTATAATGATTGACCCGACCCGTTTGTGTGATATATTAATCATTATTAAGTATATAATGGTCGAGCCGTTTGATTGATATAATGATTGACCCGTTTCATTGGTATAATGATTGACCCGACCCGTTTGTGTGATATATTAATCTTTATTAAGTATATAATGGTCGAGCCGTTTGATTGATATAATGATTGACCTGACCCGTTTGTGTGATATATTAATCGTTATTAAGTATATAATGATTGACCCGTTTCATTTGTTTATAGCATGACCCGGAAACACAACAACCCCCAAGCTTGATCGATCAATATATGACAAACCATTCACGCAATGGTGTCTTTACATCCTCGGATGTTGAAGAAAATCATGTAAGTAATTATTTATACTTCATTAAAATTATTTATAAAATCTGATTTTATCTTATTTATACACAGCGCCGTATGGTTTTTATGAGAGACAATCAAGTCGGGAGTGAGAACCCTATGAGCGAAGAAGATATTTTGAGGGCGGTGTTGGGTGAACGTCGAGGACACGTTCGTGGGGTTGGAAGAACATTAAGTTCTTCATCCGTATCTGCTGCACAATCTACCGCTCAATCCCAGCCTACGGAGAGATTATATTCACAGGCCGAGGTAGATAACATGTTAGGGGATGTCCGGCAGCAGCTACAGTCTCAAAGCGAACAACTGCAGCAGCTACAGTCTCAATCTCAACGTACATCCGATCTCTATGATATATTACAGGCGGCAGGTATAAATACTAATATTTCCTCAAGATCCGGACGTCAACCAACCACCGACTTGGCTGATATTGAAGAGTCTAGTGATGAGGATTAAATTATATGTTTGTTAGGCGAGTACTTGTGATTGTTTAAAAACGTTTTTGTTAACTTTCAAACTATCGTGTGTTCTACTTCGTTTGTTATTACGATTAGATACTTGTTTGTTAAATCGTATTGTTATACTTGTTGAGTTCCGAACAGCAGCTTTTCTGAATATTGTCCGGTTAAAAACGGGTGGAAAACGCAAAATGCAGCAATAGCTGCTGGATTTAGTTTTGACTTTTTGCGGCGACATCTGTTGTCGCAAAAAGTGCAATTGTCGCCGCAAATAGCTCGCAAAAAAGAAATTATTTATTTAATATATAAAATTACATGTCGCCGCAAAAACATCAAATGTCGCCGCAAAAAGGTTTTATTTTAATTTATTTTTAAATTATATATGTCGCCGCAAAAAAAACAAATGTCGCCGCAAAAAAACATCCACGTGGCAGAAGGTGGTCCCGTTGAGTGTCGTCGCAAAAAGTAAAAATTGACGTCGCAAAAACGTATTTGGGACGAACTATTTGCAGCGTCCTTTTTGCGACGCCATGTCGCCGCAAATTTTTGTTAGTGATGCAATTTTGAGCTTTAGCGGCGACATTTGTCGCCGCAAATGGTCTTTTTTTTGTAGTGTAGATCTTTAACAACCTTTAAGGGTTACAACCTCTCTAAATCCCATTCACAAATTGTGTGCTTAGCAACCGCATGTGCACGTGGAATGAGACTCCCACACACGCAGGATTTTAAGTCCGTCCGTTATTGCTACTCCAACCACACAGATAGCAAGTATATGTTGCAGTCGTTGAGGTGAAGGTAAATAGTGGTACCCAACCGATAGGTACACCCCCAACACCTACATAATGTCTTGTGTGACTCCCACGTAGTTTGTTGTCTTGGGTGTGTATTTCAAATATTTATCTTGTTCGGATTTGATATTCAATATATGTTTCTTGTTCAAGAGTTTCTTAGATGTTGTGATAGCCTTATATGTTGTTCTCTTATATATGATCAGATATGTTTTGCTGATTGCTAGATCATGATTCTTTATGCAATCAGAAGTTGTTTGTTGGCTTTAATTCGTTTACTTACTACAGAAATCAATTGATCGGTTGAATATGGTTATATATAGAATCATTTGTAATTCTTTGTTTAATCAGAAAATGTTTCTATGATATGTTCTCTTATATTTCCTAGAAGGCGATTTATCTTATTCTTGTTGATTCTGGAACCATGTGAACTTGTAGGTTTTAAACATACTTTTGTCTTGTATCCAAGGGTGAGCATTACTTAACCATCCATGAACAGCCCTACCTCTAAGTTCAATTTATGGCCGTTCCATTTGCAATTTCGTTGTATTATCAACTTCATAAGAGCTTTATGAAGAGTTGTCATTCCCCTTTTACAGTAATTTAGAAAAGTACTTCCTAACACTTTCCACTATGCCTTTGATTTCCAATTGAAGTTCAGACGAGTTAATATAAAACAAGGCCTAAACACTCCGATTACAAATCGCAAAGCAAAATAGAAGAAGTACCTTGTATATTCTCGTTTAGAGGCTTGAATATATATACTCCAACATCTAAGAAACCTTGTGGAAAAAAATCGACAATATAATGGGGATATAGTATCAAGAAGGTTGACCAAAATCAATAAAAGGAAAGAGGAAGGACAAAGATGGTTGGTTGCTATTACCCTAGCCGAGAGCGAGAAGGCAAGGGGAAGGGAAAGAAACAATCTCAAATTTTGCGTAAGAAAAAATTATCGCGTAAACATGGCAATAATTAGAAATTTCCTATTCACTTCTTGAATTGATAGGGTATCTATATAATTATCAGGTAACGTCGTTCGTCTAATATTGGTGACTAAATATAACTTAAGTCTTTATTTTTTTTGTTAGCACGTCTATTCAAATCATAGTTTATACCGGTTCCAACAGCAATGGAAGGTGATCGATGAATTGCAGATAATTAATCACCTCCATTCTATTATATATAAAACACATACTAGCTGTTTACAAATGTCAACGACGGAAATAATGGTTACTTTTGCATGCTTCCTTGCTGTTGCTGTCTTCGTTGCCACCTCCTCGGCGGTGGTGGAAGGTAAATATTACTCCGGCAGCCACATATTTGACGCTCCGGCAACCATAAAGGAAACCCATCTCCGTTTCTTCTTACACGACACAATTTCCAGCGATAACCCTTCCGCCATGCTTGTAGCCAAACCAAACAACACAGTGGTTCAAGAAGGCAACGCGATCCCCTTCGGGGCAGTTTACGTGTTTGATGACCCGCTCACAGAGGGAGCCGACCCGAAATCAAAGGTTATTGGGAATGCACGTGGAATGTACGCTTCAGTCAGCCTTGGGTCAGATCTTACATTGTTATTCAATGGTGATTTGGAGTTTACGAGTGGCAGGTTTAATGGGAGCTCGTTAAGTGTTTTTAGTAGGGATCCGTTGGTGTTGGTGAAGGAAATTGCGGTGGTCGGTGGCAGAGGTAAGTTCAGGATGGCAAAAGGGTTTATAATGAATAAATTAGTTTATCTTAATATTACAACCGGTGATGTCATTGCTGAATTTCATGTTACTGTTTTTCATACATAGAAATTAATTTATGGTTGAAAAATGATATTCTCCTACTTTTTTCTTCTACTTCATCATCCTACTCACTACAAGATGTCATGTGTACTCTACTAATTCTCTTTCATCATCTCCTCTTTTGATTTTGACACATGTTCTGATCAAATGAGTAGGGGGATAAGTATGAAAAAAATTTAGGAGGATATATCATTTCTCTTTATGGTTGTATGTATGTTATTGTGATCGATCACATGTTTTTTTTTGGATAATAGATTGCAAGGGCCGGGTATCTGAATTCGTCGATCGAGGGTTGTAAATGGTTTGGGGATCTAGTTGTTAACCAATGTGTAGACAAAAAATGGGTTGTACGTATGATGTATGTTTGTTGTCGTGATCAAATGTTTTTATCAATATTCAATAAATGGTATTCCTTCAAGATGTATATTCGTTGTTGATCATGACTCATGAGTTTCTTGAATTAATTATATTTTTATCCCTATGTTTTACTATAAAATAGGGATTTAACATTGGGTCCGACTTTTTATACATTTAGTCACTTCCGGCCTTATTTTTTTACATTTTTATCCAAAATGAACTTGAAATACTAAAATACTCTTATCTTTTTATCATTTATATAGCTACTTTTTTCAAAGGTAATCAAAAAACTTTCAAAATTAGTATTTTTTTAATGCTCTTTAGCAGTACACACCTGTCTACAAGCTTTTCTCATTTCATAAGACATGCCCCTCTCATGTATGAAACTTGACGCTCAAGTCTTAATTAGGAGAAGCTCATTCAAAACTAGAGCTAGAAATGCCTTAATTTGTTTCGTTCTATGATATTTGTGACATTTCATTAACGGTACTATTGTATATGTTTTTATACACAATATAGGAAAAATTAAATAGTAAATATTTCAGCTTGGTTATGATTATATAAAAATAAACTTATTAAATTAATTAACAAATCAAGAAACATATAAAATTAAGAGTTAATTACAAATTTCGTCCTTTATGAATAGGGTCTATTGCACTATTAGTCCTTTAGCCCAAAATTTTGCAAATTTAGTCCTTTATTTAAGAATTTGTTACACTATCAGTCCTTTAAGCTAACATCGTTAGTTTTTACCGTTAGTCAAAGGGCAATTTAGTCTTTTTACATGTAAAGGACCAATTTTGAAATTAAATCTTGATTTTATAGTTTCTTTTAAAAATTTTAATTATTAATTAATGATTTTTTAATTATTAATTTCTTAATTACAAATTAATTACAAAATAAACAACACACACTCTCTCTCTTCCCAAACACAATAGAGACACACACCCTCTCACACACTCTCTCTCTCCATGTCTCCCTTTTCCCTTCTTTCTCTCTCGATTAATTAACAGCACCTCCACCACCAGCTACCACCACCGCCGACTCCCACCGCCACAACCTACCAGCGCATCCACCGCCACCACCTACTAGCACCGTGACCCGCCATCCACCGCCATCACCTTCTCTGCCGCCTCCCTCCTCTGTCCCCTCATCCCTCCTCTGCCACAACCTCCGCCATCTTCAACAACAACCCTAAGTTGCAGATCTGTTACACCGCCGCCACCAAGTACGACACCTTCAATCACCACCACCGCTAGCACATTCAACCGCAGCCACGGTCTCCATCACCGCCTTCCATCTTCAACACCACAACCACCACCTCCCTCATCTTCAACACCACCGTTGCCGCCACCTCCTTTGCTTTTAACGACCATAAAAGAGGTCTGAAACGAAAATGAAAACTAAAAAGTAGATCTGAAACGAAAACCCTAAAAGCTTCGACCACCACAAAATAGATCTGAACGAAAACCCTAAACACAATCAACCACCACAAACAGATCTCAAAACCCTAAAACGATCGATGAAAACCCTAATTTTTTCATCGGCGGCGGCGGCGGTTAAATGTAGTCAGATGGTATGTGTGTGGTGGTAACCTGCAAAAAAGATCCGAACGCAGAGAGATGGTTGTTTGTGTTTGGCAAGGTGGTTACCGGCTGTGGGGGTGGTTACGGCTTACGGCGGCGGTGGTGGTGGTGCATCACGGAGTTGCAGGTGGTGGTGGTGCTGCCATGGTGGTGGTGATGCAAGGGCCGACGAGGGGAACTTTCAAATGGGGGTGGGGGTGTTGTTTATTTTGTAATTAATTTGTAATTAAGAAATTAATAATTATAAAATCATTAATTAATAATTAAAAATTATAAAAGAAACTATAAAATCAAGATTTAATTACAAAATTGGTCCTTTACATGTAAAAAGACTAAATTGCCCTTTGACTAACGGTCAAAACTAACGATGTTAGCTTAAAGGACTGATAATGTAACAAATTCTTAAATAAAGGACTAAATTTGCAAGATTTTGGGCTAAAGGACTAATAGTGCAATAGACCCTATTCATAAAGGACGAAATTTGTAATTAACTCTAAAATAAATAACCATAATTTCTGATTTTCAATTATTAACCTACTTGTTTTGTTGTGTATTGTAAAAGGGCAAAGA
This sequence comes from Pulicaria dysenterica, assembly GCA_947179395.2. Lineage (NCBI taxonomy): Eukaryota > Viridiplantae > Streptophyta > Magnoliopsida > Asterales > Asteraceae > Pulicaria > Pulicaria dysenterica. The sequence goes on along the minus strand of OX359290.1, from coordinate 97,614,058 downwards.
TAAGACAGTGTTTGTTGATGTCCTAGGTCATGGTTCGAATCCCAACGTGGGTAAAAATGTATCGATTTAGAAAAAATGTGGAATTAGGAGTAGATTAGAGTGCGCGTGTGTTCCGATATTCAAAGAAAAAGTAAAATGGGGAGATGTGGTCAACATCAAGCGACTTCAAATCCAAAAACCCTTTTAAAGTTTAATCATGTTATATAAAGCCTTTTCTTCTACAAAGGAACATTCAAGATTTGAATCTCGAGCGATCTATAAAGTTCAACCGAAAGTATGGAAGTTCAATCCCTTCAAAGTTGACTGCTTTCCTTCTTAGCTAGTTTGAAATCGCTAATCGCCAAATGGTTTATTTTCTTTCTTGCATTCAAAGTTCAGTTGAAACTCAAACAACTTACTTTTTTGGTTTGAAGTTGCTAGTCGCTTACTTTCCTCTAGTTTCCTAGCTCGGTGCATAAACTTACCACTGTCTCTGGTCACCCAGCCCATTTGCAAACTTACCAACATCTCAGGTTGCTTAGCCTAACCCATCAAATTACCAAAATTAAAAATATCAAGTGTCGGCCTTTTACTTTATCTTTGTAGGAAAATATTATTTCCTCTTGGCACTCCTCTATTTAATAACAGTTAAACACACACACACACACACACATACCTAATTTTACACCATATGTTCACATCAGGACTTGAACTTACAACCTTAAGGTTGAGAAGCACATGTTACAAACTCCAATACCACTAGACCAAAGCCCTTTAATGCTCCGAGCACTCCTCCAACCTTATGCATATTTTAAATCTCATTTCAAATTTAACATTATTCTAATCTAAAATAAAAGAATATAAAACTTTTCATATTGTATAATTAAAAGTTATTTATTTATTTTTTTTAGATTTTCGAAGAAGAATTATGCTTATTTCCAGAACAATCGATAATTTTTTTAGAGAAATTTTCTCTAGAAAAATAAAAAATCTATACACTTCATTTTTTTAAAATTTTCCATTTTTCTCAACTTCCCCATTTTTTAAACAGCTTTTTTAACAAAACACCTCAACCAACACACTATTTTTTTTCCCTAGAAAATGAGAATTTCGCCCATTTATCTAAAGATGTTCTCAGTTATATTTTTAGAAATTCAAAACTTTATAATTTTTTACAAGAAAACAAAAAAATCTCCGGCTGGAAGTAGCCTATTTTTTTCTGTGACACAAAAGGATTAATTGCACAATTTTTTTTGTGAGGAATAGTACTGGCGTATAATAAAGATTTTACACAAATTAACACTTCAAGGGAAAGTTTTAGGCGTTGCTGGAGTTACCCCGGACTACATAGTAAGTCCGCTTTTATCGGCATCAATATTCACATGTGGAAAGAGCAAAGACGAGAGGGTTGGTTAGGTTGCCACCTGGTTTTATTACATTACCAATCTCATTGACCAAAATTAATCTTCATTATTGGATTTGATAATAAAATATATGTTTCTAGATTAAATGCTCGTGTATTCCATGTATTGTTTTAAGTAATAAGAAATATTAAACATTAAAAATTAATAAAAATATTTTTAAATATTAAATAAGATTAAACATTTATTTGTTATGATTAAAAAATTATTTAAAATGATTATATAATCTTTTAGAATTATATATAAAGGTAAGAATTTAAGTGATAATGATATAAGGACTAAATTTGTATGTTTTTTAATTTAATTTTGGTTTTTAAAATTAAAGTTCATATGTACGTACAAATATTTCAATTCACTATGAATTAAAATTATCATAGGGATTAAATTAGTAGGATAAGATGAAAAACATTTTGACTCTAAAAAGTCAAAATTGATTTTTTGGTTTGAAGCAAATAAATGATCAAGATTAAAACTTTTGTTAAATAAAGGGTTTAGATTGTCTAATATTTTTTTTCTAGTTAGTCTTTTATTTATATTGGAAGATTAATATATCACACAATTAATCTTTTCTGTTTTTACTAGTTTAACATCATGTATATAAACATGGTGAATGTAAATTAGATTTTAAATATTTATAATAACATCATGTATATAAACATGTTTATAAACAATATTCATCCTTTTATTTGTAGTGATGTCTTCTTCATTACAAGTTAGAATTTTTAAATCATTGTCAATCTTTACTCGATAAACCGTAACATATAACTGATCATGGGAGAAAACAGGACATCTAAAAAACGGGTAAATATGTTAGAAATGTGTGATACCCATTTTCGAATTGTATTACTATATTTTTATAGTGATATTAATTAATAAGAGTTACATACTTCTTATAGCTTACTGATGATTTAAATCTAGTAAGTATTTAAAAGTAGTGTATACTAGTGATTTTATTGTACCAAGTCTAATTATTTATGACCGTTATATATTTATATTATTGTTGACAAAATATTGCTTAATGTTATTAATTATTTATAAATTGAAGATCAAGTGGTACTTGTATTGATTAGACTTCTAGCACAAGTGTTACTAGTTGGTGATTTTATTGTTGGGCTTGGGTAATAGCTTATAGGGCCAAGGGAGTAATATATGGAATTATTAGGCTAGGGCCTAGAGATGGGCAAAATCGGTCCTGGACTGGTCCTGGACCACAGCCGGTCCGGTCCGGTCCGGACCTAGTCGGTCCCGGGCCGGTCCGGTCCATGGCGGACCGGTCTTCGCGTAAGACCATTTCGATAAATTCGGTCTTCGGGCGGTCCTAGACCACTTCCGGACCGGTCCAAGTCCGGACCAGTCCGACTTCGGTCCTGGAACGGTCAGTTTTTCGTTCGGATATTTTCCGGTTCGGTTTAGACATTTCCGGGTTTTTTTAGTTTCAGTTTAGAATTTTCCGGCTTTCGGTTCGTTTTTTGTTTGAAAAAAAAGTGACTTGTTTTCGGTTGGACCGGCTCGGTTTTCAGTTTTCGGTTTTCGGTTGGACCGGCTCGGTCCGGACCGGTTCACGGACCGTTTTGGACCGGTTTTGCTCTTGGACCGGTCCTGGACCGGTTCGAACCGTTTCTCTCTCCCGTGGTCTTGGACCGGCTCGGTTCATTCGGTCTTCATTGGACCGGTCCGGTCGGTCCTAAAAGCCCATCTCTAGGCTAGGCTAAGCTAAGGACATTTAGGTGTGTTAAGTCTTAAGCTAAATAGGAAAGGCGTCACCTAAGCCCATGTATACCCTAGAACTTGTTTAGCCGACCCACTTCCCGGAAAGACATACTGTTTGCGTGTGAAGCTGCGTTCGACCGAGAGCAAGGGACCAAGAACAATTCATCAACCATTGAGGCAGAAATCAATTTGTAATCATCAGGTTAGTGTCCTACTCCATCCTCCACTTGTGAAACTCGTTTTTTAATGGATTAAGAGGGTGTAATCGATCTGATAGGGGGTTGTTGAACTGCGGTTAACACTGTGTTCCAGAAAATTTCATGGAAAGAAAAGAAATGAATGGGGTGAGAAAGAAAAAAAAAGTAAATAAAGAGTATTCCTGAACAAAAAAGAAAAGAAGGGGAAAGAAAAAAAATCTAAGGACATTTAGGTGTGTTAAGTCTTAAGCTAAATAGGAAAGGCGTCACCTAAGCCCATGTATACCCTAGAACTTGTTTAGCCGACCCCCTTCCCGGAAAGACATAATGTTCGCGTGTGAAGCTGCGTTCGACCGAGAGCAAGGGACCAAGAACAATTCATCAACCATTGAGGCAGAAATCAATTTGTAATCATAAGGTTAGTGTCCTACTCCATCCTCCACTTGTGAAACTCGTTTTTTAATGGATTAAGAGGGTGTAATCGATCTGATGGGCTGTCGAACTGCACTTAACACCGTGTTCCAGAAAATTTCATGGAAAGAAAAGAAATGAATGGGGTGAGAAAGAAAAAAAAAGTAAATAAAGAGTAATCCTGAACAAAAAAGAAAGAAGGGGAAAGAAAAAAAAATCAAAATGTATGTTCTTGAATCGGAGAGAAAATAAAAGAAAATTAGTACATTTACCACTTTACCCCTCTTTATAAAAAATCAATAACATATTTATATTTCTATACTATATTATAAAGCATTTAGCATTTTTGCTTGAACTCTTAAAAATTAAGTAAGATGAAATTACTAATATACCCTTATTTAAACCTAAAAGGAAACAACTAAATGCACGTAATTATATTCTTAATTACCATTATAATAACTAAATATTCCATAGCAAATAATGTTTTAAAAGACAAGTCAACACAAATTAATGTGTAACCTATAAGATATTATAATAAATTAAATAAAAATTAATAAATAGTTAAAGCAATAAATAAATTGAAAAGCGGAAAAAAGTATAGATGTTGCGGATGAAAATTGTTCAACGTCATTATAGTGCATGAATATGGTGCCCCAACTTTAACGAAAATAGACATGTTATCGAGTGAGAATTATTTGTCGTCGCCGCATTACGCGGGTACTATGCTAGTATATATATATATATATATATATATATATATATATATAAACAAAAAATTAAAAATCTAAATTAAAAACAAATAAATAAACCAAATAAGTCGTTAAAAATTTCATAATGTAATACAAATCGTTCAAAAAATCATAATCTGTAATCTTTACTACTTTATAAACCATTTAGCCTATTTTTTTAAGACTTTTTTAAGTTAAGTAGTACAACACATTTTGCATATATTACAATACATTAAAGCAACATTTTCAAACATTGAAGTTATAAAAATTAATTAATTGTAAGTTACAAAACAAACTAATTAATTACATTAAGGGTTAAAGTTGCATAATAGCATGAAACTTGTCTCAATGTTCCAATATGGTACTTAAAGTATTTTTTTTACTCATATGACCAGTAAACTTGTAAGAAACGTGCTAATATGCCCATTTTTTAACCCGTAACCGGCTTAGCCAGTAATCCATGATTTTAAACCTATTTTCAAGAGGTAGGATAAGATAGGAATCTTGTCATATTGTTCCAATATGGTACTTAAAGTTTTTTTTCGTTTGTACACATCTAAACATCTTCCAAAAACTTCATTTTTCCTTCATTTTTTACTTTAATAACTCTATCTTTTCTTTGTACATGACAAGTTCAGTTTTCTTGTCATCCAAAAATCGTTTGTAGTCTGTGTAATAGTTCCACCGAAATTTGTGAAAATACTCCTAATTAGTCAATAAGAATTACAATCAAGATTACAAGACTACAAACAACTTTTGGATGACAAGGAAACTGAACTTGTCATCAACAAAGAAAAGATAGAGTTATTAAAGTAAAAAATGGAGAAAAAATAAAGTTTTTGGAAGATGTTAGATGAGTACAAACTAAAAAAACTTTAAGTACCATATTGGAACAATATGCAAGATTCCTACGTTATCCTGACTCTTGAAAATAAGTTTAAAATCATGTATTACCGGCTAAGCCAGTTACGGGTTAAAAACTGGGCATATTAGCACGTTTCTTACAAGTTTAATGGTCATATGAGTAAAAAAAATACTTTAAGTACCATATTGAAACCAATTATTATGATTTATTGCATATTAAATTGAACTCAACTTTAGTTCAATAATTTATTGCTTTAATGTAATATAAGTAATCTTTTAGTAATTGTACTACTTAATTAAAATAGTTTTCAAAAATTAATAAATATTTCTTTAAGATATTAAATTTTTGTTGTGATTTAAATAATATTAAATTCAACATAAATTTTGTTAAAAAAAAGATTTCTTAAAGTATATCTTGATTACTTATCTTAAATTTAGTCCTTTTAAAATGGTTTTAATATAGAAAACACATATATTGGTTTAATTCTTTATTGTACAACTCAAATAGCATTATTTACAATATGTTTAAGCAATAATCTTAAAAACTTTAAATGCTTTGCAAAAAAACTCTCCTGAAGTTAATGACACTTTAAATGCTTTACAAAAAACTGTTTAATTACACTTTAAATGTTTACAAAAACTGTCCTGAATTTAATAACAGGAAAGGCGAGAGGTCGGAGGGAGCTGGGGAGAGGGTACTTTAAAATTTTTAAAAACATTTATATATTATATAATATATAATTCGGTTTATGTAACACCCTCCTTACCGGCCTAGTAGGATTAAGGTAATTAAGTTGAATTACTTTAATTAATTAGTTGATTATTTGATTTATGTGTTTAATTAATTTAGTTAATTAAATTGTGTAAATAATTAAATAATTGTGTTTTGTGTGAGTGGAATGGTGAGGTGTCGGTTTTGACACCTAAATCACCACCATCACACACTTTCTTCCTCATACATGCAAAATTAAGAAAAGTGTTGTGTGTGTTTTGTGTGTCTCGGCCGAGAGTAAGAAAAAGAAGAAGAATTGGATTCGTTGATCTTGAAATTGTGCTAACTGATTAACCTTGAAGTAATTAACATCATCAAGAGGTTAGAATTCAGAATCATGTGTTAATTGATTATTAATTTCGGTTTTGAATATATTTATGTGTAAAAATCCGATTGAATGAAAAGTATGATGAATTCATGATCTAGGATGTATGCATGTTTGTAATTTATGTTAGATTGTGAACAATACATGTTTAGAATGATTCTGGAAAACATAGATGTATTGCATGCTTAAAATCAGATTGAAAATCGAAGTTAGAATGATTTTTGAATGTCTCGGTTTTCTTAAGTATGAATCAGTCGGATTTTGAGTTTGAATGTATCGGAATTGGTGAATGCCGAGTATTTCTATCGGAATTGGTTGAAAACCGAGAGAACTGAACTGTGGCCTTAACTTTTATCGGAATTGATATTACCGGGATTTGATTCACTCGGTATTTGTCTTTTATCGGAATCCTATTCTATCGGATTGTATATATACTCGGTATATGAACTATGCCTTAACATTTCATCGGTATTTGCTATATTCTCGGAATTCCATTTACTCGGTATGTGACAATTTCTCAGGATCTTAGTTTCTCGGGATTGAAGTGATCGGAATTGCCTTTTCTCGGATTGTGCATTGTATCGGAATCCGATTATATCGGAATTGTTTTTACTCGAATTTGCCTTTGCTCGGAATTGGTTTATCGGATTTCATGTTTTATCGGATTTGACCTTATCTCGGATTTGGTTTCATCGGATTTGATCCTATCGGATTTGATCTTATCGGAATTGAACATAATCGGAATTCCAATAATACCGATGCTCGGAATTTGTGTGTTATGATATGAAAGATCAACTCTTTGAGGATTTAAAGATAAACATGAACTTGTAACCTTGGCTTATGAAAGAAAGGTATGAATTGCCTAAGCTAAGGAGATGGATGAATTCACAGAATTACAGATTGTAAAGGGTAATAGTGAATGATGGTATATTGTTTGAATATACATTAATTTGATATGTACTTGTGATTTTATGTACATATGTGTTTGATTATAGTATTGTGCTTATTGTGAATTAGTTAAGCAAATACTAATTGTTAGTTGTTTGTTTAGGTGGAGAAAAGACTCAGTAATTGAGAATAGACTGAGTTACCTGAACTTTTGAAGATATTGGTGAGTGGGATATATATCTTGGATGTATAAGATATATCATCTGATTGTTGCTCTTTGAGATTTTATCTCTTGTTCTGTATATACATGATGTTGTTGTGGAGATCAGCTTGACGATTGTTTTTCAGTTGGGCCTATGTTTAGGGATATACAGTAATAGTAATCGTCTTGATAAGCATTTGTTGTAATCAAGAGGTGCTAGTACTGTTATCTGTGATAACTGGGCTATTGGTAAACCTTTGCTTTGGCCGGCATTTGGTTGTAGGTTCTGCAGAACCGCCGATTCTCTTGTTTGTTTGAGCATTGTTGGTTTGGGCTTTATGCCTTGTATGTTTTTTATATCTATTCTCTCACTTAGCTTTGTGCTAATCCCCCACTGTTGAACTCTTTTACAGGATATTCCTGGTATGAGGATGATAGAGGTGAAACTGGAATCGTGGACTGATCTAACTCTGATATCTGTTTTGATTTTGTAAAGAGCCTGTTTTTGTAGTAACACTGTTGTAGTCTTGTAAAGTTAACCAGCAAAGTTGTATTTACAATATTATATATATATATGTAATTATGTTATTAAGCTTCCGCGCGTATTTCAAAATAGTGTTAGAAAGAACGGTGTTACAGTTTATTCGGTTTGAAAATTCCTAAAATCGTAACCGAACCGAAAACCGTTCATGGTAATCGGTTTCGGTTTTTAAACCGAACCAAAAACCGAATTTGAAAACGGTTTCGGTTTTTTCGGTTACGGAGCAGTTCGGATTACGGTTAAAACGGTTTATATCCGAATTTTGAACACACCTATGTCGACAAATGAAACTATTTTACCCCGCCGCATCGCGCGGGTAAAATACTAGTACTATATAAATCCTTTAACATTTTCTCTCTTCTTTAAATTTAAGACTTCTTAAAATTCATTCAAAACAACATCTTGACCTTTCATTCTATTTAAACTAATCTCATCCGCTCAATATTTAATCATTTCATACTCTCTTAATTTACCTTAACTTTTTATTCATTTAAAATATACTTCCACACAAACACAATTATCCACATATATCAACACTATTTTCAAAATTATTAACTTATCTCTCATTATTTTATTTCATAAATATAAACATTTTTACTTACTTTAATGTGTAATAGAATTTATTTTTAAAAATAATAAAATAGTTGATGCAAATAAAAGAGAAATTGAAAAAAATTGACATGTTCTCGACGAAAACTTTTTTGTGACATTCGTGAAACAAAAACAAAAACTATTCATTTCCGCAGCATTGCGCGGGTACGATGCTAGTTTCTAAAACCAACCAAAAAAGTTCAAATGCTTTTCTTTTATTAATTTACTTTGGATATGCATAAGCAAGTTGAACATGGCTTAACAGTGAAAAAGAAGAAAATGTGAAGATTTTTTTGCAGAGAAAAGTGATTAGAAATTTAAATAGGAATATCATTGAAAGGATAATAATAAAAAAAAAGGTTTTCTCTTCTAGTTCTACTCTTGATACATCTGTGTAATATATATATATATATATATATATATATATATATGTGTGTGTGTGTGTGTGTGTGTGTGTGTGAGACTAACATAAACAAATACACACCACAGTTCAACCTTTTACTGAAAATCAAAACAAACCCACCATAGTTCCTCCACCATGCATCAGTTCATACACGCACCACCATGCATCAAATCATTTACGCAATATATACACACACATATCACATATATTGTTTATTGCTATGCTTATATATAACTAAATAAGCACGTATTACGGAGTAGGGAAGAAAGAGTACTTAGAAGGAGTACATCGAGGGAAGAAAGAAACACAGCAAAGAAGAAGCACATATTTTTCCGTGGATATGAAGATATCCGTGACATAATATAGACTCATCATGGGCAAATTGGTAATCGTGCAAGAGTTATAAAGAATCCATGATACTTTGTCCTCAACTTTCTTCATTTTTTAGAAGAAAGTTAGGAAGGAAAATATCCTTAAATCTTCTCTTATCTCTTTTTTTTTCTTTCCAAATTTTTTTTCGGGAACACGAGAAATATGCAATTTCCTTCGTAATCAGTTCTTTTCTTTCCTTAAAAATAGTTCTGAAAGACACTGTAAAACTGAGAACAATGGCTGAATGTAAGGTATTGAAATCTTGATGAAAATTGAAATAAACTTGGAGAGAATGATTAAATGGATGTAAGGAACCTAATGAATCAAAAATGGATTAAAATGGTGAAATTTTGAGAGGATTTGAATGAGATTTCATGGCTGTCGAGTGAGAACTAACCTCCATCTATGACCATGTATACTTGATTAAAATGCAATCAACTGTGTAGGAATGATCTAAATGGTGATATGGATTCTTAGTATCAACAAATAGAATTTTTGGTTAGACATTGGGTGACTTTGAAATTGGGAATGCCGGTTTGTGGTGTTGCAATTGAAGCTTTCCTTGAACTGTTCTTCTTTAGAGGAATCGCAAATTGGCTATGCTCTATGAATCACAAATTACTTGTACATCTTAATTCTTAAATCACAAATTAGTTAGTTCACATAAATTGCAAATTAAAAAGAATATGGTAATTGTAATTTGATGGCACACTTTGAATCACAAATTGTTGTTAGTCATGCAAATCACAAAACTAAGAGTTAAGTATCAATTGCATATTGAATTTGAATAGGAATCATGTTAGAATTGCAAAATCGTGACTTTTATGGAATCACAAAATTAAGTTGGTGTTTGAATCACAAATTGGAATTATTACACTTGAATGCAAATAATGGGTAGATTGTATATTGATGTGAATTTTGTAGAGATATGTCATATGACCCGTTAAGTAAAATATGCATGAATAAATAAATGATTGGCTTTTGCTTTATCCAATTACCTTTAAAAAGTTAAACAGAAAGTATAAGAATTCAAGTGATACAGATCAGATTCAGGTTAAAATATTAGTAATATTAGTAATATTAGTAAGTTTGACATTTTCGTCTTTTCAAGTTATGACCTCAAATTTTGCAGTTGAACTCCTCATGATTAGGTGAACAAACTGTCTTTAGAAAGTTTTATTCAAAAAAGTCGTGTTGGCTCAATCCGTTAGAGTCAAAGTTGTGAATTTTTTAGTCGTTTAGTAATAAAGAGCTTTAAACTTGGGTTCACCTTTTGGGCATATTTCTTGGGAGAGTACTTTCATTTCTAGTATCTTATAAGTGAGAAAAGATGAATCACATAATTGGTTGAGTCCAAGTAGGACTCCTCAATCGTAAAATAGACAAACTGAATGGATTGCAAATTGGGTAATGATGTTGAATCGAAAATTAGACCAAAGTGGATGAATCACAAATCACCTTTGTCAAGGCAATCGCTAATTGGTTTTATCTTCGGATTGCAAACTGGTCTTTAGGCTCAGAATCGCAAATTGGGCCTAGGAAACCTAATTGCAAATTGAACCTTGTATTTAGTCACAAATTGTGCGAATAGTATGAGATTACAAGGTTTATGTGTTATAGTTGTAAATGTAGATGTTTGCTGGTAGTTGACTTAATTTACTAATACTCGTGAAGTGTATCGTAACTATCACCTACGCTACGAATCAGATGAGTAATCACTAACTTACTCCTTATACAGATATGACTATTCATGTGTGATGTTGTAATTTGATATGCGTTATGTGATTTATGTGCAGCTGGTTGCTTGTTATTAATACGTAGTAGGGCGCTAGTTATTTATGTGCAGTTGGCCACTTACCCGCCTATGTGGTGGTGGTCTGTGATTAATGTACTTGTTACTAGAATATGTGCTATCTGCTATAATATGCAAGTATTGTGTTAGCTCACTAAGTTTTATGTAACACCTTGTAAATGAGCCTAGCAATAGTGACTTGTACCTAGTGTTTAAAAGCTTGTACAGAGTGACTTTAAGTGAATTTAATTAAGTGTTTGTGTGACTAACGCGTGTTATATGTTAATTATGTGATTATGTGAAAAGTGTTAAAAGTGTCTAAAAGTGATGTCGTGTTATACGGTTTCGCGTAATGATTCCGTAGTTATCCCCGTTGGTTAAAACGGGATGGCGTGTGTTAAGTTGTGAGTTAAGAAAGGGAACAAAATACCCCGCGTCTAAATTAAAGACCACCTTTAACTCCCTTATCCTTTGGGAGTTTGAGAACACATACTACACACACTTACAAACACGTGCAAATACGCATATCTCTCGAGTCAGGGTGATTTTGAAGAAAAAACCAAGAATCAAGTTGTAACTTGTGATTCCAGTAACAAATTTGTGCCCTAGCTACTGTTCTTCTTCATCCTTGTAAGTGATTTGTGTCAAGAACCCTAGTTTTTATGTGTTGAAAGAGAAACACCACTTTGATGGTTCAAAATGGTGTTCTAATGTGTTAGATATTGTGTCAAATGTGTTTGTAAGTTCAAAGGGATGTTAAACAACATGTATAAGTGATTGAAACTGAGTTTTGAACCGATTTTGTGTCAAAATCGCGTATTACAACAACTGTGCAAAACAGGGACGAAGACCTGCTGTGCAGGTACTTCCTACGGGCGTAGGACATTGTCCCTACGGCCGTAGGAGGCCTTTTGTGTCTTCTGCGGCCGTAGACAGGGTTTCTGCGGCCGTAGGATGTGTTTTTTGTGTGAATTACCGTCTACGAACGATGGGACAAGGTCTACGGGCGTAGGTACGTAACCTACGGTCGTAGCTCATCAAAGAATAGTGCATGCGGGCGTAGGAATAGTTTCCTGCGGCCGTAGAGCATGATTTGTTGGAAAGAAACTCTACGAGCGTAGGGAATTATCCCTACGGCCGTAGGGAGGGTTTAATATGTGTCCTACGGCCGTAGGACATGTCCTCTGCGGCCGTAGGAGACTATTTTGTGCTGACAGCTTGTGTAACTTGTGTTTTGACCTATGTGTGTTATGTGTTAGTGATAACCAAGCCTGAACCTAATGTGTTAGGTGAATCGGACGACTCTGAGGATTCTTGGGATTCCCGATTTCATTTCTGCCTTATGTGATATCGAGGTGAGTACCGGTTTCCCATGAGACTCAGTAAGTAGGGCTTTTGTGTGCCAGTGATATGTGCCATGTGTATATATGTGAATGTGCGAGGTATGACGTGATATAGTGATACAGTGATATAGTGATACAGTGATATAGTGATACAGTGACATAGTGTTATAAGTGATACCATGTGATATAAATTGTGATATGTGATACGCATGCGTACTGTGGACCCTATGGGTCAAACGTGTTTATGATTCCTGTCCGGACAGACGCAGTGGTTGAGGTCAGTTTGCTAACGCGGCTGGATCCTTGAGTGTTTTTCGGGATCAACGGTACTCGACAGTAAATTCCGGGTATATGGGATTCGATGGCCAATTCCGGATCCCAGAGGGTTCTGCAGGCCACCGTTCCTTGACATACAGTGAGGATCTTGATCTATGATCAGATCCGAACGGAGTCCTAGTGGCTCAAACGTGATGGTGGGCTGCTCTTCGCTCCCCCACCGATACGGTTGGTTGTGACTGATTCCCCAGCTTGGATCGTTGAGCCAGGCTAGCTACCTCGCAAGATATGATCCCGCTGACATGTCGGCACACCGCTACGTGATAGCTTAGCATTGTATGCCATATTGTGACGTGATAGCATGCTTATTGGTGCTTATGTGATATCTGTACTCACTAGCTAGTGTAGCTAATGTTTCGTGATAATTCCCTTTTCGCAGGTTAGTGATCAAATAGTCTGGCGAGGCGGGTTGCTGTGGGTAGTGTTATTATGTACATATCTTTTGAAACACTTGTAGTTAACTCTGATATTTGTGGCGATGGTCTGTACGTAGTGGTAACACTGGTTTTTTTTGGGACTTGGCTTGATTGGTTGTTCTTAATCGCCAATTCGATAAACAGTACTTAACATGTAAGCAGTGGTTGGTTCCGCTGCAAACCTTTTGTGTAATAAAGTTTTAATTTACTCTAATTTTAAGCTTGTGAAACCCGGTGTTACATTTTATGTGACCCGTGTGTAATTATTGTTTTCAGGACCGTCTCGAGCAGACATGGGCAAAGCACCAACTTGACAGCACCTTACAGGCTTTTAGTATTCTTTTTTTTTATAAAACATTTATTATTTTAGATAAACATTTATGTTAGCTCCCGCTATTTATACTTTTTTTATATTGGGATGGATGCATTCACATTATTATTAATTTTATTAAATGAATTTTAATGATGAGTTTATTTAAAAAATCTAGGGCGTTACAAAATGAGAAATTCATACATAACATTATAGTCATATCATTTGTAGAACTTGTTTATAAACAATATTCATCGTTTTATTTGTAGTGATGTCTTCTTCATTACAAGTTAGAATTTCTAACTCATCCTTACTCTTTACTCGCGAAGCCGCGGCATATAACTAGGCATGAGAGAAAACATGACATCTAAAAAACAATTCATCATTAGATGAAGATTGATCTTGGCTTTTGTTTATCACCATTGCAATTCAAACAGTAGAGGGAAATGTCTTTGTTGAAACATGTATGGTACTTGAGGATCCGAAGGAATGAACCTCATTCTTGGGATATAAGTACATCACCAACATTCTTACATGAAATAACATTTGTTTTAATAACATGTGCACCAAGTCTAATAACTTGTGATACCTGTTTCGTTGTAGAGGCGATTAGACGTGTCAATATTAGGTGAATTTATGGTGTGGTAATCCAATTCCTTTTATTGGATTAAAAATATTCGGTGAATATTTTTTTGTCTTCAAAAGTATTAGGTTCTTTAGTAGAACAAATATTGTCGGAATCAAAATATGATACCTCTAACATTTATCTTTAATGTCATAAAATTATTTATGCACCCAACTCTTTATTTATGAGAACCAAAATTATTCTATCCTAAAAATACTTTTGATCGTAAAGATTTTTATTCATAAACGAATATATGGAATTAGTTATCAATTCCACTTATCACCTACTTAAAAGTAAAACAATAAAAAAATGAGTTTCTAATCACCTGAATAAATAAATAAAAAAGCAACTGCATAAATCATAATTATCTCCATAATAAACAAAATAAACAAAGAAAGAAGGAATGGAATGGAAAGATATGTTATGGCCGCCGTTTCTGAAAATTGGTTTTTAAAATATAATAGTAGCATGGATTAATTGTTTAATTAAATTTGAATCTTAAATTTTATCATATTGTTATTCATATTATAATAAATAACTATAAAAATAGGTAGATGTATCTAGTACATCATTTAAATAAATATTTTTATTACAATATTTGAATATTAATAAACCAAATCATTGAAAAAAATTTGAATAATGACATAAATAAGTGATAATAGAATGATAACATTAATAGCTCAATTTCTTTTAAAGAGAATGATAACCAAAAACTTTAGAACCGTAGATAAGAATAAAAAATATGATTTTTATTTTTAATGAATAAAACTTAGTTTCATATATAACAAGTTGAAAGTCGGTAAGTATCAAAATTATAGAAAGGTGATAATTAATAATGAATTGTGGTTATCATTCTTTTTCTTTTAAATAAGAAATTAGAATCTTTAAATATTAAAGATATGCTAAAACTTATATAATATAAAATAGTTGCAAACTAGAGAGAGATTAATATAAATTGCTAAAATAAGAAAGTAGTGTTTTAGCCAAACTAACGAAAAGAATAGCACACCCACCCCCTCTACATTTAATCGCGCATGCATATTATATACAAGTAAAAACACACACACACACTGAGAAACTAAGGAAGAGATGGTGAAATCATGCATAACCCTACTGCTAACTTCCATGATACTCTTAGCCATACCTTTGGCCAATACCATTGATCAAGACCCTTTAGCCATAGAAGAATGGTTCAATAACCTACCCAGCATGACCCCTAAACAGACCCACCTTCACTTCTATCTACACGACTTAGTCAGTGGCTCCACCCCCACTGCCATGAGAGTCGCCCAATCCACCATCACCTCCACCTCTCCAACCGCTTTTGGCTTCATCGCCATGGCTGATGACAAGCTAGCTCACCACTGGACCTGAACCCAACTCTACTGTCGTGGGTCAAGCACAGGGGATCTATGGTTCAGCGTGTTTAGATGAGAGTGGTTTGCTCATGACCATGAACTTGGTTTTCACACCCTTAGCCTTTTAGGGAGGAATGCGGTATTTCATCCGTATCGCGAGATGCCGATTGTTGGTGGCTCTGGGGTTTTTAGGATGGCAAGGGGTGTTGCCACAGCAAAAACTTATGATTTTAATACTACCTCCGGTGACGCGATTGTGGAGTATAACGTTATGGTTGTACATTATTAATTATGTTTCTTATAACTAAATTGCTCGGAGTTCATCGCGTAGTTATATATTACACTTGGTAAAATTCTATAAATTGCCGGTTTGAAAGTATATTTGAAGAGTACACGAATATATATTTGTACAAGTGGTAGAGAATTAAGATTGTGAAAAATCTCCTTAAACGCACATTATGAAAGACTATTGATTGCCATTAATCAACAACTCCACCAACCATCAGTTAATAATGTTGGTGAACATTTAGGCAAACCAATTAACATTTAGTGGGCTAGTCTTTTAGACAATAATAAATACAAGACTGTCAAAAGTCAAAAACTTTTTTAGTAACAAGATTCAATATTTTCTTAAAAGGGATTTTCCCCATTCGGTTCCCGAATGTGCGAATCTTTGGCTCTTGATTGAAACCCCTAAAATTTGATCCCTTTACCTCTCCTGAGAACGGAATATCCAGTGAACCATGAACCACCAAGATGATGGTTAGGAACAAGATTTAATATAGAACCACAAAATAATAAAACTGCTCGAATTCACCATAAAAAACTTGTAAGCCAAACAAATTTTGCATACTACAAAAAAGATGTCCTGCCACTAATCCAAATCAAGACCTTCACGAGTCATTATGCGTATAATACAATAACTAAACTCAGACCCAATTCTAACCAGAACAGCTCTATATCGAGAAGAAGAAATCAAAGATGAAAATGAAGACGGAAAAGAAAAACCAGTAGCATGGTAATTGCTTGAAATCTAGCTCTAGCGCTACTGTCTCTGTGCATTTACCTACTCTCCCCACAACTGCAAAACATTTTCGCCTTCTTTTTTGGCAATTATTTCAGAGATCAAGCAAATCTGCAGCAAACTGTTTCATGTTAATACAAAAGATGATTGGCTCCATGGTAGAATCTTTATATATAAGCTGAATGCAAGTGTTCGGATATATGCCAGACATATACAATACTTTTTAACGATAAGAATTATACCTTTTTGATCAAAATTAATATAATCAAAGTTTCAGACCGAGGATATCAAGCAAAGGTTTCATGGCAACCTTAAGGCTAATTCCTAAAACCTTCATTGTGGTAGATCTAAAAGCAAAAGATAGTTCTTTTATTGACTCACACACTAAAATAGAGCTAAAGATTATCATGGGTATTCATCCAGCCCAATAAAAGTTCTACATTGGCAAATTTTAAAAGTTCATACAGGATATTACATGCCACATTTGACTTAATAAACAGAGAGCCCGCTTCATACAAGTGATTTCAACTTTGAAAAAAGGTTATCTGCCTACTTGATTTAAAATACAAAAGATGGAACCAATATCACCGGTTATCAAGACTCGACTCATAAGCAGATATCAAGATGCATAAAATCAGCTACCAGATTTAGGTTGCTAAAATCAAGAAAATCAACAGAGCTAGAATATCTCTCACGTGACACACAGAAGAAATAAGAAAAGTTCCCAAGAGAAGAAAATAGCAGCAAGTGGATGAAAGTTTTACTCACATGTTGGTCATCAACCGATTGCACTCGTGCAGTGTACACCACAGAATTTTTACAATCTTGATACCAAAAATGTCATTAGTATGCAGAATCCCGATCCTGGTAATACCCCAATAGCTTACTCACAAGTGGAACTAGGGCAACTAATGCAATTTGAAGCTGTTCTGAGCTGTTTAGACGAACACTAACTTGTCCCGAACCCTTATTATTTAAATTAACACGACCAATAAGATTAGTAAATCGGCCAATAGGAATCTGAGACTGTGCGTTCCATCCGAGAGCAAGATCTCCATGCCAATCCATAACCGATAGACCAATTGTTGATAAAAACCGACCCAAAGGGTAATCTTTATCTCTCAATGTAGCCTCTAAACTGCCACCATAAGCAATATCACCACGACCAAAGACCGCCCCTCCTGCCACCACCAACTGCCCTCGTTTGTTAACCATTAACTTGTCCTCAAACTTCACACCGCCCGTTAATGAATCACCAAAGTAAGTAGCTGAAAGCCCAGCTGATGCTTTGTTTTTTCTGTAATTAATGAATCGAGTTTCGCTTCGAAGAGTATAAGACATCTCTTTTCCAACAGTCTGTGTATCGAACGCTAAAGTGGTTGAATTTGATTTTCCATGTTTCAATGCACTTGATACCTCCATCTGGAGATTAGCATCTTTTTTATCTTTCGTAATCTGACCGGAAAAAGATACGGGTATCTTTTCTTTAAGTGCAAGCAAGTGTTCTACATTGATTCCTTCATAACCAACATCATGGTCCCAACCATGTGGATCGAGTACGGGTCTAATGAGCCACTGGTTGGCAGAATCAAGAGCTCGGTACCGATGGGTAGGATTATCAGCATCAAATGACGCAGGTAAATTCATATCCTGAACAGCAACGGGAACCGTTGCAGCACCGCTATTGTCTTCTTCTACATTATTATCAGTGGGATCAATTGGAAAATTTTTGGCTGCTTCTGCCATTTTCTTCATCATCTTTCTTCGTTTCTTCTCTTCCTTCAACTGCTTCTTCATGAAGAGCTTTTCCCTGTACTCCAATTCATCATAATAGGATTTCTTTTGCGCTTTACTAAGCTTTGACAATTGGGAACTAGTCAACCGTTTAAACGGCGGTAATTCATCATATTCTGATGATTCTTCATCAGATGACTCATCCATGTCATCATCACCATCATCATCATCATCACCAAACTGCTCCTGAGGTAACTTCAGCTGCGGTCTTGATTGTAAGAGATTTGAAAGAATGAAGGGTAAAGGCGGTGCTCGAGTTCTGGCTGCAAACTGTTTTCCAGGTGGTGAGTCTTGCAACTTTAGAAGCATATTAGCCTCAACCAATATCTTTGAAGCAAATGAAAGTAATAACAAGTGAGGCTTCCACACTTGACCATTTGGCAAAACTCTTTGACCAGCCCGATTTGTTCTACAAGCCGAGTGATTCTCGACCAATGAAACAGGGTTCATAAGCCGCATATCACCAGCAGCCTGACGGATGGCTTGCTGGACCACATGGGATCGTTGGGTCACAAACATGTCATAACTAGTTGTTGTACCATTTGGGCCCTCAGGAGGTGCGGATGCAGCATGGGTCAACACAACAATAGCATTAAACCATATCGATTGACCAAATATATCAGTTATAGTCCGCAAAAGAGGCATATCACCAAAATCCCTACTTTGCATGTCTAACCGATCAAGATACAAAACAATATCAGGAGGTGACTTTTGGATAAACCGTTTAACAGAGTGAAGAATTTTCTCGTTTTTCCTTTGATCAGCCCATGAAGGAAGAAGGCCCGGCGTGTCGATAACACGTACTTTAATACCCTGCACCGTACCAACAACATCCTGAACTTTCTTGGTTCCCAATTGAAATGCATCAGTTCCAAACTTAACTTCATCAAATATTGAATTAATAGTCGCACTTTTCCCGACTCCCGTTTTCCCAAGAACCATAATGGTGCACGAGAACTCAAGTGGTTCCTGCCCAGCTGCCTCCAACTGCTCAGCCATGGCACTAGCACGCTCAAAGCTAAAAGCAGCAACACGACCTCCATTTCTGCCTCTCAATTGTTCAGCCAATCCTAATCTATACAAGACTTGGGCCACAACAACATTGTGAGGAGTCTGCCCGAGCCTACGGGCAAGACGCAAAAACTTCACCCGTATCATCTGAAGCTTTTCACGAGTGTCATCATTTTCATCAGCTTCCCCGTTTGTGTGTTCATCAACGACTTGGTTTTGCGGAGGAGAAACATTCCCATTCACCTGAGATTGGACCACTCGATGAGCAGGTTCAAGTAGTGGTGCACCACGGCCAAGCCCAGCAGGGCGTGTTGGAGCAAGTGATGGAGCTGGGTTGGGGGCGGTGACAGGTTTGGAACTAGGGATCACGAATTGGTTAGGTTTGGGAGTAGTATCGGGAATAGATGTTGCAGATTTTTCTGCAGATAAAGAGACACCTATGACAGGCCTCAACTCTGGTTCTTTTTTCATAGGCATGTCTTGTTTCACCTCACTATCTTTCAGTTCACTTTTTTCAACCATGGAAACATGCATATTATCTTCTGAATTGACGATCTCCGGATGGCCATCAAAAGCAGAAGTACTTCCTTCTTCGGGTTTTTTATCATCCTCGTGTCCTGATAGTGGGTCAAAAGCTTTCTGTTCCCCCTCGTGATTTTGTACAACTTTAAGTTCATTTTGCATATCAAGAAAATCTTTTCCTGAACTATCAACCTTCTTCTGATTCCCACTTTCATCATCTTCCCCTACAGTAACCAGCATATCTATCTCACCATCCGATTGTTCTTCATGATTCACAGAATCTCCATTTACATGATCCTCATAAGTCCCTGTGTCATCCATATCAGCATGGTCTGAAAATCCATTTTCAGAATTTCCTAATGTGGCAACAATTGGTTTCTTGTTATCCTCATGAACATCTTCCAATGTTGCCACTTGACCCTCGTTAATCCCATTGTCTTTAACCCCATTAGTTTCCAACACATTTTCCTCATCTCTGCTTACATCTGTATGAATGTTCTGTTCAACAGTCACACTCGCCACTTGCTGCTCATCTTTTCCACCGACAACTGACACAGTGGTTTCCAGCTCACTATCTTGATCCCTTGCCACATCATCAGAAGTACCTTCTCCTATGATCTGCTGCACTAATATAGTCGCCTTTTCGTCACCATTACCATCATCCACTGTCTCATTAGCTTCCAATCCACCAGGCTGATTGCTGGTAGTACTATCAGATGTATTTGTCTCCAAGGTACCCTCTTCTAAATTGAGCACGTTTCCCTTGTGTTCATCACAATCCTCAGAAGTACCTTCTCCATTGATCTCCTGCCCTAATTTAATCACCTTCTCATCACTATTACCATCATCCATGGTCTCATTAGCTTCCAATCCACGGGGATGATTGCCGGCAGTACTATCAGATGCATTTGTCTCCTCGCTGACCTCTGCTAAATCAAGCATTTTTCCCTTATGTTCATCACAATCCACACGCTCGTTATTTTCTAACACAAAGGGTTGATCTCTAGTAGTATTACCAGATGTACTTTCCCCATCTATCACCTGCACTCATCACCAACTAATCAAACATATATACTTCATATTGTTTAAAAAAAATATATAAATAGCTTAAATAAAGTTACCTTCATAGATATATCCTCGTCAACAGGATCAATATGAGCATCTTTAAACTCATTTATGATCCCTTCGCAGGCATCTATACTCCCATCTAACTGTAAAGAATCGCCACCATTCTCATCACTTTCATCTTTCCTAACATCGATAGTTTCTTCCACATCAACCGTCTGCGGTACACTCTCAACACCACCATTTGCTTCCTCACCATTAGCATCAGTTCCCATACCCATCACCCCATCTTCCAACACTCCTTTATTAAAATCCTCCACTTTTGACTTTACTTCTTCCACCTTACTCGCACCATTTTCCATCACAAACCCCCAAATCTATCTTGAAAAACTGGATCCCTAACAACTAACATATGAAAAACCCTAAATTAGCGAAAAGAAACCACTACAAACATATATGCAATTAGACAGCAATACTAATACAATCAAACAGACTCAACCAAAACCTATTTCAAACATGAAAGAGATCCAAACTTAAGAAACATACATCAAGTTCAAAGTTTAACAAGAATTCCAGATAAAAAACTAGGGTTTTGCGAAACAAACAGATAAAATAGAAGATAAAGAGGGATTAAAGGCAATAATACCTGAACGTATAGATTGACGTTGAGAGTAAGAAAAGGTGAAGAAGGAGGAGGAGAGGTGCAAAGAGGAAACAGGTAAAAGGGAGAGAAAATCGCAGAATTCTATCACACTCCTGTTCGAGGTAATAAGCTAAATGCTATATCTATATCTACGCACACACCTAACCAGTTTTGTTTCGAGGGGGAATGAGATCGTACGGTGGAGAATCGTTGATCAGAGTGATTGTTGGTGAAGGGGCGACTCATGGTGACGTCATATATATATATATATATATATATCCGTTCAAAATATATATAAATATGTGTAAATGAATAAAGAAAAGAAAACGTGTTATGTGACCTTTTTATTTTGTTTTAGTAATTACTATAAAATATATTATTACCAAAGTTTATGGGATCTTACTCCAATTTAACATAAATACCATTTATGTGAAACATGCATAATAGTCTAAGAATAAAATCAAACTCAAAGATTTTCTTTTTGTATTATAATATAGGAATTCAATTACTTTTTTTTGTGCTAGATTAATTTATAATTTTGTGTTTTTATCGATAATAAAGATATGAATTATGATTAAAAGTATCAACTAAATATATTTTATTGATAGTCTTTCATTTAAGGGGTCGTCTCTATTGATTCACATTTAGAAAATTACATTTTCAAGAATTTTGTAAAAGAATTGTGTAACTATTTCTCTATACTTGCTTTGCATATAATATATTTTTAGAATAGTAAACCCTCTTTTGATATCTATAAATTATGAAAACAAAAAACGTTTTAAAAAACGCAAGTGTAAACACCCCCTTATGAAAAAATATTTAAGCTTAAGTACACTATTTGAGTAGAGTACTAGAATATTTAGGTGTGAGTAGTTCTTAAAAGACAGAATTACGCATTTAACATGATGTTGATATTGTGTTGATATTACATTGGACAATAATTAATCAATCTCATAACTTAATTGGAAACAGGTATTACATATTTGAAATGGTGTTCGTGTTGTGTTGATATTACAAGAAAGTGTATTATTCAGGAGGTACAAGATATTATGTTTAAAGAGTAAAATATAGAAGATATTGTGTTGATATGATGAGGAAGGGTGATACCATTAAGTCTTCCTTCTCCTCACATACACATATGTCAAAATATTCTTACACACTTTTCAATGTAACTTTTATCCTCAAAAACATCTCATCAGGGAGGTTAAATAGACTATGAGGGGGGCTATATAGAATCACCAGATGAGGAATTGTTGTTAAGAGAAAAGATTAGGCAACTGAAATACACAAGTTCTTAAATTTTGTCCAAGAAATATTCGACAACAGTGGTACAATTGTTTATTGATTAGTTGCAACCTTTTTTTGATGAATAAGAGGGGAGATTGCCCGGTCATAGACATGGGCAAAATCGGTCCTGGACCGGTCCTGGACCACAGCCGGTCCGGTCCGGTCCGGACCTAGTCGGTCCTGAGCCGGTCCGGTCCTCGGCGGACCGGTCTTCGCGTAAGACCATTTCGATAAATTCGGTCTTCGGGCGGTCCTAGACCACTTCCGGACCGGTCCAAGTCCGGACCGGTCCAAGTCCGGACCGGTCCGACTTCGGTCCTGGACCGGTCCGTTTTTCGTTCGGGTATTTTTCCGGTTCGGTTTAGATATTTCCGGGTTTTTTTTAGTTTCGGTTTAAAATTTTCCGGTTTTCGATTCGTTTTTTTGTTTGAAAAAAAAAGTGACTTGTTAATTTAAAAAAATTGCAAGTTATAAACTATAAAATATAAACATATATAATTGCAAGTTAATAAAAACATATAAATAACATTGCGATACAATTACAAAATAAAATTACATATTGTTGAAACTTAATTTATTTTTTTAACAAGAAAAGGGAACTCTAGCAATGGAGCTTCGGCATTGCCATCACCCCAAGTTAGAGACCCGAAAAATACATATTGTTCGAAAGAAATAACGTCACAAAATATAAAGAGACAACTACTAAAATGGATAGTCGGAATTGAAATTCCAATAGTTGTAACTATCGTCGGTATATGGCACATGCCCATAATAGGCGACTTCGTTCGAGTGGACGTTGGATGATGAACCCGCGTTCATTCTATTTTGAGTGTCGTCAACGTATTCTTCGCCGGGAGATTTATATTGAAATCACTTCGACCCGCGTTCAAATTGCTAGATTCTTCACCCGCCATTTTTTATAATCTTGATTCTTGAAGCAAATCAAAAAATTATAAGCAAATCCTTGATTCTTGAAGCAAATTATAAACAAATCCTTGAATTGGAAAAATTGCAAATTATAAGCAAATCTTGAGAGAAAGAAGAAAGAATGAGAGAATAAGTGGTTTAGAGAAGGTGTAGGAGAAAAATGGCAACCAAATGGGGGGTATTTATAGGAAGAATTGAAAAAAAAAAAAAAAAAAATCGGAAACTAGCCGTTGGGGACCGGTTCGGACCGGTTTGGACCGGTTCTGGACCGGTTTGGACCGAAAAAAGAGCCGTTGCATTTTGAACTTCGACCGTTGGGCATTGGACCGGTCTTGGACCGGTTCGGACCGAGTTTGGACCGGACCGGTCTTGGACCGTTTTGGACCGGTTCGGATCTTGGACCGGTTCTGGACCGGTTCGGACCGCTTACGTCATTTTCGGTCTCGGTTCGGTCTTGGACCGGTTCGGTTCGGGCGGTCTTTCTTGGACCGGTCCGGTCGGTCCTCAGGGCCCATGTCTACCCGGTCACGTGACTCACGTTGGGCCGTTGGATGGGTTGTGGGCCAAGTTGAGGGTACTAGTTTAACTACCCTGCTGTGCCAACTCTACATCGAATCATAATCCATCCACGTGGAACTCATGTTTACACTCAACCACTTATTACACTTGCTTTTATTTTAAGGAATTTTACACTAATTTCAGTAATTTCTATTATTTATATGCGATTTAATAAAAATAATACATATAATAATTTTGTAAAATAATGCAGGGGAGGGGGTGCACCATGCATATAAATGGGCCTCAAATCATCGAAATAAAATGCGGATGGACCTTATAGATGTTGACACTTGACAGTTGAAGAAGTTACATTTACATCTACTCAATAAAAGGGTAATAATATTTGTTTTAAATTTGGAAATTTTCACAACTACTAGCAAAGTTTAAAAAATGTTTATCAAGATCATTTG
This sequence comes from Pulicaria dysenterica, assembly GCA_947179395.2. Lineage (NCBI taxonomy): Eukaryota > Viridiplantae > Streptophyta > Magnoliopsida > Asterales > Asteraceae > Pulicaria > Pulicaria dysenterica. The sequence goes on along the minus strand of OX359290.1, from coordinate 97,589,233 downwards.
TTGATTATTTCACAACATGAAATAAATGAGTTTTATGAATAATAACTTTTGAAACTTGTTACTATACTGTGAATTTTTCCTTCTCAAATTTATATCATAACTAGTTGAAGCCCGTGCACTGCACGGGGTGTAGTCATTTGTTGATTCTTTCTTCAAGTTTTTTGTCAGTTGCGCTGTCAGTAAGTGTTTTATATTGAAATTGTAACTTGTAAATTATAACATTGTCATGTGCCGTTATTTTTTTTGTAGAATAGCATGATTGTAATAAGTTATGTTTATGTTGTTTGTGAGTAAGCCATATTGACAGTGATTCTTTTCTACTATGGCACTAATCGTTAAAACCTCGAAGTTTGTATTTTTTTTATTAAAAGCTTAATTTTTTTTACAAATGGTATTTATCTAAAATGATATAAACCAATAAATTTACACTTTATTTTGGTTTAAAGCTTTAAGTTTACACTAAATTTTTTGTTAAAATAATATTTTAATCCTTTAAGTTTTGTTTGCTTTTTAATTTTGCCCTCTTCACTTGATTAAAATAAAATTTTGGACATGAGGAGACTATGAAGTTAACTATTTGTTATTAATTAATTTTTATTAATGTTTATATTTAAGTGGAAAAAATTTGGGTCGAAATTAGTGAAGTGTGAAAATGTATAGTTTGGTTTCAAAAAAAATAAAAACATAAATATTAGGTAAGTTCACATTCTTTCTTTTGACATATTATTACCCCATCCCCATCTAAAAAACACATCACACTCTCTCCTCTCCATCTCTCCTTCTCTCACTCTTCTCTCTCACTCTCTCCCCATCTAAAAAACACACCACACTCTCTCCTCTCCATCTCTCCTTTTCTCACTCTCCTCTCTCACTCTCTCTTCTCTTTGTCTAAAACCACCGCCCCCACCATCCACCATCCACCGCCACAGCCACCAACACCATCATCCATCGCCACAGCCACTATCCACCATCTCCTCTCACCCTCACCCTCTATAACCGCTGTCACACCACCACCCTGTGGCAGCGCCACCGCCAACCACCGCAGCCACCGTCACACCTCTAGCAGTGCCGCCTAAAACCCACCCCAACCTCCGTCTCTCGCTGTCACCCTTCTCTCTCTCTCTCTCTACCAACATCCACAGAAAACCCTAGCCGCCACCCTAGATCTAAACCTAAAACGTCGATTCCAGATCCGCCGCCTCCAAGGTTTTTCCACCTACTCTCTCACGCGATTAGGGTTTGTGCTCCACAACCCTCTTCTCTCTGACCGGCGATTCCAGATCTGTTTTGGTTTGTGCTCCACAACTCTTATGTTCTTCATGTTCTTGTTCTTTAGATCTGATTTTCGGATCTGGTTTCGATTAAGGTTTCCGGTCACAGATCTCGTTTGTTGAGGCATGTATGTGTTTGATTTTCAGATCTGGTTTCAGATCTCATTCTCGAAAGCAATGATTTTTTGGAGTTCTTGTTCCATCATCGATTTGTAGTTCGATTTGGTACATTTTGACAGTCGTTCGAGTCTAGCACTCTCGGACATGAACCGCCACTCTGTATGGCCACTGCAACTACACTTTCAGATCCGTCGATCTCATCTGCACCACCATGGCCCAAAAACAAATTCGAAAAAAAAAAGCCCAAAACTGAGATCCAGCCCAAACCCGGTTTCTCACCCAAACCCGGATCCGGGCACGGATCCATAGGAGGCGACGCATTTTTATTATATGATATAATATTTGTTTAGTTTGCTATAACTTTTAAATTAAAAATGAATTAAATCCTTAATCATGAATTCGATGTTTCTTAGTTAACTATAACAATACTTTCAAAATAAATAAAATTATTCCTTATGAGTTATCAGATTTAGATAACGTAAAAATACAAGAAAACCTTAAAAGGTCAAACCATCTTCTAAACAATTGTAGGGCATTGAACTAAGAAGGAATGTTGTAAGTTTAAGCTAGATTTAAAATCAATGATAAAAATAGAGGAGAGATCATTTTTAAAATATATCAACATACTAATAGTTAAAAGGACATAAGGAACACGAAATTGGTCCTATATGAATCATGTCTTATATATAATGTATGTATGTTGATCTTAATGCATTTACTATGTTGAAGATAACCGGATTAGTAACCACATAAAAAACAAGGTCACATTATTTTAGTACAAAGTTAGTCCATGTGAAAAGCAAAATTAGTTTGTAAGCAGGGGTGAGTAAAAAAAACCGAACCAAATACCCAAAAAACCGAACCAATGTAGCAACCGACGTTTTGGTTTTCAAAATTTCAAAAACCGACTTTTTCAATTCAGTTTTGCTTTTAAAACTTTCAAAAATCGAAAAACTGAACTGAACCGTTCCAAGGGGGCAATATTGAAAATATACACGTCCAAAAAATCAAATATCCTATGACTTTTCATTTACACAACCGCCTCCATTTACACTAAGGTTCCATCAAAGAGGTCTCACACTAATTCATATTTCCTTTATAATTACAACTTCATTTACTCATCCGACTACTCGATTAAATTCATCTACATCGCTTCATTCGAGTCGACGATTTCACTTTTTCTCGATTTTATCCATTTCAGCTTAATAAATACATCCATTTCTAATTGTTTATAATCTTATATCGATTTTCAGGTTCTAGTTTTCTGAATTGTATGCAGTTCAAATGTAGTTGCTTGTTCATCTCAATTTTTAGTATTTAATATGTTATTTATCGATTTGCTTTTAGTTTTGATTTATTTTTTACTTTGTCTCTAAAGTTTAAACATTTGACAAATATTTTGTTTGTATCAGTTACAATGTATATTGCTTGAACTAGGTGGCACACATCTTGATGTTTTTAAAATAGCTAATCATGTTTAATTTCATAGTTTTACAATGATGGTTGTATGGCTTCAAATCTTGATAGTAAAAACGAAAAATATGTAAAACCGAACCAAAGGGTATGTTTTGGAGAAACCTTTTGAAGCTTTTAAGAGCCGGAACATTTAGTTTTTAGAAATTAATTATGTTTGATTGCAATAGCTTAAGCTTTTATTTAAAAAAATAATCTAATAAAAACTCAAAAATGAAAAACTACTTCAAGTAGCTTTTAGGAGCTACTTAGAGCTTTTAAAACCCAAATTACATAAAGCTTCAAGTATTTTACCAAACACATTCATACAAATAGAGCTACAGCTTTCAGCTCTTAATAAAAGCAACAGCTCTAGTTCCTAAAAGCTCCAGCCTCAGCTTCAGCTTCAGCTTAAACGTTCAGCTAGTTATTTCAAACATACCAAAAAACAACCAACTTCAAAACCGAAAAAACTAACAATTTTGGTTTTCCAGAAACCGAAATTTTTCGGTTTGATTTTGATTTTTCGGTTTAGTTACATTAATGATTTTGATTTGTTTGCTTTAATTTGGTCCCTACTTTGTAAAGATTAACAGATGTCTATTAAATATTGAAATGAAACAAATTACCCTTCAAACATGTTTCACTTTTAGTCCCGGCCTTACACAACTTTTCATTTCTAATTCCTACAATTGTTAATTTTTATTATTACTTTAGACTCTAATAATCTAGTATTATTTTTTAAATTAAAATACTGTTAGTTAACATAAATACGAACAACCTTAAACTTAAAATAAAATAACATTTAATAGATCTTAACATATTAGTTTTGAATCTTTAACGTGTTCTTGGAGTTTTTCTGAAGGTGTTCTAGACATTTAAAGTATTTTTACGAGGTGTTTGTTTTAGGCTTTTAGCATCTGAAGGTTTATTTTTCAGGCTTATTTTTCATATCCTCGTTTGTTCTGGTTTATTTTTTATGAGTTCGGTTTATTTTCTTATTGTAACTCATAATAAGCTTAAAAGTCAAAAAATATACCGGAAAAAACTGACTTATAAAAAATAAGCATAGAAAATAAACCATTAATAAGCTAAAACACACACCCCTAATATTCAAAGTGTTTCGAAGATTTGTAAATGCATAAATTACTAGTCCTGAAAGAAACTACATACACAATTTCAAAGTTGAACATTTCAACTGTGTTTAAATAGTTATGGAAAATCTATCACTTTTTAGGATACTAGCTAAGCGACCCGTGTATCAATACGGAATGCTATAAGTCAATTTTAAATTTATATAGTTTTAAAGAGTATTAAGACGTATAGTAAAAATAATTACAAAGCATAGATATGAATATAAAATCTCGTAATAAATGAATAATCATTACAGAATTTTGAAATTCATACATAAGATTATCATTAGATTTTCTTTAAAATCTCTTTATAAACAACATTCATAGTTTTATTAGTAGGGTTTCCTTAATCATTGCAAATTAAAAATTTTAACCTCTCTTTACTCTTCATTTAAGAAACTGTCACATATAACTGTCCATAAGTGAAAACCATTACTATAATATTATTGTTGATGTTGTTTATAAGCGACCCGTGTATCAACACGGGGATGATATAAGACAATTTTAAATTTATATAGAATTAAAAATATTAACACGTTAAAAAATTAGAAAACATATATATGAATATTAAATCTCGTAAAAAATGATAAACATTACAGAAGTTTGATATACATAAGATTATCATAATACTTCCTGTAGATACTCTTTATAAACAACATTCATGGTTTTATTAGTAATTTAACGCACACACAAACTAAGCTATCTAATTTGAAATGGGCTAATGACATATCTAACTTGGGTATTTTTCATACTTTTATAATTGTTGCCCCAACTCACGATTTTTTTTAATCTACTGAATGTTGTTTTTTCCTTTTTTGATATCATAAGATATCAAAGATATCTTTCACAGTTGATTTGTGAACTCACTACCTCGCGTTTACTAAATAAATTGCACACAAAATCAACAAATTTTACTAAGGCAGAGTAAGAAATTAGAGATAAAAAGGAACAATTTATGAATCTTCAAACACTTATATATAATTTTCGTTTCTTAATCTAGCTTTTAGGTAATTCAATCACAGAATTTCATGAATCAGACAAATGAGATGTGTTAGAATAGTGGAATTAAAATGAAACTTACGAAAGGATCTACTAATTTTTCTTTCTTTCCTGTTTAGTAACATAATTGAGCATTGAAAATTTTATTTTAAAACTTAGGGCGTTATTATAATTGTATTTTTCCCTTTGACATATGAATTATAAGATTGACGTGAATAGCTAAATGACGTAAATTCAATTTATTTATATTCTATTTAGAAATGACAATAAGTATATATAGAATTGCATGTCAAACCAAGAACAAACTGTGTGGTTGTAAATATTGAACAAACTTATAATTTGAAATTAAACATACCATTAGATATATGATTTAGGGGAATCCGTGAACTTCTTCTATCACTTTCAATTGGTATCGAACTGTTATGAACATAGTTGTAATATGTGAAATGAATCACCCTTGATTTTTTTCCTTTCTTTTGAATTCCTTCCCAATGAAGGTCGTTTTGGAGCCGACGAAGTATGTTGTTTAATTTTTTATATTGATTGATGCACCTTTGTCGGTTTTAGATGTTATCTATTTTTATATAAATTTATCTTAAATAAAACAAAATTTTCAAAAAAATAATTTTATATACTTTTTATCGAAAGACCGATGAATCAGTTATTATATCGACTATGATACGTAGATAGAATAAATATAAAAAAAATATAAATTGTTTTATGAATAACCTACCCACTACTATTAATGGATAACAAATAATTAAAAATATACTACTTTAAAAAAGTGTCATATTACAATAAAATTTATACCAAAACGTAGATAAAAATGAGACGGTCGTAAATATATAATTATTATTTCTCTAAACAAATTATATAATAAGTTATTAAACATATTTTATATACAACCTATAATTAATTATATTAATATATAATTTTTATAAAACCCCCTCACATTTTCATAAAAGCCCATAACATATTTTATAAAATCCCCTCAAAATTTTCACAATGTCCTCTTCCAATTCTGAATTCAAATCGAAAAAGTTAAGGATTTTTGGACGTCATCATCAGCCATTTTTTTATTTTTTTTATTTTTTTTAAATCAAAAGTTGTGATTGGTGGAGAATTTTTAGGAAGAGGGAAAAAACCTTTTTAGAATATAAGATTTTTCTACGAAAACTTCAAAACGGAACTTTAATTAATGGCTTTTTAGAGAACTATATTCAATTTTTTGAAAATCAAAAATAGAAAATTAATGGAAAAAAAGTTTACATGACTATACGCAACCTAAATTAATGGCTTTTTTTTCTTTCTTTTTTTTCTTGCATCGCACAAACTTTGATATTCTTTTGATTTGTTTTCCAACTTGTGCGTTTTTATATACTTTTATAAGAAAATAAATAATTCAGAAAATAAAATGACACATTATATCGGTAACCGTATCCCTTAAATCGACCCATATTTGCCATAATAGTAGAATATGTTCGGTTTGCTTTGGTTTGTTCTTGAAAGATCATATATAGGCGTTGGTTGTTTGTGTTTGGATGGTTTTCTTTCTGATTATATACTTGTTCCTTTTAGTTGTAATATATTTGATTCAATGCATATGGCCAAAATAAGGAATTAAATTATCATTTAATGAAAATTTCCTTTTTTTTGTAGATGTACTATAATTTACTTTCATTAAATGTGTTCTATAATGAACATTAAAACTTTTTAAAACATCAAACTTTGTTTAATAGCTTTTCTCTAAATTTATTTTATTTTTGTTTCAAATAAAACAAGTAATTATATATATATATATATATATATATATATATATATATATATATATATATATATATATATATATATATGGTGTCTGGTGAGTGTAACCGTCACCATATGATTTTCATTTTCAGCCGTTAGATCTTGATCACTTTTAATCTCAGCCGTATAAAGTCCTGAATTTAGACATCAAACTAATATGTGCCGTTGATTATGGTGTACGTGGGATTGTAGGTGGGATTCGTAGACATTTAAATCAAATTGGAGGGGGTTTTGGAAATATTTAAGGGTACTTTATGAAATATTTGAGGGGGTTTAATGAAAATATGAGGGATTTTTATTAAAATTGTATATTAATGTAATTAATTATAGGTTGTTTATAAATAATGTTTAATAACTTGTGATATATTTTGTTTAAAGAAAAAAATAAGTATATATTTACGACCGTCTCATTTTTATCTACGTTTTGGCATAAAATTTATCGTAATATGATAATTTTATAAAAGTTAGTATATTCTTAATTTTTTGTTATTCATCAAAGCATTGAGTATATAATTCTCGGAAAAAATTATATGTTTTTGTATTCATTCCCTCTATGTATCATAATAAAACTTAATCCGAAAAAAGAACACCAATTAATATAAAAACTAAAGCATATATATATATATATATATATATAAGGATCAATGAAGAACCATTTTTACATAAAGAACATAAAGAATCATCATAAACTATTAGATCTATTAACCAAGGGATTAGGATAATATATATATATATATATATATATATATATTAGATCTATTAAATAGAGATGGTTTAGTTTAGAGTTTTGAGAATTTGGGTTTGGGCTTTTAATGAGTTGGGTTTTGTTTCGGTTACTATTACCATTTAAATAAAAATAAATTTATTAAAATAGAAAATATTTTTTAAACAAATATTTTATTAATAAGTAATCTATAATCATTTTATATTATCAATCCTTATAATTAAAGAATAATTTTAAAATAACAATTTAATAAAATTATTTATTAAAGTAGAAAAAATATAAAAAGATATAATATAAAGGTATTGTAAATTATGTCGATTTCTGTCCTAAATTTCATAATTTTTTTATTTCACTGCATCTAGCTACTATAGTACATCCGTTCTTTTTTTCAAGTTCCCATGAACGCATAGATTAGAAATTATACCAGTGTATAAACTATTTTCATATACTCTTTGACCTCATTTACTTATTGTTCATGTCAATAATATTGTCAATGTATCTATATTTTTCTGAAGTGTTTTATTTTTTTTGTATAATTTAATATCTTTTTTTGATGTTATTATCTATGTTTTGTCTAATTTTTGTGTTGTTTTTTTAAGTCCAACTACTCTTTTTTATTTGTGAGTTTTCCGAAGTTTTTTATAGTTCAAAAACTTTGTAGGTTAATTTTTTGGTATAAATTATATACATGTTTTTATATAAAAATATTAATTTAAAGTTACGTATCAAAGCACTGCTCGAGTAATACACTAGAAGTTTTGAGCTTATATTGTCGATATAAGTTTTAGAAGTAACACAAACCTGATGGAAAGGTGAAGTTAACTTTCATTTGTGATGCCCCACAATTATTAAATGAGCTGATGGATTACAATGGTGGGCGTCGTTCAAAAATCTTTAGAAAACATTTATTTATCTTGCATGTTCCTTACGTACTATTTATCTTGTATATTCCTTAGTATTATAATTTATAAAGACATAACTTTTATTTATCTTGCATGTTCCTTACGTACTATTTTTGGATATGTCAACTTTTTATTTTTTTCATGCTCTTAGTATAGATCTTTTATATATTGTTAGCATCTTTTATATTTATCTTGATGACCAAATTTTGTATATTTTTTAAGTTTAAGTATTCATTTTAACAGTGAGTTTTTATACGTCTTTGATAGTTTGAAAAGTTTGTATTAGCTGGTTTATATATATTATACACATGTTTTTAAAATTACGTACCCGAGCACCCGAGCACTGCTCGGGTATTACACTAGTTATTATTGTTGTAATTATTAATATAGTTAATTGGTCAAATGGTATGTCAACTTAGGTATTTATATCATTTTAGTCCTTTAACTTAGGTGTCTTTTTATCTCTTAAAATTAAAGAACTAAAACGACAGAAATACCTATGTTAAAAGATTATTTAACCAATTAACTCTTATTAATATTATATCGTCTTTTTAAATCACGAGGATGACTTTATATCCTCCTTGGTTTATGAGATCACAAAACCATACGAATGAATGGAAGTATCAAGTTTGCAAGTTATGGAAATTATATTTACGCTAAAAGCATGTGTATGTTATTTTCTTTCTATTAGTTTTTTCCATAAAAGTTTCTTGCACATCATTACTTATTTTCTATTATTGTCTCCTACGATCATATATATCAAACAATATAAATGCCTAGATTTATCTTGGAAGTTTAAACGCACAAGTTTCGTTGAGTTTCTTATTATTGTCCAACATTCTTGAATGACACTGTATGCACATTATATATATTTTCTTGTGCTTTCCCATACCCTTTTGGACTCCCCCTTTCTCGGTCTTATGAATATGAAATTGATTCATAAATGTTACACAATCTAAATTTAGACCATTGGTGTATGTATTATCAAATCTCCATACAAGGACACTCAGGATGGTGTCTTTCGTGATGTCATTGAATGAGTAGTACTAACTAAGATATTGATATTAATAATTGTTAGACTCTGCAATACAAAAATACATGCTAAATCCACAAATCTTACTAATTAATTCACGTGTCCACGCGGATTTCTATTCCCAATGCAATGCATACAATCGATGCTTCTATAAATCCTTAGAAGGCAATGAGTGTGCTCATATGTTTTACACAAGTGTTGAATGTCATGATAAGTAGGCTTTCTCGTACTCATTTGCATAAATTTGAATTTTACATTTACATAATTAATCTAAAAAATCGAAACTAGTTAAGACATTTATAAATACTAGCATAGTACCCGCACAATGCGGCGGTGGCGAATAGTTTTTGTTTGACATCATGTCTTGTTTCGATAATGTAGGATATTGTATCTGCAGAATATTATAGAAGATACATCTTTCGACAAAGTATTTGTTTTCTTTGTTTTCACTCCCTTTTCTATTTTATTTATTTCTATTTTTTATCATCAACCTTTTTATTCGGTTTCAAGGTAATTTTTTTAAAACTATAAAAGTAAGAAAAAATATATCTTGTGTTTTATGAATTGACTAAAACGACAGTTACCATAACTTGTTGAGTTAATGAGAAAGATAATTGATAAGACTGTTGCTTTGAATATTTGTACCATATGCATAAGAACATGTACTACTTAAAATTATGTAATCTTAAAAAATTTAAGAGAGAGAATATTAAATGCTTTATAATGTAGTATAGATTAATCAAAAGCATTGGTAGCGGTGTCGTATGCCAAGTGGCATATGTTAGTTGTGTATTTTTACATATGTCAAATAGGGGTGCCATGTGCTAAATTACTCGTTTAAAGATTTTGAATAACGCGAACAATTCTCGTTTATGATCCAAGTTTATTATTGACTATCAACAATCTTGTACATAATTTATAAGAACATGGGAAATACCTCAACCCCATGTTTCATGCTACACCTGCCATATCAGTAATTAGTGGTGCACAAAAAATAAAAATATCCGATTTTGTGCAAAAACTATTCGAACCGATTTTTTATAAAATCGGATTTTTTTTCAAACCGGAGCGGATTTAACCGGTTTTATCCGATCCGAAACCGGTTAAACCAGTTACACTTTTGTCCGAGAAAATCCGGTTTTAATCCTTACGAAACCAGTTACACTTTTGTTCGAGAAAATCCAGTTACAATCCGAAAATCCGGTAAAAAAAAACGAAAAAATCCGGTTCGGATTTTATCCAATCCGGATCGGATTAAAACCCGAAGATGTGCACCTCTATCAGTAATACCCCCTCTTTACTTTAGTAGTGAAATGCTGAGAACTCATATTTGGGCCCGGTACCGAAGCATGGGGGATGGTGTTCATGTTGGGTACCGATGTCCAAATAAGCATGCCGAGACCATGCTTAATGGTACTTCACATGCTCTAGCAAACTCGACTCTAATCCAAAATCTCGAAACTTAAAAACCCACATCAAAGTAGAATCAAAAGCACATGTCAACCTAAAAAACATAAATCGGACCTAAAATCATAAACCGGAACCTTATAACCCAATATCAATACACCAATCCTACTCTTTATAGTCTTTCTTTTTAATAACATTTATTTTCGTTAAAAAACAAAAGCCAGAAATCAAAAATTATTAACAGGGACATACAAAAATGAAAGTTGAATGTCATTAATATCTAGTTCATATCACATAGATTTTGTGAAGTTAACGTTACTTTGTCTTCTAATGAATTAGCTTATACTGGGAAACGTCTCCATCTGTGTGTCCAATAAATCATTGAACCTCACATGGTCGCCGGTAGAGATTACCCAAACAAATGCAAATTTGCTCCCTCAGTGGCTAACACCATGTCCATACATGTTAATACTATAATTTATATCTATTTTCCCACCCGATACTGACTAGATATATGATATAGGATATGTTTATTAATACAGTATTATTTAATTTTTTGTAATAAAGTATCATCCCTTTAATTTTGTTGAGAGTTTAAACATTTAAAACCAAAAAGGAATTCAAAATTTTAGCAGTTTCTCCAGATATATCGATAAGTCGAGTTATGCTCTTATATATGTGGCATAATTAACCGATTTCGTGGTTGTTACATATATTTCCTCTAGTTATCCAAAATGTTTAGCTAGTGAAGATTAAAACCAAGTATCTTTAACTTTTTAAGCATTCTATAATTAACAAGGTCATCGTTGGGATGGTTTATTTAAATCATATTTAGATCTCCGAAGTAAATAGTTTAGATTCAACCTTAAAGATGTAACGACTTAAAGAAGACTTCTGCAGCTCAACAAACCCTTTTGGTGCATATCAATCTGTATGGGTTGAATGTTATGGTTCTCTTCTTAAATGCTGGTGTTTTTATTATTCGAATGCTCTCTCATTAATTGGTAGATTTAATTAATTACAAACAACCATACATTTTATAAACATAAACAACGAAATAGGATCTAAATTTAAGCACAAAATCTCTTAAGAACAAAAAACATGTAAAAAAGAAGTGAATAATAAGTGTTTAGTAGATCCAATTACATTGGTCTTAAAAAGTTCACCCTTTATTATTTCTTAGATTAGATTAGATCTTGAAACAATAATGTCTTATCCTTGATGCATCTACTAAATAAGAAATACAATTTCACACAAAATAAACAGATAACTAAAGTGACTTAAGTGGTTACAGAATCAGAGTTCTCTATAGAAACACCAGGAGGATCTTCTCAAACCATCAAGACTAAAAATATAGTTTGTACCATAAACATAACAAAAGCTATTGTCAATAGTTAAGGACTCCGCAAATGATCGTGGTTGAATCCAAATATCCAAGATCGAGTTTGTTATTCAGGTTTTGCATACACAACATGTACATACCGTGATACGAAATCGATCAGTCAAGGAGACAAGTGACGTACTATATATGGAATAAAAGAACACGCAGGTACACCTTCACTTCATCTTATCCTATATACAGATCTGTTGGGTTAATCGTTTATTTACCGTTTGATAGCATACGGGTCACTGATTGGTATCCTAATTTGGTATATATAGTGATTATATATGTGACCATTATTTCTAATCAGTCATTAAGTTAGTGGGATTAATTTGTTAGTGTTTCCTTTGTTCTAGGAGTAGTGGAGCATGTGGCAGAAGCCACGTCCATCATTTGTAATCCTCATTTTTAGATTAGTTTGTTTTATTTGTTTCTTATTTAAGTGATGCAAGTGTATGTGGCTAGTGAGAGAGAAGATATTCAAAATGTAGTCCTTTGTATTTTCCTAGTTGCTCTCGGCAGTAGACATGCACTTATTTTTCTTCTGCTATTTTTCTTTCAAGAGAGTATTAAGTGTGAGTTTTGCTTGTTGATATCCAACAAAATCACAGGGAACACCTATAAACCATCTACTTAAAAATGGGCTGCCCTCAGTATTAAATGGGTTCAGACTTCCTCGAATTCACCAGGAAAATCAAAGTGAGTTGATTTTTCAAACAACATAATGGGAATTAAATATAAAAAAAATAAGGAAAAGATCCTTTTTATCCTATTCCTTAGAGAGAACTTTGATCTATATACATACGAAAGTCGAAAGGGTTTAGATAGGAATTAAATAGAAGATTAGGTAAAGAAAAATTAGAAGGGTCGAATGGGTCTAAGCCTTTGGTTGAAAAGTAATAAAATACAGTGTTAATACATAAGCCTCCTAAATCATTGTTATCTAATTGAGAAGACTTCATATATAGTCTTTATAAAAGGGCGCGGAGTGGAGGGTCATGTGAGGCATAATACACCTCCATCACGACGTGAGTTGGTGCCAACGCCGGCATGATCACCCCATTGTCATAGTTTTGAACTTGTGATGAATGTAAAACTACAAAATCCTCTCCATTGCCCCCTATGGAAGCAGAAACAAATGACATCTTAACACTAGGGTTAAACTATTTATATATTATTATATATGTTGAAGAAACCTCTTTGTAGGTTATAGCTGCTTCAAACCTGTTCAGCTTCTTAAATGAATAAGAAAAGGTAAATGCAAACACATGCATTCAAGAAAGTGATACAAAATTAATGGAATTACCCAAAAAGAGTGTATTAACTTTTTTAACCATATTAGAAGGGTCGAATGGGTCTACGCCTTTGGTTGAAAAGTAATAAAATACAGTGTTAATACATAAGCCTCCTAAATCATTGTTATCTAATTGAGAAGACTTCATATATAGTCTTTATAAAAAGCGCGGAGTGGAGGGTCATGTGAGGCATAATACACCTCCATCACGACGTGAGTTGGTGCCAACGCCGGCATGATCACCCCATTGTCATGGTGCTCAAGCAGGAAAAGTAGGCGTGTGTCTTGCTTTTTTTGCGGGTATAACAAAGGAGATGGTTAGATAGGTGTGATGGAGTACATGCACACTGTGTGATGGTCGGTGTAGGGAAAACACGGACATGGTAGTTTTGAACTTGTGACGATGTGATTCAATACTACCCCCTAACCATATTATCTCTAAAATCATACATGTTTAAAGTTACTAAAACAGCCCTACTTAGACTAAAAGGTTAACTGTATTTTTTGAGTCAAATTTTTTACCACTATCTCTTCACAGATTGTTTTTCACAGATTAAATAAAGAGTTAATTACAAAAATGGTCCCTGTGGTTGTCACTAAATTTCACTTTTAGTCCTTTAACTTTGAAAATTACAAAAAAGGTCACTGTGGTTGTCAATTTGTTTCAGTTTCGGTCCTTTACACTAACTGCCGTTAAGTTTTTCCGTTAGAAGCCCTCATGTGCCTTGCACATGAGGGTATTTTGGTCATTTTAGATGTTATCCATGTTACCAAACGCTAAACCCTAAATCACTATTTACTGTTCTCTACTCCGTCTCTCTCATATACGACATTCAAGGTCTTCCAGATTCACCCCACCCCACCGGCAGCCTTTCTACCACCGCCGCTGCACCATGGTGGTTGCTTTCAACACCGCGCCACCGCCACCGCCACAGCCACCATGGGTTCCGTTAATACGGTCACCACCACCATGGGTTCCGTCGCTCAGAAGCACCATCACCATCATCACGTCCATCGCTGCCGTCCGCCTAGACATCGAACCACCATGGGTTCCGTCGTCATTTCCCAACCACCACCGCCATCTAAGCAGCAACTGGTACAACGGAATACACTGCCGCCGTCACCTCCCAACCACCACCAATATCTTCTCTTCCTCCATTGAAACCCACCACCACAGCCATCTAATCACAACCGGGTAACAATAAAACCACTATCACCGGCATCTCGTAGGATCTGAACCACCACCGTCGCCTACCAGATCTGGACAACCATAAGTCCATCACCGACATCCTCACTGCTGGACATCGAAAACCATCACCATCGCCTACCAGATCTGAACCACCGTAAGACCACCACCGCCGCCATCATTCTCGTTCCATTAGATCTGTAAATCATATGGATCTTTTGCAAAAACAAAGCACCTGAAGATTTCAGGTGAGAAATCAAGCAATCCAGTTCTGGAAATGAAGTATTTGTGTTTGATGCTTGGAGTTTCAAGAGGTTCTTCGATGATTAATAAAGCTTTTCAGATTTGTGATTTTGTTAGATATCAAACATAATTTAGATTTTGATTGTATGAAAATTGGATTTTTATTCTTTATATCCATTATATACGTATTTTTTGCTCATTGTGGATTCTTTGTACCTATTTCGAATCCATGGTTGAACTCGTTTGGATTAGAAATGAGTGGTGACCCAACAGACGGCGGCGGTTGTATAACAACGATGTCGATTTCGGTGTCGGCGGTTTTAAATGAGATGGTGGTGGTTTCCAGCAGTGAGGTTATGCGGTGGTGATTAGACGACGGTGGTGGTGGTGGGAGAGAGGGCTTAGAAAGCTAGAGTGACTGAAAATGGTTAGAGAGAGATTAAGTTCTGGGTTTATGGAAGGAATGGTTATAATTAATTGTTTCTTTTTATTTTTTTATTTATTAAACATAGAAGATACACTTCAATATGTTTGGTAACATGGATAGTGACCAAAATGACCAAAATACCCTCATGTGCAAAGCACATGAGGGCTTTTAACGGAAAAACTTAACGGCAGTTAATGTAAAGGACCGAAACTGAAACAAATTGACAACCACAATGACCTTTTTTATAATTTTCAAAGTTAAAAGACTAAAAGTGAAATTTAGTGACAACCACGGGGACCATTTTTGTAATTAACTCTTAAATAAAATGAAAACAAAACAGGCCTAGCTAACACATGTCCACATCTAAATCTCCACTTCATTTTGAACTTCAATGGTAAAACTACAAATGACATCTTAATTATGACCAGAACACTAGGGTTAAACTATTTATATATTATATGTTGAAGAAACCGGCCTCTTTGTAGCTTATGTTAGGGTTATAGCTTCAAACCTGTTCAGCTTCTTAAATGAATAAGAAAAGGTAAATGCAAACACATGCATGCATTCATGAAAGTGATACAAAATTAATGGAATTACCCAAAAAGAGTGTATTAACTTTTTTAACCAAATTAAAAGTGAATTCTAGCTAGTCACACAACAAATAGATAAACAATTATTCAAATTTCCAACCCATTAATTAACACACATCCTGAAAGAAACTTAAAAGATGGAACTCAGTACAAGATATATAAAATTATTTAGTGATGCATTATCTTCAATCATGAAGTTTTTGAATCATAAACATCTACATAGATAACCGATGCCTTGGATAAGGGTGCTACTACTTATTTATATGAATTATTCTATTTGAACCCTTGATAATTTAAATTGACCTCTATTACGTGACATGTGTGAGTGTATGATCTGCATTGGAAACTGTAATCGATTGATGTGACATGTCTGGTATGTGTGAGAGGGAGGGGGAGTCTAAATAGTATACTTGAATGAACAAACACCACATGTATACGCATTCATTCAAAACATGCAGTCAAAGGACAATTTTGCTTCAGAGTCATTTCATCAAACAGTTTGTGGAAAAGAATAATCGTGTACAAAACAATGTTACTTGAATTTTACGAAGAAGTTTGAAAGATTGATTCAGATTTGCTTCAATTTGTCTATAGTTACTTCATTGGACTACACAAGAATCATCACAATCAAACATTCCAAAAGATTAGATTTATATAAGCAAACTTTATCAGATTTAACCTCAACTTGTAAAATCAAACAACATTGAATTAATGGCTACCCACAAAGAAAGGAAGACGATGAGGGGAGATAGATTTGTAACCTTGGACTTGAGAATTTGCTAAAATATTACCACTCAATAAAACAAAATTAAGGACCTTTCTCTGTTGGTAACTTAGCTTGGACAAACATATCTAGCTATTGAATAATAATTCTTGAAGCATAAAACATATTTAATCAATGTATTATATCTCCTTAAAGAAGACTAGAACAGTTCAATGTCAACCCCCACCAACTTCTGTTGCAAGAATGATAGGTTATTATTATAAGATTATTGTTCTCATGTTTTCAAATTCTCTGGAAATGGTTTACCCTGAATAAATTTAATTCAAAAAGTAAGAATGATTATATTAGAATTATATAAACGCATAAATCAAATCATCCCTCTGCATATTTCATAGAAAACCAAGAAACACAGGAAAAATGGGATCTCAGTGGTCTAAACAGGTGGAACGAAGAAAGCTGGTTGCTAATGAGAAGAAACTCTTACAGCATCTCGAGGAGAGCGGTGGCTGTGACTATCCCGGCTGTGATTACCGACCAGTTGACCGAAAAAACTGGATGTCCCGTCTGAATCCTGGCAAACTTCACCTGAACGAGATAGTCTGGCCGGCAACCCATAACTCCGCCACCAACAAGATAGGAATAAAGATGATTCCCCGCCCTT
Source organism: Pulicaria dysenterica (assembly GCA_947179395.2). Taxonomy (NCBI): domain Eukaryota; kingdom Viridiplantae; phylum Streptophyta; class Magnoliopsida; order Asterales; family Asteraceae; genus Pulicaria; species Pulicaria dysenterica. Next base: position 97,571,880 of record OX359290.1, on the reverse strand, counting down.
TTGCTGAATGTCAATCTATGTCCATATATCAGCAGCTCGTATGTGGGGTTCGTCTTCTTGACATCCGCATCAATAAAAACAGAAAAATCTACCACGGGATGCTAGCCTCATACGATATCGACATCGTTCTCAAAAAGTTCATTTCAGAAACCGAATCAGAAATCCTAATTCTCGAAATACGAACCGAGATTGGGCATAACGATCCGCCGGAGTTCGAGAAATACTTAGAGGAAGAACTTGGTGTGTGTTTAATCCATCAAGATGATAATGTATTTAAGAAATCGATATCCGAGCTTCTACCAAAGAGAATTATATGTTTTTGGAAACCAATGAGATCTTTCTGGCCTCAATCAGGAAGCCGATTTTGGAATTCAAACTATTTGTACGGCGACGAAGTTTGAGAGTAATTTGAGACACCTGAGTCGACAACCGCCGGTAACTCGGCGGAGGGTGGGAAATACGGTGACACCGCAGGCAGATAACCCGGTTTTGTGTGTGAAGCCGGTTACGAAGCGGATCCGAAGGTATGGGAGGTTGTTTATAAGGCAATGTTATTTGCTAAACATAGTTGACCGTTTGCAGATATTTTCAACTGATTTTATAGATGAAGATTTTGTTGATGCTTGTATTGGGCTCACATGGGCTAGAGTTGAAGCCCGATCCAAAACTAATGGCCCATTGATTCGTCGATGATGATTATATACGATTCAAATGGTATACTTTTTCTTTTCGTAAAAGGTTATGCGACTTGTTGTACACCATATACCGTTAGTCCGCTAGAGTATAAGTTTTTTGATAAATGGTATACCTAATATCGACGTTTTAGAATACACACTTTGCCTACCTATAATAAAAAACGGACGGATGTATATTTAATCACGGTTGTCTCGATAGTTAATATAATCTACCACTTTCTGGTATTTAATCACCGATTTATTATCAACTTTATCACCAAATTAATCATCAATCAATATATATATATATATAAGAGGCTTACCACTTTTCCTAAAATAACTAAAATTGAGAATTAATTAATCAATCAAAATCTTCAATTTTAAAATTATTCAGTTTCAAAAACAATTTTAGAAAGTCAATCTCGATGGAATTCAATTAATAATCAATTAGGAGGGGGTTATATGAAAATTGTGAGGGTCTTTATAAAACATGGAATGGGCTTTTTAAGAAAATGTGAGGGGCTTTATAAAAATTGTATACTAATGTAATTAATTATAGGTTGTTTATAAATTATGTTTAGTAACTTGTGATATATTTTGTTTCGAGAAAAAATAATTATATATTTATGACCGTCTCATTTTTATCTACGTTTTGGTATAAATTTTATTGTAATATGACACTTTTTTTAAAATTACTATATTCTTAATTTTTTGTTATCCATTAATAGTAGTGGGTATTTGAAATATTAATGACATCGAATTTCAAGTCTAAATCAGTTGGGAGGGGCCTGAATAAAAATTATCAGGGAGTTTTATAAAACATGTAAGTGGTTTTAAGAAAATTGAGAGGGTAATATAATTAATTATACGGTGTTTATACATTATGTTTAGTAACTTGTGATATATTTAGTTTAGAGAAAAAATAATTATATATTTATGATCATCTCATTTTTATCTACGTTTTGGTATAAATTTTATTGTAATATGATACTTTTTAAAAATTAGTATATTCTTAATTTTTTGTTATCCATTAATAGTAGTACTTCAAAAACAATTAGTTATTGTTTTTTGTTAAAATTCTGACATTTAAATGTTTGGTGATCTTTTATTATTTTTATCTGAAAATTTTAATATCTCAAAACATTTCTGAAACACTTTTACACTTATTATACCTTTTATAATTTCATACCATCAAATTATATATTTTTTTAAACATCCCCGTGTTTTTACACGGGGTAATAAACTAGTTTCAATATTAATTCCATATGAGATGGATACATGCCCCTACCGATCTTTTATCTTTAATCTTCAATCTTTAATTTTTGATCTTAATTTTTTTTAATTCTTAATACTTAAATCTTAATCTTTAATATAAATTAAAAAAATATGGTTCTAACTTTTCAGACGAATAATATGTATATAAACTTTTATGAGTAATTGAGCATGTATGAAAATTTTAACAACTAATTAAATAATTGGTTATAATATGTAATAGATTAGATGTTACATTTACAATAACCTGATGGACCTAACAATTCTGTAGCTATATTAATTAGTTAAGTCATAAGTGTTACATGTAACGGGATTTTGCTTATGTAAAGAAAGTTTTCCTCCTTATATTTGAATATTCAACTTTTTAATGATAACTCATATGTTGTTGTTAGATATATATGTAGATCCACTTGTAATCTGAATATCAGCTCCTTCAATGAAAATATCAAGAATATATTTAGGATAAAAGCATAATGAGCATAAGTTGTATTTTCCAAATTTGTTGCTTTTTTTTTTTGGAAAAAACTTCTACGTGGTATGCTATATGGCAAACATTCATAACAAGGTTTCGTGCCCGCGCTTTGCGGCGGACAATAAGTAAATAAAAGGAATGCGTACAATACTAAAACGAATTTTTTAAACTAAATAATTGTTAAGCAACATAGCTTCAAACTTCAAATATATTTCAAGAAACTTAACATCAAAGTAGAATAGTTTTAGCAAAAGCTAATTTACAATACAACTTATGTCGCAAACTGCATAGTTAACATACATAGCTAACACAAAAATAAATGAGCAAATGTCTTAAGATTTAAGCACTAATTATTTTTTAACTTTAGATATGATATTCAGTAGAAATGCTCCTCCCCAAAAGTGTTTTCCAAAAGTGTTTGAAGCTCAAAACCTCTTGCCTGCAAAAATAATTTTTTTTGTTAAATATCAAAAGATAGAAATATAGGTTAGATTATTGTTATCTTTTAACTCACCAAGTTAGCTCTTTCAAAGAGCTATGACTATTCCTTGTCGCCTGAACGGTGCTGGATGTTGTTAAGATCGCGATTTTGTTTCTTAACCAATTTTGCTCCTGCTTCATCTACATGACATGTAACTATTATTAACCACATTTTTTAGATATCAAATTTGTCTTTTTTGAAAGGAAATGTATATCACAAATACATATTTCTCACACACCAATATCTGTCAAGTATCATATATACACAAAACACAAACAAACATATATATATATATATATATATATATATATATATATATATGTTTAATAAAACTTGTGTGGTTAGAAACCTGATGTATGGAAAAGCTCTTTCTTGACAGATGTTTGGTTGGGGTTTTTTGGTTTAGTAGGTTGAGAAAAAGAAGCTAATGTAGGAGTAGTTACTGGAGCAGAAGTTGGTGTAATAGGTGTTGATGGTAAAGGATGTTGAATGGTTTGTATTGGAGTAGCAGGAGTGGTGATGGATGCAGATGTTAAGGTGTTTGTATCTTTGATAATGTTTGTTTGAAGTGGAGTTTCTTTGTCTGAAATGATTGCGTCTTCAAACACAGTATCACCCACAAAGTCTATGTTTCCTGGTTTGCTAAACCTGCTAAATCGCATCTGAAAGATTTTTGTTTTGCCTCTGAGCATGCTGATTGGTTCGGGAAGTGCGTATGGATCTGTGTACCCAAGCTCATCAATCATCGTGCTACAATTAGTCTGAATGAACATTGTAGCAGCCGCATTAAAAAATATTACTTTGGCTTGAGCTGTGTCGTCTGCTATGGTGGCGTTCTAACAAAAGTTGACCCATATTACATCTTAAATCTAAAACTGCATAGTCAAACTGTTCTATTTTTTTCTTAACCTGTTAAATTAGTCCCATTTTGCAGTCTCTATAATTCAAGTCTATTCCAAATCTGAAACTTACATGTGGTAGAGAATAGAACTGAAAGCTTCAGTGAAAGGCGCCAAGAAGCATCATCAATAACTTGTGAACGTAAATTTCTTACTTATCATAAACGAAGTATTGAATCATCTTCTAGTTAGTTGTGAATGGCATAAGCCTAAAGGCTCAAGTTGTCCTTATGTAGCTAGTGGCCTTCTTTTAGGCTTGGCCACTGATTTTAGCCTACATGAAAAAACAAAGCGTTAAGACTTACAAAGAAGTTAACTGAAGATGACAGAGAGAAGCGTGTGGTGTGGATGTGTCGAGAGCGAACATGTTTCAAGTATCAAAAGAGAGCAAACATGTGCTATACTCAATTGATTAAACTGCAAAAACAAAATTGCCGCCTGTTTCATGAGCACAATGTATAAGTAATTAAGTATCATTAAACACATTCTCCAAAGAGACTTAATTATGTATGAAACTGATTTGATAGAGTCATAAGTGTTGAATATAATCGTCTAAGCTTCCCCAATTACTATATGTTTCTCTATTGTCAATGAACTACTGTAATAAGTACTAACATTGAAATTGAATTCATTAACCATTTCGATTTCATAATTTTCTTTATACTCTAATGACTATCATGTGAGTTCATGATTTTTTGATTTCTTTTCTTCAAACTTAATTATAGTCTTCGATGAGTAAAATAACTAATTAATTACTTTGGTGTGGTGGTGTGTAAGTTGCTAATTTGCTAGGTGATGGGTTGAAGTTGTACTATGCACTTGCATTTGAAACTCGATAACCTGTAAGAATAGGAAACGATATTTAATGGTAAGTTTAGAGAAACTATTTGGAAAATATCAAACATTTTCAACTAACGAAAACATAAACCAATGTATTAATACAAAATTTATGATACATAGTTGTTAAAAACATGGTTAAACCTAACGAAGCAAACAAAATCTGTAATGATCAGTGTGTTAGTCCACATATCTTCAAAAGGGTTCGGATTGTTACTCCTAGTGTGCAATAAAATTCACAAAAACAACCAAATTATATTAATGTTACTCGCCAAATCTTATATATGATGTATAAACAGAAATCAACTTTGTCGAATCAGTATTGTAAATATAAAAACAATAACCGGCTAGTAAACGTAGATACAAATACACTATAAAACAGGTACATTCAAGAATGTATAACAGGTACATGATTTACTGTTTGTATAAATAAACACATACCTGATGCATTGTCTCCACTCTCCACTTGCTTAATGCTCCTTAAAAAGAGCTCTTCTGCTTTAATCTCAGAATTTTTTGATCAACAATTTTATACTTATCTCGAAATTGTATCCCCAATCGACATGTTATGTTATGACAATTTTCTAAAGATCATTATATAAAAATAATGCATGTTTCTGAGTTCTGGCCCATTTATAGCATGCTTAACCCACCGACCCATTTGAATAGAAAGCTAGGAACTCACATATGAACTCCTTTTAACATATCATATCTCAAATCATCCCACCTGGGTATTAGTATATTACTATATTTACTAAAGAATTATGTCATATAAAAACATTGTGGTAATTAATAACCAAGTCTTTAATCAAATATTGCAAAATACAATCTATTATGTAAGGTTTTCCAATTTAAAACGGGTCAATATGGGTGGACGGGTCAAATTGATGGGTTGATGAACCTTTAATCTAGCAATGTGAAAAATAAAGCCTTTTATACCGTACTCTTATCTCAAACGGGTCAATTAGGCTATTGTAATCCCCAAAACTTTGTTATTGCACTTGCTAAGGTTAAAAAGATCTATTACACACTTCTATGAAATAATACTTTACAATACTATACATGCATGAAGGTAGCTCAATTGGTTTTGCATTATGTGACAGTTCAATCTTAATTTGGCCTTATTTGTGTATATGAAAAATAAATATGGACATGAAAGGGCTTTCATAATGTAAACTCGTCAAGAACATTCTGATTTAGAATCCAAGGTGCTGAATTTTTGTTGTTATATCATTTTTTTTAATCTTAAATTTAGTTAGATGTATAAGTTACATGGTTTTGATGGTGCAGGTTTGTTTTTGGTTGTATATCATATTCATTTTCTAAGTAGACGTCTAGTTTTTCTTTTGTAATTATTTAGGGGTTATGCCATTCTTAAGCTTGCATACATTTGTTTGTTAGTAAAAGTTAAAACTCCCATATCCAGCTGCAACATTAACCAAAAAATACATATAAGTGATCCAAGCTTCTTATGTATTCCTTAAGATAAACACATCAAAATCAAACACTTTTCAAGCATTTTAACAAATAATTGAATTATCTAAGCAGAAGAATTAATCTAAGATTCATACAAAAAATTTAGAGGGAAAGGAGATGCAGAAACACACACAATGCAATTCTACACACACTAACACAGACTGGAAAAAACGCATAAACTTAACCAAATTAGCCACATAAACAACAAATTAAGCCATATATTTAACTAAATACGTTAAGCAGAAGTTTCAAATACTAAAAAAAACTCACACGTAGAACACAAACACCCAAACACACGTATAAATAAACAATGTATGAATGTTGTTTATGAACCTGCATATATTGAATTATTCTATTTTGTTAGGGGTACTACACACATTGAACACGTAGAGGGAACTCACACACACTGAACGCACATACACCCACCGGCACCGGCATAGATTATACTAAAAAAAATCACAGATGGGAACTCACACGTAAGAAAACCTCCACAGATGATGCGTAGTAGAAATGATTACTAAGAATTTGGAAGTTACCTACTACAGAGGCGATAAGCTTCTACGCACAGAGAAGCAAATCGGCGGTACCAACCTTGAAATCGTTGATTCGTGTTCGTCTAAGGCGTCTGGCCGGAGGAGGAGGAGGAGAAGGGCAATGATCGAAGATGGGAGCAGCGGAGGACAGGGCTTGGAAGGAATTGCGTGTGAGCCTCAAAACCCTGTAAATGATTATTTTCTCGTGGATTCAGGGACTAATCGGACAGCTCTAGGGTTTAAAAATTATAGCGTTTTGACTTTTGGGAGAGCAGATAGGTAAGATGGGAGGTTTGGTGAAAAAGAAGAAGGCAGGTAAGAAAAAGGAGGTCTGCAGGTATGGTGACACTGTAGTATGGTTCTATAGTCATGATGGTAGCGTGTAAAGATAGCAATCTTAAAAAAGAAAAAAAAAGAAGGAAAACGGCATAATCAAGAGTCGAACACATGACTATGTATGTATACCAAACAAAGCTCTTTACCGGTAGACTAACAAACATCAAACAGCTTAAAAAGGAAATACATATTATTTATTATAGTAAAACACTGTGGATGAACAGGAACAATTTTATTTTTTTAAGATTGCGAAAATTTGTAGCATAGTAATCAAGTTTAAAAATGTCCATCAATAACACTTCTCACTTTATTTATATTGTGAAATTTCTAATATATAACCTTGATGAAATAGTTTTCATACTTGAATACTATTTTGTGAAATTAATCATTTTTAAGAATGTGAAAAGGAATAAAAATGATAACATTTACTTCCAAAATTAAAAATTATAACTCATGTTTCAAAACAAAATTTTCATGTTTGTAATGAAATTAAAAATAATCATCTTTTTCCTATATTTTTTCATATAATAATTAAAATCATTTTTTCACTCTTATCCACGGGAAATTATAAATATCTAAATAAATATTAGAAAATTAAACCTAACATTAGTTACAATAAAAGACTTAATATCAGCAGTTTGTATTGATCCATTAATATCTTAACGGGGAATTTTTAGAATACTATATACTAATTCATTAATTAATTATTTAACTATTTACTTTATTTATTATATTTTATTACTTTTTTGAGCGGATATATATATGTTTTATTATTTTATTATTAATACTATAATTATTTTATTTTTTATATTTATTAATTTTTTATATTTTTTCATTTTTATACTTTGTAGCTGGAGGTCCAACTCAGAAAGCAATCTCTCTTTCTATGAGTAAAAGTATGATTGTCTACTTTTACCTCCTTTATGCCTCGCTGTTACTTAATTGGTGGTTGTTGTTAATTTCACTTTAATAACTCCTATAATTCTAGTTATTATTTTCCTTAACTAAATATATCCAATCGTACTAGTGGCCACCATTTATTTGTTTCTGAAACTATATATATAATCGATCATGATAAATTACTATTACTATTATTATTATTATTATTATTATTATTATTATTATTTATTATTATTATTATTATTATTATTATTATTATTATAAAGGAGCAATGTTATGATGATTATAAGTTTTAATAGGTTAATTAAATTTGTTAGCCTCTTCTTTACTATCCTTTCGAGATCGATTAGATGTTTATGTTGGTATGTTTTGCTTAATTTGTTCAAATCACTTAGGAGTTAGGATTGATTATGAAAATTAATAAGTTTGTTAAGTCCAAATTTAGGTCTCATTTATGTGGTATGTTACTATGTTAGGTTCTAGAGATGTAATTTCTAATGAAAATGGCCGTTTGCTCATTAAAATTACTCAAAATATTAAACAAGTCATGCATGACCATAAACTTTAAGAAAATGAACAAGATAATGGAACTTGTTTTAAGTTAAATCTATAAAAAGGTTTGCTAAACCTTAAAAAGCTTTAACATTAACAAAGTTGATAATAATAATAATAATGATGATGGGATGATATGATAATAAGGTGACAGCATTTCTTTGCAAGTAGCATCAATTGTGCCAACTATGCTTATGATGACTTCATTTGAAAGCTAACAATGTACATTCATATTTATGTATACCATTTGTTTGATGAAATACTTCGATGAGGAAATACTAATCAAAAATTCTTATTGAGAGATTTTCTTTGTTATCTTGTAGTAATATAAGTTAAATTAAATTACAAAATTCGTCTTTGTAATTTACTTAAATTTTTACTTTTCGTTTTTTTAATTTTTAATTACATTGGAAGACCTTATGGTTTACATTCCGTCCACCATTGCAACCTGCAAGCTCTTTCTCGCTCTAACTCTCCCTCGTTGTCCATCCCTCAAATTCCGTCCCTCTCTAAAATTGGAACCGCTGTTGTCGACACCCCTATAGAACAACCACCGCCAACACCCTGTAGCACTACCACTACTGTCTTCGGTGCCACAACCACCGTAGATTTAATGAATACAACTCTAAAACATAAAGAATTGCAAATCAGTCTTGCCAAAAATGAAGGTCGCGGAGAAAAAGGAGGATGGTGAGAGAGAGAGGTTGTTGCGAATGTCTTTCGATGGTGGTGGAGGAGCGACTCGGATGGTTGTTCGCTTGTGTGATTATGATGGTCGTGTTGGCCTGTATCTTGGTGGAGATTGAGACCAAAGTAGAGAGAGAGAGAGTGTATTTTGCAGACTCAAAATAGAGAGAACAATATTACATGGTGGCTAAAATGATATATGTTTGTTTGGTAATAAGAATGAGAAAATATGTTTGTTTGGTAATAGAAACTAAGAATAAGAAGATAAGTTTGTTTGGTCATAAGGATACTTATTAAAATGATCGAATTATCCTTATATGCAAGTCACATGAGGACATTTGATGTTTAGAATTAACATTCATTTGTATAAAGTATTAAACTTGTAACAAAAGTAAACCTTAAAGACTATCAACACAATTTTGCAATTTAAATATGAAAAATGAAATTTAAAGCAAATCATACACGAAAGTTATAATTTATTATATAAATTTTAATACGTGTAAAAAAACAACTAACATTTGATACAATCTATTTATCCCTATAAAGTAATAAAATATGTTGATAAAATTAAAATAAAGTTGGATGGTGCTAAAATTTTATATATTTAAATCAGAAATTACGACATAAAATATTCATATAAATTTCAAACCATACATCGGCTAACACATCTATTGTGTGGCCCCACCAATAATTCAATTTCAACACCAACCCCACCCTCAACCACAATTTTCATCTATTTTTCTTTTCTAATTACCAAATCATTATAAATTTGCACTCCTTAATGCATTGGTTCCATGTTATCATATTAATAAGAGTTAATTACATTTTTGGTCCCTATGGTTTACAAAATTGCACATTTAATCCTTAGGCTTCATTAATTACGGATTTAGTCTTTGTGGATTACCATTTGTTTCAATCTTAGTCCTTGACACACTTGAAAAGACAAAAGTGCCCTTACCCTTTCTTTTAATTATTTATTTAATTTTAAAATCATTTCCTTTTATTAATAAATAATCAATTTTTATTAATTAAATACTTTTATACCTTTTTAATTATTTTTCTTTAAATAATATTTAATTAAAAAACAAAAACAAATACCCCACTACATCATTACTCTCTCTATCTCTCTCGATTCCCTTTTTATCTTCTTTCCGGCAACAATCTTCCGGCTACCCCCTCCGACGAAAACCGTCCATCCACCATGAACCAGAGCCACCAAACAAAACATGATCATCAAACCACCACAGAAAAGCAGAACCGTCTACCAAAACCATCTGCTATTCCTAATCCATGGCTTTTGTTCATTCACTTTTCATTTCTCGATTATTGTTCTTGAGTCCGGAGTTGTTTTAGCATGGGGTAGGGAATCGAAAGGAAGATAGAAGGGTGGTGGGCACATAATCAGGCGGCGGTGCAAAGGAGGCAGAGAGAGATGTGGAGCAGTGAATGGGGAAGAAACATGAATCCCACAGTGGCAGAGAGAGAAATCACCACTGTCTTTGAGGTCCCCACCGTCATTGTATGCGAAGAACACCATCAATGACGGCGACGGTGGTTCAGATCTATGGCGAGAGCAGAAAGAGAGAGACGAGAACCCTAGATCTGTTCTTCACCATGGTGTTCCCCATCGTCATCTCCAAAGATGTGTTCTTCACCAAATAAAAAACCCTAGATCTGTTGTTCACCATGGTGAAAAGCAAGGTTCTAAAAAACGTAAAGCGTGGCGTGGCGGCGAGGTCAAGCCTCAAGCTTTACGAGCTATGGCGAAGCCATGACGTTTTTTAAGGCGTCACTTAAGGCGGCAATTTTGTATATATTTTATAATAATATATGTCCAATCTATCATTATTAATATACAATTTACACAAATTTACACAAATGAGGAGCAAAGTAACTTATACAAATTAAAAACTACAAATTTATAGAAGTTCAATACACGCGATCGTAAAATGTATATAAAAAAGACCATTTTTTTAAGGCGTCATTTGGCGCGCCTTATCGCGCCTTATCCCGCCTTGTCGTACGCCACGCCTAACCCCACCGCCAAGAGCTGTTTCGTAACGGCGGCCTCGCGCCTTGGCGCCGCCATGACGCGTTTTTTAGAACCTTGGTGAAAAGAGTGTCGAGAGCAGAGAGAGAGACTACTTCAGATCGGTGGCTTCAGAGAGAGAGGGGTGCGATCAGATCTGTGCTCCAAATCGCCATCAGATCTGTGGTAGCTGATTTCAGACGACGGCGATGGTGGCTAATTTGGTTAGTTCAGGCGACAGTGGTGGCTGATTTCAAGTGACGGTGGTGGCAGAAGTGTACCGGCGGAGATGCGGTGGCGCATGGAGGTGGGTCTAGAGAGAGACGGCAGGGGAAGATAAAGGGGGATGGGGTTGAGAGGTTTAGTTAATTGTTTATGTTATGTTATGTTTTTTTCTTTTTCTTTTTTTATAAAAACATTATTATTATTTAATTATATATTATTAATATTTTAAATGAATAAAACTTAAAAATAAAAGAACAAATTAAAGGCAGAAGGGTAGTATAGTCTTTTTTAGTGTATTTGGACCAAGATTGAAATAAATGGTAATCCACAAGGACTAAATCCGTAATTAATGAAGCCTAAGGACCAAATATGCAATTTCGTGTAAATCACAGGGACCAAAAATGTAATTAACTCTATTAATAATTTAATATAACAAATTTGCTATTGATATATCCTTCTCTTTTACCAAATTGTTGTTGAATAAAACATGAAATTCTGAAAAAACAAACACAAAACCAAGTATTGAATCTTGTTCATATAATATTATGGTTTTCTTGCTAAATATGCAGGTTATTATAATATATCATAATTGCTGTGCGTTACATATTCGAGGCATGATTTTGATCCGACATCTCGACCTAAAAGTACAAAGTTACGACTTTTATCATCCACAAGATTCAGACATTAAGTTATCATGTCGAATATAAACACTTGATCCTTGAATTGAAAAGAAGAGGAAATAAACAGATAGAAAAAAGATTTTTTTATAAATCTAACAATTTTTCGCATTTAAAATGAAACTCGAAAACACCGTAAATGATTTTATATGTGATTTTTTTTCGCAAACTCCTATTTGAGAAAATCAATTTGTTTGATGATAATAATGTACAAGTCATATAACATGAGGTACAAGTTTAACTAATATGATGTTTTTGCAATCAATAGAACAAGGAAAAAGACAGCCTAAAATTATATAAAAATGGGCATCACAATTATAATCTGGAACACCAATAAAATCTTTGCTGTCTTATTTATCTTCATTGAGAAAATAACTCAACAACAACAAGAAAATGGGAGCTCAATGGTCGAAACAGGTGGAACGCCGGAAATCCATCGACGACGAGATGAAAACTTTACGGGAACTCGAAGAAAGCTCCGGCTGCAACTTTCCAGGCTGTGATCACCGGCCGGCCGACCGAAAAAACTGGATTTCCGGCCTTAACCCGGAAAAGCTTCACCTGAACAAGATCGTTTGGCCGGGAACCCATGATTCCGGCACCAACAAGATCGGAATCAGGATGGTCTCTCGACCATTCGCCCAATGTCAATCACTATCCATTTACAAACAACTCGTGCTCGGGACCCGGCTTCTTGATATTCGGGTCAACGAGAACCGAAAAGTGTGTCACGGGATCCTCACTACGTACAGCATCGACGTTGTTATCAACGACGTGAAAAAGTTTATTTCTGAAACTGAATCCGAAATAATCATTCTTGAGATCCGAACTGAATTCGGGCACGACGACCCGCCCGAGTTCGAGAAGTACTTGGAGGAACAACTCGGGGAATACTTGATCCATCAAGATGATCAAGTATTTCAAAAGACAGTAGCAGAGATTCTACCAAAACGGATAATATGCGTTTGGAAGCCTCAAAAATCCGACCCGCCGAAAGCCGGTAGCCCGTTTTGGAGTTCGGGTTATTTGAAAGATAATTGGATCGATACTGATTTACCGGCTACGAAATTCGAGAGTAATTTGAAGTACCTGAGTCAACAACAACCGGTGACTTCTCGGAAATATTTTTATAGGGTGGAGAATACCGTAACCCCACAAGCGGATAACCCGGTTTTGTGTGTCAAACCGGTTACGGACCGGATCCATGGGTGTGGGAGATTGTTCATAACGCAATGTTTTTCGAGAAATATTGCGGACCGGTTGCAAGTATTTTCTACGGATTTTATTGACGAGGATTTTGTTGATGCTTGTGTTGGTCTTACTTGGGCGAGGATCGAAGGGAAAGCATAATTCTGTGTTCTCGAGAATACCTACTTTTTTGTCTTTCACGTTCTTTTCCTCTTTTTAAAAAAAATCGAGAATACGGTGTAGATTCTTTGCGCGTTGCATATTTTATTGTGCGCTATCATTGTTTGTATCCTTTGTTGTAAATGTTGTACTTTGTTTTTGTGATTAGTATTTATTGTTTCATTTTGTGTGTAAAAAAAGTTGTAATAACTAATAAGAAGAGATTGTGGTGCAAAGTTCGTATAAATTGAATGTAACCTAGATTAATTTTTATATCAAGACAATTGCTTCTTAAAATTACCATGCTACGATCCAAACATCTATTACGCTACTACATAAAAATCATAGCTAAAGATTAAAGGATATAAACTATTTGGAAATATTTTCCTATCCATTAAACATTTAAACGTAATCATATAAAGGATTAGACGAGGGCCCAAACTAAATAAGTGGTCTTGGCCCTAGTACTTAGAATACATGCTAACTACATGTACATAATGTACGCCATTAGTAAAGATATTGTATATTTTTAAATTCTCAATGTTTCATCGTGAATCTTGGTGTTAGATGATAGGCCTTAGTAAAGATAGAGAAGACGCTTTCACCATTAGTCTGGGTGCTGACGTTATTGATTGCCAATTTTTTAAGTTCTTAATTTTTTCGTGTTTTATGATTATTTAACGTTTTCTTTATGAAATGTTTAATGTTTATCATTTTTTAGACCAACCAGTATGTCACACAAACATTTAATCTAGTAAGTTAACGGTAGATTGATAATTTAAATAAAAGAGTTAAATTTACTGAAATGTAAATTTTCTCTAACGTAGCAATATGGATGAGGTATTTTTCTTGCTCAAATGGTTATTAAAGTTTTAATTCATGTACCAATATAGTGTTTCTAAACCGGTTACTGGTTTCACCTAGCTTATTAGTCACCGTCATCTTATCCAACGAACTTTAAAGTGGAAATTATTTACCATCAATTTTAGTGAATCACCATTAATTTCGATAACCCGTCTTTTTTTGTGTGACATGTGTTTGTAAAAAATAGTACTTTTACCTTATACCGAAGCCCCCAACATCAATTCGAGCACTCCCTTAAACTTAAAGACCATTTAACGACTAGTTTCTACATTAACCGGCAAATATTCTAGATTTCAACGACTTCACCAGCAAAAATGTCATCATGTATCATATTGACAGGTAAACTAAAAATGCAATGACCATATAACAAAAGTTGAAATATGTTACTATAAATATTATATGGTCATAGTTTATAAGATAATTTGTGTCTAAAAGTTTATAATTCTCATGATAAAAGAAACAACATGTGACTTTAAGCATGTTATGGTTATGGTTTAATTTTTTACATGTTAGAAATTCGGGGGTTTAGATTGCTTGGATTTATTGAGAGTCGTTATACACTTTCAGATTGAAGTATTTCTATAGTACTCTTATTGACTGTGTCATGACTATAAGTCTTTTATGGTCACGATTATATTGATTATGTGTGTCTAAAAATAGACATGTCTCATAATAAAAGATGAACTCCGTGACTATATATAAATATTAGATGGTCACGGTTAATAAGATAATTTACATTTAAAAGGTAATAATTGTCATTATAAAAGAAGAACATGTGATTGTAAGTATGTTTATGGTTACGGTTTAATTTGTTACGTATTATTAAAATTAAACAATAGTAATAATAAAACAAAAAAAATACTATAAGCATTACATTGTCACAATCTAATTGATTATGCATCTCGATTAGTAAATAATTATTGCTAAATGCTAATAATTATTGCTAAATGATAAAGCATGTGACTACAAAGAATTATGATCACGATTTACTTTGTTATGTATGTCTAAAAGTAATATTTAGTATGGTAAAAGAAAAAGAAAAAACTATTACTATAATGTTTATTGTCACGACTTTAATTTGTTTTGTGTGTTAAAAGGTAATGTTTTGTCATGATTAAAAATATAAACAATGATTAGGCTATGCGTTGTATTAACTCTTTTTCCTTTTCTTAACCACTGTCATATCAGCTTCCCCTCAATTTCTCTTCCTTTACTCACTACTAGTGTTGTACTTTTCATTTTTCCTTTTTTCTTTCATTTTCACTTTTTTATTTTATTTTCAATTTAACAATTAATTATTTAACTAAATAATATTTTATTTAATAACTAAAAATATAAAACTTGTATTTCGAAAATTACAAATCAAATCCATTAAAAACAAAATTTTGAAAATTACAAATAAAATCATAAAAATTTAAAACTTACATAAAAAGATAAATAAACTACTCGTCAACGTTGTCGGGTCCTTGATTACTCCAAATATTATAATTGTGGTGTAAAAAAGAAGAGGAGAAATAAAAGGTAATAATTGTGATGTAAAAAAGAAGAGAAGAAATAAGATATATATATATATATATATATATATATATATATATATATATATATATATATATATATATATATAAAAGTTGGGTTCAAGTAAAAAAAGATATTAAGATACTAAATGTAAGGAGAGTTGTGGAGGTGACATGTGGCATAAAAAAAGGGTAAATTAGTTAGTTTACAATTTTATTCTCTCTCTTTCCTTAAATCCATCTCCCAAGTTGACCCATCGTCGGATCTATTTCTCCTCCCATTTTTGCAAACCCTAGAAAACCACCGTACAACCTCCGCCTCCATCCCTTTGCCCCCCTGCAACCGCCGACGGCATAACAGTGTTCGACGCCCATTATCAGATGCACCGATGCACGTCGTCATAGGTTATATGTGCATCCTCCGCCGCCCAAATGAAGTCGCTGCCGTCTACGCATCCCGCCGTCGCCCCCTGTGAAGTCACGCGAATCTCAATCCTCCTTTGCACCACCAACACGGCAACATCAACATATGAACACCGTTGATGCACCACCAATTCTGTGCATTGAATGTTTGTATTTTGTGCATTAAGTAGTTGTAAGATTTGGCCTGAGATGGTGGTGATGATGAAAATGGGTTTGATGAAAATGGTTGTTTTTTAGAGATGAGTCATTGTCGGTTTCTGTTCTAGGTTTTCTTCTAATTTGGATTTTACCATTCTACCCCTTTCTAACTTTTTTAATATCCGAATTTTATGTATTTTGTTGACTTTTTTTTTGAACTTTGAAGAGAACCTATGGTTGAGATCTCTCCTTACATTTAATACTATAAGATTTTTTTTAACTATATCTCTACCCTATATATATATATATATATATATATATATATATATATATATATATATAGTGTGTGTGTGTGTGTGTGTGTGGATTAAAAAGAAAAGGAAATAGCTGTTGAGGGGTGGGGTTGGGTGCAATGGCGGACCTAGGTTATGTGGGGAGGGGTCATGGGACACCGGTCTTTTTACGATTCATAGTGTTAATTTTCGATTTCTTGAGACGGTGCTACCGGTAAATTTTCGGGGTCCTACCGGTGATGCCACCAAAATCAAAGGAAAAATGAAACTTTTTAAATAAAAATTATAAAAAATAGTTTAATTTTTCAATTTATATCTTTAAAATACTTTAGTTTACCTTTAAAATAACATTTTAGTTAACATGGCTTCATATAAATTGTGTTTTGTTTTAAATTTTGGCCCTAAAATACCAGAATAACAACCGAAACCTCGTTAATCCGACCCGATTAACTGGAAACCCGAGTAAAAACCCGAACTTTATTTAATTTTATTTTCGCATTATATGGTGCTATCGGTCAAAAAAATTCCTGTGTTCGCTCCTGGTTGGGTGTTAATTGTCAGGCGAGTAAATATACCCGAAGGCAAAGGCCGCTTTGGTGTTCCTTGTGTACCCGTCATGAACCCGCCAGGTACCCGTGACCTGCGGGTCATGTACAACGGACAACCTTATAAGTATTTTATGTTTACGGTTATCAAATAAATGAAGACCGCAACTTCATAATTTGGTACCCTTTAATGACTGTTTTAGCACATGGATATAGTTTCATGCAATGGAAATTTAAACTAGCGGCAAGGCATTAAAATTGACGCGAGTATATATTACTCGATTTTTGTAAGAAAAATATTATATATAAAGGTCTTCGGTCACATTTTGTAAGCATCGTTGTAGCCTATTTTTGTTGCACTGTACCACATACACATAGGTGGACATTATCAAGAGTGTTTCCGTAACTAAACACACTAACAAAGTTATAATTCCATCAAGAATTTGAATTCAATCTCTTTCAACATTAAAGTTCCAAGTTCTCCAATATCTTGTATGGAGCATCTATCTATCTATATCTATCTATCTATCTATCTATCTATCTATCTATAAAAGGCATGTAAATTTTTCAAAAATAACCATAAATTGAGTCTTAATTAACCAATCATAACCTTCAATTTCAAAATTATTTCATTCTCAAAATAATTTTGGAAAGATTAAAAAGGTGGATAAGAAATTTTAATTTCAAATTATTTATTTTGAGGGGGTTTTATAAAACATATAAGGAGGTTTTAAGAAAATGTGAGGGGTTTTGTAAAAATTATATACTAATGTAATTAATTATAAGTTGTTTATAAATTATTTGTAGTAACTTGTGATATATTTTATTTAGAGAAAAAATAATTATATATTTACGACCGTCTCATTTTTATCTACGTTTTGGTATAAATTTTATTGTAATATGACACTTTTTTGAAATTAGTATATTCTCATCACAAAGGTGATATTTCATTACTACATTATTTTATTTAAAAATTTTAATATCTCAAATACACTTTCGAAATACTCGTGCGTGCACGGGTCAATAAACTAGTTATAAACTAAAGCTTTGCAAAATTTCATGCACGTTTCGAATAATATACTTTTACTTTATCTTTGAGAATTGGTCAAAACGCAAGTGTTAATATAAGGTTCTATCACGGATGACTACTTATATGTGTGTTCCTTTTTTTTCCCTTTTTAGTGTTTCCTCGATTGGTATCCTTTAGTAATTCTTTTGATATGGTTTGTAAGGTTTTTAATATTTTTTAAACGATTGAGTTATTTTGAGCATGTTCGGTATAAAGTATAAACCTTGTGATTGTACATTCATGATAACGTAACTTAATTCGTTATCAGTAGTATAGAAAACTAGTGGCACTAAACTTGGCCTAAAAGGGTTTGTTAATTAATAACTAACCCTTAGATACTTTACTTCTTTGAAATAGACAAGCTACAGCAATTAAACTTTGATTCCATATATAGTTGTTGAATATGTCTGTCAATTGCTTTATTTTATCCATCCCCACTAAATGTGGAAATTTCAACATTTATGGTTGCTTGGTCTTTTCATCAATTATTTAACTTTTTTCAAAACTTGAAGGGTATATACTTGTTATATTCTATGAAGAATGTTCAATTTAGTTTATGTTTAAAACATACTTCTAAAAGACTAATTTTAGCCTTTTGATCAATGACATCAATGATCCAGATTACATTTTAAAATTTTGGACAGAAAAGAGTTTTCGTAATTCACATATGATGCTTTACAAAATCACATGTTGTATCTTAAAATTTTAGAACTTGAGTCTCCCACCCACAAGTTTAACCAATATGATGCTTTTGCAATTATCAATAGAACAAAGAAAAAGTCAGCTTAAAATTATACAAAAATTATATTAACAAAAATGATATTTTCTCCTACTAATTATCTTTCCTCATCTCTTTATTGATTTTGACACTTGTTTTCATTTTGTGAGTATGAGGATAAGTAGGAGGATATGTCACCTCTCCTATATTAAATACATAATTTTGACAAACTATAAGGATTAAAAATATAATCAACTCTTATATAAAAATGGCATCATAATTCAAAATCTGAAACACCAATAGAATCCTTGTTGTCTATCATCATAGGGAAAATACTCGAAAAAGGAAAAAGGAAATGGGAGCTCAATTGGCTAAGCTCGACGACGAGAAGAAATCTTTACGTGAACTCCAAGAGAGCTCCGACTGCAACTTTCCCGGCTGTGATCACCGGCCGGCTGACAGAAAAAACTGGATGTCCGGCCTTAACCCGGAGAAGCTTCACCTGAACAAGATCGTTTGGCCGGGAACCCATAATTCCGGCACCAACGAGATCGGAATCAGTATAATCTCCCGACCATTTGCTGAATGTCAATCTCTATCCATTTACGATCAACTCGTACTCGGGACCCGGCTTCTCGATATCCGTGTCAACGAGAACCGAAAAGTGTGTCACGGGATCCTCACCACGTACAACGTCGACGTAGTTATCAACGACGTAAAAAGATTTCTCTCAGAAACAGAATCCGAAATAATAATTCTGGAGATCCGAACCGAGTTCGGGCATAACGACCCGCCTGAATTCAAGAATTACTTGGAGCAACAACTTGGGGAATACTTGATCCATCAAGATGATCGAGTATTCCAAAAGACAGTAGCGGAGATTCTACCCAAACGAATAATATGCATTTGGAAGCCTCGAAATTCCGACCCGCCGAGATCGGGTGGCCCGTTTTGGAGTTCGGGTTATCTAAAAGATAATTGGACCAACACAGATTTACCGGCTACAAAATTCGAGAGTAATTTGAAGTACCTGAGTCAACAACAACCGTTGACTTCTCGGAAATACTTTTATAGGGTGGAGAATACGGTAACCCCACAAGCGGAAAGCCTGGTTTGGGAAGTGAAATCGGTTACGAACCGGATCCATGGGTATGGGAGGTTGTTCATAACACAATGTTTTTCGAGAAATATTGCGGACCGATTGCAAGTATTTTCTACGGATTTTATTAACGAGGATATTGTTGACGCTTGTGTTGGTCTTACATGGGCGAGGATAGAAGGTAAAGCTTAACATCGTGTTGTGGACGATAATATATGTTTTTTCCTTTGTATCGTTTTATATCTGTCTCTTTCTTTCTTTAAAAAAACTCGAGAAATAAGCATACATTATTTAGGCACGTGTTGCAAATTTATTGTGCGGTGTCATTGCTTGTATCCGTTGATGTAGATGTTGTACTTCGTTTTTGCGATTAGTATCTACTGTTTTAATTTTGTGTGTAAAGTTGTATGTATGTAACAAGAAATTGTAATAACAATGGTTTTATATATCTTTTGGATCAAAAAGTTGCAAAGTTAGTATAAAAAAGAAGAGCACATAAAAACTGGAGTTGATTTAAACTGAAATTACTAATTAAAGTCAAAGTTGTCCTCATCACCGACAGACAACACAACAAGGCCATAAACATCACACAAATCAATTGGTTCAAGTCTTAAAAAAACAAACATGAATAATATGCTATATTTTTTTGTAACACATGTCACAGCGACGTCTCACCTCCAAACCTATAAGCTTCACCAATAAATAAAACCCGTTTTTCCTCTCGCTATTTACTTTCTAGGAAATTCTAGTTTCATAATCACCACCGCCGTCATCTTTTCCGGCCGCTGCATCGACCGTGATCTGAAGGACTTCTCTCTTCTACTACATCTCATACTTTATCCTTTGAAGTTCAAGGTTCTTTTTACGCATTCTGGCCATGTTTTGAGGTCGCTATCGAGGTTTCAAGGTTACCTTTTCTGATTTGGGCTGGGTTTTAAGGTCGCAGGTTGTGTTCAAGGTTTCAAGGTCATCGTTCTTTTTTCTCAATCTGTTCGTGTTCAAGGTTTCAAGGTTGCCAGTTGTGTTTCAATGTTTCAATGTCACCAGCCATGTTCAAAAGCGTAGTTATTCTTTCTCTTTCCATTCGTGTTCAAGGTTTCAAGGTCGTCGACTGTGTTTCAAGGCTGTTGTGTTTATTGGCTTTGAGGTTTTGGGACGCTGTGGTTCAAGGTTCATGTTCGATCTTACTTCGTGGTCGAGTTTTCAAAATATGTTTCGAGGTCGCTGGTCGAGGTTTCAAGGTTCCAGATGTGGTTATGGTGCGCAGTGTTTTATGGTTTTAGGTCGATGGGGTTCGTGGTTTAAGAGTTTTGGGTTCATAGGTCTGGGTCGATGCGGCTCGACTTTTGAGGTTTGTGGTTCGTGGTTTGAGGCTGAAAGATTATAAGTAAGGAGTTTAACTCTCCGTTGCAAATGTGTTTTCAATGTTATCTGCTTGGAACCATCTTTTAATGGACTAGTGGGTAAGGCACTAGCTCTCATAGGGGAGGTCAAGGGTTCAAGTCTCATCAGATTTCAATTAGGAACGGCCACAGGTAAAACCGGTTAGTTCATGTACATCTGAGCCAAAGACTCGACGCTTTGGGAAGAGCCTTAACCGGGAAAACTCTTTTAAAAAAATGTTATCTGCTTGGACATAGGAAGACCAGTTGCGCAAACCCATTCAAAATCCTAACACCCAGTTAACATGTTTGATTAAGACCATCCACATCCATCACACCCCTCACACAGCCACATCAGCGCAACATCAGCTTTCCACCATTTTCTCATCACATCACACAAACCCCTGCATCCATCACACCCTTCACATCCTTTTTCTTTTTCTTTTCTTTTTCTTTTTTTTAAACAATATATTTAAAACATAATAACTATAAAAAATATTAAATAACAATATAAATTCAAATAATATTTTTTATAAATTTCAAATTACAAAAAAAAAAATAACTACATTAATTTAAATAAAAAATACTAGTTATCGTCGTCGTTCCATCTCGGAAGCCGATTAATGTGCTCGATTAGATCCGATCGAAGGTTGTGATGCATTTCCGCACTTCGTACTTCTCGGACATTAGCCTCAAATTGTTGTTCGCTAATCTCTACGTCGTCTTCATCGTTTGATTGATTAATGTTTTCGTCGAATGGACAAATCACTTGTTCTCCGTCTTCCAATATCATATTGTGCAATATGATACAAGCGTACATTGTTGAACGTATTTTATCCGTATGCCACATTCTCGTCGGGTGCATTATCACATGCCACCGTTGTTTAAGCACGCCAAAAGCCCGTTCCACATCTTTCCTTGCCCCTTCTTGCGCGGTAGAAAACCTTACCCGTCTTTGATCTAGATGTGTTTTGAAGGATTTGACAAAAGTAGCCCAGTCATAATAATTGACTCGAGCTAACTTCATCATACTCACGCAACACATCCAAAACCGCATTCGACATTCCAATAAACAAATTGGTGCGGGTTTGACGATAAACGGAGAGAAAATCTACCTCCGCTTGAGTAATCTCGATATCTTCGTCATAATAATCCGACGAATCAGATGACATGTTTGTATGTATATAAATGTTTAAAGAGGAGAATATAGATGTTTGAGAGGAGAATGTAGAAAAAATATGTGTGAAAAAATTAAAGAGAAGAGGTTATATTTATAGGAGATAAATAGATTAAATAAAAAAAAAAAATTAAAAACCCCCCAACGGCTACCCCAACGACTCTCCCTCTCATCTTCACTTCCGCGACCACCCTCACGAGCGCGACCGTGAGCGGCCGCTCACATGGGCCGGCGATGGTGTTCCTCCGCGTGAAGGCCTCTCACGCCCCTCCCTCACACGCCGATGCGGATGGTCTAATATTTAAGTATGCTTACCATACCTATAGCTATAAAGCAAAATCCTACTGAAAGTAAAAAAATTGAAAGTCATTTTTAATCATTAGTCGAAAACTTTGTTATATCAATCACCTATCGATCTTCTTTAGTGAGTATCATAACAAATTACGTTCTTAAAATATATTAAATCTATATTTAAAGCTTTAATTAAGATACCTAAAACCTTTTTAATTCTCCAACTGTTGATTCTACCACAAATCCTCGCCTTCCCTTTTTGTTTATTTACCAACCATTGCACTCCCTACAAACATGTGATTTTTAACCGTTTTTTTATTTTTCTTCATTAAAAACCAAAATTAATATTTTAATACATTTAATTAAAAAAAAGAAATTTAATTCATTAAGTATTTGCATTTAACCCTCTGCAGCATCTCCCTCTCCCTCTCTTCTTCCGCCACCATCACCGCCGCGGGCCGCCGTCGCCACCTTCTTGCATGGTCGTTTCTTGAACCCCAAAAAAAAACAGAGAAAAAGAAACCCTAAAACAAATCCAAAAGACTCTATCTTGATGATCGCAGAATTGTTTTAACAACATTTCTTAACACACCCATTTCATTATTTTCAAGAAACATCGATATTGATTCCAGAACCACCCATTTCTTTTTTTGACTGTTCATTTTCTCTCTCTAGATTTCCAAGAAAACGACTGAGGCGGTCCGCCGTTGACAATGGCGGACATCGTAAAACAGATTATAGCAAGACCGATTCAATTGGCAGACCAAATTATTAAAGAGACAGAATTCGCTTGCTCATATAAACAAGATTGCTCTGACATAAAAAACAAAACAGAAAAGCTCGTCTGCCTCCTCCGTCAGGCGGCGCGTGCAAGTAACGACCTTTACGAACGACCCACGCGTCGAATAATCGATGACACCGAACAAGTTTTAGACAAAACACTACAACTTGTAATCAAATGCAGAGCTAACGGATTAAGCCGGATTTATACATTCATCCCAAAAGGGGCTGTGAAGAAACAATCCATTCAGATTGAAAATTCAATCGGAGACGTTTCTTGGCTCCTCCGTGTGTCAACTCCAGCGAATGAACGTGACGACGAATATGTCGGATTGCCACCAATCGCCGCCAACGAGCCAATTCTTTGTTTGGTTTGGGAGCAAATTGCGATACTCTGTTGCGGTACGCTTGAAGACAGGGCTGACGCGGCGGCATCGCTTGTGTCGTTAGCGCGTGATAATGACCGCTACGGCAGGTTAATAATCGAAGAAGGCGGCGTTCCTCCGCTTATAAAGTTAGCTAAAGAAGGGAGAATGGAAGGTCAAGAAAGCGCAATTAGAGCGATTGGTTTGTTGGGTCATGATGAACAGAGTGTTGAACAGATAATTAATGCCGGAGTTTGTTCAGTTTTTTCGAAAATATTAAAAGAAGGGCATATGAAAGTGCAGATTGTGGTGGCTTGGGCCGTGTCGGAGTTGGCTGCGAACCACCGTGCGTGTAAAGACCATTTCCTACAAACCAACACGATTCGTTTGCTTGTGAGTCATTTAGCTTATGAAACGATTGAAGAGCATAGCAAGTACACGATTGTTAGCAAAAATAAAATGGCATCGATTCACGCGGTGGTTATGGCGAATTCCGATCATGATGCTCGAAAATTGCAAGAAGACGAAGATCGGTGCCATGTTGCTCGGCCCGGTGGGCTAGATCATGTATCAAGTGATATGCATAGTGTGGTGAGCATGAAATCGCCACAACAACGAAGAGAAAGGAGTCGAAAACGTGTTGCATTGCCCGGTGCGAGCATCAAAGGGAGGGAGTTTGAAGATCCGGCTACAAAGAGTGAGATGAAGGCGATGGCGGCTCGAGCCTTATGGCACCTTTGTGCCGAGAATTTCCCAATTTGTAAAACCATAACCGAATCACGAGCACTTCTTTGTTTCGCGGTACTCTTGGAAAAAGGTGAAGATGAGGTGAAATACAATTCAGCCATGGCACTGATGGAGATCACTGCCGTGGCTGAATGTCACGCGGAGCTTAGACGTTCGGCTTTTAAGCCGACGTCCCCAACTGCTCGTGAAGTTGTGGACAAATTGCTTAAAATAGTTGATAGTGGGGAGTCGGATCTTCTTATTCCAAGCATTAGAGCAATCGGAAACTTGGCTCGAACCTTTCGGGCCACTGAAACAAGGATCATCCCTCCCTTGGTGCGGCTACTAGACGAGAGGGAGACAGAAGTGTCAGCAGAGGCAGCCATTGCACTGATTAAGTTTGCGTGCACAGATAACTACTTGCACGTGGACCATTGCAAGGCGATATTAGAGGCCGGAGCGCCTAAACACTTGATTCAACTAACATATTTCGGAGATAAGGAGGTTCAATTACCGGCATTGATCCTGATTTGCTATATCGCGTTACATGTGCCGGATAGTGAAACGTTAGCTCAAGAAGACGTGCATATTGTGCTTCAGTGGGCGCTAAAACAAGGCCATTTGATTCAAGAAAATTCCTTAGAAACACTTGTTTTAGAAGCCAAACAGAGACTGGAAATCTTTCAATCTCGAGCTTAATTTTCGATTAATATATATGGTTTTGGCTTTCTTTTCTATTGTTATAATTTCACAAGTATAGTTAGAAACTTAACGCATACATGATCTTTCTACATTCTTCCATTTGGTCACAATACATAAAGCAGTATATACCGATAGATAGAAATAGTTGAACTTGATAATAATAGCTTAAAAACCTCATGCATTTGGAACCTTTGTAGCCCCTTTGAAACACTCAAGTGATGTCCCACTTCAATGGGTTTTTTTTAACAGCATAACATACGCGCACACTAATTTACTACTATATCTACATGTTTTCTTCACAGCGTGACTTGAACCCGTGACTATTAGCCAAAGAGAACTTCTTCCAACACCTTATACGGCTAGGCTACAAGCCTTTTAATACTTGAATGAGTTGAGTAACGTACTTCCTCTAGAAGGAAAAAACACACAAAAATAAAAATAAAAATAAAAATTAATACACTACTACAACATTTGTCGCAGAGCCTGGTAGGTGAGTGGTTATAACGTTGTTAGATTGTAATTACTAATTAGTAATAGTTTATGGTACATTCTATAAATACCTTTGAAATTTAAATAGTGTGTAAGTAACCCAAATTTAAATAATCAGATATAAACCCCCAAACACTATCCATTTCATAATTATAAAACTGAAACTATTTCAATTTTCAATTCGATTTTAAATAAAAACCGATTTATCATATCCGGTCCTTGGACAGGTTACGGTTATGAGGTTTTTTAAACCGAATATAAGTTAATTAATTAAATATTCTTTTTTTGGTATGCCATGATAATTAGACATGGTAATTTCTTTATATTTCATTATATATTATGCAAAACGTAAACATACGAGAAATAAGGGACAAGGCCACACTAACTTAAAATTTTCAAGTTTCATCTTTGATTCACGACCCGTGTAACCTAGCGTCATCGCACGGAAATCGAAATAAGTAGCTGACTAGCCGAGGAGGAGTCAAGAAGCTTGGAAAGATTAATCTGCCTCCTATAATGTTATGTGTTTAGTTCTTTTTATCAGCACTACATACGTATACATAGTTTACTTTTAACTTTACATTTTTTTTTCTTTATGCAAGAGACTTGAACCTATAATTATAAGCTAAAAGAAGCACATTCCAACACCTTACATCGCTAGGCTACAAGTTCTTTCGTATCTGTTCAGTTTGTTTAACTAGGCAAATTTCGGTTATGTTGGCCTTGAATGCGTGTGAGCGGGCTTTTATGTAATTCAATTTAAATGGTTTAACCAAAGCCTTTACCGAACTGGAATTCTTATTTTGGTTTAATTATAGTGTTTGCTTAATTGTTTTCAATTCGGTTATAATCATGTGAAAAAAAACATGAATAAACCAAATGTTTAAATTGCACAACCTGAAAACCGAACTGTGGAACACCTCGAGAAACTGGTTGTGAAGTTTCTATACTCTAACATAGACCTTTGTTTTTTATTAGTAACGAATTACTAAGGGAGAGTTCATTCGAAAACCGTTGTTAGTACAAGAACCGCGAGAACCAATCTCAACCGTCCACATTGATAGCTTGTTAGTAGTTATAATGGAAACAATTGTTTAATAAAATAATAACAATAAAACATCATAAGATACAAAGATTAAAAGCTTCAAAGGAAAAGAAAAAAAATAAAAAGCAAATACAGTCTACAACGATCGAACTTGTGACCTGTAGTAAAAAGTGTAGTGGGCTTACCACTAAGTCAGAGAAAACCTATTAGTTTTATTTTGATTATTAAATTAAAATATACACTTTTAGATGTTACTATTCATTTGTTCCTAACAAATAGATATTATAATATATATTGGACATTATATTTATATAGTAAATTATACCATTAGTCTTTTCGAATATACAAAAACTATTAAGTTTCGTCTTTTGTCAAAAAAAAGAAATATATAAAATATCTTATAAACTCAGTCCTCTGTTTGAAAATTCATACACCACTAAGCTTTTGAGCGTTAGCTACATAATTACATTAAGCTTTTAAAAATAAAGAAAATTGTTATTTTGGAAAATTTTAAAGAAATTGTATTAGAATTTAATGCCAAATATATAAACATTCTTTTATTGATGTAACTGTGAGAAACTGAGAATTAATACAACTATCTTTTTAACAGTAAACGAAGTATTCTAGACAAATAGTTTTGATATAATTATCACCTTAATCAAAAATACCTAAAACAAAAACTTTTAAGAAGATGTTAGAGATATAGATCAAATTTATTTTTACATTTAGTCCTGAATTTTATTTAACTAAATAAAGTAACTCAAATTTCATTCGCTACCAAACTAACTATAAACCGCTTCCTGTTAAACACCTTGAATTAATACAACTGCTTAATCATTCATTAATTCAATATATAATTTTTAGGTTGATTTTTTTTCTTCCTGATTTATTCGTTTACTTTATCTTTTTATCTACTCAATAATTGTTTTGTATATCGTAAGTGTCATTAACATTTTAAATCAAAATTTGACAATGATGTCAAAATTAAATAGTCGGTGACAAGTTGTTAGTATCTTATTGGTCGCCATTAATAATAACCATTTTAAATGATTAGATTTATTAAAGTGGAGTCCTTTTTCAAAGTCCAAAAATCTAAATTGCATACTTATTTAAATGCATTTCTGTTTTATAACAATTGTAATTTGTATCACTTTTCAAAAGTGAACTAATTTTTACCCAACGTATTTTAGTCGTATATCATAATAAAAATTTTGATATGCATGTTCTTAAATATATAAATGAGAGATAAAATCATACTTACATAAGTATATAAATATCCTATCTATTATATATATATCTAAAATATTGTAACACCCTAAAATGGGGCCTAGTTGTAAATTGTAGTACATGTAGCTTTAACAGTTGTAAGTTGATTTTAATTGGTGTTTTGTTGCTAACTGTAGTATAAATGTTGCTAAATGGTGTCTTAAATGTTAATTGGTGTTTTAAACATGGATTGGTGCTAATTGGCGTTAAATGGTGTTAAATGTGGATAAAAATGTAGTATTATGAAAAGTGTCATAAGTTGACCAAGTAGACAAATAGTTGAACGGTTTTGGATAATGGTTCCAAAAATATCTCCGTTAGTTGAAACGGATAACCCTAAGTTGTGTTTTAAGTTGAATAGGAGAACAAAATACCCGTGAGGGGTATTAGTTGATAAGTCGGCCTAAGGCCTCACTTATCCCCTGTTAATGCTTTCAAACACACCACACATACACATACATACGTATAACACGTTACACACACACAACTTGAGTTTTGAAAGAAGAAATCAAAGAGATAGCTAGGATTCAAGCGATTTCGGTGGCTTTGTTCTGATTCTACACCATCAATACATCCTTGTAAGTGTTGTTTCTTGATCAAAAACCTAGTTTTGAGTCTAGTGAAGAAGAAGACCCATTTGGGTAGATTCTAGTGTGTTATGATGTTGATTTTGAGTCAAAAAGGTGTTAATAGCTTCATGTGTATGTTAGAGATCAAATACAAACGCTTGAACACAGATTTAAGTCGTGATTTGTGTCAAAAACCCGTAAAACCGTAGCTGTGCTCGAACAGAGCAAGAACACACTGTAAGTGTGGTTCCTACGGGCGTAGTATAATGTTACTACGGCCGTAGGGTGTTGTTTGTGTTCCTGCGGTCGTAGGAAATGGTTGCTACGGCCGTAGTATCGTATTTAAGAGGATTACCACCCACGGGTGATGGAAACAAGACTACGGGCGTGGGTATATAACCTACGGCCGTAGTTACCCAAAGGATACCTACTACGGGCGTAGGATATGGTTACTACGGCCGTAGGTCATGGTTCTTTGGCAAGAGATCCTACGGGCGTAGTGTATATATACTACGGCCGTAGTGCATGTTGGAAAGTTGTTCTGCGGGCGTAGGAACATGTTCCTGCGGCCGTAGGAGGCTGTCAGAAGCCATGTTGATCTTTTGTTGAGACAGTTGTTAGTGTTGTCTGTTGTAGTGTGTACTAAGGGGTGTTTGTCCATGTTTATTGGTGTTAGGTGACTCGGACGATTCTGTGTGCTCTTGGGATTCCCGATTGCATATCTGCCTCTTGTAGTTTCGAGGTGAGTACCGGTTTCCCATGAGTCTCAGTAGGTAAGTTATCTGTAGTACATGTTGACACATGATTGGTGTATTGATACGTGGAAATGGAAGTATGTTATGATAAAGTTGTACAAGCATGCTTAGTGTTATTATTGTTGATATGAAAGATATTGTTGTGATTATATGCGCGCATGAACTGGATCCTTATTGGATCAACTAGTTGTTTATGAAGTTTTGTCCGGATATTGAATTGGAGAACACGGAGGTTAGTCAGGTAGACGGGTGTCAATACTTGGCTGGGTTCTCGGGTAGACGGGAGTTAGTACCCGGGCACTAACGGTACTCAAGTAGTATACGCTTGGGTAATGGTCCTGCAGGCCGCCGTTCCTCTAAGGAGTAATGTTCCTTGATAGATGGGAACCAACATGATAGATAATTGGCGTACTATGTGGACTGCTTTTGGGTTGTTGAGCGGGGTTAGCTTCCCTGCAACATACGACTACTGCTGACACGTTTGTCACGTCACAATATGATAGGATAGCCTTGTGTGCTGTTCTGATACATGATAGCCTGCTTATTGTTGTTTATGTGTAATTGGTGCTCACTAGCTAGTTGTAGCTAACGGTGTAAGATTTACCTTTTTCGCAGGTTGATGCTAGAGGCCTGGTGAGGCGGGTACCGATGGTAGCTTTTGTTGTATATACCTTTTGGGGAACACGTTGTAGTTTGTATGGATCCGGTGGTCGGAACTAGTTGGTAACGCTTGTAGCTTTGAACTTGGCTAACCTTTTTGTTGTAATTAATTAGCCGAGTCAATCTTGTAGTTTTTGTAAATGGTGTTTAATTCCGCTGCAACACTTTTGGTAATCGATGTTTAAAAAGTTTAAATTAACTCTAATTTTAAGCTCGTTAGGGGTGGCGTTACAAATATATTGTGTACGAGTCAAAATTTAATCTTTTGGTCGGACATTAAACCCAAAAGATCCTAAATGAAGGTCCATATGTTTAAAGTTCGACCACAAATAAAGCGTCTTAATACTATATAATTCTTTTAACGAAAATTTGTACTATGATTTGCGAATTGCAGCCACAAATATCCCTAAACATGTACCCAAAATAAGGACATTGATTCAATCACAATATGCAATAAAACTTGTATATTACGGAGATTTTGGTCTTTTATCCAAAAAAAAACATGTTTCTATATATATGAATAGAAAGATCGATTTATAGGGTTTAAGACAGAGTTGAAGACTAAACAAAAAGGAAGGAAATGATATTATCGGGGTATGGTTAGAGAGAGAAAGATGGAGGATGACAATCAGGTGATGTGTTTGAATGAGTTTTAGATCTAGGAAGATTAGAGTCCGGGGTTTTGCTATTAAACTAGAATCATTTTGTAAAGAAGATAGAGATACGTTTATAAAACTAAAAACCTGTCTCTAAGGGACACCTTTAAAGAATGTTTTTAGTTTAAAAATTGGTCTTTGTTTGTATTGGCTATGTAAACCAATATAACATGGTTAAGTGAAACAAACTACCCTACTAGTACTAGGTTAAGATTAACGTTCGGGAAATCACATAGGAAAACCGGTCAATTGCTTTATCAATCCAATATGTTTGATCAATCTTAGAATCAGAGCAAGTCATATTTAGTTTAAAAACTAAAAACTATATAAGTACTAAAAAACATGATAAAATTCCTCACGTCACAAAACCACGAATAAATATGGCGTTATTTCACTCGACCTATTGTGATCGTTGTCAATCTAGAGAAGTTATGCAAAGTGTAGATTTTGAAGATTAGCTCAACAACAAAGCATACCATACTAGTAGCAACATATTTTTACAAGAATTAAAGGGTTAATATGTTTTTCAACTACATTAAAATCAAGTGAAAATTAAATAAAAGTTTTAACCCATAGTTTTATAATTTATATAAATGATAGCAAACTTTTACGAACTTAATATTTTTTTGTAAAACCTTATTAATATATAAAAACTAATATTAATCAAACTTATATATAAATATAAATAAATATAAATATTCATAATAAAGTGTAAAAAATTTAGACATTTGTTGGTAAAAAATTTATTTCATTAAAATTCTTGTAAAATTACCTATTTTAAACTGAAATTAAGTGTTCAGATTTTATTTATATCGTATTATAGCTAACATTATATCTAGTATTATTTATCTTTACAATAAAAATTAAAACTATTTATAAAGAAGGAAAGAGTAGAAAGAGAAAATAAAATAATGAAAATAAATATTAACATAATTTTTAAAAGAAATTATAAACTGGAAAATATTATTAAAGTTGAACTATTTACAATGAAAAATTGAAAAAGTATTTTTTATCACATTGCCTAAACGATTCATTTACTTTTATTAAATTATGTATTATTTATCTTTCGCCTATAAGTTTTTAATATATAATATTTTGTGTGAATTAAAAAAATAAATTTGTAAGACTTCACGTTTTATGCTTTTTATAAGATTTGAATTCACAATCGTGAGGATCAGCTGACACAAACTATATCACTATACTACAAGTCATTTTATAATATAATATATCTTTTCAGTATTATAAATTTGAAATACATGTTCTACAACAATATTTTATTATGGACAAATATTATATGTCAAATATTATATGTCAAATATTATATGTCAAATTTATATTATATGTCAAATAAATAAAAATAAAATAGTTACGAATATATTTTATATTTATAACAAATATTATATGTCAAATTTTATAGAAGAAAAATAAATAACATCATTATCGAAAATAATAATAATTATAATAATAATATAATAAAATATAAATACTAACTTAACATACATCTTGTACTCTTGTAGGACAAGGGAATAAAAACAAATTGTCCGCTTTCAGCTTTAACCCTTTGCCTTAAGCATGCAACTCAATTGTCTAACCATTACGGGTAGGTCTATATTGGAATAATTTCAAGAGCTTTATAATATATGATATATAATAGCAGACAATTAAACAGCATCATATAATAGCAGACAGTTAAACACTAACAATTAATTGATAGTATATATAATGTGGAAAGCATCTTTATCAAATATATATATGCAAGTGGATGGCTGGATGGCTAGTATTAGAAAGATACTAAGACTATAGTATCCATCCCTTTATTCTTATTGTCACGTCTCTTATTGTCACGTCAGTGTTATATTATTTTTTTCTTATATCCTCTTTGATCTCGCTTATATTACTCTAAACGCACATCCATCTCTCTCTCTCTCTCTCTCTATATATATATATATATATATATATAAGAAGGAGTTCATTTGAGAACCTCTTAGTGCAGAGAACCACGAGAACCAATCTGAGAGATTCCCTCTCTTTCAATGTCATTGTCCACCTATGAATTTCTTACATGCATCCTATAACTCTATATCCCTCCACGCTCTCCATCCATGAACTTCCCATACCCAAGTAACGACTGAGATTGGTTCTCGCACTAACAACGATTCTCGAATAAACTCTCCCCTATATATATATATATATACATACATACATACATACTTACATACTTACATACATATGCACACACGTGTGATTATAGTAATAAGTGGAATTATAAATACGTTTCTATATGGAAAATATTCGACGTAACAATAAATTGAACTGTAGTTGTAATAAGAGTATAAGAGGTCTAATCCTCTTTCATTGTGCACCATTGCACTGTTGAGAACAGATGAGTCCGATAGTTTAGAGTTAAGAGATTAATTTGATAAAACCTGCGGGTTCAAATGGACTAGATTTGAGGAGTTGACGTTTGTGAACCGCTAATTGATGATAAGTTTAGCTGAAGGCATTGTTCGTTAAAAGAAGTCTGTTGGTGACTTATAATTGTGAGTGTAAGTAAGACAGGATTCCGAGGACGGAATCCTCTTTAAGGAGGGTAGATTTGTAACATCCTGAAAATGGGCCTAGTAGTACTTAGTTGTACTTCATGCTCAAAGGGTTGTACCATGACTTTAATTATGAGTAGTAGTGATTAAATAAATATTTTGTTAGTTAAAGTGGATACATGAGGGGTTATATGAAAGGAAGGGTTAATAAGTAAAAGTAATAAAATGTTAAATGTTTCCATGTAATGATTCCGTAGATGTCCCCGTTAGTTGAAACGGGTAATCCTAAGTTATGTTTTAAGTTGAATAGGAGAACAAAATACCCGCGTGGGGTAATAGACCTTAAGTCGGTCTAAGTCTTTAAGACTTATCTGTTTACAAAAAAAAAAACATATACCAACACACACCTCTACGCATACATACGTACGCATACACACACACTCGTTTCTTTGGATTTTGAAGAGAAATCAAGAAGGGGAAAGGATTGGCAAGTGATTTCAATATCAAATCAAGCTCCGATTTGCTGTGTACTCACAGATTTGTAAGTGTTCTTGAGCTCCAAATCTAGTTTTGAGTTTGTAATTAATAAACACCAAATTGAAGGATTAAATGGTGTTTTGATGTGGGTTATATGTACAAAAGGTGTTAGTCAACCTTTATAGATGTTATATAAAGTATATAAACGATTGAGGTTGAGTTTTGGTCGATTTGGGTGTAAAAATGGGTATTTGCAGGTCTGTCCACGAACAGGGACGAAGCCTGCTGTTTGTGGTTTCTCTACGGGCGTAGAGGATAATCTCTACGGCCGTAGGACTCTTTTGTGTTCTCTACGGCCGTATGGTAGAGCCTCTACGGTCGTGGGGGGGGGGGTTTTGTGTGGTTTACAGAAGGAGCAAGCTCTACGGGCGTAGGGATTAGGGCTTACGGCTGTAGAGATGTATTGTGAAGTGTTCTACGGCCGTAGAACAAATCCTTTACGGCCGTAGGGGTCTATTTTGTGCAGTAGGCTGTGTTGTGCTGTTTTTCGATGTTCTGTTATACGGGATGCTGGTTTAGGGCTCTAAGTAGTTTAAAGACATCATTAGGTATATCATATGGGTTTTATTAGAAGATGTACTAGAGTGAAGTGTTTAAACATGAGTATTATCTTATAGGTGAATTGTATGACTCTGAAGAAGGAG
This sequence comes from Pulicaria dysenterica, assembly GCA_947179395.2. Classification (NCBI taxonomy): domain Eukaryota; kingdom Viridiplantae; phylum Streptophyta; class Magnoliopsida; order Asterales; family Asteraceae; genus Pulicaria; species Pulicaria dysenterica. The sequence continues at coordinate 97,537,236 of OX359290.1, read as the reverse complement.
ACGATCGCGATATTTGCTTACTGTAGCCTCTAGCCTCTCAGGTGAGTATAGGATAACATAAGAATTAATATAACCGTGTTATATGTTATCTATATGTGTTATGTATTAGTAATTCCATGAAATGTAATTAACCTTTATGTATGCTATGTTTATGCATGACACATGTAACAATTGAATCAGGATTTGAGATATGATTATGATTATGCAAGAAGCATGTATGAATTGAACCATGGATATTATATGGTTATGATATGCGCGCTATGAGGCCCGAATGGGTCAGATTTGTATTTGTGATCGGATCCGAGATATGGGGGCTGGTTATAGTCCATGAACGGGGCCAGTGGGCTGGGGCGTTTTGAGACCTGCGGGTCGATGATAGCGTCAACTACCTGGGGTTGCAAACCCAACGTTTCCCGAGTCATATGGGGATGACTTATTGTTGTACTCCATGAAGGCTGTGGCCTGAAACGCAACGGTGGACCGCTACCCGCTCACCCACCCGCGCGGTTGATGTGTCTGGTTTCCCCAGTTAGGAGTGTTGAGCCGGGCTAGCTACCCTGCAAGATTATGCTTCCTTCTGGCTGTGCCAGCTCATCGCGAGATGCTAGGATAGCATTATCTGATAATTGATATATGATATGTGATATGTTTATGTTAATGATTATGCTATTTTATGCTCACTAGCTTTAAATAGCTAACAGATACTCTCTCCATGACTGCAGGTGGCAATTAGATATGTGAGTTTGGGTACCTGCTTGTGGTTACTAATCTTTTGGAGGAACACTTACCTATATTACTTTTAGTTACTGTTTATGTTGTATAAACATGTATATGTGGTCGGTGAACAATTTCCGTAACACCAACAAATCTTTTGTATACCGTGGCTTCTTTTGATTGTATTATCGCCACTTTTATAGCTTTTGCTGTAATTATTATGTTTTGAAAAACAGGTTTGATATAATTAAAGTTTGCAGACGGATCCACGCAGTATGGATTCTTGATTTATTATTATTAAAATGAAAAATCTGGTTTTCAAAATCGGGGTGTTACAATAACCATTGTGTTCAACCTCCAAGCTTCATCTTCGAAATGAATTTCACCTTTGAGTTCAAATCCAGGGTTGAGTTTGATTTAGGTTTCACTGATTGGCCATTCAAGGGGTTATTTCCGCAAATCTTGATTTTGTTTCTGGGTATTGAGAGTTTCTTGATGCAAGTGTAACTAGCATGGTGTGTTCGTGGTGCTACTCAGGTAAATTTGTGACATGCTTAGTGATCCAGATATAACTATTAGATAATGATGGATGTATCAAAATTATTCATACATAACCATTTTATACATTATAGATTTATACTATATGCTTTTAGATGTTTACATGTATTATGTATAAATAGTTTTTTTTATATACGAATCAGCTTCATAACTAATTGAGGATTGGTATGAATATAACCGTTTTAAATTGGGTTAAAGTTGTGTAATGTCATGAAAAATGTCCTAATGTTTCAATATGGTAATTAAAGTATTTTTTGTACAAATATGATCATTTTAACTTGTTAAAAACTCGTTAATATATGCCTCCATCAAATGTTACATGGTAAACAAGTAAAAACCCTAATTTGATGTCTTTCATCACAATTTTTAATTAGCGATGCATGAAAAATCAGAGAAATTGTTCATTTGAAGCTCTTGAAGGTGATGAGAATGTCTCCATCATCGTCCTATAACTCCAACCCTAATTCAAAGCTTCCAAGTGAATGCTAATATGAGAAACCAGTAAAATGTCTAAATCATGGACAAGAAATAACCCTGGTCGAATATTCCTAACATGCCCTAATTCTTTGGTATGATTTTGTATGAAATTAGTCACTGAAATTTATAAAAATTGTCCTAACTTATCTTGTAAATGCATTCCTTGTTGCAGAGAATTGGTAAGAAGTGCAAATTCTTTTGCTTTGTTGACTATTTACAAGACCAAGATGCAGTTATTAAAGTCAAAAATAGAGGAAAAATCAAATTTATAGAAAATGTTCAGATGTGTAAAGAAAAAAAATACTTTAAGTACAATATTGAAATATTATGACAAGATTCATAACATGTCGTAACACTTGAAATAAAGGAGTGGGAGACTTATTTTAGAGTTTAAAAATCATGAATTTACTGGTTAAGCCGGTTGAATGTTAAAAAACGCTATATTAACATATTTTTAACAAGCTAAATGATTATATATGTGTAAAAAATACATTAAGTATCATATTAAAACTTAAAAGAACTTTTATATCATTCCATAATTTTAATACTGTTAAATATATAATCGATTAGAACCATTTTGGAATGGATTTCGTAGAGAATCGGCTGAGATTAAAATTCCAATACGCTCAATTTTTTAAAATTCTTTTTCAATCGTGACACGGCGTTTAGAATTTCCAATCTTATCCCCGTGTAACGATTTTTACTCTATATAAGCGCGTGAGTGAGGAAAAAAAATTAATAATCCTTAGTTACTACCGAGAGAGGGAGCGTAGGGTTTGCTCTCTTCTTGATTTTGGGGTTTTTCGTTTCTAGGGTTTCTACTCGATTCAATATGGACGTTGACGGCGCTAGGAAAACTGGAACCGTCAAGTGGTTCAATGATACCAAAGGATTTGGTTTCATCACCCCTGAAGACGGCGGCGAAGAGCTCTTCGTTCACCAATCGTCGATCAGGACCGACGGATTCCGCAGCCTTGGCGACGGTGAGTCCGTGGAGTATGTGATTGAGAACGGATCTGATGGCCGTACCAAGGCGGCTGATGTTACTGGTCCTAATGAAGGCCCTGTGCAGGGAAGTACTCGTGGTGGAGGCGGCGGCGGCGGCGGCCGTGGAGGCGGCGGTGATCGTTATGGTGGAGGTGATCGTTACGGAGGAGGAGGAGGTGGGTACAACGGTGGTAGCCGTGGAGGCCGTGGTGGCGGTGGCTATGGAGGTGGTGGCGGTGGTTATGGTGGCGGCGGCGGTGGTTATGGAGGAGGTGGAGGTGGTGGTAACACATGTTATAAGTGTGGTGAGAGTGGGCATATGGCCAGAGAATGCACCCAGAACGGTGGAGGCGGCGGCGGAAGTAGGTATGGAGGTGGAGGCGGTGGAGGATATGGTGGTGGTGGTCGAAGCGGCGGCGGCGGCGGCGGAGGTGGTGGTGGTGGTTGCTACAATTGTGGTGAAGATGGACATTTTGCCAGGGAGTGTCCTTCATCTAACAACCGTTGATCTGCTGCAGGGGACTGTGAAGGATAGAGGGTAAATGTGTCTCTTCACATTTGACCTTTATATCTCTTCACTTCTTTCAGCATTTGCTTTCTATTTTGATGAATCAATTGGTGAACCATACTTGATTATCTTTGCTTTTGATATGAGTTTTTTTTCTTTTTTGGTTGGGTTTGCTGCTTCTCAAGTTAACAATGGTCACCTATAAATTTAGGGTTTCTTATATGGCACTTTTTTTTTAAAAATTTATTTTCCAGTTTTTTAGATGAAAAAGTTTAGGGGGTCCTAAGTATTCAAGTAGTAAATGGGAATCCAGGGAATGCAGTATATGTTTCTCATTGTGGGCTTCTTCTCTGTATACATATTGGAAGGTTATTGGAAACCATTAATGAATGAAAAAGCTTAAGGGTTTTACTAAATATCTCTGTCTTGGTTATGCTTGTTTAGATATTTTCTCTTGTGATTCTTATGGTCATTGAAGTGGCATATAATTCTTTAATCTATAGTCATTGAATTAGCATGTCATCTGGTCAAATGTGTAGTGTGGGGGCTCCACTCTCATATCTCTCCTTCAACCTTTGAACAAAATGTCTGATAAAGCTTGATGATGTGTATGTACCTTTTTACTGCTGACCACAGAAACTGTAACAAAGGCTCTTTCTTTTCTTTTACTTTTTTGGGTGGAGCTTTTTTGGTCATATCAGTTGGCCTTTATCAGGGACTCGCTATTAATAATGGGTTCTTTCAGTTCTTTTTGATTTGTCAAATTGCAAACACTTTATGGCAAGATAGTGTTTCATCAGAACCATAGGCTGATCAAAGCACTGTTCTTGGGTCCATCCGGCTGTGTGTATTGAATTAGAATTTCGTTTATAATGTTGGATTGTATCTGAATGTTATAAGTGGAATGCTGATGTTAAAGATGTTCCTTCCTTCACAAGATTGACACCCTGTTCTCAGTTATTTTAGAGTTATTTTAAGAAAGGGAAGGAAATGATTAGTAAGAAAGGGAAGGAGAAATTGTGTTGAGGGGAAGGAAAAGGTTTGGAAAAATTGGAAGCGGCAATTACATCATTTTTGGGTGTAAATACTTCCTTCCCACTTTTGAGCCAAGTCTTTTTAAACTCGAACTTTGCTGGTTAAATATTTCGAGCTCATTTGCAGGCTTGAGTTTAAGCTCTATACAAACTAAAGTCGAATGTGTTCAAGCTTTAGCAAAGTTTGAATAAGTTTATAAAAACCTCAACTCGTTTACCGTCTTCATACATCCGATTGATTCTAGAATGCGCCAAATTCGGTGTCATCATAATTGTCCAAACCATTGCTAGCTTCAATCTAGATCAAAATCCAGAACTTCCTAAACTTACTATAACCTTTTCTGTCATGCTTTCTTTCTAGAAATCTAGAGAGAGGAAACACACACACACTCACACACTCTCCTGACTTATTTGAGCTCTTCTCATCTCAAGAACAATCCTTGGGCCTATATGAAGGTGGTGGAGGTTATTAGTTTCACCTAAGTGACACTCCTTAGCTTTATAAAATTAAAAATGGTTCGTATAGTATAAACATTTAACTTTTCGAATTTTTGCTTTCTGTTTCGCGCACTTATATTATAATATGCTTTTGCAATCATAATTCATAAATGAATTTAAGCATTACTTCATTAGAGAGATGACTAAAGGATAATGGGTTAATTGGATTAGGTACAATTTATCGCTATGATTCGTGTGTGACACAATATGTTCATACATCATCAACAATGTCACTAGCGGTTCTAGCATGTTACTCACTACGTCCTCATCTATATGCAACTGAATTTTCAATTTACCCTCCCATCTTCTTCAAACAAAGCGACTAAATAACATTTTGGGTGCACTATATCTCAGATTCGGTGGAGCAACCACGACAAGTGAAGGCGAAAAGACAGAGAATTAGGTTTTGTTAGTCTTTGATTGAGTACACAACAATAAATGCTTGTAGATGGGGGTTTGAATACAGATTAGCTATTCTATATTGGGTAAATTGTCGAGATATGTAACTTAAATATCAAAATTTGTCAATAAAGGTAATGTTCAATTTTTGTGACCAAGAAATAATCATAAATTTGATTTTTAACAAAATAAGAAATTTTGACCAATTTTTAGCATGTTGTGATACTCTTTTAATAACAAATTGAAATTTATGATATCTCCTAATGCAAAATTGAAATTTACAATCCTTTTTTTATAACAAATTAAAATTTATAATTCTTTCTCGGCACAAATCTTTATTGACAAATATTGATATATATGTTACATTCCTCGGCTATTTGCCCTTCTATATTTAGTGCACAAACAATTACTTTTAATATAATTTTTGTTGGTGTAAATCAAGAATTTCATATACAAGAAAGCTGAAACATCAAATACAATAAAAGATGACAACAAGTTTGTCTAACACATAAAGTTTCTTAAAGAAATTAATATCTAAGACATGAACAAGTTTTTTTTGCACAATGCCTAACTCTAATAACTAGCTTGCTCAAAAGCTTGAGCTTTTCTTCGAGTTTATTTCCAGTGAGTTCAATCTATAAGTTGTAAGTTGGAATGCACATGTATGTATAGAGAAGTATGGCAGTTTCGATTAATGGAGGTATTGGAAATAAGTTGATATAAGAAAATAATATTTTAATTATAAAGCTAGTGGTTGAGAAAAGTAATATCATTATAATCGGGTTCCTAATAAAATAACAATACTTTTTAAATAGTAAACCCCATGAAACAATATAATAATATTATTTACCGTATCTTTTTGTCTTATAAAGAACAACTTTCATTTTCATGATTTGTACTTTTATCAATTGTTATATCATTTCAGATTTGACTTTCCTAAACATGTTGTCGACCATTATTTAGTACTGAATCAGATCTTCAAGATCTTCTTTCGAATGTAACTTTAACTTTTTTCACATGTTAAAGTTCTACCATTTTTGTCTCAATTCGTAGTACAAAAAGTGCATTTACTTTTATAAATAAAGATCTAAGGCTATATTGAATAACACATGTTCAGACTTGTGACAAAAGAACTTTTACATAAGAAATAGAGTAAACTGACAAACTAATAAAGTTAGAATCGCGACTTAGCTAATCAAGTGTACTAGGATCACGAAAATGAGGTTTCCAGCCTAAGTATATGTCACTCAGTAGATCAAAGCAGTGCTTAGATGATAAAACATTGCTCAGCTGATCAAACTGTGTTCAGTCACGGTAAAAATAATCTTATCAACCTATATGATCAGCTGACCATATTGTTCTATTGATCATTTAGAGTGATAAGCTTAGCAGATAAGACATGGCTGAAATATATATTTCGCTGAAGGTTTCCGGCACTTAGCAGATCACTTTGTTCCTCAATCGACAATCTTGGTCACTTAGTTGATAGACAAAATAGTACAGCTGATGGTCTTCTACTAAAGTCTTTTTCAGATGATCTCCAAATGATGCTTTAGTTGATCCATCCAATAGTTAGCTTATCTTAGCTGTTATATCTATACTTAGCAAGTTTCAACTTAGAAGCTTAACACATATAAAGATGAAATTCTTAGTCAAACCAAAGTTCTGGTTTTGTTGTCATCAAATCTGATTTATTTCAATAAACGGATTTGGATTTTGATTATTGAGTTGAAATAGTTATCTCTCTAATATGATTTATTGGGGAAGAAAACCAAAGACGGTAAAGATTTGTTGTCCATATAAACATGTTGCTTGGACTAGCCAATAAGAAATGGAGCTGATACGGACATACATCGAAGTATCCGAAGACCCGCATAAGGGAAACGATTGATCAAGACATGGGATCCTTTTGGAACAAGTTTGTTTTATATATTGAAATAGGAAATGACGAGTATTGATCCTCCAAATGAGCTACAATGAAACAAAAGTTATTTAAGTTTCTCGGTATACTAAAAAAAGGGGAAGTGGTTGGAACGATAGAGATAGAAAGAAGCTCATGCGATAATCATTCTTAGTGCGAGAATCGTGAGAACCAATCTTGACCGTCTAATTCTCTCTCCTTCAATGTCATTGCCTACCCATGAATTCCTCACATGCACCCTGCCACACTCTATCACCCCCACGCTCTCCATTCATGAACTTCTCATATTCGAGGAACGGCTAAGATTGGTTCTCGCGGTTCTTGCACTAACCATGGTACTCAAATGAACCCTCCCCGACAGAGATATATTTAGTCATGCTTTGAGTGAAGACAAATCATCATCCGGTAAAAATTTCTAATTTTGTTGTTTGATTTGTTGTAAACAAACAATAAAAAATGCGTGAATACCCCTTGGTCGGATAACTAATGCAAAAGGCCCACATTGTATAAACATCTCATTTTGCATTTTATATCTTCATCATTTCAAAACATCTAATCATTCAATATGATCATTTCACCATGTAAATCATATCATAGTCTTTAACATAGAATATAGAATATTATATACATAACACTACAAAAAAAATGTCATTTATTCACGCTTCATAAAAAGCGTGTAAAAATTTTAAGCGTTGTCACACTTACAATTGTGAAAAATAGTAGATTTGTTAGAAAAAGGAAAAACTTAACATTTATAGATGTGTACATTTGAGATTAAAAGTCCACGCTTTTAAATGTATAAATTTAGTTATAAATAGATGATTATAAAAGTTCATACTAAAAAACGTGGACTTTTGTAACTCTAGAATTCTTTTCAAATTTTCCACGCTTAGAAGTGTGAAATTTTGGATAACTTGTCCGCACTAATAAATGTGATTTTTGACTCCAATTTTCACATTTTCAAATGTAAAGATTTGGTAGAAATTAGTAACACCCAATTAATCCACGCTTGATCATTATTCTTCATGGTTTTAAGTGTATTATTATTGAAATATGCATATAATGTATGTCCTATCTCATTTTTTTAATGAAATTACTTAACATTTTCTTAACATGTGAAGTTATATACTGAGATACTATATGGTGTCATTTATAATATTAATATTTTTATTATCTGATTAATGATATGATATCGTCATTGTTATAGGTAGTAATGAAAAAATTAGATACATGAACATAGGGTTGTTCAAAAAAATCGAGTAATCGAGAAACCGACCTGCTCCGCGTGAACCGAAACCGAAAAAACCGATACCCGTAAAACCCGTGACCCGAAAAAACCCGAAAACTAGGGTACCGCTAAATGCGGGGCGGGTACGGTTTTTAAATTTTGATATCCGCGGGTACCCGCCCCGCCCCGTATGCTTTAAGATATATATATATATATATATATATATATATATATATATATATATATATATATTGTTTAATATGAAATAACAAAACCATTATAAAAAACTTAAATTGCTCAAAACTACCTAACTTACCTCTAGTAGCCCATACCGTCTCCCCCACTTCATATTTTTAGTTTTGATATCGAGAATTTGCAAGCCTACAACGATCGAGAGTTCAAAATGGAGATACTTAAATCGATCAGAAGTGCCAACTTTGACCATATCGGTTTTTGTTTTGTTTTTACAAGGTTCTCATAGAAGATCTGTTTGATTTCTACTAGTGATTTATTCATTATTGTTGACTTGTTTCTTCCGTTGTTTATTGTTTTATTATGAATCTAAACTTGTTGAAAACAGCAAATATATAAAAATTCAATTTTAGGGTACCCGTGACCCGAACCGTGGATACCCGCCTCCCTTCGGGTACCCGCACAACGGGTACCCGCTGCTTGCGGTTCGGTTTCGGTTTTTGATATTAGATACCCGCCATGCAGTTGCGGGTTACAAAAAAGCCACTACCCGCCCCGCCCCGCCCCGTGAACACCCCTACATGAACAATTTATTAATGGTTGTGGTAACATAAGGATGAATCCATGTGATGCTAATCTGCATCAACAGCCCTTATTTATTGCAGTTTGCTAATCTATTTTTTTCTTCTACGAGTCACAATTTACAAAGTACAAGGAATGGACCGCAATAATTTTTATTTTTTGGTCTCGATTTTTACAATTTGATTTTTTAATTAAAATTAAGCTGCAATAACTTTTATTTTTAAGTCTCGCTTTTTTACAAACTCTTGCTAATGCAGTAATGCACCTTCTTACTTAAAGTATTTCTTACTTAAAGTATTTATAGTGATAACTGTTATAACTGAGTGCTACATCAACATCAGTAATATCATGACTAGCTGTCTTTACTATACTGTCGTGACTGAACACAATTTGCTTTATAAAAACATTAAATTCTAAGCTTGTACTTGTTTGTTATAAAAAAAAATCAAAACTCTATTCTTGTAATGAGCGTATGGGTATGGTCAGGGCCGGCCCAATCAAATTTTCGGAGAAGATAGTTTATATATGAATTTTAAACAGTCCTTTCTTATCTACAATCCTAATATTTTATGCTCGTATTTGGCATATCAAACTTTTCTTCAACTTTTCTCGAGAAAAGGATCATCTTGGACATTTTCACTTAACCACCAATCCACCATCACATGCTCCTTATTTGTTTTCCTTTTCATGCTAAGCTTTAGGTCTATCCTTAACATTTATTTCTACGGAGTACGGACGTATGAAATCGTAGGGCTTGACCATTATGTATTTGGGCTATGAGGCCCAATCAACAATTTATGCTTGCTTTGTATGCATTGGCTGGTAATTCCTGACCCAACCCGAAACACGACCCAAATCTGACATGAAAAAAGTGACACGAACCCGAAATGGGTCAAAAACAGGTCGTCACGAAAATAAATGGGTCGGGTTAGAGTCAACCCGATAACTCGAAATTGACCCGTATAAGGGTAAAACTTAAAATTTTAATTTCAAAAAGGAAATTGTAAATTTAAATAAGGGAGTGACATCTTAGGCAATAAAATCCGATAAACAAAGTACAAAGCCTTTAAAATGTAAAAAACTTAAATAAACAATAAAATATTTAAACCAAAATAATATCACACCATGGTTTAAATCCGTGAATACAACGGAAAAGAGGAAAAAAAGACTTGCCTTTTGAATTTGGATAATTTCTTTTAGGTTATTTTATTTCATAGTTTGTTCACTAGTTAGTACTTTTGTATTAAAGCTACTATTGTATTGTTATTCAATATTTCAATCCGTGGTTTATTCACTAGTTAGTAGAGGAAATTGGAAACAGATAGGAATTCGAAAATTTTATAACGAAAAACGAATTTGATTACAGTAATCGAAAACCGTAATTGAAAACGTGATTCGAAACCCGTAATCGAAGACGGTATCCAAACCCGTAACCGAAAACCGTAATTGAAAACGGTATTCGAAAATTTTATAACGAAACCGAATTTGAATACAATTTTTCGAAAACCGTAATTGAAAACGGGATTCGAAACCCGTAATTGAAGACGGTATCCAAACCCGTAACCGAAAACCGTAATTGAAAACGGTATTCGAAACCCTGTAACCAAAAACCGTATTTGAAAATCTTATTTAAAAAATACCCGTCAAATACGTTTGACCGAAATGGGCCGACACGAAACATGACCCGAACCCGACACGAAAAATAGTGACACGACTCGAACCTGTCACGAAAAATAAATGAATCGGAATTTGGTCGACACGAAACTGACCCGAACCCGAACGACACGAACCCGACCCAAATTGCAGACAAGATGCATCATTGTAGTTGATATACACTATAAAATACAATATAGAAGAGATTTCCTAGCTTTAAAGCAAGCAAGTAGTGGGGATACATTTGCCTTTGACTGTGGGCTTGTTGGCGGTTGACCATATATAGGTGCCTAGACACCAAAAGTACTTGATCCTGAAAGATGGCTAAAAATCTAACAACTATCTCATTCAAATTACTCAACCCTTGTAAGAAAACACTCTCTGAAAAGTTCAATATTCTTTCAATCCTAAAGAAGTGAGACAAATGGAACTTGATAAGAGACACAAATGGAACAGTAGCGGTTTCTTTCAAATCGTGATTCATGATCTTCTTTATGTAAGATCGAACGTACCAAATGATGAATACAATTACATCTAGGTATGCACCAAAGTAAAAGTGTTATAAATATATAATCATCGTTTAGAACTATTGCGACTGCTAGCATAGCGAAGGAAAGATGCACTCTTGGTAATTTCCCGCAAAGGTTTATCAGTGAACCTTATGATATTGTAGACCCACGCGCCAGATATGGCACCTGCGGTTGGACCCAACATGTAGACCCATATGCTTTTGTATTGACTCGACACAATGGCAGGACCTAAACTCCTTGCGGGGTTCATCGACGCCCCTGATATTGGCCTGTCAATGATCATATGAACTTCAAACACTTTTAACCCAAGAAAAAAAAATGATAAATAAATAATTTAAATGATAGCTAAACCAGCATATATATATATATATATATGTACACTCTAATATAAGTTTTTTATAATATGTGAATGATAATTGTTTGTAAAATATCATCATTTGAGTTGGCAAACACTTATCTTTCCTTTGCAATTAATGACAAGAGATCTTACATTTGGTCTGTGATTGATCTTCTGCATTTTGCTTTTAAAAATATATGTGTGTTGTTTTATAATTTTAAAATGCTTGTTTTCAAACAGAATATAGATATTATATCTTTGAATTAATAAAACTAGCATATATGCATGATTAGATGTGCCATATGCAAAGATGAGAAACCATACCCTGCAAACATGACATTAAGTAAAACTGTAGCTCCAACTGCAAGTCCAGCTAATTCTCCAATCTGTATTCAATATATCAATTTAACAATTAAATCATTAGAAATATATATATATATATATGTACATGATTTTGTTAATCTTCTCTTATATATATAAAGTTAATTAATTAATAAAGTACTTTTAATTTTCGCCGGTCTGTTATTTTAGAAAATATTAATATTTATTTATGGAATGTTAGAAATTTTCTTCATCATATCTGCATAAGCAACGTACAGTTGTTTATAAAATATTATGTTTTATATTAAATAATAATTTGTAAAAGAAAACCGAGTCAAACATGGAGAGAATTGGACAGAAAATGAGGAAAGCAGAGGGCCATAACCTTTCGTAATATTTACGAGTCAAATAAATGTATTTAATTCAACCGTTTTCTTGCATGTTGCTCAACAAATTTCTTCCAACTTTTGTGAAAATAAAATAAAATAAATCGAAATAGATAAACCAAGGCCATACATATATATACAACAATATTAACGTTGTGTTCCACAGTTACATGTGAAAAAAAATGAAAGGATAGAAAATTAAGGAGAGAAGAAAAAAGAAGAGGAAGGGAAATGTTTTTGTCATTCCGTGTTCCTGAGTTCGAAAGAAAATTAGAGGAAAAGTGGAATTTTAAGTGTTATTTTGTTTCCTTCCAAAATTTTCCCTACTATGGGAGGAAAATCTTGAAAGAAAATAAGAGAAAATTTTCCTTCCAAATTTTTTTCTTTTCTCTCCTAAAAAACTTGGGAACACAACTCAAGTTTATTTTCCTTCCTAAATCTTTTCTTTTCTCTCGTGATTTTAACTCGGGAACACAGCGTAACTAATCCTATACAGCTTTTCAAAAAGACCTCCGGCATTAACACATGACGGTATATTTTTATAAAACATAACTAGTAAAGATTTTAAAAAATAACTAGGGGACTTACAGCTCGGTTATCAGTAGCGACGCCAGAGATAACAAACATGAGGTAGAATGTAATGATGAACTCTAAAACCAAGGATTGAAGATCAGATCCAACAGGAAGAGTTCCTGCAAAATGATCTTCCTTCCCGTTAAATATTAACCGAAGAGTCCCGCTCGCTAGGGTCGATCCCAGGACTTGAGCAGCAACGTATGCCGGCACCTAATTAAGACAAAAAATTTAAAAAAAAATATTTTATATTACCAACAATGAAAACGTACGTTCACTGTTGGGTATTTTTTTTGGACGGCACTGTTGGTTTGGTGGGAACGGTAACTTGAGTCTTGACAATGAACAAGGAATTTATTATAATAAATTATTATATTTTGTTGGATAGGATAATTCCCATCTAATCTGCAACAACAATCTTTAATTAATTAAGAACAGAAAACAATATAACTTTCAAAGTAAATATAATTATGAAGATCCAATTATTAACTTTCTGATCAAATCTTCTAGTATTTTTTATTATTATTATTTAATATGTTAATTTATTGATATATTTAGTCAAGTAAGTACAAAAAGTCCCATCGGATTTGATGAATCAGGCACTTCATCAAATATTTGATAGTTAATTTGATGAAAATTACTGTATGAATTTAACTTAATTACCTGTTTCAAAGGAAACCTACTGCAGGAGGCAAAGGCAATGGTGACAGCAGGGTTAAAATGGGCTCCTGAGATATGTCCGACAGAGTAAACCATAACCATAACTACCAGCCCCCAAACGATCGATATTCCCGGCAGACTTATAATCTTGTCCTTGTCGTTGTTAACCACCACCGCCGCACACCCCGCGAATATCACGAAATATGTTCCTAAAACCTCTGCTATCAACTGTACAGTACCCACCATAACAATCCATGATCATAATATATATTTATCAATGAAAAGATCAGTAAATTCATCTAAAGTAAACTCTTGATACATATTAAATGACTGTAAATAAATAATATCTCATCTCATTAAATACTAAGGAGTCAGTACGTACTTGATGTGATAGGTAACTAAGTTCATCTAATTAAGTTAGTTGAATGAAATGAAAAAGAAAAAAAGAGAAGGGAAGAGGGAGGGAGAGGACCTTTTGAAGAAAAGGAATAGTGGGAAAACAGGAAACTGGATGAGTTTGATCTGCAGTAGTGATGGTTACAACATGGTGGCCGTTAGCGGTGGCGGCAGCGGCTCCTCCCTCTATCTCCGCCATATATATATATATATATACTTCTCTTGTGTATGAAATGAAATGGATATGATGGAGAAAATAGCCTCTGCTTATTAATACTTATGCAGGTAGATGAGGGAGAGACAAATGGTTGGACTTCTTGTCCATACATACCTATTTGACTTTCTTTAACGGTTGGACATTTATTACTATTTCCAGCTTTTAATAACATACTCCTTTTTTAGGTAAGAGAAATTCAATTTATACATACACACTGAAAAATTCTTGTTTTTGACATATTATAAGTCATCTCAGTTTTTCACTAGCTTTGACATATTAGTGTTCAAGTTGTACTGTATTTTAATTAGGGATAGCTAGGGAATGCTTTGAAAATGACCATGGATAGAATTGGTTAGACCGTCTACATATGAGCCAAAGACTCAACACCGTCAGAAGGAGCTTTAACCGGAAAAATCTCCTTTAAAAAGAAAAAAGAAAGAAAGTTTTTCCCTAGCTTTTAGCTTTTAAAAACATCTCTTGAAAACCTCATCTCATGTAAAGACATTTTCAAAAGTTTTTTCTTTAAATTACAACTAAAACGAATTGATATTTGAGCAGAGAGAGTAGATGGGAGAATATATTTTCTCATTATTACTGAAGGAGAATACAGGAAGCAAATATATACAAAGTGAACAATACTTACAGGAGAGTGTAAGTCGATATTATCTAACTAACTAACTGAAACTATAACTAACTAAATTACAGTTCACTGCATTGAGTTAAACTCCTTTGGTGAAGAATGCGTAGGCTATGTAAGGAGTTTCTGTTGGTGCTGTATGCATGATGAGTTGTAGTTGAATGTTGTTTGCTGTCCACATCACCATGGTATATGTCATTATCCCCCCCGCAAGTTAATAATGTGTAAGGATTGCACATAGTCAACTTGTGTAAACAAGAATAATGTAAAGGTTTGTGTAAACCTTTTGTCAATATATCAGCAGGTTGTTGTTTTGAGGGGATGAATGTAGGTAATATATCACCAGATTTGATCTTTTCTCTCACAAAATGGCAGTCAATCTCTATATGCTTCGTTCTAGCATGTTGAACCGGATTTGAAGCAAGAGCAATGGCTGAAGCATTGTCACAGAAAATGTTAATTGGAGATGAGACTTGTGCATGCAGATCTTGAAGGAGACTTTTTAACCACGTAATTTCACATGTAGTATCTGCTAGAGCACAATATTCAGCCTCTGTGCTTGATCTCGAAACCACAGTTTGTTTCTTAGCTTGCCATGATATGAGACTGGAACCAAGAAAGATGCAGTAGCCTGTAATGGATTTGCGAGAGTTGGGGCAGCTTGCCCAATCACTGTCACAATATGCTGTAAGTTGGAGAGTGTTTTTGGTAGAAAAGTAGAGACCTTGACCTGGACAAAGTTTAATGTACTTCAGAGTTCGCAGCAAGGCTTTAAGATGTGGTGTTCTTGGGTTTTGGAGGAATTGACTGAGGGTTTGAGCAGCAAAAGCTACATCAGGTCTGGTGAGTGTCAGATATATCAGTTTTCCTACTAGAGTTCTATAAGTAGTATGATCAGGAAGTAGTTCACCATCTGTGTGATTGAGTTTGGTGTTGGGATCTAAAGGTGTTGCAATGGGTTTTGAGTCAAGGACACCAGCCTGTGTGATAAGGTCAAGAGCATATTTCCGTTGTGACAGTGTGAGGCCATCTTTGTTTCGAAGAATTTCTATGCCCAGATAATAATGTAAGGAACCCAAGTCCTTAATGCTGAATTTGTCATGTAGTGCTGCTTTGACAGAGTTGATATGAGATTGTTGGTTTCCAGCAATTATGATGTCGTCCACATACACTAGGATGTGAGTAGAGCAACCATCAACATCATAAGTGAATAGAGAGGTATCCATGTGGCTTTGTATGAAATTTATTGAGAGAAGAAAGGATGTAAGTTTAGCAAACCACTGTCGATTGGCTTGTTTCAATCCATATAAGGATTTTTGTAGTTTGCACACAATGTTAGAGTTGACAGGAGTTGGATAACCTTGAGGAATGGCCATATAAACCTCTTCATGTAAATCTACATGAAGAAAAGCATTGTTGATGTCGAGTTGTTCTATGTGCCAACCTCGTTGAATAGCCACTGCTAGTAAAGTTCTCACTGTGACCATCTTAGCAACTGGAGCAAAGGTTTCCTTGTAGTCCACACCTTCTTTTTGTGTGAAACCCTTGGCCACTAATCTGGCTTTGAACCTCTCAAGTGATCCATCAGCATGGTATTTTATCCTGTAGACCCATTTACATCCAATGGATTGCTTTCCTGGAGGTAAAGGTGTAAGAGTCCATGTTTGGTTTTGTTCAAGAGCCTGTATTTCTTTTTTCATTGCTTCAAGCCATCTATGATCTTTGGATGCTTGGAGAAAAGATTGTGGTTCATCTAATTTATCTACAGAAGATACGAATTTGGAGGACTGAGATGAGAGATTGTTGTAGTTGAGAAAGTGTGAGTGATGATGTTTAGTGTGTGTGCTGTGAGTGGAATGAGATAGAAGGGAACATAGATAGTCATTGAGTTTGGATGGAGGTTGTGTGTGTCTTGTTGATTTACGAATTGGAGGAAGTGGTGGGGGTGGTGGAGGGGGTGGTGATGGAGTAGGTGTAGGGGTTGCTTGAGAGGGAATGAATTCAGATTGTTGGGTTGGTGAATTGGAACTTTGAGGGATGGGATCTGTTTGTATAGTAAAGTCTGTGTAGGAAGTAGTGGGGTCTAGCTGTGCATGTGAAATGGGTTGACTTGATGGGATGGAATTTGGTGGTGGATAAGTGAGAGGAAATGGTGAGGTAGTCGTATGAGTGTCATGTGAAAAAGGACAGAATGATGATGTGTGAGTATGAGTAGGGGTAGATGAATGAAATGGAAAGGACCTTTCATCAAATGTGACATTTCTTGTAATGATGGTCTTTTGTGTGTGGTTGTCATATAGAATATAGCCTTTTTGGTAGGGTGGATATCCAACCAGTATCATGGGTGAGGCCTTAGGTGCTAGCTTGTCCTTTGTGTGAGTGTGAGCATAGGCTTTGCAGCCCAAAATTCGTAGATGGTCAAGGGTAGGTGGTCTTTTATGAATTATCTCATATGGACTTTTGTGATTGAGAGTTTTTGTAGGTAGTCTATTGATGAGATAGGTTGAGGATAAAATACAGTATCCCCATAAATGCTTTGGGAAGTTGGCCTGAAATTGAATTGACCTGGCCATTTCTAAGAGTTGTCTATGCTTTCTTTCTACCCTTGCATTTTGTTGTGGGGTATAGGGGCATGAGGTTTGATGAGTAATTCCATGTTGTTTGAAAAAGTCAGTAAGGGTAGAGTTAACAAATTCAGTCCCATTGTCACTTCTGATAATTTTGATAGATGTTTGGAACTGGTTTTTAACATAAGCATGGAATGCTTTCAATGTGGATGAAACATGATGTTTACTGGGAATCAAGTAAGTCCATGTGGCTCGAGAGTGGTCATCAACAATTGTAAGAAAAGAGTTACATTTATTAATTGTCGGATGTTTATAGGGACCCCAAACATCTACATGAACTAACTCAAACAAATTTGAAGCATGAGAAGTACTTAAAGGAAAAGGAAGTATAGTTTGTTTGGATAAAGGACATATACTACACTTTGAATCAGAAGTACATTTTATTGCAGATGGTAAGGAATTAATCTTTTGAAGAACTTGAAGTGAGGGATGGCCAAGCCTAGCATGCCGGAGATGGTAATCACTTGAATTGGTAAGGGCCGTAGGTTGATGTGAGATGAGTGGAGTATGGAGTGTGTAAAGTCCACCACAAATAGTTCCCTGAGTAACATGGCCTTTAAGGTCCTGGAAAAAGCATTTGTCATGAGTGAAAGTAACAGATGAATGTGAGAGTTGTAATATTTTGGTTATGGACATGAGGTTATAGGTGAATGATGGTATGTATAAAACCCCATGAAGAACAAATTGTGGTGTAATTTGGACAGATCCAGTGATATGTACAGCTGTGGAATGACCATTTGGTAAATTTATGAAGATTGGTGGATGACATTTGCGAGTGTGATGCATGATAGAAAGAGATGTGCAGATATGATCAGTTGCACCGCTATCTATTATCCAAACACCTTTTGATTCAGAGATATATGAAGCAACAAAAGAATTAATACCTGCCATGTGAACTGTGTCAACATTGATATCATTTTCACCTTTATTTTGCAGCATGGAAAGAACTTGATTTAATTGACTTTGAAGTTGGTCAATTCTCGTGTACACCATCATGTCTGACTGGTCACCATCAGATTGAACATTTAGTGGTGTGTCTTCATCACCAAAAGTCATGTTGACAGCCTTTTCTTTATTGTTTTGTCTTTGGGACATGGGAATGTATTTGTTGTGTAGTGGATGACCAATTGGATAACCCACAATTTTATAACATTCATTTCTTGCATGTCCTTCCCTACTACAATAGGTACAGATTAGGCCTTTTTTAAAAGTAGACTTTCTTTCTGCCATAGAGTCACTTTTGGATTGGGGTAAAGTACTTGTTTGCTTTTGATTGTAGGGACGTCTATTGTTACCAGAATAGGTATTGAGGGCTGTAGGAATTAGAGGTGATTGTTTTTGAATTTCTCTTTGCTTTTCCTCTTGTCTGAGCATACTATATGCCTTAGCTACAACAGGTAGGGGTTGAATAAGGAGGATTTGACTTCTGACATTGTTGTAACTCTCATCCAATCCCATGAGGAATTGCATAAGTTTCTTCCTCTGATCTCTCTCACCATTAGTTTTGCCATTTTCACAATCACACTTGCATGTACATGCGTATGGAGCCTCTAATGCATCTAGTTCATCCCACAATCCTTTCAGTTTATGATAGTATGTTTCAATAGTTCCATTTCCTTGTTGAGACTGAATGATCTCATTTGTTACTTGATAGATACGGTGACCATCAAGTTGTGAATAGTGTTCGTGCAACTCATTCCACAGTGATGAAGCAGAGTTTACAAAACTTAAGTTGTTACCTATTTGTTCTGAAACTGTGTTGAGTATCCAAGAAATCAGCATGTCGTTTGCTCTTTCCCAGTGATTCCTGAGATTTGAGTTCAGATCTGGTTATGTGTATTCACCATTGATGATCTTCAATTTGTTCTTCGCGTTGAGAGCAATCATCATCGATCTCTTCCAGGTGCTGTAATTCTCTGATCCTGTTAGCTTTTTCGAAATCAACACCATTCCTGGGTTGTCATTTTGATGAAAATGGAGTGGATGGTGGATAGAATTGATATCCTCAGTATCTGTAGTCATTTTTGATTTCTACTTACAGATGAGGATTTGATTGAGAATGATCAGGTTTGGATCTTGAGCACTGATATGGAGATCAGCAGTGCTCTGATACCATAAAACGAATTGATATTTGAGCAGAGAGAGTAGATGGGAGAATATATTTTCTCATTATTACTGAAGGAGAATACAGGAAGCAAATATATACAAAGTGAACAATACTTACAGGAGAGTGTAAGTCGATATTATCTAACTAACTAACTGAAACTATAACTAACTAAATTACAATTCACTGCATTGAGTTAAACTCCTTTGGTGAAGAATGCGTAGGCTATGTAAGGAGTTTCTGTTGGTGCTGTATGCATGATGAGTTGTAGTTGAATGTTGTGTGCTGTCCACATCACCATGGTATATGTCATTAACAACATTATATTTTTTAAACGGATTGATCATATATTGTTTTAAACTATATCCTGTTAGGCAATGCAAAACATCTTTAAATCTACAGGCTTGGATGCAAAGGAGGACGTATTCAACTTGGGATACAGCTACATAAAATGATTCTGCAAAAACAAGAACAACATTTTCAATCATTATAAATGCTCTGAAGAAAGCTGGCTTAATCCTTAATTTACATATCCTTCCTTGTTTTGAACTCATACCCATCGCAATATAGATATATAGATTGAAAAAGGTAGGTTATATATACCTGTTAGGAAATACACCCAGACACTTATTTTGGTGTCAATAAGAAGCTAACATTGTTATCTTCAATTCGGAGGTGAGTGGCTTTACAAATAATTAAAAATTGATGCAAATTATTGTTGATCAATTAATGCATACATCATAATGCAAGAAGGAAGTTATGACAGAAAGAAGCTTTATGTACCTCGACGTCACCAAATTCTAAGAAGATTAGCTCCAAAGTTAAAAGGCAAAGCTACCAAAAAGATTGACGAAAGCTCCAATCACTAATCAGCAACTCGTCCATAGATTAAAATATCTATGTGATAGATAGAGATGTTTCTAGTTGTTGTAGAATCAATATACACAATCACATAGAAACAAAATACAAATGATTAATAGAGAATGAGAACACCGTTATTTAACGTGGAAAAACACTTGTGTGAAAAAACCACGGACACAACCGATAATGTCACTGTATGTGCACAATATGAGAAGGTTACAAGAACTGAGATAATCAAAACGTAACCTAAATCTGCAATTAAAAAGGAAAACTACAATTTAAATCAATTGTTTTTGTGAGAAACATTGTTATCCTTTAGATTAATAAATCAATGGTTCTTGTGAGTTATGTTATTTTTGTAATTATTATAAAGTAATATAGTATTGATTTAAATATAATGAGGATAAATAATACATTTTAATATATATATATATATATATATATATATATATATATATGCAATTTTCTCTCTCCTCTCTCCACTCCCTATAACCATCATTCATCCCCTCTTCTTCATACCCTAACCCTAATTCTCATATCATATTCTTCTCTGTGCCCCTAACCTGAAAATTGATTGCCGTAGTTCGGACTCCTGTCTACCGCCACCAAGTCTAATATTCGCCTACGTTGGCGTCCAGTTGACCGCCACCGTTCATTGCCAAACAAAAACACATCAATCTATCTTATGTCTTCTTATAGCCTAACCCTGTTGGCCTCCAACAATCCTCGCCGAACGAGAACCCGTGCCACTATTGGAGGTCCTTCGCCGTCGGCCACCTCTCGATCTCCACCAATCGCCGCTCAACGAGTACCAACTTAACCATATATCGTCGCCCAAATAAAACACTGTGACTATGGCTCTAAATAGTTAATCCCGAAGATGATTATAGATCTATTGTGATATATGACAATTATCATGGATCTTTTATTGGATTTTTGGCTCTAGTCGGAGAACCAATTATAACCCACCAACATCGGCCACCATCATCACATTTTATTACCGCCGCCCCTTTCTACCTAGTACCTCCATCATTATTACTGGGCACCATCGGAGAACGAGCATTGTGTTCTACCGCCACCCTTTTGCATATCTGTAACACCACTTTTCCAGTTTTAACTTTTAAAACATTCTTACTATTAGTATTAGTTAGCATCAAAAGCTATCTAAGTTTAACAAAATATAATTTCTATGTACACACGTACTAACATTAACAAAAGTAGTGTCAAAAAGTATTCTTCTCAAAAGCCAAGACCTATCCAGCTGATTACTATGTTGGGGCTTTACCTTTGCTAGAACCTAAACCACCTGCATGCACAACAACACTAAAACATAAGCTTATGCTTACCGAGCATACTAACTGAACTGAAACAAACATAACGCAGGAGTAAACTCTTCCCAAGATGTCTCACATCCAAGCTGTAACACCTGCAAAACTGTTCCAGACTTTTATTGTACTAGAGTATAGCTACACCTCTCACGTAGCCACACTCCCTAACACTTTTCTTGGTATACAGCTCGATGTATACCTTGTCACTGTTCTTGATACAAAGCTACACCTCTCGCGTAGCTATAGACCCACTATTCTTGTGCATAACTATTTCACCTGCATAGCTATACACCTCTGCTACCAATGTATATACATATCACATATATCACTTAACAGAGCTATCACATAACAATTCATATTATGGGTACTTACATGCTACTCATAGAAGAGATAGTAAACTCACCTTGCAAGCAATATTTATCTCAGAGGTGTTCAAGGGGCGGGGCGTGGCGGGACGGGTAGTGATTTTTTTCGCAAACCGCCACTACGGGGCGGGTACTTAGTTTTAAGTACCGAAACCGCCCTGCAAACAGCGGGCACCCGAAGGGAGGTTGGTATCCACGGTTCGAGTCACGGGTACCTTAAAATCCAGCTATTTTAAATATATATTGTTTTCAACATGTTTATATTTATAATAAAACAATAAACAACGGTGGAAACACGTCAATAATAAGGAATAAAGGAAGATATTTGATGAAAGCAAGTTTGATTAGGGATAGAGCAACATGGCTTAGTATGAAAACTAGGAATGGGATCTATTGGAGAGACTTCTTTGTCTTCAATGTAAAGCTGTAAATGAACCAAACAAATATGAATGAGGCTTGTTGGTGTTCATTCGTGAAACTTTAGCCGAATAAATAAACGAACATGAACATATTTCTGTGATCATGTTTGTTCGTTTAACTGTTTCCGAACAAATAAACCAACATGAACCATAAACGAACGAGTTTTGTGTTCAAATGTTTAAAGATTTGTTAGTTTGTGTACATGTTTGTCCTTTCCTTTAAATACAAACGAACGTAAAAGAAGAAATACATACTATAATTAATACAAAACCAATATTATTTAACAAAAATAAATACTATATATAAACACACACATATATATATATAAATGAACATATAACCGAATGTTGACGAACATAAATAAACGAACGAAAGCTATGCCCATGTTCATTTGTTTAATTAAATGAACGGATTATCTTGTTCATGTTTATTCATTTATTAAATAAATGAATTTTCTACTAAACAAATTTACGAACGGTTCATAAACATTCAATTCGTTTATAAACCTACTTGAAAGCATGCTATAAATCTCTATAGGTCTAGTAGTTTCACAATTTAAAATAATGGAAAATGCTTGAATTCTAGGTAATAAACTCAAACAGGAAAGAAAGAAAGAGAGGGGCCAATTTCATAAATCAAATTGCTACACTTTCTTCATCATTAATTATTGTGTCGCTTTGTCTTAATTAAGTGAGAAATGAATTGCTTGCAGTCTTTTATTTCACGTTGTAATATTAGTTGACAATCAATGCAGGCACATGAATTCAGTGAACATAAGTAATTGCAACAAGAAACCGGAAAACTTGGAAATTTAAATAATAACCTTTTGTAAGGCAAAATGTCACCATAAATAAACAGTAGACTCATGCTATATAATGTAGCTGTTGTTTGGACTTAATCAAAACACTTTAGCTAATAAGCATTTAACAAGACTTTTAGAGGTTACATGTTCGAGTGTTGGCTATAGTTTTTTTCTATGTTTGCTCTTCTGCTTTTTTGAATAAAGGGACGTTATTCTAATCAATTTTTGTCGTATAGTTTTGGGTAAAGATACAAACGCATCTACCAAAATGGCTGTTGGTTAAGTAATTCTAATATATATAAACTATAAAAGACTAATTTGATAAGATTTATTAAACGATCTCAACCATTTATTTAAAAAAATATTTAATCTTGACCGTTCATTAACTCAAATTCAAAATATCAATTTTGACTTTTTAGAGTCAAATTTATTAGAGATAATTTCATATATGCTCCTATTAAATCATATAAAATCGTATTTGTCCACCTTAATTGATAAATATCATATTTACCCTTTATAATACTTTAAAATATTATATTTAACCAAATTCTTAATTTTATCATTCTAAAATATTTTTTAATCATTTTAATTTTTTTAATTATAACCAATAACATTTAACTTTACTACCCTTAATTGTAAAAATAATGATTGATGATTTATATAATAAATACAATCACATCTGTTCGTATCATGCTACCATGTTTCTGCCGTCAAGTCTTTCCTTCCGCTTGCATCGATGTTTCCACCACTCGTTAGAGTGTTGATGTTGTACGTCGTCATTCTTTTAAATTTCTATTTTATTCGCGTTTTATAATTATTTTATACATTTTTATTAATGTTTAATATTTATTATTTTTTAACTAACCCGTGTATCACGCGCATTTAAGCTAGTATCTTATAAAATAATAAGCTTCTTTTAAAAAATGTTTAACTAATCTTATTATAAAGGATATGCATATGTTTACCTTTAACGAATAGAAAATATTTATAATAAAGATTAAAATAAATATGTAATAATGTAAATATACAAAATTAAACCCATAAAATTTTTATTTTCTCTTTAACTTAATAAAAATAACTTTTTTTTTATAAATCACTGGTCCATCTCCGTGTGTACTGCTCGGAAAATTGAGCATTCATCGGTCTCTTTTTTTAACTACCGTTTTGACGTTGCCTTCGTTTTGGTTTTGTGTTTATGATTTACATTTAGAGTTGTGGGTTTAATATGCTTTTGCATTCAGGTGGAATCGAAGAACGGGAACAACCGAGGTACCGGTGGTTGTGAGTTCTGAAGTATCTTTGTTGTTAAATTTTGATGGGTTTGGGGTGCTTTGAAGTATCTTTGTACCTATGTATCATTGGTGTCTCCCTTACCTTATAATGCTACAACATTTGATCAAGACTCAAAAATAATCTTTCAAGATCCAAGTTGTTTCTACATAACCTACCAGTGGGAGGAAGTCCCGTCGTTGGAGGAATAGAGTTGGCTGTCGAATGGAATTGAATGGTTGTCGGAGAAAGCACCGCTGTCGTAGAAAGTCGCTGGTTTTACCCTAATTTGCGATTGATCCATTATCTCTTCTTTCTTCAGTCATTTCAAGATTCTCTGGTTGCAAGAATCAAGTTAACAGGTAAAATATTTTAGATCATTAAAATATTTGTGATCTTAGTTAACGCCCTAATTTGAGAGGGATCCATGCTCGCTTCTTTTTGATGATTTTACTTTCTGTAGTATCAAAGATGAAAATCAAGAACAAAACTCTCTTTATTATGAAGATATGAAGAATACAAGAACTGAACTATTACAAAGGAAATAAGAAAGAAATCTAAAATCTGATCTCTGATACAAGGTGTTTGAAACTAGAGAAGTGAAGGTCCTTATATAGCAGCTGATCCAGACCTCTGACGTCTGACGTCCGACCTCCAGCTGTCAGTCCAACCTTCAGCTATTAACCTCCAGCTGTCATCCTACCTACAGCTGTCAAAGCTTCTAACAACCTTTGAACCAACCTCTAACCAACTATGGAACTTACACAAACACCCCTTTGACTTAGTGTAAGTCACACATAGCTCCTACAATCTCCACCTTGACTTAAGCTAAGTCACACCCACTAGTTCTTTCGACCAGCTTGCTCCTTTCGTAACTTCTGCCAAAGCTATGTACTCAGCTTCTATCAAGACCAAAGATTGAAACAATGCATTCGAACGAACCTTCTTCGGATTGATCACGAACCTGGACACTACAGAAGCTAGGTCCAGCCTTGTACACCCCATGACGTACACCAAGCTTCCAACTTTCAACATCCGAAGGTACATACAACAGTCATAGGACCTCCTTACAAACCAATGCTTGATCACACAAGTATCAACACGTTTGTACCATTGCCTTGGAGTCTGCTTCAACCCATAGAACGACCTACAGAGCAAACACACCAGGTCCTCTAGACCACCATGAAGAAACGCCGTCTTCACACCTTCCTTCAGGCTATCCCCTTTAGCCACAAATCGTGCATCGTAACGTACAGCTCCGGACCCTTCTAAGCCGACCTTCCTTTTAGAGAACCATTTACAAGCCACGACTTTTCTACCTTTAGACAACTTAACAAGAACCCAAGCTCCATTGTTATGAAGAGCCTCAATCTCCTCCATCATTGCCCCCATCCACGAACCTGCTTCCTTTGAAACACCTGCTTCACCATAAGCCCCTGGTTCATGGGAATTACCAACCTCCTTTGCCCCTTGCAAAGCATACACAGCCAGAACCTCAAAACCATATCTGACCGGAGGTTCCTGCATCCTATATCGATCCCTAGCCAACGAACCACTCTCCTCAGCTTCCTGGTCAGCTCCACCTTCACCTTGTAAACCAACGTCTACATCCTCCTGTGTATCAACCTCCTAAGGTTCCTCTTGACTTTCCACAGACCTACCTCCACTATGTTCATAACCCCAGTTTGCAACCAACTTGCCAAACTTACTTTGAACATAACCATCAAGGTCCGGATCCTCCTGATCTTCCTGAGTCGACTCTATCACCATGTCAAGACCACTATCCTCCACCTTCTTAGATACACCCTGAAGACCCTCTTGTGAGACCACTAACTTCTCGTCAGAAGCTATCTCCCTACTCACACTTGTCTTCCTTTCAGGTGGTGACCACAATCGATAACCCTTACCCCTATAAACACCATGTTCATAGAAGCTCTGCTTCTCCACCTCGTGACCTCCTACCAGACCACATTTACTGAGAAGCACCATACCTTTGTCATCAACATGACCCAATCTCATGTGCCATAGCTTCTTCATCTCTGAAGCTTCTTCCAGCTTCGCCAACTCTGAAGCTTCTTCCTGTGTTTGTGAGACAGCAGCTGCACCTTGCCCCACTACAGTCTCTCCCTTTAGCACATATAGATTAGACTCCCTTACACCTTTCATCACCACTAAGGTACCGTTTGACACCTTCAGTACTCCACCTACACAAGAATACTTGAATCCTTCCTCATCCAACGTACTCATCGAAACTAAGTTCCTCCTTAATTCTGGAACATGCCTGACGTTCGACAGTGTTCTAACCATACCATCATACATCCTGATCTTGATTGATCCAACACCAACCACCCGACAAGGAGCATCGTTACCCATCATGACACTGCCATGATCCACTTCTTGATATGAGGAGAACCAACCTTTGTTTGGACACATATGAAAGGAACAACCTGAGTCCATAATCCATACATCTGACCTTCCAACATAACTTGACACCATGAGAACCAATTCCGATCCAGAGCTTGCATCATCCATTATGACGTTTGCATTCGACCTGCTCTTGGGACACTCGTTCTTCCAATGCCCCGTATCACCACACCTGTGACACACATCCATCGGATTGGGTTTCCTTCCTTCTTCAATAAGGCCTTTATCTTGAGACGCCATAGACTAAAATTGTTCTTACCGGTGAATTTCCCGATCTGAAACATTGGAGGAGCCATCCCTTCACAACCGTGAATCTTCTTCTTCTTCTTGAAAAACTTTCAAGAAACTTTCAAGAACCTTCAAGAAACTTTCAAGAACCTTCTACCTGATGATCTTCTTCCTGAGATCCTTCTCCTCCACCTTGATTGCTTCAACTCTGATCAGAAACAACCACCGTGATCTTCCTTCTTCTTTGATAAAACCCACAGACCTTCATTTCTTCCAGAATCGTTTGAGCCTTGGAGCTCTGATACCAATTTGTAGTATCAAAGATGAAAATCAAGAACAAAACTCTCTTTATTATGAAGATATGAAGAATACAAGAACTGAATTATTACAAAGGAAATAAGAAAGAAATCTAAAATCTGATCTCTGATACAAGGTGTTTGAAACTAGAGAAGTGAAGGTCCTTATATAGCAGCTGATCCAGACCTCTGACGTCCGACCTCCAGCTGTCAGTCCAACCTTCAGCTATTAACCTCCAGCTGTCATCCTACCTACAGCTGTCAAAGCTTCTAACAACCTTTGAACCAACCTCTAACCAACTATGGAACTTACACAAACACCCCCTTTGACTTAGTGTAAGTCACACATAGCTCCTACACTTTCATCTTGGAATCTTTTGTCAAGCTACAAATCACTTGACTGGGAAGTCGTTAAAATGTAATCGAATTTATATAAATAAAATAATCTCACATAGATAAAGCAACCAAATCTCTGTAAAGAACTTGAATCTAGCTCCTGTGAACTTTAATTTGTTTATGTTACCCACCAACTGTTCATTGGAATGCCTCAAACAGGCATGAAATCTGCTGACTCATTTCAAGATTTCACCACAAACTAAAACAAAATAAAAATAACGATTTAGGTTTCAACACAACTCGAGTGTTACTTGACTTTTCCTTAAACACATGATGTGTTTTCAACTTCTAATATATTTTCAGCTAAGTTTTTTTTAGTTCACAAAACAGGCCCACCCTATACGAAGTGTTACAACTTTAAATCTTCATCATTACTATAAACAAAAAGGTCGGCTTACATCTCTCTGTTTGGTCAATTCTTTATTGATCGCTATCTGTAGATAAAAAATGTCCACCAAATCTTCACTACGCTTACTGGTTCAGGTAACAAAAGAAACGACAATTGTTTGGTGATGGGCAAAGCTCCATGAAAGTTGTTGCAGGTTGTCAATATATAACTTTCTCCATAGCTAGATTTAGAACTTCAAAACCAATTAAACAGAGAACAAATACAAATACCTTAATCTAATTTCAAGACATTGAACTTGATCCTGTGTAATTTACTGTCTGTTCTGTTCTTCATGACCCGTCCAACACCTTTAGTTTCCTAAAGTACGACTAAATCTATTTGTTTAATCTTTAGTTTTTAGACCCCTAAGCTAGATACTCCTAGGATTTGACTCCAGCATAGTTTCATGTTTTACCTTTGGTTTCTCTGTCGTGTAGCTTCTTGCTGTTCCTATATGGACCATAACTTTTCCCCTTTTCCACCTTTTATTTGAATTGATATTGTGGTCTTGATTTAATAAATCTTTGTTGCATCTTCAAGTTTCTATATAATGTTTTGTGCTTTTATGTAGACTAAAATTAATGGCAAAGCTCAGAAGAAGGTTGACAGTTTGCTAGATAGATAAAGACAGCTTGAGACTTCGGACTAATGCATTCACAAGTAACTAGAGATATAAATAGTTCGTTTATAATGAGTGTGAAGTTTATGATCACATTTTATTGATGATGCTCCTTGAACCCTTCTTTTCTCTTCTCCATGCATATGTAAGTTTCCGATTCAATTCTCCAATTCAATTCAACATTGCACACAGTACCAGATGTCAAAACTAGAAGTGGCAAATGGACTAGTTTGACAGGTTGGGTCAAGTCAAAATGTTCATTGTAGTAAAATGGACTGATTTGACTATGCAATTCTAGATTCAAGAAGTAATATGGACCGACTTTTGTTAAAGTCTTCACTTGGAAATTATCTCTCTTGAAAACTAACTCTGTATTGAAACTATATTGCTTGAAAACCATCTAGGTAAAAAAAAATGGTAAATTTCTATATTTTGCACATTCTTTTTATTTATTTATTTCCTTAAACCCCGCTGAACTCACGGGCACTAAAACCTTGTTTTAATTAATTAGCAGGTTTGATATTGAAAAATATAGCAATAAGAAAATTCAAAGCATAGCTTCTAGAAAGATTAAACATTTAAACATCATATATATACTATGCATTTGATTGCAATAACATACAAATTCTGTTTTCAGATGCGATACTGTACCTTCCAATTTTGGATCAACCAAGGGGTGAATTGCTCAGATGATGAATCAAAGAGGCCACATACGTAGATTGCTCCAACGGGTCTCTTTGAGAAAATAAACGACCACGATCACCAAGAAATCAGTCGAGCCAGGCCGACACCTATCGAGTTAGGCTCATTTACCATTAAAAAATAGCTCAAGCTGACACCAATCAAGCTTGGTTTGTGACACATGTATGAAGGTCGAGATTGGCTTGCTACAATTCAAATTTAAATCAAACTCGTTATGTAGTGATAACACTTTTAGCCCATTAAAAAACTTGTTTACCAACAATTCAAGATCACGAAGATTAAAATTTAGTTAATTATTTATGTTAAAAAATAGGTTTTTTAGTTGCTTATCTTGTATAGTATAGGGGACTCATTGTATATTACAAAGTGTAGTATTTATAGCCGATGGAATACACAAGAAACCCTATTGGGGTTTATCATTTAACATGGTTATCATTCATGAGCACTACTGCCGCTTATATTATTTTATTTTTTCTTCAATGTGTGAACTACATAATCTTGTTGCTGTTCATAGTTGATAATTTTCTCCACCAAACAGGCGCCAATCAGCATAATTGGATCAACAAGTTAGCATTCTCCATCTACTGTTTCTTACTTATTTGGTTTCTGGTTTGTCATTATGTGTCAACCAATGTATACTATGGTTGTTAATCCTCCGTTGTCTGCGCCAGTACACACACACTCGGTTAATAACGTGTATCACTCACTTAATTTTCGGTTATGTGTTGATGGTGCACACTATCCCCTTTGGCTTCATATCTTTCTAACCGTTTGTCAGAGTGCTAAAGTAGTCAAGTACATTACCGGGGAATCTAAGCCCACCTGGTGACGATGATGAGAAATGGCACTTGGTTGATGCTAAAATTCGAACCAGCATCTTTTACAAATTAATTTTAATAAAAAATTCTACTGCCAGAGACTTGTGGGACAACATTGAAAAATTCTTTTTAGACAATAAAATGTCTAGGGCCCTTCAATTACAAGAAACTTTTCGTAATACTAAAAAGGGTACCCTTAACATTACCTACTACTGTCACACTCTTAAAAATCTTGTTGATGCTCTCAAAGATGTTGATGCTCCCATTTTTAAACAAGAACTTGTTATGCAAATCTTGAGGCAACTACCACCATCATATATTAGTATTGTTGATATTATTGCTAATACCACCCCCTTTCCCGATTTCTTTAAAGCTAAAAACATGCTTTTAGCTCATGAAGCCAATACAGTTTCCTGGAAACAATTATCTTGGTGGTTTACCATTGTCTGCTCAGGCCGCCACTGCTTCTGGTCTTCTTCATGCTGCTGGTCCCATCATGAGTCCAGTTTCTCCATTCGACGTCACTACTCCCATGAATGGGGCTGCTTATCCGAGTGTTATAGGTGGACTTGGGTACCCTTTTTCGGGATTGAATGCTGCATATGGACAACCACAATTTAGTGGACTTATGACTCAGCCACAACAATGAACTGACCTGGCTTTTGTGTTTGCATGAATGTCATTTCAGCCTCCTCCGTCTGACCCCAACTACTATATGGACACTTTAGCTACCTCACACATGTCTCATAACCAAGGTAATATCTCTTCTCTTAAACTTTGTGTTCCATCAAAATTTATCATGGTTGGTAATGGTGCTGTTCTACCCTTGTCTTATATTGGCATTCACATCTCCCATATACAAATTTTACTTTGCGTGATATTCTAGTCTCTCCTTACATAATTAAGATTTTTATTTTTTTTCACCGTTCGCTACCCATAATCTTGTGTCTGTTGAATTTGATCCATTTGGTTTTTCAGTGAAGGATCTTAAAACAGTTGTTCTTCTCCATTGCTGCAACAGTCATGGAGATCTTTATCCTGCTATGTTCGATTTTGAGAAGACATATCTTGATTCAATTCTCCTTTGTTATACATCACAGGTTATGCAGGGAACACACTTATATATACATGTATATAAGCAGTGCACAAACACAGAAATATATGGATAGAAACACTGAACTTCTCATTGCATTTTAACACATACAAGTACCCTATTTATAGTACTACAAAAGTAACTGCTTCATAAATATTTTATATCCTAAGTACAATTATAAAACACTAATCATAAGTATAATAGTAACAGGTCCTTTAATTAATTAAAACTAAACTATAACTAGTCCTTGAATTCGATTATGTGCATTAATTTCGAACACTCCCTCTTAATGCTATAATCGAATTCCTTGTCTGCTTCAGTCTTCAACAACGATACAGTCTTCAAGATCACTCAGCTTTCTGCTGCTGCCATCTTCCTCCTCCATTGGATCTTCATCTGCAAGTTTTCCTTCCTTAGCCTTGTCTCCTACGCAGCCTGGTATATCCTCTTCATCCGGTGGGCCTACTGCCACCACTCCATTCGCACTCCTGCACATCGTTGCTGCTGTTGCCAAATCATCCATGGAATTCTTTTAAGTTTTTAAAATTCCAAAAACAATTTAAAATGAATTAAAATAAAAAATTGAATTAAAGATAAAAGCAGGGGCATTTTGGTCTTTTTAATTATACCAGAGATGGAAATCGTAAAATATTTAGGCGTTTATGGACCAAATCTACAAAAGTAAAAAGGTAGGAAACAAACACGTAATAACCAACAAACCATATGGATTAAGAATACAATTAACTCGGGGAATTAAGGTTCAAATGAGAATGAGAAATTAAATAAGAATAGGAGACTTAATCTCAGCAGTTCATGTTATAAGTGGAATTCATGGATGGACAGCGTGAGAGGATAGAGCGTGTCAGGGTGCATGTGATGAATTCATAGGTGGACAATGACATTAAAAGAGGGGAAATTGAACGGCTGGAATTCCCATTCTCATTTAATTTAAGATTTTTATTTGAACCTTCTACCAATTAACTGTATATAATTTTTGTATAAAAGAACGTCATACATGACTTTTGGACTTATGGACTTTGACTTTTGGACTTGTATTCAGATGAATATGTAGTCAGTAGTCACATCTCTTTCATTTGACAAAAACTCTTCTATGACTTGTCTCTTTGTAAACTTACTTTCTTCACTTATCATAATATTTCCATACAAACTCAGAATCCCTGTTCTTTGCTTTACAAGAAAACTAAGAAGCTGGGAACAGAAAGCAGGTATATATTTCTCTTTTTTTATATTATTTTAACACATATTGGTTCTTGTTTATGTTTATGTATATGGTAACCGCCAGCCTAGAGTTTGTATATGCTTTTTTAAATAGGAACTGATTTGTACGCAATAACATGTATTCATACACAACATGTATAACCAATTTTACTGTGTACAAATTATCACTTTTTTTCAAATAGTACATGGAGAAATCCACATAACTATTCACTGCCGGATTATATTCATCATCTCCATGGACAATGTGTCTCACACTCTCACATATATTGACCACCCAAATTCATGGTCACAACAAATTGTACAGATCGCTGGTCAAAAACATAAACGGGAAAACCATATGTACATCGCTAGTCAAAATCTCTAATCTTGAAGCATAAAATTTTAAGCCCATGTTGATGGATCAAACCAAACTGGAAAATATTATGAAACTAGCTTGTTTTTCAAAGAAAAATTCGTATATGCATTTATTAAACCTTAAAATATCGTTTATGTCTATCATAATATATAAATATCATATTTACCGTTTATGCGGAATGTTCATTTGAGAACCGATTTTCTTGCGAGTATCACGAGAACCAATCTTAGCCGTTCATTTGATAAGTGTAATTCATGGAAGTAGAGCGTGGAAGGATAGAGTGTGTCAAGATGCATGTAATGAGTTCGTGGATGGGAGATGACAATGAAGGGGGGAATGAATGGCTTAGGTTGGTGCTCGCGAATCTCGTAGTAAAAATGGTTCTCAAATGAATTTTTTTCTACCGTTTATATTATCTTACAACAACATCTTTAACCATTTTCTTAGATTTATCATTTAAAATATTTTATAATCAGTTTAAATTTTTTTTTAATTATAACCATTTAATACTTGATCTTATTGCTTATAATTTATAACAGTAATGATCAATGTTTTATACAATAAATACAATCACGTCTCTTCGTATTGTAATGCGACTCTCATTTCTTTCACTTTTTTTATTATTTAATATTTTTAATCAACGTTTTATTTTATTATTTTTTAAATCAATACGTGTATCACACTAGCATTTAATCTAGTTCAGTATATATTATAATAACCAAAACCAATCCGAAATACATATATAATAATTATTCGGTTTTGGTCCAATCTAATCCAAAAATCCGACCAAAGTGTTCTAATTCGAATTTTGCGGTTAGATAATACGGTTTAATCCGAATAATGAGCCTCTACCACTTTTTTTCTTTATACTTCAATCTAAGAAAAATACTCATATTTCTTACACTTTATATACTTCAAAACTCTTTTTCTAAATTAAGTCCATGAGGTTTGCTACTAATTTCACTATCGCTAGTTGTTGTAAACTTGAAACAAACGAACAACCAAAACTACTTGATTCAATGAACAATTGATCACCAAAACTAACAAAGATGATAGAATTCTTCAAACCTCCATTAACACTCTATTTAGAACTAAAGAAATACAAGAACTAAACTATTACAAAGGAAATGAGAAACTCAAACTGATCTCTAGGTGCTTGAAACTGAAGAAGTGATGGTCCTTATATATCAGAAGCTCCTGACCTCTGACGTCTGACGTCCAACCTCCAACTGCCAGTTAACCTTCAACTTCTAACCTCCAGCTGTCATCCAACCTCCAGTTGTCACAGCTCCTAACAACCTCCTTTAACAACCTTCTTAACAACCTTTAACCAAATATGGAACTTACACAAACACCCCTCTGACTTAGTGTAAGTCACACATAGCTCCTACAATCTCCACCTTGACTTAAGCTAAGTCACACCCACTAGTTCTTTCAACCATCTTGCTTCTTTCGTAGCTCCTGCCAAAGCCACGTACTCAGCTTCTGTCAAAGTCAAAGGTTGTAATGTTGCCTCCTCCGAACGTAACCACATAACCTGTTACGGACCTCCTTCTATCTAGATCTGCTGCGTAGTCGGAATCAGAGCACCTGTCCACTGCCACCCAGTGAACCTTCTTCGGATTGATCATGAACCTAAAGACTACATAAGCTAGGTACAACTTTGTACACCCCATGACGTACCCCAAGCTTCCATCTTTCAACTTCCGAAGATACATACCATAATCATAGGACCTCCTTACAAACCCATGCTTGATCACCAAAGTATCAACACGTTTGTACCATTGCCTTGGAGTCTGCTTCAACCCATACAACGACCACCAGAGCAAACACACCAGGTCCTCCAGACACCATGAAGAAACGCCGTCTTCACACCTTCCTTCTGGCTATACCCTTTAGCCACAAATCGTGCATCGTAACATTCAGCTTCAGACCCTTCCAAGCTGACCTTCTTCTTAAAGAACCACTTACATGCCACGACTTTCCTACCCTTAGGCAACTTAACAAGAACCCAAGTTCCATTGTTATGAAGAGCCTCAATCTCCTCCATCTTTTCCCCCATCCACAAACCTGCTTCCTGCGAAACACTTGCTTCAACATAAGCCTCTGGTTCATGGAAATTACCAACCTCCTTTGCCCTTTGCAAAGTATACACAGCCAGAACCTCAAAACCATATCTGACTGGAGGTTCAACCTGTATCCAATATCGATCCCTAGCCAACGAACCATTCTCATCAGCTCCCTGGTCAGCTCCACCTTCAGCTTGTAAACCAACGTCTACATCCACCTGTGTATCTACCTCCTGAGGTTCCTCTTGACCTTTCACAGACCTACCTCTACTATTTCCATCATCCCAGTTTGCACCCATCTTGTCAAACTTACTTTGAACATTACCATCAAGGTCCGGATTTTCACAATCTTCCTGATCTTCCTGAGTCGACTCCATCTCCATGTCAAGACCACTATCCTACACCTTCTTAGATACACCCTGAAGACCCCCTTGTGAGACCACTAACTTCTCGTCAGAAGTTACATCCCTACTCACACTTGCCTTCCTTTCAGGTGGTGACCATAATTGATAACCTTTTTCTTCACTCCTATAAACCCCATGTTCACAGAAGCTCAGCTTCTCCACCTTGTGACATCCCAACAGACCACGTTTACTGAGAAGCACCATACCTTTGTCATCAACATGACCCAATCTCATGTGCCAAAGCTTCCCCATCTCTGAAGCTTCTTCCTGTGAATCTGAGACAACAGCTGCACCTTTCCCCGCTACAGTCTCCCCTTTCAGCACATATAGATTAGACTCTCTTTCACCTTTCATAACCACTAAGGCACCGTTTGACACCTTCAGTACTCCACCTACACAAGAATACTCTAATCCTTCCTCATCCAACGTACTCATCGAAATTAAGTTCCTCCTTAATTTCAGAATATGCCTTACGTTCGTCAGTGTTCTTACCATACCACCATGCATCCTGATCTTGATTGATCCAACACCAACCACCTGACAAGGAGCATCATTACCCATCAAGACAATGCCAAGATCCACTTCTTGATATGAGGAGAACCAACCTCTGTTTGGACACACATGAAATGAACAACCTGAGTCCATAATCCACACGTCTGACCTTCTAACACAACTTGACACCATGAGAACCAATTCCGATTCAGGGCTTGCATCGTCCCTAATGACGTTCGCATTCAACCTGCTCTTAGGACACTCATTCTTCCAATGCCCTGTATCACCAGACCTGTGGCACACGTCCTTCGGATTTGGATTTCCTCCCCGTGACCGAGATCTTCCATTTCCCTTTTTACCTTCTCCTTTGTCTGACCAATCAGCATCTTGTCCATCTTTTCTTGACACAATCAAACCTACAGCTGCATCATAAACATGACCTGAATCCTTTTGTCGTAGTTCTCGTGAGTGTAAACTCGACCTTACCTCTTCCAGCGATATCATATCTCTTCCAACCACGAAAGAATTCACTAGAACTTCATCTGAGAGCGATAACAACATTATGGGGTGAGTTTTCTCCTTTTGAAGATTAAACTCCACTTCCTCCATGTTTCCTGATCTTTCTCCTCCCAAAGAAGCCCAGATCCCTTCTCGTTTGAGAAGTGCCCTCATCTTTAATCGCCATAGACTGAAGTTATTCATACCTGTGAATTTCTCGAGCATCACGAGAGGTGGAGCCATCTTTGTTCACCGTCAAGAACTTTCGTGATCTGATCACTTCAATTCAAATTGAATCACCAACGTTTTCTTCAATCTCCCCTGAGATTGGAACCTTCTTTTCTCCTGTTCTTCATCTTCATGAAACAACCCACAGATTCAAGAAACCAATCTTGACCATAACGTTGAGCCTTGGAGCTCTGATACCAATTTGTTGTAAACTTGAGACAAACGAACAACCAAAACGACTTGATTCAATGAACAATTGATCACCAAAACTAACAAAGATGATGGAATTCTTCAAACCTCCATTAACACTCTATTTAGAACTAAAGAAATACAAGAACTAAACTATTACAAAGGAAATGAGAAACTCAAACTGATCTCTAGGTGCTTGAAACTGAAGAAGTGATGGTCCTTATATATCAGAAGCTCCTGACCTCTGACGTCTAACGTCCAACCTCCAACTGCCAGTTAACCTTCAACTTCTAACCTCCAGCTGTCATCAAACCTCCAGTTGTCACAGCTCCTAACAACCTCCTTTAACAACTTTCTTAACAACCTTTAACCAAATATGGAACTTACACAAACACCCATCTGACTTAGTGTAATTCACACATAGCTCCTACACTAGTGTTTTCATTTTGTTATACCGGTGGTCCTTGCAAGGACTGAAAACCCTTTTTTTATTTATACTTTTTTAGTTTATTTTTTGGAATAATAGATTCGATCCCTTGCCTTATAGTATCTTGGAAACCCTTGAAGTAGAATTTGGAAAAATGGAATTTAGTGAAAATCTTAATTGCCTTGAAGTCTTTAAAATGGAGATGTTGCTCCACTGTAGCCCCTTTGAAACCCTTCCAGCACAAAACTAAAGAACATCAAGATGGTTCCATTCAAATCAAAAATAAATAAGCAAAACAGTAAAGATGAATACCCTTTTCACCTTCTACCAATTCAAGCGGAATGATGTAGGCCCAAATTCACTATTT
Organism: Pulicaria dysenterica; assembly: GCA_947179395.2. NCBI lineage: Eukaryota > Viridiplantae > Streptophyta > Magnoliopsida > Asterales > Asteraceae > Pulicaria > Pulicaria dysenterica. Next base: position 97,499,420 of record OX359290.1, on the reverse strand, counting down.
GAAAAAATTGAAGGAAGCAAAGAATGAATGAAAACAGAGAAGAGAATGGAACCTTGAATGAAGTGACGGTCTGGCGGCATGAAAGAGCACCGGCCATGCACGATCAAGGAGTCGCTGGTAGGTAGGAGAAGTACGTACGTTGTATCTACGTTTTATTTAGTCAAGGAAGAAATCGATTATTTTCACATAAGTTATAACACTCTTGCATCCGGAGACGGAGCCAGAAGAAATGTTTAAGTTTTTTAGGTCTTACTTTTCTCTCCACCGGTCAGGTCAAAATGAATACCACGTATTTTTCAGTCAACCAAATGGAATCTCAAATATTTAATTCAATTTCAACTCGAAAATCAAATGCAAATCGTTAATAAACAATGTATTAGTTGTTGAGTAATGTCCCACATCGGAAGGAAAATGACTTTGTAATCGTTAATAAACACCACACGTGAAGGGACCCCACAAACTTACATTAGTAATATTTTGAAAAAAACAGTTTTTCTATAGTAATTGATTCGTTATATAATTAAGTTATAGGAATTAGAAAATAAATTTTATAGTTGATTAACCGAGATGTTTACATAATGTATAAGATTCTAACACAAGAATAAAGATTCAAGAACATAAACAATTCAAACACATTCACACATACATAAATCAAGATATCAAAATCAAAAGCTTAATATCGGAGACATTTCGTATAAACATATTTAATTTTATTTAGATATTTTGAGGGGACAACGATTACATAAATAATGTTAATTTATACAAGTAATTGCGTTGCAATTTAAAATTGTAGAGAGACAACTTGCCCCTTCACTGTTTGCATATATCTTACAAGTTAGTTTATCATACATTCGTCATGCAAATATCAACTTATCCGGTGATAAAGTCACTAACGTGTTTCAATAGAAAAGGCAAGGAGGGTAAAAGACACAACGATAGCAGCTAAGAGTGTCCACAACTCACTAACCATAGTGATAAGCTATGATCACTAACTCATTATTAACATCATGCAGTAATAACATACATAACTGGACTCGTATACAATTATTTATCTTAAATTATATTGATTTGGAAAGAAACTAATAAAAAGTGATAAAGCTTGCCACCATCACGAACAGAACGCAATATTAATCTAACATGAGTGTCCATATAGATCTAGATCCATCTCAGAAAGTAAACGTCCAAAATTTCAGTCAACTATAAAATCATCTACCTTGCAACTCCAATAATTAGTCCGACAGTTGAATCTTTAATAGTCCCTCTGTTAGGAAGCACTTGGATTTCTTACAAAATGAAGCAATCTAATGACACATGCAGCCAATGAAAAGGATCAGTGGTACCTCACCACATGGGAGTGTGGGACCATGGTTGGAAAGTAAGATTTGAAATATTTTATTTACTAGATGTTTTCTATGTTTGCTGCCTGCTAACAGTGATGACTTTGAAGAAAAAATATATGATATTTGTATAGAAGACGACTTTTGGTTTTGGTATTCCAGCTAAAAATGCAGTCACATCTCTTTCATTTCAAAATATATATATAACTTGTGACTTTGTAATCTATTTCCTTCACAGATCATAACTTTACCCTCCAAACTCTGAATCATTGTTCCTTGCTTTACAAGAAAACTAAGAAGCTGGGAAGAGAAAGCAGGTATGTGTTGTCTTTTTTATATAAATTCAAAAGCATATTAATTGGTTATTGTTATGTTTATTTATGCAGTAAGCTAGTAACTCCGGCCAGCCTAGAGTTTTTTAAATAAGAACTGATTAATAAAATTCAATTCATACACGACAACAGGTATGACTATTTAACACCAACTTTACAAATTTTAAGGTGTAGGCGTACATGGTCAAAAGCATATTGTACAATGACTCATCACCGCCGGATTATATTCATCGTCTCCGTCGACAAAGTGTCTCACATATCTTGACCAACCAAATTCATGGTCAAAAGCAAATTGTGCAGATCGCTGGTCAAAAACATAAACGGGAAACTCATATATACATCGCTGGTCAAAAACCCAAATCTTGAAGCAAAATTTTAAGCCCATGTTGATGGTTCAAACTAAACTGGAAAATATTATGGAAAAAGCTTATTCTTCAACAGCTAATGAGAAATCTTAACACAAACCGGAAAATGGCTGGTCACTGAGGGTCGTTTAATCTCCCAAACCCAAATTGGTTTCGTAAAAAACAGATTTAAAAATTCGTTGATAAAAAAAGATAGAAAAATTAGCAAACCGAATCCCAAAGATGAAGTGGCCACAGTTGATACAAGTTGAACTTCATCTTCATTTCTACTAATCAGTTTTCAGTCACACGTTTGACTGAAATCTGTTGGTAGGCACTTCAAAGTCTGCCAACCTGAACTCCATCCTATAGTACCATAACGAAATTCGTATAAGACTATACTATTGAATCCCCCTAGCTTTATCAGTTTTCATTACTTGCAATTGGTTAAAGCTTTATACTTTTTTCTCTTTTAATGCTTGATTTCTGAGTCACAGCGGCTCATTCATTTTCTTGCTAACAATTTCCTTGTTTGTATATAATTTTGCAGACTTAAAAGATGGACTTTCTAAGTCCAATTATTACTCCTATTGTTGAATCTTTGTTGGTCCCTGTTAAGAAACACTTGGGTTTCTTTGTTTCCTCCAGAAAGCATGTTAAAGAGATGAATGAGAGAATCATGCAATTGAATGACATGTCAAAAGATGTGGAAAACAAAAAGGAAGCAGCTAATGTTAACAATCAAGTTGTACCTGAGCATGTGGGGCGATGGCTGGAAGATGTCGAAAAGATAAATGAAAAGGCAAAGAGTATTCCCACTACTGGAACGGGATGCTTCAATATACGTAACAAATATAAAGCAGGAAAACGATCTTGTGATGTTCTTAAGAAGATAGAAGATCTTGAAACACGAGAATCTAAAATCAAGTGGACTAATCAAAAGAAACCTCTTGCTAAGGTTAGGTCTACTTTTACACCAGTTCATGATGATGATGATGTTACCCAAGTTAGGTTTGAATCTAGAGATTTGGTATTCGAGGCTGCATTGAAATCCCTTCAACTAGATGATGAGACCCACAAGATGATTGCTTTATGTGGGATGGGTGGTGTTGGCAAGACCACTATGATGGAACAACTAAAGGAAGCTGTAGAGAACTCAAAAATGTTTGATTGGGTTCTGAAGGTGGTTCTTGGGGAAGACACCAACCCAATCGCAATTCAACAAGCCATTGTAGAGAACTTAGGTGAAGCTCTTACAGAAACTACTTTAGAAGCAAGGGCTGATCGTCTGAGTAAGATGTTCGAGGGGGCATCACAAGATGGGAAAAAGAAGATTCTAGTAATAATGGATGATCTTTGGAAGGCGGTCGATCTCAAAGATTTTGGACTAAGGAGGTCTTTGCCAAATGGGTTTAAATTGTTGTTTACATCACGATTTGAAAATGTTTGCACTCAAATGGGTGTTAGAACTGAATCAATTTTCAAGGTAGGCGTCTTAAATGATGAAGAAGCAAAAAAGTTGTTTTTTAAGATTGTGGAACAAGATTTCAATGATCCTGAATTGTATAAGATAGGAGAAGGTATTGTAAAGAAATGTGGTGGTTTGCCCATTGCCATAAAAACCATCGCAAGTAATCTCAGAGGTGAGATAAAGGATGCATGGCAAGATTCTCTTTCTAATTTACAGCGCCATGACCTTCAAGACCTTGATAGCATTACAGAAAGCGTTTTTGAAATGAGCTACAATAATCTCAAAAAAGAAGATGAAAAGGCAATTTTTCTTCTTTGTGGGCTATTTCCAGATGACTTTGATATTCATATTGAGGACTTAATGAGGTATGGATGGGGAATGAAGTTATTTGATAGAATGCATACTGTAGTAGAGGCAAGACAGCGAACCAACACTTGTATTAACAAGCTTATGCGTGCAAACTTGTTGATGCAAAGTGACCATGCAGGATATGTCAGAATGCATGATCTCATGCGTGATTTTGTTTTGACTAATCTCACGAAAGTAAAACAAGCTTCAATTGTCAACCATGAGAAGGTGTCGCTATGGCTTTCACAGAATGCAAATATGTCTTATGGAAGAATTCTGTTAAAGTGCAAAGGTATGTCTAAGTTTTCTACACAGTTGAACTACCCAAACCTCTCATTCTTAATGCTGATGGATGGGGATAAGGGGCTCGAGTTTCCGGAAGATTTTTATGAAAGAATGAGAAAACTTGAGGTTGTGTCGTATGAGCGAATGCATGCTCCATTGCATATGGTAAGATTCGAATTCTTAACTGAACTTCGAACATTGTGTCTTCGTTCATGCTCATTAACAGATGATTTCTCATTTCTTGAAAGTCTCAAGAACCTAGAAACACTCAGCTTTGTTGATTGCAAGATAAGAAGGTTACCATCAACAATGGGGAAGTTGAAAAAGTTGAAGTTATTAGATGTGACAGGATGTGTTGATCTTAGTATTGATGATGGTGTCTTTAAGAACTTGGATAGTCTTGAAGAACTATATATGAAGGTTCTTGGTTATAAAGCTATTAGGTTCACAGATGCTAATTGTGCAGAACTGAAGGTACTTTCAGAGAGACTTTTTGGGTTAGAGTTGGAATTCTTTGAGAATAAGGCCCAACCAAAAAATGTGTTCTTTAAGCAACTAAAAAGGTTCCGGATATCTATAGGTTGTATATTGGCCTTGGACCGCCATAAATATAATACATTCAGGAACATCTTGGAGCTTAAGGCTAACTGTGAAGAGCTTCTGGAGTGTGAAATCAGTGAGCTATTTGAGAAAACGGAGGAACTTCGTTTACAGGTGAATGATATGACCAGTATCAAAGATGTTTCAAAATTGCATCTTTCTAAACACTCGTTTTGCAATTTGAGTAACCTTGTTGTTTCCAAGTGTTCACACTTGACATACATCTTCACAATTCCCATGGCAAGTGGTTTGAGGAAACTGGAGCGCCTCACAATTTCTGATTGCCCAAATCTAGTAAGTTTGTGTGAGCCAACAGAAAGTGAAATAAAGCTACCACAGATGTTGGAGTTGAAACTTGTTGGTCTTCCAAACTTCATTAGCATCTATCCTGCCAATAATAATGCTTCTGCAGTGCAATCATTTTTCAACAAGGTAATTATATAAATACATTAATATTAATCTTAGTACCAAAGTTACAAATCAGCAAGTTGTAAAGTTTATAATTTGCATGCTATTAATTATTTAATCATTGTGCAGCTTTGGTTTCCTAAGTTGGAGAAACTGGAAATTTCTATGATGAAGAATTTGAAGCAGATATGGCCATGTCAGATTACTGCTACAAATGACAAAAATAAAGTTGTCATGTTAAAAGAGATCAGGGTGAGAAACTGTGGGAGCCTTGAGAATCTTTTTCCAAGGAATCCACTACCATTACTGAATAATTTACAAGTGCTTGAAGTTGAAAATTGTGGTTCCATTGAAGTGTTATTCAACATAGACGTGGAAATTGTTTGTGAAACGGAGGAAGAGAGTAGCAGCAGGTCGTCGTTAAGAAAGATTAAAGTGGATGGATTAGGGAAGCTGAGAGAGCTGTGGAGGATTGAAGGTGTAAATGACTCTTGTACTGTCCTCATCAACAACTTTAAAGGTGTACAAAACATAGAGATAGAAGATTGCCAGAGGTTTACAAATATATTCACACCAACCACAACCAAGTTTGATCTTGGAGCAGTTACTACCTACATTTCAAAAAGTACAGGTCAAGATTTGGAAGAGAGTGTAATGGGAGAGAATAAATTCGTCGAGTGTAGCCAACAGGTATGCCATTCCATTATCATTTAGTTTTTGTACTTAGTGTTTGTTCTTCTTTTCAGTTTTATTTCTTCATACCACTATATATGTGTGATTTGTGTGCTGGCAAAAAGAGGAAATTCTAATTACATTTGTTGTGTGATTTAATATATGCATACAGATATCAGAAGTAATTGATGAGAATAGTACTGATCCTAATGTCATACACATATCTCATCTTATGCACACATGTCATAACCTTGAAAATCTTGAATTAAGTGATGATCCAAGAGTGAAGGTGCTGTTTGAGATGGACACCCCAAGCACAAGTTGTAGATCATCAGAAGTAGCAACAATCAAGGATAGTACTCAACAACAACTACTACTTCTAGCTCACCACCGCCTTAAGTTTCTACGGTTATACTCGTTGAAGGAGATGAGTCATGTGTGGAAGTGCAATTGGAATAAACTCTCAATAATTCCTCCTCAACCATTCCACAACCTCACACACATAACCTTAAGCTATTGTAACAAAATAAACTACTTGTTTTCACCTCTTATGGCTAAATTTCTCTCCAATTTAAAGGACGTTGAAATAGCAGCTTGTGATGGTATGGAAGAAGTTATTTCGAGCAGAGATGATGAAACGTCTACATCTTCCCATGCAATGAACACCTCTTACTTTCCTCATTTGGACACTCTCAGACTTAGGACTTTGCCACGTCTAAAGTGTATCGATGATCAGATCCAGGTATGTATGTATATATGTTTGATGATTTCTCATGATTTAGGAGTATGTGAGCTAATGGTGTTTTTTCTATATTTTTCATGATTTTGGCTCCTGACAAGCATCAAGTTCAATTCAATTCATTACAACTTAGAACATGAATTTGACCCCAATGTTGACCAACCTCAAGTTTGATTTGTCAAAAAATTAGAACACCAAAGTTGTAAAATTTGTTGCAGATTTTCTACTAGTTTTTTAATCACCCCCAAACAAGTTTTTTATACACAAAAGCATAATATCAAATTTAAAAACCCCGGGCTTAAGAAAATATGCAGGACATTGGTTTTTTCTACATCGTTGACAACTTTAACCAAATTTTATATGTATAGTAATATTATATTATAATTGCAGTACTGTGGTGCTGAAGAAGAAGTGATGGCGGGTGGTGCTACCAGTTGGTCCTTATGTCAATACCCCAAAACGATACATGTATGGGGTTGTGAAGCATTGTCAACTCTAATTCCATGGTATGCTGTTGGAAAAATGGAAAAGCTTCAAGAGCTGCAAATATGGGAATGCAGATCAATGAGAGAGGTGTTTGAAACTAGTGAATCCTCAATGACGTCGAGGATGAGGAGTTGTAGTAGTAGTAATACTAGTAGCCGTCGTAGTAATTATGCTACTACTATACATGAAGCAAATACAATTGCAAGTCCAGCACTCGAAAACATTATTACTCGCCCTCAACTCTCTAACCTAAAAGATTTGGTTATATGGGATTGTGACCTTCTTCAACATGTATTCACATTCTCATCTCTTGAAAGCCTCAGGCAGCTCAAGAAGTTGAGTGTAGTTAATTGCAAGGCATTAATTCAACTAGTGGTTGTAGAACAAGAAGAAGAAATTAATGGAAATAAGGCATCATCGTCAGAAAGAGTAGTAGTGGTGTTTCCTCGTCTAGAGAGGCTTGTACTCGAAGATCTACCAAAGCTGGAGGGTTTCTTCTTGGGGAGTAATAATATTCACTTCCGATGGCCCTTACTGGAGTATGTAAAAGTCAGCGGTTGCCCTCAAATGACTGTGTTCACATGTGGTGAGTCCAAAACCCCAAACCTCAAATACATACATAGACGTTTAGGCAAATACATTGTTGAAGAATGTGGTCTCAACTTTCATGGAAGCATAAGTAGTGGGAGTGACATGACTAACCAGCAAGATGTTCATCAGGTACGTACACTACAGGCACACACATTTTTATTATTTCCTTCTATTTTCAAGTTTAGTTTTTCCAAAAGTTGGTAATACCTACACTTGAATCATTATTCTGTTTTTGAAGGGAATGATAAGGTGCAAAACTAGGCCTTTATTAGGAAGGAGACAAGTTAATCTTTATCACTAATTAAACTTAATTACTTTACGGAGTTAAATAATGAGAGGTTCCATATCCAAATTAGTTAAAGTTTTAATATAGTCTATACTATACTAATATATAAAGCATTTAACACTCTCTCTCCTAAAAGTATCTCTTAAATTTTGAGTAAACAACTTGCATACAGTAAGATTGTATGCAAACAACTTTTTTATGTCTCGATTTTAGTAACCACTATATACAATGAACTCTACAATTGTTCCCATTGTATATTTACAACAACTTGCATACAATAAGATCAACAACAACAACAGTACACAATCCCTTTGAGGCGCGGTATGGGGGAGGTACAATGTAGACAATCATACCATTACCTATAAGTAGAGAGACTGCTTCCTGAGATAGACTTCCGGCAATTGCATACAATAAGATGATTATAAATTTTGATCGTATTGTTTTTAATAATAAAGTTCCCTGTATACAACCAAGACATGTTCATTGTATCTTCATGCAATTTAGAAGGAAAAAAAACTTTTTTTTAAACAAGTAGGATTATTTGTTTATCTCAATCTAACAATATTCCAAAAAGTAGATTGTAATTTTCCCATATATAATGGTAATGGATTTGAGATCTATAGATCATTTTTCTACAGCATGCATTTTCTTTTCTTTTCTTTTCTTTTGTACTCGATGGTTTCGTAAGGACAAGTATGTCACCTCTACGAGACGCCTTGTGAATTCTTTCTTGAACTTGCAGGCCACATTGTTCTCAAGTTTAATTCCTACTATTTCAAATGGGATGCCTTGGTCTTTCCATAATTTGATAGAAATCAATATCGATGAAAGAAGAGATGTTGGAACGATTATTCCATCAAATGTGTTGCTACAGTTGCAAATGCTTGAAAAGATTTATTTAAAGGACTGTAATAATGTAAAAGAGGTATTTGAAGTAGCAGGTTCATTGGAAGGGAGAAACAGTGAATCACAAATGGTTGTGACTATTTCAAACCTAAAACAAGTGGAGTTGGTTAGAGTAAATGACCTCAAGTACATATGCAATAGCAACCAAGGGATGGTACTGCACTTTCCAAACCTAACAAGTGTGTCTATTAATGACTGCATAGATTTGGAACATGTTTTTACATGTTCCATGGCTCATAGTTTAGTGCAACTACAATGTCTAAGTATAACTGACTGCGAGAAAATAGAGGTAATTATCAAGAAAGAAGAAGAAGAAGAAGGTGATGATATTGCCAAAGTTAATGAGATTTTGTTGTTACCTAGTTTGATGTCCATAAAGCTAGAGAAACTTCCATGTCTTGAGGGATTTTGCTTAGGGGAGGAGGTTTTTTCATGGCCATTGTTGCATACTTTAGAAATCAAGGAATGCCCAACAATTACTCTCTTTACCAAAGGCCATTTGGATACCCCTAAAGAGCTCAAAGTAGTATATACAAGTTTCGGGATGTGTCATGTAAAGGAAGACCTCAACTCCTTTATAAAGACTAAACAAAAAGAGGTACATATATACAGTTCTACATGTTGTTCCTGACTTAATCATTTTCATATAAAAGGGTCGATTACATATATAAATCCAACTTACATCAAATTTCTTTTCAGGGGATGTTTGGTAGAAATCGAGTGATATGAAATCGATCTATCCCTTTTACCATGTTGTTTGACGAAGAAAATAGAGATTGATCGAGATTCAAAATCTGATTTCCAATTAAAGAACATATATAGATAATGTGGAAGAAAGGAAGACTGTCAAAGCGCTCGAAGGAACTGATTTCCGATGTTGGGATACTCTACAAAGTCAAAAATGCCCAACAATCATGCAATTCACTAAAGGACATTTGGCTATGTTGGAGCTGAATTGATAGATAGTAGCTTTTGGTAGCGGCTCAGAGTTAATAGGACATGAAAATTTAACCGCTGAGAATTATTACAGTTGCAGTTAAAAATATAGTTGGTCATGTGTGTTTTTGAGACGAGTTGAATTTGTCTATGGTGACAAAAGTTTATGTTTCACTAATAAATGGTTTAAAATAGTGATTCTAAATAATATTTGGTTCGGTTCGGGTATTCATGTGTCTTTATGTTTAATTTGTAAGTCAAATATGGGAGCGAGATACCCGCTATTTAATATATCTGACCACAAAATCGGTAAACTCTTGATAAGGCATGGAAGCCTTATCTCACTTCTACTGAAAGCTTTTGAAGGTAGAAATGAAGTCTAGATTCAAATATCATTATCAAGTTCAATGTAACAAGGTGAGCTAGGATTGTAATTGTATTATGTTTTGGAATGGTTTTGAATCCATTTTGGATCTGAATTGATCAAAATATATGATCAATTTGGGCTAAAACCCATTAAATTGGTCATGTGTGCCTATTAAGATTTGGGATTGAAATTGATATTATTGTTAGTAAAAAGTAGTTAGAAATCATGGCTGAAAGTTATGTTTAAGTTGTTAGAAGCAACAAAAACAAGTTGGGGATGATTCGGAGTTTGAAACAGAGGTTGAAATCATAGTTTCTATGTCGTTCTTTGTCTATCACTACCCATGGATATTCAACACGGCCGTATTCAACCCTAACACGGTTGTATCCACCCTAGAACACAATTGTGTTGGCTGTACTGCAACATATAAAATCATATAAAATCAACCGTATCTTTGTTTTAGGCGTATGACCAGTCATTTAAAAGCTAGGGTCTAGTTTTATTTACTACGGTTTCATGGACCGGTTTGAAAATAGTTTTAATCAGATGTCCGGTTTAATGAAAAAGGTCAACGTTTAGACGCCAAACGAAGTGTGTAAGATGTTTAATTATAGGTTTTGCTTAATAAGCGGTTTGCCTAAAAAAAATTTGTACACTCGGCTAAATGCTCAATAATAACATTAAGTAAGGCTTGTACTCGGCTAAATGCTCAATAATAACATTAAATAAGGCTTGTACACGAAAGACTATTTCAAGATTATTTTGCAGATGGATGCAATTACAATGACGAGGCTTTTAGGAGACGCTTCCGTATGAGCAGACGACTATTTCTACGAATTACCGAGGATTTGGAGCAAGAGTATACATTTTTCATACAGGGCATGGATGCTAGAGGCAGACAAGGGTTATCTACTTTGCAAAAGTGTACATCGGCAATTCGACAAATGGCTTATGGGGTATCTGCTAACGGCGTGGGTGAGTACTTAAAGATGGCGGAGTCAACTGCACGAGAATGCTTAAACAATTTCACCAAAGGTATCATCAAACTTTACGGTAAACGATACTTACGTAAACCTACTTACGATGATATTCAGCTTTTATATGCCGCACATGACACACGGCACGGGTTTCCCGGCATGTTAGGTAGCATAGATTGTATGCATTGGGATTGGGACAATTGTCCAACTGCTTGGCGTGGACAGTATATGAGAGGTGATCATGATAGGCCGACTATTATGTTAGAGGCAGTGGCATCACATGATTTGTGGGTTTGGCATGCGTACTTTGGGGTCGCCAGGTCGAATAACAACCTAAATGTGCTAAACCAATCACCGTTATTTAACAATGTATACAATGGAAAAGCCCCGCAGTGCCCATTTCAAGTAAACGGAGTACAATACAAGCACGGCTACTATCTTACAGATGGGATATACCCCGAATGGGCTACTTTTGTTAAATCATTCACATGCCCTACTGGTCAAAACCGAATAAAGTTTAAAGCCGCACAAGAAGCAGCACTGAAGGATGTCGAACGTTGGTTTGGTGTGCTTAAACCACGTTGGCACATAATACAAAACCCGGCAAGAATGTGGCATCCGAATAAAATCCGAAACGTAATGTACTCGTGTATCATATTAAACAATATGATTTTGGAAGATGAAGGTAATCCGATTTGTCGTTTCGATGAAAACGCAAATCAAGTTGGTGAGGAAGATGAGATCGAGATTAGTGCGGCACAATACGAAGCCAACGTTCTAGAAGTCCGAAACCAAGAAACGCATCATAACCTTCGAGCGGATTTAATCGAACACATTTCGCGGCTCCCAAGACGCAACAACGAAGACAACTAGTTATCCGTTTTTTTATTTGAAAGTTATGTATTTTTAATATTTTTATCTTATTTTATGTAAGTTTAAATTATTAGCGTAATTTATTAATGATAATTTTTCAATAGTTTTTATTGCAAATTACATAAAAATTAAATTATTTAAAATTATTAATTAATAGTTTTAACTAAAATAAAAAGTAATAAAAGATATGTGATGACTCAAGATGGATGCTGGTGTTTGTAGGATGGGAAGAAAAAATGATATGACGCTGACGTGACATGGGTTGGCTCAAAATGGATGCTGATAGTCTAACACTAAGTAAAGTTACAAGCCGAGTCTTAGAGAGCTTGGAGTAGGTGTGATATTGGTGTGGAAAAAGCCAAATCACGGTGTGGAAAGAAAAAAATCACTCCATCACGCCGTTTTGAAAATTGGGTGTGGAAATTTCCACCTTTTATCTCTCCTCGTGGTAGACTGTTTAGATGGACCCCACATCCATGGAAAGTTTGCAGCCATTAATTTTCTTGTTTTTTATTTTGTTTTTTATCTTTTTAATTTTTAATTGGTTAGTGAGTATTAGGTGGGTCCCAAAATTTAATGTGATAAAGATGACGTGACGTTGTGGTGGGTGTGATAAATGGTAACCATTACCAACACTCTTAACAACATATAAAAAGATAAAGTCTAGTTTAATCTAATATTAGTTTTTTGTAATCATCAAATCATCATTATTTCAATAATGGGATCATCTCCCAACAATACCCTATATGTCATTTGTTGAATTGGCCGAGCCACACTTTTGCACAAGAGAACACCACCTCCACCGCTAAAGATGACAGCCATACCACTCCTCCGTCTGTCCTTATCACCGCCACCACAAAAAATCCATCCTTCAACCGCCCTCATTCACTCTCTTAGATCAAGCATCTTATCGTCTTCACCATCGCAATCACTATCACTCCGCTCAAATTGCGCCGCCCAACCACGGCGGCGCACGGCAATCTCAGCGTCGTACAACACCACTCCAGTCACCGACCGATTAATCTCAGCCGCCGCGTACTTTTTCCCCTTCTTCAACGGTCTCCAATACGGCCGATTCCTCTTCGCTCAATACCCCAAAACCCTAGGCCTAGTTATCGAACCCTTACTACCCTTACTCTCATTTTACCGTTCAATTCCTTACTCCAGCTACCTCGCTTTCCTCTTGTTATACATCGGCGTCGTTCGTAACACCAATGTTAGCCGGTACGCTCGTTTCAATGCGATGCAGGCGGTGGTGCTTGATGTTTTGTTGGTTTTACCGATGTTGGTTCAGCGGATTTTCAATCCAGGGCCACATGGAATTGGGGGAAAGCTTGTGATGATGAGCCACAATGCGATTTTTGTGTTTGTTGTTGCGTGCTTTGTGTATACATTTGGCTACTCGATATTGGGACGGACTCCGAAATTGCCTTTTGTTGGTGATGCTGCTGGCAGGCAATTTTGAAGATTCAAATCAACAAAACTATGTACGCTTTAGTCTCTTTACTGAAGTTTAGTTTCAATTTTTGTTTCTTATCACTGCATATCCTTGAGTTTGACTTTTTTGCTCCTTTGAGTATCTGAGATGGTAATGAAGTAGAATTCTTTATGAATGTCTGTTTAGTTTTAGAAAAGTTCAGTTTCTTGAGATAGTTGAAGCTATAGTTGAGTTATTCCCTTTTGAACCATTGTTTGCATTGCTGTCAGATAATTTTTCAAAAATACAAAACAAACTGTAAGATTATGAAAAGAGGATTTCTATTTTTTGTCCAAATAAAGTGTCTGGTTGTTAATTCTTAAGAGTGAAGATTGGTTTTCGAAACCCCAACTCTTGTTGGATTAATCAGTTTGGTTATTCCCGGTTCATATAATCGTATGCTTGACTGAATTATGGAGTGTATGAGAGTTTATTATTTGTCATATTAAACTTAATTAGAATCGTATTTTTGAATTTCTTTATGGGTCATGTACGTTTGCATGGAATTGGTCATGCATGAATTTAGGAGATATAGGGATCATGGGGAAGTCAATATTCTCCTGTGAGACGTGGCCTGTAAATTAGGAAGAGTTAGGTAGCTTTTGTTTTTCATGATTTCTATAAATTGTACTTGTTCTTTCTTGACAGTAAGTGATATATAACAAAATGTAGTTCTAGGTGTTTCTCTCGAGCAGAGTTGCTGCTCTTCTCTTCTGTGTTTTCTTTCTTTCTTCTTCAGTTCATTCAATAGTGTGAGAGATATGATCTTTGATATCCAACAACTCATTGGTGTGAAAAGTTGTGTATCAAGTTATCATCTCAAGCTAGAGGGGTTCCTTGGGTGGTATCGAGCATTGTTTGAGGTATTGGAAGGATTTGAAGAAAACCAGTTCATTTTTGGCTTATATTGTTAGGTGCATTCTTGATCATGAAAACAGAAAACTTGCAACAAACCAGTTGATGAAAACTTGATTTTTAAGACATTTTTGTATGTGGCTATATCATGACTCTGATTCATGAGCATGTGTAAGTTTCTTTATTATCATTGTCTCCCAACTTCCATTAGCCACATAGGTTTGAAGAACTCTTTCTTCTTTAGCAGTCGGAGTATAATAATGTTATACACATTCATAACTAGTATCAGTTCTACCACTAACTGTTATGATACCATCATTAACTCATGACTAACTGCAATTATTTATCATATCCGATTGTTACATCAGTATTAATTAATTTATGACTAAATGTTATTAGAGCATAGACAGTGATAACACGTATCAATTCTACCACTAACTGTTATGATAGCATCATTAGCTCATTACTAACATTTTGCAGTAATAGCTACCTTCGCTAGATCCATATAAGATTATTTATCAAATTCTATTGGTTAAAAATATGTGCTCATTATGCTTGTGGCCGAAACCACGAGCTTCCCTACCATGAACGTATCACGAAAGGAACACAATGGCATCACGAAAATCATATGCTTGTTTTGGCGTGAGATGATCTATACATCGAGCTCATTGACGAAGGTCTTAGTCATGACTACCTTGGCTGGACTTATTTTTTTAGTTTTTATTTTTCTATAAGTCCTAAAATAGATGACTCTTGGAAAGTTTTGTTTGGTGATAAAAAACAAAGTCATAATTTAATACGGTAAACCAGACATATTATGTTGTGGTAAGACAGATTTTTACAATGTATATTAAGTGTTAGAACATTTTATTATGAGAATGTTACATTGAAAGCCATGTTGTGACTTCTTAGGGGTCACTGGCTCAACCTATCAGTTTTGGTTTGACACTTTGATTCGTATCCTTTATTACAAATAATATTTATTTAAGCGATCTTTAGATTAAATGATAAAAAATAGTTTGATTGTTAAAAAATTATTTAATTCTGTTTAACCATAAAATTATTTTGAACGATGTTAATTCTGAAGTTTTGTTTAACTTGTTAAAATAGCAACTATATCTGCATATTCTACGATCTTTGATTACCACGACCTTTTGTCAAACGCGATTTAGGGTTTTGATTTAGCTTATTGTGTTTGAAGCAAATTAAACCTTCCACAAGCCGCTTGTGATCTCCAACCCACAATTTACGATCTTTGGTTACCATTTGCGACCTTTTGCCATTAGCCAGCGCCACATGCTATTTAGAGTTTTGGTTTTGGTTTTGGTTTTGGTTTTTGTTTTGGTTTAGCTTTCTGTGTTTGAAGATCGATTTAGGGTTTATATAATTGGTTAACTTGTCCATTTGCAGGTGTTATTGTATGTTTTGGTAGCTAAAGTTGAATATAAAGGCAGTGGTGACGATTTAAGTTTAAAATATGATATCTGAAAGGTTATAAAGATAAGAAGAAATATACAATATTTTAGAGTTAGATTGGATAAGTAGGTTATTTTGAAATTTTATAAAGACGTATACGATATTCTCCCAAACTAAAGAGGATTAAATAACTATCAAACAAAAATTCATGTTTAAACCATCATAAAAACATTAAGGATTAAATAATAATAGATTTTAAATTGGAAGATTAAACTGTTTTTTTATTAGAAATTTGTATATTAATTTAAAATATCTTATACTAAAACCTTAATATTTATTTGTAATATTTTTAAACTTAGATTAAAATGATTTTTACTCTTAGACTAATATCACTGAAATCATCTTATATTAATCAAAAAACATAAAATGTAAAGTTTTATTCTTACTTTCCACGAAATTTTATAAAATAGAAAATAAGTTTAAAAATTGTTCTATCAACATCATTTATCAGAAATTTTATAATCTTTTAATATAAATAATTGATTAACATACATCAAAATTATCAAATGATACTAACCCTTCATTTAATAAAATAAAACAAATTATTTGATTTTATCATCCATTTAATCAAAATTAAAATTTTAATTTTGACTTTTATAAGTAAAAATTGAATCGATATATTTAAAGAAATTTCATATATGGTTTCTTAAACTTTAAAAATATCATATTTACACAATATAATTTACAAATATCATATCAATCCGTTATAATATTTTAAAATATCATACTTGACTAAAGTTTTAATTTCATCATTTTAAAATATTTTATAATTATTATAAATATTTTTAATTAAAACCAATAAATATTTGACCTTATTGTCTTACTTGTAATAATAATTATTTGATGGCTTTTACAATAAATACAATCACGTATCTTCGTATCATGATACCATGTCGTTTCCGTCATGCAGCTCCTAATCTCTTGTCGCCGCTTCCTCCACAAGTCTGGTTGTTGACGCTTCCATCATTGGTCTCGGTGTTAATGATATTTATCGCTATTTGTTTCGTGTTTTATAATTATATAATACTTTTTTATATTGTTTAATATTTATTATTTTATCAAATCTAACACATGTATCACATAGATATTTTATCTAGTGTAAAATAAATGAGTAAATGACTTTAGTAAAACCGTTTTTAATAGGGTTTAATGCTCCAAAATGTAATAAAGTATACGCGGTTTAACATTGTATGTAAGAAACTAAATTTTTTTGCAATTAATACAAAAAAGTACTCTTTTTTAACATTTAATGCAATTTTGACCTTTGATTGTAGGTTACCGGTCATCATAGACCAAAATGTAATGAACTATGCTCATGTGGCACTCCACGTAGGACTCGATAAGTTTATTATTATTTATTATTATTATTATTATTATTATTATTATTATTTATTATTATGCTTGCAAAGAACTCCTCCCATGGGTTTACCCTCCTCTCATCCCCACGAAGAACAAGACCGTCGTCTGTGGGGTTTTCGTCGCACGAATGGGGTTTTCAAGCACAACCATCGCACGAATGGCGTTCCTCCCTTTTCTGCCGCCTCGCTCCTCTGTCCCCTCATCCCTCCTCTGCCACAACCATCGACTATCACCTCAAAGAAAACCCTAAGTCGTGGATCTGTTCAAGCACAACCGCTGCCATCTTCAACCAAAACCCTAACTTAAAGAAAACCCTAACTTAAAGAAAACCCTAAGTCGCAGATATGTTCAAGCACAATCGCCGCCATCTTCAACCAAAACTGCCGCCATCTTCAACCAAAATCTGTTTTGAGTTTCAGGTGACGAAGAAAACCCTAAATCTTGTAACCGTTCTCAAGGACTTTGAGTTGTTCCAGGTCTTCTGCAAGTTGCAGTTGAGTAGGAGATGGTTCAGAACTCGAATTAGTATGCATCGCTTGATTTAGGGTGCAGATGGTGGAGGTTGCATCGATCTGTTTCGTTTCAACTTCGACTTAGTGTTTTGTTTGATTTAGGTCAGATGGTGGTGGTGGAGGTGGTCAGGGTTGCAGATGGTGGAGGTGGTCGGGTTGCAGACGAAATCTTTTTTTAGATCTGTTGAACCAAAGAAAACCCTAAATCTTTTTTAGATCTATTTTGTTTTGTTGATCCCTTGAACCACCATTCTTGTACATCTGTTTTGTTTTGTTGATCTGTTGAACCCTTTACATTGCAGATCTTGGGTTTGAGTTCTGATCGATCTGAGTTTTGATCTTGTTTTAATCAAGCGAATCTGAGTTTCATCTGAGATTTGATGTTGTTTGGTGTTTGATCTGAGTTTGGTGTTGATCTGAGTTTGAGTTTTGATCTAAGATTTGATCTTGCAGTGGTGGGGTTTGAAAATGGAGGCGGTGGTCGTGGCAGACGGTGGTGGTGGCGGTGGCAGCGGCGACGGCGGTGATGGTAGTAAGGAGATGTTACCGGGTATTGATGAAGATGATGAACTAAACAATAATA
Source organism: Pulicaria dysenterica (assembly GCA_947179395.2). Classification (NCBI taxonomy): domain Eukaryota; kingdom Viridiplantae; phylum Streptophyta; class Magnoliopsida; order Asterales; family Asteraceae; genus Pulicaria; species Pulicaria dysenterica. The sequence goes on along the minus strand of OX359290.1, from coordinate 97,481,200 downwards.
ATAATAATAATAATAATAGTAATGCTTTTCAAAAAAAAAATTAATAATAATAATAATAATAATAATAGAATAAAATAATGCCACTTGTAATTATTTTATAAAATAAAAGAATTATATAATGTATTACCGTTCCACGTTAGCAATTACCTGCTTTGCAGGTTAAAATTATATTAATTGTTAATTTTGTATAGTTTATTGTATTAATTGCAATAAATTTTAGTTCGTTACATACAATGTTAGATCGCGTATACGATGTATTAAACCCTTTTTAATATTACTATTATATTAATTGTTTCTATGACACCTAATCCCCGGAGTGATTGAGTGAATGACAAATAACCAAGTTTATGGTAAAAATGTTGTTTAATTAAAATCAGAAACAAATTAAAATAAATTTTTTGGTGGGAAAAAAGATGAATGATGAAATCGGAAATCGGCTTTCTTTTCTACTACTAGTGTGATAGTGTCCCCCCTTTCCCTTTTCTTCCCTTCCTTCAATCCCTCCTTCCAATCTAAATCCAAATCCTTCTTTCCAAATGAATCATCTTCACATAATTCTCACTCTAATCTTCACTTTTTTATTATTTGCAGGTAATTCTCTCTTTTCTCCGCAAATCCCTAACTTTTTCATCAATTTATTAACAAAATTTCCATGATTGCAGCTGTACAATCGACGTCGTTCAAGATCGTGAACAGATGCCGGCACACTGTCTGGCCAGGGATACTCACCGGAGCTGATAGACCCGTCCTTAATCCCACCGGTTTCATTTTAAGCCCCGGTAAATCAAGAACCCTACGGGTACCCGTATCCTGGTCGGGTCGGTTATGGGGTCGTACCTATTGCAGTACAGATTCCACCGGGAAATTAACTTGTATAACCGCCGATTGCGGCTCCGGCAAAGTGGAGTGCGAAGGCCGCGGCGCCGAACCTCCGGCCACGCTGGCGGAATTCACGCTTAACGGCGATCAGGGTTTGGATTTCTACGATGTGAGTTTGGTCGACGGGTATAACCTACCGATGCTGGTGATTCCTAGGGACGGTAGAAGCGGTGGATGCAGCTCCACCGGTTGTTTGGTTGATTTGAACGGCGGTTGCCCTTCTGCGCTGAGGGTGGCGCGTTCGAGTAGGAGCCGGAGCGTGGTGGCGTGTAAAAGCGCGTGTGAAGCGTTTGGTGATCCGAGGTATTGTTGTAGTGAAGGGTATAACACGCCGGATACTTGCCCGCCGACGGAGTACTCTTTGTTCTTTAAGCATGTCTGCCCACGTTCTTACAGCTATGCTTATGATGATAAAACCAGCACCTTCACATGCGCCGGCGCCGATTATGTTATCATTTTCTGCCCACTACCTTACACCAGGTAACAAAATCTAACATATATATATATATATATTTTAAATAATCAGGAATAACTTTATAAAATTTGGCCGCATTTATGATTATCTCGTGTTTATGTGCTTGTGCTGTATAAAAATTGGTTTTCGACATTTGTATATCTTCATATCAAGAAACAATATGAAAAGATATTTAGCGAAGAATTAGTGGATTATACGATGATTGAAGTGGTAGGAAGATAAATAAGAAGAAAATAAAAATGTTTTCTTGTTTTATTTCTAACTTTGTGTTTTTATGGAAACCAAACAGTGAAAAGCTGCTAGAAGCCAGGAAGGAAGTAGCAGACTTACCACTTGTGAACAAAACAATGATGCACATTGGTCGACATGCCTCGGGTATGATTGGGTTTTGGTTACGTTGTTTGTCGTTTGTTTTATAGCTGTTTTTGAAAAGAGTACTGTAAACGAGTCGAGTCAAGCTCGTGTTTTGTAAGGCTTGAAGAAAATTAGGTGGGCTTGAGCAGTGCTCGAGTGCTTCACCAGATTTCATCGTACAAAACTCAGCTCGAGCTCGACTCGATTGCAACTTTAGTAGTAGAAGACGTATTAATGCTTTTTCTATGTTTGTTTTCAGGGTGATGTGCAGATAGGAGACTGAACTAAAGTTTTTGTTCATTTGGTAAGATGGCAGAAATATGAATTTTGTTCTTGCGCATTGGTTAGACTAGATTTGTTTAAATATTCAAATTGTTTGGGTGGTTTAGGATAGAATTTGTACAAACGTTAAAAGTAGACTAAATGATTTGGTATTTTCTTTCTTAATTTGTTTACTGATAGGCTAAGAAATATGAAGCAAAACTTGCTTGCTAATGCTTTCTGGCTATATAAGCCTAGAATAGTTGTAATGTAAGTTGGAGCTCAAATGAAAGAGATGTGGACTTAGAAGGCATATTGATCGTCATGATCTGGGTACTTGTCGTGTGACCATCATGGCTAATCGACTGTTAGTCAAAGTTTGGTCTTAGTTACATGATCACTTTACTTGATGTAGCTAGAAGGGCGTAAAGCATGAGCATTCACCGTGCAGTCGAGCAATGGATTCACAGGCAAAGGAAAATAAATGCAAATAAACTAAAAATCGTGAATATATATTAATTAAATTATCTCCTAAAAGTGTTGTAAAACTCGGCCTGAGTACTCCAGCAAGTTCTCGCTACTTGGAATGACACTAAGGCGGATGGAAGTCGATCGATCTAAATCATTCGGACGGTAAACAAGTCGGACAAACGTGGAATCACTGTCAAAATCTGGAGTTAATAGTTTCTTAACCTTAACTTTGGTCATCTTTCAGTTTTGTTCTTGTGTTTGAGTAATATTCTTTGTTTGAGTGGAAGCCTTGTTCTTGTTTGATCTACGTTATGTTTGACGATTTGTTCTTATTTAATATAAGTTTAGTTTATGTTTGATTTTGATTTAAGAACATTTTATATACAAAAATTTATACTTTCTAGGGATGGCAAAAGTACCCGATCTCGACGGGAATACCCGAAACAGAAACTTTTGGGACGGGTAAATGGTTATGGGACCGGGTATGGGATTTCTTCCAAGAAAATTCGCGGGTATGGGGGATGGTTATGGTTTTAGTCAATATCCGCCCAATTACCCGTCTCATGTACCCGATCCCGAACCATATTATAAATATAATATATATTACAATGTTATTATATATAAAATAATAGGAATTACAAGATTAATTGTCCACGCTTCTCTTTGACACTTTCGTGGAAAACATCATTTCATTTTCATGTAACGATTTAAATTAGATTATCATGAAATTTGGATAGTTTATACTTTGTATGGTGATTGTATTACATTAATTAAACGTCGAACTTGTTGAATGTTGATGTTGCTAGAAAATGAATTAAAAAAAACACTCATTGTTTGACGTGATTCGCATGAAGTTCTAGTGAATAAAGTTTTATTTAGAAGAATTTAAATGACTAGATAAATGGGATACCGATACCCGTGGGTATACCCGTCTCCCCGATGGTTATTTGGTAATGGGATACCCAACGGGACGGGACCGGGTATGAGACATGGTTTTATAATAGGGTAGGGACTGGGATGACCAATACCCGTCCCATTGCCATTCCTAATACTTTCATTTGAATTTGTTATATATAGCATGCTACATTAACAAATTGTATGTATTTGATGTAAGATAAATATATGTTTCATAAACTGTGTTGATGTTCTATATATCTTTCTTGAGTGCTATGAGAAAATTATGTTTTCATAAGTAAGCATAATGAAAGAGTATGTTTACGTTTGAGTACAGATTATTTATGTATTATATTAGTTGTTTTTTTAATTCTTGTGAAGCATGCAGCAACCTAGAATTACTAGAGGTAATGGCAAGCTAATACTCATTTTTATTGTATTATAATATTAAGGATTATTGGTTTTTATAGTTTATCAGATAGGAATTATAAATTTAAAATTATATAGTTAAAACTCAGGATCGACAAGGAGAATTAAAAATATAAATGTTATATAAATATTATATGTTTTACTACTTGGTTGATTTAACTTATTTGTTGAGTATTTGCTTTAGTTGTTTATATAGCTAAGGCCAGGCATTATGGGATACTCGATCCCATCGAGTAGTAGCAGGTAACCCAAGGAACATCAAAATGCGTGTATCGGCTAGGCCAAGCGGGTAGCACCTTCGGGTGTGGGAACTCGCTCGAGAAACACCTGCATCCCACTCCCACCTCCCTCTCAACCAATCACACACACACATAATTTATTTATCAATATAAAAAGAAAAAAATTGGGATAGTTTGAAGGAGAGATATACCACTTAATTTGGGTAAGAGGAAGTATTAAGGAGGATGATGTGACGCTAATGTGGCTTTGGGTAAGGGATTTGGAATAGTGGCTAAAAAACCGAATTAGAAACCTGAACCGAAATACTAAGTTTATTTGTTTGACTTGAAAACTTATTAATACATAATTCGACAAAAAAGTATATACCCTGATAAAATTTTCTAAATCGCCAACTTACATAGATGATACCAGACTTACAACAGATAAACTTCACAATTCAGATTGAAAGAAAAAGAATAGCTGTTTTCTACCCACTTCTTAGTTAATAAAAATAAATAATTTTGATTTTAATTTTTTTTAATATTTAGTGTAAAAGTGTAGGGTCCCATTAATTAAGGCCATTAAATAGGTTAAAAACTTGTATGAACGGGGATTTGGTTGTAAAAGAAAATTTTTAAGGACAGGTAGAGTAATGAGACACAATATGCAATGTAAACAATGAAGCTATAATTTATTAATTTATAGTAGGATGATGCTAAATAGACACTTTAAAAGACACTCCATATGTAATAATTAAGACTAGTTAGTTCTAAGGCTGTGCTATGCATAGCCCACGGCGTTTTATGTTGATTTTCTAAGTATGGATACATTATAATCTAAGAAGAATATTAAAAGTATGATGCTTATAGTGTAATATGAACAAATAGCAAGATCGGGGGTTCGAAAGAAGGTGTGTTTGGACGTTTTGTTAGTTTTGTTCCCATCTTAAAACATATAATTCCGTCTTTTTCACTTGTTCATTAGATCTATTTCATTGTTTGTTTGTTCTCTAGATACTATCTTGTTGAGATTGGTGAACTCTTTCATCCCATTACATTTGTATTGAAAATTTGGTTTATGTATACCACATACTAATGGTTGCTAATAACCACAATCTACATCTATTATCATCTTCAATAAATACCACAAAACATAAAGAAAAGTCTCATATGAATAGACTTCGAACAAACATGAGACTAACCCGAAAGAAAAGAAGACAACAAACTAAAACACATGACTAAAAGGACTGAACGAGTCATTAACTCACAACCAATCCAAAATCTACCCTACACACCATGCAACACAGGTAAACTCAAGATACCAAGCTGAACACTCGGATTTTGGAAATAAAAAACCTCAACTTGTGTAGAAGCGCCTCTAAGCCACCAGCTATGTACTGTCAAAATCTAATTGTACTTTCAACACCAAACATAAAAATTTAGGTAGAATTTATGCATCATGAAGCATTGCCTCCTAAGAATTGATTAGAAAAACAGGATAAGTTGAAATTTAACTAAGTATGGCCAACCATAAATCATCTTTGAGGTTCTATACTGGTGTGTAAATAATAATAGTAGCATTAACAAACATATAGAATGGATTTTGCAACTAACATAGTTTATCAACAAATAAGTCTACAACAACTGAAAACAAGTATCTTTATCTATTATCAAGATTGAATCAAGTAAAAACAAAATTAGAGCTATAAAATTCATGTTGTCGAGAAAACCAAAATTTGAAAGCAAAATCATATCATGTAGATAAACGGCAAATCAACTCACTTTTCATGATACATGGGAATAATATTTTAGGATTACTCTTGAGGTGTAATTGGAAGATCATAGTTGTCTATCGATGTTTCATTTCAAGCCTCTTGTTTCCTTCTCCATATTCACCATTTTCCCTTACCTAACAAGAAATTCCTTTAAAGATCTTTTTTATCTTGCTCTTGATACCAGAAATGAAAAGCTCAAACAAAATATGAGATAACCCATGTGAACATTTATCAACATGAACCAAAATCATTAAAACCCCAAAACACAAATGTAGTTGTGCTTTGTGCTTCGATTATGGTACTCATGCTTAGATTTTCACATTTCTTTATATTGTGAGTCAAAAGTTTGACTAAAAACAAAATTAACTAAAAAATGCTAAGTACTTTAACACATATAATACAACCTCTTTAATATTTGGATGAAGGTGTTGATTAAATTCAGAAATGAACACATATAATAATAACCTCCAAATCGATAGCTTCTTGTTCAATTTTGAAGATTTCTAGTTTTGCTATGTTGGTGAGTTTTTGGTTTCAGAGAAGCCGTTCATCGAAGAGAGTGTAGAGAACCTAACACCGCCTCGAAAGTTGAGAAATTATCGCCATGAATGTACACACTGAGCTTGATTTATTTAGCTACAACTATTTGACATATTTGTAGTGCTGGAAATCAAACAAAATTGCAAATAGTTGGAACTAAACGTAAAATTCAACGTCTATATTATTACATAATTTCAACATAGTACTATCACACAAGATGACGAGAATGAGAGAGACAAACCGAAGGTGTCGATTAAGAACATCAGCCGAACAATAGTTGCATATTTGGGCTTGTGGAAACTTATTGAGCAAAAGAAATCACCACATGATGACCGACCGATTATGGACATAGGTCTGACAGTAAGAAGCTAATGCAGAACATACTTATAAACCACATGGGTGGAAAAATAAATTACTTAGAAGAAATTTTAGGCACCTAAGATAGGATGGTGATTTCTGATGGATGGAGTGTTTGAAGATGAAAAAAGTGGAGTGGTGAGAGAGAGAGAGAGATGAAAGAGCATTATCAGATTATTGAATGAACACGTGTCAATCATTGAGGGTACACCTCTTTTTATATAATAGGTAGATATGTGTGATATTATATATTGAGTTAATTACAAAGATGGTCTCTGTGGTCTTGTCCAAATTTCACATTTAGTTCTTTAAACTTCAAAATTACACTGGTAGTCCTTATGGTTAACGCTTTGTTTCACTCTTGGTCCTTTAAGCTAACCATCGTTAAATTCTTCCGTTAAAAACCCTCATGTACCTTGCACATGAGGGTATTTTTGTCAATTGCACTTTTATCCATGTTGCCAAACATAGAAAGAATCGCATTTAATTTTTAACCCCTTCCCCCACCCAGACACCCTATATTCTTCCCTTCTTTCTTTCTCCGACGGGCGACTTCAACTACCGTATATTTGTCACTCAACCGTCAACCACCTCCTACACTTCATTCTTCTTACCCCTTTCAATACAAATCTCTCCATACTAATTAAATCAATCAGGATCGGGGGAAACAAAAAAAAAATTTTGAACATCCAAAAGAAGATATTGCATTAATCCATGAGTTTTAGTTCACAAATGCAATGGGGCTCAAATATAGTGAACCAATCACATTGCCACAACACATAACTCACACATAAATCCAATGGGTAAAATCTCACTTGAAGCTAGAAATTAATACCACGATCTGTAGGCTTCTTTACTCTCATGGGAAAACAAATTACTTCCACGCATTTGCTTGATTTGTTTGAAGAATAGAAACGATTCTTTTTTCTTTATTCAATCTTATATTTGTCGACATTTTTCTTCTTCTGGATTTAGTAAAGGAATCAAGATTTGGGAACAAATTAGTTCGACTGCTGATTTGCTTGATTTGTCTAAAGAACATAAATAGAGAAGAAACTTTCACCCACGAAAACCAAAATGCTGATTCCCAAATACCTTTGACGACGGGATAAAAGTGTGGTGTCTTCATCGCAATTTGTTGTGGTTGTCTTCAACGGGGTGCTGGTGGCGGTGATTGTTCGAACGGGGAGTGGCAGAGGGGTTTTTCATTTGGGTTTTGCTTAGATCTGAAACAGATCGTAGATCTGACAACGATACATCTAAGATCGATGATTGCGGTGGTGGTTATGACGGCTCCATTGGCAGCGTTGAAGGCTACTACGATGGTGGCAGCGGATGCAGCGTTGAAGACTACCATGGGGGCGGTTGTTGCAACGTCGAAGAACCCATGGTGGTGGCGGCAAAAACGAAAGTTGGCTTCTGGCGGTGGTAAGTTTGACCTTTGGAGGTGAGAAGACAAGAGAATGGTTAATATTTAATAGAAATATATTATTTAAATATTGATTAGGGTTGGTAATGTTTGGCAACATGGATAAAAGTGAAATTGACAAAAATACCCTCATGTGCAAGGCACATGATGGTTTTTAACGGAAGAATTTAACGGTGGTTAGCTTAAAGGACCAAGGGTGAAACAAAACGTTAACCATAAGGACTAACAGTGTAATTTTAAAGTTTAAAGGACTAAATGTGAAATTTGGACAAAACCACAAGGACCATCTTTGTAATTAACTCTTATATATTTATATATATTCTGATATACTGTTGTTTTTTACATATACAATATCAGTTAATTAATTAAATTTAAGAATGAAAGTTAATACGAAAATAAAAGTGCAATTTATATATTATGTAATGTTCTAAAATTATTTGAGAATCCAGCAACATCACTTATATGTGAGAATAATTGTAGATTATGACTAAATAAAAATCGTAAATTTACGTAAAACTACTCTTTGCTATTGGAAAAATCTGAAGTTTCAACTACACACACGTATATATTTAAAAAGGGAATTGATATTTCCACTAAGTAAATTAATCCTTCCACTACAAAATATGTAAATTGACTGTTATACCCTTCATCTTATTTATGGGAGTATGTGCAAATATTGAAGGCTGTGTTCTCTGCTTCTCTCTCCACTGTCTCCACGCACTCCTCTTTCCTCGATTCATTTTCAGTTTTTCGCCGGAAAAAAAACACCACCCATGTTTATCTTCATAATCTCACTCATCTTTCTCCATGAAATTGTTGAAGAAGATACACATAAAAATAAATTAAATCGGTTGTTGAGTTCTTTTTGCAAGAAACAAAAAAGTACATATGCTCGTCTCATCCATTTTCCGGTGATCATATTATTTCTGGTATGTAGATATATTAAGGGACGTTATTTGGTTTAGTTTTTGGGCATATAGCTTCTCGAAGGAAAATAAATGTCTAGGCAATGAAGATATGTTTCTGCATTTAGATTTTCCCAGTAGTTTACCTGACTTTTTTATGAAACTGGACCTGTATCTTGATGAGGGTGTTGCAATTAAGGCGGTGTTTAATCGCTTTTCTCCGGTTCCAAACTTGCAGATCTATGTCTTTTTCTTGAAATCATGTTCTTCCTGTTTGTATTTCTTGGTTGCCGGTGGCCGGAAAATAGAAAACAATGGATATAGAGAGTGTGTAGTTTCGACGGTGGCGGGAAGACGGTGATGGCGGCAAGTGGGGATGAAGGTGTGGAGGTGAAGTCGGTGAGTGGCCGGTGGCAGGTAGCGTGAAGAAGGTGGTGTAGAATAAAAGAGAAGGTAAATAATGGTAGATTATTATTCTCTCTCTTCACTCTTGTTGAGCCTTCTGTATCCATTTAAATATAGATAAGGGTATAAATGTCAACTTTTAAAATTAGTCGTGGATGAATAAAATTAGGTAGTGGAAGTATCACCTCCCTTTTAAAAAAGCTTAAGGGCGTCTTTTTAATATTTTGTTTTTTTAAATATAATATATGTTTATTGTAGAACCTATATTTAAAATGAAGAGTATGTGAATTATTTTATTATATACCCATTTAATTGTTTATAAGTACGAAACATCCATCATAGATTAAGATCAACTATAAGACTATAATAACAGTAATCGGTTTATCTAACACAACTTAGTTAACTAAAAACCATTTTTAGTTTAAGTGTTTGCATATACTCAACTAAAAAACTAAAAACCATATGCTCATTTTTAACAAGCCTACAATAACAATAATACTATAATAGGTTCTTTTAAGTGTTTGCTTATACTCATTTTTCTTTTATATAGTAAAAAAACTAAAACCCATAATTAAAATCTAGTTTACTTCTACATCACATATTTTCATGTCTAACTTAACACATCGTTCGATAAAAGCATGCAATAACACTGTGGTTTTCAAGTTTTATTTTAAAAAGAAGAGAAGAGATTTGAAAAGAAAAAAAAAATTGTGTGTTCACAATAAATTAGAGTTTGATTAACTTTTTCTTCTAAACTTTTCTTTTAAAGTTGAGAGGATTTGGATGAAAAGAAAGGGAAATCTAGATAACTTTCTCTAAGTGACTAAATTACTTAATCACAATAAATAATTTTAAAAATAAACCCTTTTTTCTTTCCTTAATCTTATGAATGTAAACGAGCCGAGCTACTCACAAGTTATTCGAGCTCGAATCAATAAAAGCTCGAACGAGACGAGCCTAGCTTAAACGAGTCGAGCCCGAGCTTTATGCATATTAAACGAGCCGAGCTCAAACTTAAAAAAGTATAAACAAATCCGGCTCGATAAATATCTGTCTAACTCAATTTGGCTCTACTTAGCTCATTTACATTCATATTAATCTTATCTCAGAAATACAAACTTATTTTTTCTATTCAATTTTATTTCTTTTCTTTTTGCTCTCGTTAATGGAAAAAAAAAATCATTTTCTTTCGTTAATATATTGGGAACACAGCGGACAGTAATGAGCTCAGTCGTAGTCAACTACTGAGAGTATATGATATTTTGTCAAACACCTGGCGATCGAAACCAACCATATCCCCCGTTGTATACCATTAACAACACCAATTAATACACGAAAATCACAATAGATCCATCTATTTCAAAAATACCTGTTCATCAGTACATGAAGCGGAGGATTTAAGAATCAACAGATCGCTTCAGTTCATTTCCTGAACTAGAGTTCATTCCACTGACAGTGGCGGTGGCTTCTCATCTTCTTTCAAGTTTGTTTAGTCGGTGGTCCTTTTATGATTCTTGAACAGATAGTATCAGAGAATACTGAATTTAATTGGTTCCCGTTTAGGGATTGGATGAATGTCTGAGAAAGTAGAAGATTCTGAATCAATGATGGGTCGAGAGATCTCGAATCTACTACGGCCTCGATCCCTTGTTGTCTTCTTGATCGGTTCGGTTTTCGTCTTCCTCGCTTTCTCATCCTTCTCCCAACAGGTAATCAACACAGGCATTTGTTATTCTTATATAGTTATATAGCCTTTGGATCTGTTTATGAACAAAATTTGGATTCGATGGGCTTGTTTTGATTTCTGGACTTAGATGAACAACGCATCTTAGCAGAGAATTATGTGCTGCTGTGATGATATAATTTGCGGGAGAACTTTAATTATGAACTATAATAACTTGGTGTCAAAGTGGATAGTACGATGGATGTGCACATTGTTAATACATTCCATTCAATGTGATTAATACCTGATTCCCCCAATGCTGGTCACCTAATATGAGTTAGGCCAGAGGTTAAGAAAATTGGAGAATTCTGATGAGGGGTAGTGGTTGAAGCTTGATTTTCTGGTAAATAGATAAAATAAAAGTTTCTATGGTATCAGTTGATTATATTTCTGTTTTCATTTAAGTGGAATCTGCTATGATGTTTTGCCTTCCTTTCAAAAGTCTAGTATCCCAGCAAAAGCCTTTCACTTCCTTTGTTGATCACTCCTTTGAATAGTGGATGGGTACTTTCTGTTTCCAGAAGAATTGGCAAAATGGCAATCTATAATCTAATGTAAATGTAATCTTAACATCCTTGGTTATTGGTACATCTTATATGGATAGTTGCTCGTATCCACACCTGTCATTTATGTGAAACATAGATTCCTTAAGTAGTGTGGTTGCTACATGCATCGAATATTCTGTTCTACTTACTCTATTCTGTTACTTGCTAGGTACAATAGGCTTTCCTTTAGAATATGAAGTATGTTAAGAATTCATGCTTTTGACAACACATCCATATCTGAGAGAGCTGCTTTGTTGAATCATAGCACATAAGCACAACATGTTGGAGTGGTAGGACCTGAAAATGGTTTTACCAGCAGAAAGTCAGAAACAAAAACAAATTTTAAACTACTCCAAGGTTTTGGGTTCAAGTGTAGGCATGCATGCAACCTTTTAAATAACCAAAAACGATAGAGAGAAAGAATACCAATTTGGAGAAATCCTCAGGATGGACTTTAGACTCCAAAATAGGAGATCTCTTCATGCAATCCACTCGTGAGTGGGTTAACAACACTTGAGGGATGCTAGCTCTCATCTCCTACACAAATACTTGGTTGAAACTTAATGCTTGTCACTCGTACTACACCATGCATTATCCTTCAAGACTAAAAAATTCAAGCACCTGGCACATAGGAAGCAATAAGATGGTGTTTGGAGATTAAGAACGAGAGAGAGAGAGAGAGAGAGAGAGAGAGAGAGAGAGAGAGAGAATGAGAGCTTTGTGTGTGTGTGAGAGAGAGAGAGAGAGTGACTGTGTGTGTGATTTTTCATGAACTAGACCAAAATGATCTCTCTCAACCTCTAAAATTGGATCCTATCGAGCATTAAGTATTGGTGCCCCAAAGGACCAATAAATTTGCATCCATCTCATGGAAAACTAAAAGGCTGTCTTGTGAAAATGCATGGTTGTATGTCCTTCACGCATGGATGTGCCGGGTGCATGAATAAGCCAAAGCAAACAACTAACACGCATGACGCACCTTGACACACCATTGACATTTGTTGACCATGCGTCTTTTGCTTGGCACTTGGAACGGCTTATAACCTTGCACCAAGTGGTGTGCTTGTTAAAATCATAATTGCCTTTTTTTCTTTGTGTTAGGCATCAAAAACTTGAACAGAGAACCTGTATAAACCGAATCATGTATTTGACTCGCAAAAAGTGTTTCTTTGCTCTATGTGTGACCTTATAGGTTCGTGCGTCATATGTAGTATTGCTTGCACCATTGTATCTTTGGCTTGAAGCGGAAGCTCTTATCCTGACGACTCTTCACATATTCCTTAACAAAGCTATCAAAAAAATCTAGTAAAGAGTTAAGAATAATTTGAATTGTCATCTCATGAGCGAATCGGAGGTATGAGGCATTAAAGCGATTTACATAGCCTCGGATCTCCAAAAGATGACCAAGTATGGAATTGCTCTCAGCTGAACACTTCTATTGATACTCAAAGTGAAGTGAATGCAAGTTGCTCTGGAAAGAACCTTTCTAGAAGCGACTTCAGGATGTCATGTGCATCACGTGGACCAATCTTCTCAAAAAGGTATGGTTCAACATAGTGACATAGTCCATTAAAAGGGTCAAATCAGTAACATGGCAGACATGTTTTTCATTCATACGACAGTTCATCTTGGTGTGGTTAAATCAAGAATGTACAACTTCCACTCGCTTCTCAGAACGTAACTCAGGTAGTGATTCCGTAGAAGGAAGTTCTATAATTCAGCCTGGGATTCGTTAATTTAAAATCGAGTGTTCACGACATGCTTAATTCCAACTGCACCAACCCTTTCTTGTGGTTGGTCGCTTGCACCTCTTACAAGACCGAGTTTGTAAGTCATCTACTTTATGACACCAAAGATCATTTCCCACATAGCATCCTGATAGAGAACAGCCCAACAATTTAGCTTATTCCCAACCCTAATGGGCCCAAAATGTGGAAAGTCTATCACAGAAGGGGTAGGACACGTGTAGGGGACTGATTGAGAGAGTTAGTTATTTTGTTAGAGGAGAGGGAGATCCTATAAAGATCCGTTAGTAGGCTGGTGCATGTTATCTTTTATCATTTTCCTTTTGATAGTGAATTGCGGCCATTGAAGGCTTGGGCAGAGAGCTTGGCTCTTCTGATTTTGTAATTTCCAGTTGATTAAATAACAGCCTACCTCTTTCTCTACATTCCTTGACTTGTTATCTATTAATTGGTTCCACTGCCGGGAATCGAACCCGGGTCTCCTGGGTGAAAGCCAGATATCCTAACCGCTGGACGACAATGGAGAAAGTCATCCATAACCAGGAAAAGACAGTGGGGAAGAAGCCACGCCCTGATGAGGAAGACCCCCTGTACCATGAGCCATCCGACCCTTACGTCTCCGATGACCCCCATGACGGTTCCGTTTTCAAATCCCCAATCATCAGAGACAACCATTTCGATGCCTCGCTGTTCTCTCTTCCGAAGGTCAAACTCCCTCTGTTTGCTGGCACAGATCCACGGGGATGGCTCACTAAGGCAGACCTCTATTTTCAGGTAAACTTGCTCAGCCTTTAACAGAGTTGACTAAAAAAGACAATTTTTCTTGGGGTCCAATCCAGCAAGCATCCTTTCATGAGCTAAAACAGACCATGGTTTCTGCCCCCGTCTTAGTGCTTCCTGACTTTACACAGCCCTTCGAAATTGAGTGTGACGCCTCCGGAAGGGGAATTGGAGCAGTGTTAATGCAAAACGGGAAGCCAGTTTCTTACTTCAACAGGGCTTTATCTTCGAAAACTTTGGGAAAATCCGCTTACGAGAAAGAAATAATGGCTCTTGCCTTGGCCATTCAACACTGAAGGCCTTACTTACTGGGGCGTCATTTCGTGGTTCGAACCGATCAAAAGAGCCTTCGACACCTGCTTGAACAGCGCATAACCTCTACAGATCAACAGAACTGGTTATCTAAGTTAATGGGTTATCAGTTCACGATCTTGTACAAGCCTGGGAAGGATAATCGAGCAGCCGACGCGTTGTCACGCATCGAGGACGGGGCTGAATTACTTCCTATGATCTCTTTTCCACAATGGTTGGATGGTGGGGATTTAACAGAGGGAATTGAGGCTGATCAGAAGTTGCAACAGATCATTGCAAAATTGACTGTTGACAAACATTCTAAACCGGGATACTCACTTCATGATGGGAAACTGTTTTACAAAGGCAAGCTTGTTCTTCCAGCTAATTCCCCATGGATTCCCCGACTTTTAGATGAATTTCACAGCGGACCAAGTGGTGGTCACTCAGGGTTTTTCCGGACGTATCGACGTTTGGCCGCTCATGTGTATTGGATTGGTATGACAAGAACGGTTCGAGAGTATGTTCAGTCTTGCGATGTGTGTCAACATTACAAATACTCTACCTTATCTTCTGCCGGTTTGCTACAGCCCCTGCCCATCCCTTCCCTTGTGTGGGAAGATATTTCAATCGACTTCATCACGGGTCTTCCGAAATCGAGAGGTTATGAAGCTATCCTGGTAGTCGTTGACAGATTGTCTAAATTCTGCCATTTTGTCCCCTTAAAACATCCCTACACGGCTCGATCTCTTGCTGATATTTTCTTGCGTGAAGTGGTGCGTTTGCACGGGGTACCCAAGTCTATTCTCAGTGACCGGGACCCTCTCTTTCTGAGTAAGTTCTGGCAGGAGTTCTTTTCTCTACACGGAAGCAAATTAAAGTTCAGTTCGGCCTACCATCCTGAAACAGATGGACAAACTGAAGTGGTGAATTGAAGTTTAGAAACATATCTTCGATGTTTTGCTGCTGAACAGCCCAAACACTAGTCACATTGGCTTTCATGGGCAGAATTTTGGCATAATACATCCTATCATGTCTCTACAAATACAACCCCTTTTGAAATAGTGTATGGTCGACCTCCTCCCTCTATTTTTCGATTTGTTCCTGGAGAAATTCGTTGCGAGGCCGTTGCAAATGACTTAATGGATCGTGATGAGGCGTTAAAACAATTAAAGTACCACTTAGCACGGGCCCAAGATCGCATGAAAGCTGCTGCTGATAAACATCGGAGGAATGTCGAGTACAATGTGGGAGATTGGGTTTTCCTCAAATTACGTCCCCATCGTCAACAATCAGTCCTCCGTCGTATCAATCAGAAATTAGCTGCTCGTTATTATGGCCCTTTTCTCGTTGAAGAGCGTATCGGACCTGCTGCCTATAAACTCCAACTTCCTGCTACTGCAAAAATACACCCCGTCTTCCATGTTTCTTTACTCAAAAGGGCAGTGGGGCAAGCTCCAGTTGAAACTTCTCTACCTGAAGGGCTAGAAACTGATCTTGAAGATAACTCCGTACCCGTTAAGTGTCTGGGTACTCGAACTCTCTCTCGGGGTGGATTACAAGTCCCACAATGGCTTATTCAATGGACAAATGGCACTGCTGACACTGCTACTTGGGAGGATGTGACGGTTTTCTCTGCTCGTTTCCCTGATTTTAGGCTTGAGGACAAGCCTATTCTTCAAGAGGCGACTATTGATAGAGAACAGCCCAACGATTTAGCTTATTCCCAGCCCAATGGGCCCAAAATGTGGAAAGTCTATCACAGAAGGGGTAGGACACGTGTAGGGGACTGATTGAGAGAGTTAGTTATTTTGTTAGAGGAGAGGGAGATCCTATAAAGATCCGTTAGTAGGCTGGTGCATGTTATCTTTTATCATTTTCCTTTTGATTGTGAATTTCGGCTTGGGCAGAGAGCTTGGCTCTTCTGATTTTGTAATTTCCAGTTGATTAAATAACAGCCTACCTCTTTCTCTACATTCCTCGACTTGTTATCTATTACATCCCCAATTCCCCATAAGCACCTATGGATATGATTGGCCAAATACACTTCTCACACCGCATCACTTATACTTCAACTTGTGTACTTAAATGGATGGTGCCAACTTATGTTTATAAACTTAACATATGCACTTTAAAACACATGATCGCCTGGAGCTGGAGCTGGAGCTGGAGCCGGAGCCTTGTTGACTGGCCAAACACACTTCTCACCAAAGACGAGTTTTCCGCATAGCATCTCCACAAGCCATTACAAATATGATTGGCTGACGCTCTTCACACACCAACTTCCTGATGGTTCAACTTTCTTTTATAAAATAGATGTTTTTATTTTATAATTAGATTAAAAAGTAGGGGTTTTAGTTGCCAAGTTAGAAAAATTAACTTTATTTAATGTTTGGGTATCAAAACTATCTATAACGTCATTACCTATACCAATTTTACATGCTTTTACATCTCTACCCTGCTCCTTTAATTTCAGGTCTTTGTTTTAAAAAATGCAATACCAAAAGCGTTTAAGTATTTGAGTGTTGAATGTATTTAACCTTACATTTAGTTTTTTATTTTATATTATTTATTTGGTCCAAGATATTCCAATCAAGTACTCCCACCATAACCCACTTACTCGCTACACCCTACTTGAACGCTTGACTAGCACGTAGCTTATTCCAATCAAGTACTCCCACCATAACCCACTTACTTGCTACACCCTACTTGAACGCTTGACTAGCACGTAGCTTACAACATTGGAGAAACTAATATAATATGACAAGAGCGAAGTAATTCTAGTAATTGCTTTTATCTTATAAATTTCGTTATTTTTACCATCGTGGTTTATTTGTCCATGTTTAAAGACAGTAATCCTCGCTATTGTGGTGTTTGAAAGGCCTTTTCAGTTATGACTTATAAAGTTATGTCAAGTATTTTCATGTTCTATTCCTCTTTGACTGCTCTGATGAACTTCTCACTTAAACTTTCACGCAGTTGGACAAACAAGATAGTCCCAAAATTTGAAATGTAGAAATGTTTAGTTCTTTGATGGATAACATGAACTTCAAGTACCACTAGATTTTTTTTACTTTAATAGACTTATCATATATCATCCCCACTACTATATTGATTTTGTGAGGTTTGTAGTTACACCTCATCATTTTTTAATGTAGTATAGATTGTAATTCCTGATTTTCAGTTGTCATCTGGTTAATCATTGACCATAGCAAACTTAGGAAGCTCTCTACAAAAGCTCATCTTAAGTTATTCATCTAGTCTATATGTTAACAATCATTTTGTGGTTTCTCTGCATGTTTGAATGTATATGCATGCTTACATATGTTAATATGGTTAGGACCTTTTTGTGCTTCATTATATAGCGTGCCTGCCTTTAAGATTTCTGGTGTTTATATCTTGTTAGCAACATGGCTTGTGCACACAAGGTAGGATAAATGTTACATGCAAATCTTATATATTGTATGACCTAGCTTGTGTATGCATTTTAAGGAGGGACTTTCCTACATGGGTGCAGGCCAAGATATTTTCACTTTCTATTAATGTGCTGGTCCACCCTTTTAGGATAATAATCCATGTTTCAAAGCAAATTTATGTTATATTCATGTTATAAGTTAATCATACTATCCATTGGTTAAACCGGAGTCACCGGACACCTTTCCAGTGTCTTATGAGATACTATATTAGGTGGTTGATGGCTATGTATGGTGTTATATAATTATACTTACCCGATTGTATTTAGGAGGAAGATACAGTGGAAGAGGTACATGAAATTACCCATAGAGTATTTCTGGACATTGATATTGATAAGCAACGGTTAGGTATGGTCCTTTGTTTCTATAAATAATTAATGGTTTGCATTGTGATTCACATAGAAAAATTTTCAGATGCATCTTTGCCATATAAACTCCACCATAGCTCACCAATCTGTTCTTATTTCTTTAATGACCATGAATCATAACTAAACTTAAACATGCAATGCCAAATGTAAAAGCCCAAAAACCTTGGTTTGCTGGCAGATCTTATGAGTTTAAACTTTTGCAAATTGAAATTTACTTAACACAGATATCTTTAATTTATTGTGTTTAATTTAGTACCTTATGCTTGTACTGCAGGAAGAGTTGTTTTAGGATTGTATGGTGAAGTTGTACCAAAAACTGTCGGTAAGCCTTCAATCATCTGTTTGATGTTATATTTAATTAAATGGCAGAACTGAAGTAAACATTATGGAAATGTGCACATTATTCCTACTTGATTCTTGTGTATTTTCTCCATTGATTAGGATTTTTAAACCAACTGACCAACTCAGCTTGAGAAACTAACTAACTCTGCTATTATTACTTGATATGTCTAATTAACGTGTACTCCATTTTCTGTGTTTGTAGAGAATTTTCGAGCTCTGTGCACAGGTAATAATATTCCAGATTTTATTAGATTTGAACTTTTACAATGTTCTTTACTTCTTTATATCATTAACCTCTCTATCTGAAAAAGAAAAATGAAAAGAATCGATAAAAAAAGAAAATGAGGGATACAATACACATACGTGAAGTTATTTTACTTGTTGAATTTGTATTGAGAACCAGATTTTTGGTTCATATGTGCTGATCTAACTTACTTTTGAGATTAGGGGAATTGGGGAAGGGTGCGAGTGGTAAACCGCTACACTATAAGGGAATACCTTTCCACCGCATCATACCTGGGTTCATGATTCAAGGCGGAGATACTGTCTATGGCAATGGTAGAGGAAATGAATCCATTTATGGTGGTGTCTTTCGTGATGAAAATTTTAAGATCAAGCATTCACACGCAGGTATTTGACCTACTTATCATTGGCCTCTGCTTTATTTGATGATTCGTTACCATGAGTTAGCTATATATAGAAAAATTAAAATAATATCTTTTATCTTCTAAAGCATAGAGTTCTTGCAGGTATGGTGGCCATGGTCAATTCAGGACCAGATTCTAATGGTGCACAGTTTTTCATCACTACCGTTAAGGCCTACTGGTAAGTTTTTTGTGCTCCATGAATTATCAATATTTTATTGCTGTGCTACTGTTGGTCACTAGTTAATGGAGTTGTACATATCTTTTCCTCCAATGATATGATGATGCTTAATCGTTACGCATGCTTTCTTGCTAGTTGTTCTGCTTCTGGTTTCTTTTAGTATATCATTGGACTCATTCAATATAAGTGCATAACCTGGTTACTGTACCTTAATGAACAAAAAGCTCCTCCAATAACTTCTCACCCCTCTTAGTTTTTCAAATGGATATCTGATGTTTTCTTTCTCTAGAAAAAGGAAACATATTATTATTTATCTTTTTATCTTTAATTCTGTCTAATATTACCTTGGACACAAAGTAGCGACAATTTCGAAAAGCCTCTGGAGATTTATCATAGGCAAAACACAGATAAAGGTACAGAAGAAATAGAAAACTAGCGGGGAAATTATACGCAGTTAGAACACGGAGGGTTCTAAGAAACGGAATTTGCATGGGGTTTTGTTGGCATTCTTGGACGGTTGGACCTCAGGTTGTGGTGGATTTTCTTCTGATAGATCTGGGGGAATGTTGAGATAATTTTGGGTACTAAAGTTTTACAAATGTAGCGGGTAATGATCCTAGGACTGTCAAGGGAGTATTCCCTAGGCCCACATGGTTACTTCGGGAATGAGATGACCGAGCACACTATTGTTTTGCGGGATGGTGTTTCTTTCATTAGCATTCACCAAATAGTTAGAGATGTCGGACGCCTGGATCATACATCCAAGGAAAAGTCCCTTCTGTAGTCCTATTTTGTTAAGAAAAAGGAGGCAGTTGGAGTTTTTGCATAGAATACAATCATTTAACAAAAAACTGTGATCAATACATTTCCGGTTCTAGTAATAGATGAGTTCTTCAGCAAAGTACATGAATAACAATACCTTTCAAGATCAATCAAGGATGTAGCCAAATCTGCCGTTCGGTGTCAGGGCGTGCATTATGAGTTATTTGTCATGCCCTTTGGCGCAAGGAATTTGCCCCACCATGTTGCAATAGTTGATGACCAAAGTATTTTGTCCTTATACAGCGCATTTTTCTTCATCTACTTTATAGTCTAGACATTTAAAAAGTTAAAAATGTATAAAACATTTGGAAATTGTGTTAGGGGGTTGCAAAAACGGGAGTTGTACTCTTATCAGGAAAGTATCTGGACAGCATCATGTAAGATATGATAGGCCTGAAACATAGAAGTAGAGAAAATATTGAAGTGATCAAGCCTGTATTTGCTTCCCACGGTACAATGATCTAAAGCGGTCGTAGTGCCAGAAGTGATTGAGGTGTCTGGAATTTCACCATGTAGTTCTTCAGTGGCACGTCTATTATAGTATTCTTGTAGTTCTTCAGTGGCACGTGTATTGTTCTAGATACGTGTGTTACAGCTAGGGGGGCGTTTCTTGTTTCTAGAGAAACATGATTTGATGTGTACTTAGTTTTCTATGATGAATGTTCATGTACAAAGTATGTGTAATCAACATTTCTGTGTGTTCTTCATTACTAGAGTCACTAACAAAACAGATGCATCAAACGTATATAGTCGGTAAGTAAACCGGGATTTTTAATTAATCATTATTGGAAATTTATTGAGTTGCAATTTTGATTGAGTAACATTGAATCAGGACTGCTTTTCAAAAAAATTTGAATCAACATTTCTGTGTTTTCGGTAGCATATTAACTCATTCAGGAAAATTTTGCAGGTTGGATGGAGAACATGTTGTGTTTGGAAAAGTGATTGAAGGCATGGATACAGTTTATGCAATTGAAGGGGGAGCAGGTACTTACAGTGGAAAACCCAGAAAAAAAGTGGTTATTGCTGATTCAGGTGAGATTCCTAAGAACCAGTGGGATGTTGACTTACAAACTGCAACGGCTGAATCGTCCCAATAACACAATCATCCATAGCTAGATTCTACAAAACCACTACTCTTTTTCTTTTCCTTTTATTTTTTTTCATGTTTTCAGTGATTCGGTGATACATTTATCTGTATGTATATCTTCAGAAAACATGGGTATACTTCTCCCTGCATTTTGCCGCGAATGCAACTAGACTTCATGAGAACAACTTTTAGATTGTATCTACTTTTCATGGTTACGAAGTTTTCGGTATGTGGATATATCATCTTACAGCAATTAGTAATATATAATGTTCACATTAAAATACAAATCAAGAATAAGCGGGATGACCGGATCTAGCTTAGTGGTTAGCGTCCCTCATTATACATCGGACGTACTAGATAACCTTGGGACGTGGATATAAGAATTATCGCGAGGCTTACATCCACATAATTAAGTATCCCCTGTCTTAGGGTCATGTCCTGGTTATTTGATACGTAAAAATTATATTATATTTATGGGAGTAAAACCCAGAGTCCAAAGACATTTACATCATTACAAAACGTGTAAGTTGAGTAACATCAACTTTGCACCATAACATATATGTTGTTTTAAAACATAATTTTACAAAAGGGGCTTCTGCGGAAGCATAACTGTCAGCTCAAGCTTTGTCATTTCCTTTATCCTTTCTTGATGAACAGTGAGTGCGTGAAAGGATAAACATCAAATCAGTGAGTTATAAAGATTGATGAGTATATACAATATGTGCACACATGTATACAGTATGTTACACACTACACACAGTTCACATCGTTATCACGTAGGCTATTTAAATATTGTCATCCCGGGCTAGTTTATAATAATGTCACGTAAGCTAGTAGCAAAGAATGTCACACAGGTTAGTAAGTCTCACATAAATACACATTTAGCACATATCCACATACCACGTAAATGGATAGTGTAACTCATCTCAAACGAAAAAGTTGCAAATTTGATCAATTTAATATAGAGTTTTATTTCACTTTTAGTCCTTTAAGCGAAAAAGTTGCAAATTTGATCCTTTAAATGGGTTTTTTTACACGTGATTAGTCCTTTGAAGGTTTACTTTCACGGTGTTGCTGTTAAAAAAAAAATTAATGTCTATTTTTCCAATTTTAATATTACATAAATGGTCATTTACTCCCTTCTTTATTTTTTAAGTCTCTCATCCCTCATAATCTCTCTCTTATACTCTCTTACGCTGTGTTCCCGAGTTAAAAATAGGGGAGAAAAGAAATGATTTAAGAAGGAAAATAACCTTTAGTTGTGTTCCCAAGTTTTTTAGGAGAGAAAAGAAAAGATTTTGAGAGGAAAATTATCCTCATTTTCTTTTCGGATTTTCCTACCAAAGTAGGGAAAATTTTTGGAAGGAAACCAAAAAACACTTCAAGCTTCACATCTCCTCTCATTTTCCTTCGAACTCGGGAACACCAAATGACAAAAACATATTCCTTTCTGTTCTTTTCTTTTCTCTCGTTAATTTTCTATCCTTCCATTTTCTTTCCTCGTGTAACTCTGGAACACAGTGTTAATCTCTACCATCTCTCACCCCACCTTCATCACCATCATTCTCTCTCTACTTCCCCCTCCACTAGCGGCCACCACCATCGCAAGGAACCATCACTACCATGTCACAACGATGAAAACTTTCACCTCCATTTCTACCGCCGATAACCACCATCGAAGAGAACCTCAACAACGACAACATATTTGGGGGGAGTACGTGTGTGTGCAGTTTTCCGGAGAAAACCACCATTGACCATGATCACCATCACCATACTTCTTATACTCTTTTTACTTTTCTTTTTTGTCGATTTGTTAGATCTGTTCAGATCTGTGGTGGTTAGTGGTTTTATGTTGCTTTGGTGAGCGAATGAGAGAGAGAGAGTATGTTACATATCTTGGGTAGGGGATGATTTGGGGTGGTAGATGTTGGTGAAGAGATGAAGATGGCAGTGGTGATGGTCCAGTGGAGGCGGTGGTCTCGAGGTGGTGGTTGTCTACTATGGTGGCGGTCTCATGCTGGTGGAAGTCTAGTGGTGGTGGTGGTGGTGTTATGGATTTCTCATTGTATGAGAGGATAGGATAATGATTGTTTGTTTTTAACTAATGTTTGACTTAAAATATGGTGTTTGGATAAAATAATGTTTAGGATCCAAGTATATAAACTATAAAGTATCAGGTTTGTAAATGGTAAAATAGGTATTTTAAAAAATTTGACAACCATAATGTTAAAATTAACTATCATTCCATCAAAGTACTAATTAGGTACACGAAACTCATTAAAGAACTAAGGGGGTGTTTGGTTCGCGGATTTGGGGGGATTTGGGAGGAATTGGAATTTAAATCCTATGAAATGAGATGTTTGGTATGCAAAAAGGAGGTGGGATTTCAATTCCCAGGATTCTTTGAAATCCTATGGATGAGGGATTTCCAAATCCTCCCACCCCCCCTAGTATTTTGAAATCCACAGGTGAAGCATTTGCTCCGGCAACACTCCGGCGACTATTCCGGCTAACCCAAGTCGACGATAAACCTTCGCCGTCGTCAACCCTTCAACGCCGCCGTCATCCCTTCGTCTTCACCAACGACAGAAACCCTTCGTCTTCACCAACGCCGCCTCATCCCTTCTTCTTCACCAACGACTGAAACCCTAGCCGCCAACGACATCGTCGCCCGTCTGCCTTCGTCTTCACCAACGACTGAAACCCTAGCCACCACAGAAACCCTAATCGACTCTGCAACCTTCGTCTTCACCAACGACAAAAACTCTAATCGACTCTAAAACCTTCGTCGCCCGTGTTCCGTCGCCCATCGCCCTCAACCCTTCCTTCGACAGAAATGCTAATCGACTCTGAAACCTTCGACCTTCGTCTTCGTTTTCGTCTTCGTCGTTCCAGAAACCCTAGTCGCCGTCATCTTCTTCGCAGTCGCCAACGGTTTGCGAAGGCGGTGAGGTGGTGGCCGGCGTTCGTAGAGAAAGGCGGCGGTGAGGTGATGCTTGGCGTTCGCAAAGAAGGGCGGCGGTGAGGTGGTGACCGGCGGTGAAGTGGTGGCCGGCGATTTGGTGATGGTGTTGTTGGGTTTATGTTGTGAGATGAACCAAACAAAGGATTGAGATTTAAAATCCCACCAAATGAATTCCTTCTAATTGCAATTCCCTTCCATAAATCTCATTCCCCTCAAAACCAAAGAATGAACCAAACACCCCATAACATTGCAAGATTTTTGCTTAAAAGACTAAAAGTGAAATATCTCTCTTCTTAAAAAGGATCAATAGTGTATGTATCATTTCTTGTGGGTCAAACAATGATAGAGGTTTAGGTACCGAGTTTTTGTGGGTCAAACAAGGCATTGATTTTGAGAGGAAGCCAAAGCAAGCAAACATATAAACAAGATACGATAGAGATCCAATCGATCGGCCATGTGATCCATGTGCTTAACATGCAAACCACATCAATTTCTCCATCACAAACCCTAATAAAGATCACCTACTCAATTCCATTTAATAATCAAGATTCGATTCGCTTCGCTTCTTTTGTCTACAACCTTCAATGAATCAAGTCCATCAACATTGACTCATTGCTTCCTCACCACTCCCTATGGCCAGCTCCGATGATCCCGCCGCCGCCGGAGGTAAGTCCTCCGACATCTACGAACCTCCATCTAAACCTCTACTCTCTACCTACATCGACGAATTCCACCACCACCACCACCACTCTCCTCCGCCTTCCGAATCAGACCCATCATCGTCATCTCACTATCCGACCAACATCACTTATAATTATCACTACCCACGCCCCATCAAAGACCTTCCTTTTCTTCTCCTTTTCCTCCTTTTCGTCATCTCCACTTTCGCCTTCGGTATCTTTGCTTCCGTCAATAAAAACCCTAATTCCCCTTCCTCCGTCTCTGCTTTTGTCTACGACGTACGCTCCGATTCTTGTATCAAACCCCCTAGCAGCTCAATCATCGATGAGAGGTTTTTGTTTCTCAATTTATTGCGATCTGAACCTAGTTATATTTTGAAAGTTTTGATACTTACACTTGTAGCTACTTTGATTTTAAGCATACCCATATCCTTGTTTGTACTATATTCACTCAAGCATTACGCCAAACAGTTGGTGTACATTTCACTTCCGTTTTTTGTGATAGTTCCAATCTTCCTAGACTTGTATTGGTTCGTTGCTTGTACTATTAATTCCACTTGTAGCCAAAACTTCCCTTTGGGTTACAGAATCCTAGTGCTGGTTTTTGTGCTTTTGGTAATTGGGGTGATTGTGTGGATATTTGTGGTGAATTGGAGTAGGGTTGAGTTGACTGTGAGGATAATTAGGGTAGCATCGGATGCGTTGTCTAACAATTTGGGGTTATTCGGGGTGCTCCCGGGGTTAACTTTGGGTTTGATTGCTTATTATGCACCAATCGTTGTGTTCTTGGTGTTCGCACGGTTGAATGGTGAAATCGTGCCTAGAGAAAAACGTGGGACGATTTTTTGTGAGTGGAAAGAAGATAGTTGGGTTCCAGCTTACTATGCATTGGCTATTCTTACTATGTTATGGTCTGCTGCTGCAATGGTGGAAGCACAGGTTTATGTAATCAGTGGGACTATTGCTCAGTGGTACTTCTCAAAAGACGATTCAAAGGTCGAAAGGAGTTTACGAAGTTCTTTGAGGTATTCTTTATCAACTGTATAACTTTTCTATTTATGGGATGGTATTATTTGGATCTTAATTAGTGTTAACTAGAAGACTGAAAGCCGGATAACCTATTATTTGTTAAAAGTTATGAAACTTATTGATAATATATTATTCATTCACGTAATCACAATAATTCTAAAATAGTAAAAAATCCTTATAAATTTATTTACTAATGAGGCACATGATAAGATTAAACATTTTGTTTACGTATAAATCTGTGCTAAAGTGTCAAATAAAAATAAATTAGCAAAACACATATAAGTAAATTTAATGTATTCTTGTTGTTTTACAATTATAAAATCATTTTAGTTTTGTCCTCGTCAAAAAGTATAGAATCAATTTGATAAAAATAGTGTATAGATAATAACTTTATAAATTATAAACTTATGAAAAAAAAAAAGAAAAAGAAAAAAGGAGTTAGAATCAGTATAATAAAAACAGTTTATAGATAATATTTTTATTAACTTATTAAAGAAAGAAAGAAAAAATAAAGAGTTGTGAACCTGGTGGCTGGTGTTGGAGTGGGTATGATTACTTCAAAAAATATTGGCCAAATACTAAAAGGTGAGGAAGAAGGTGGAGGGATTTAAACAGGGAAGACTGCGACAAACATACAAAATGAACCGCCAGGCCGCTATCTGTTTTGCTTATTGATTGGCACATCCAAGTATATAAACGAAATATATTTTGCTAAAACTTTCTAGAAGTGAACAGTGGGAAACAACACTGTTATTGGTCAAAACAAAAAAGCATTCACCACAAATGTATAGTATAGTAATGACCTAATATTGATTATGAGATGTGGTTTGAGGCATATGAATCTTAAGTGGTGTCTGTAACTCTGTTTCAGTAACTATGTTTTGTTTGCAACTTTGTTTCCTTTCTTGTGGTTGTGGTGACTATAAATAAGTGGGAAGGTTAAGGACATGTTTATGGCTTCTCCTTCTTTTGAGTGTCAATTGATAATCCAATATTAAGCAATGGATATGAAAGAGATGAGGGTATTGCTCAATTGCTTGCTTAATGTATTGTTGAATCAGAAGATAATTCTTACTTTTGTCGAAGTTTAGTTTCCAAATATTGTAGTGTTAACATGATCATGTATATAGATAGTGAATGGTCAAGTCTTTAATGTGTAGATATTCCACTTCATAAAGCAATTAATGGCATTCTTCAGTCCATATCTGTCTTCTGGCTCCCACGGATAGGGGAAGATTTCAATCTGAAACGTTTGAGTAACCCTTTTTATTTTATTGAAAATAGAAGTTATCTATATGAACATAGATTCCAACTATTAGCTCTGGCTTTATGATGTAATGGTTAGTTTTAGATAAACTTAGATTAGGATAGAACAGGATTTAGAACTATCATTTGCTTCGCTAGACTTTAGATTCACCATCTTTGAATTAACCATTGATTTATCCCTAGAAAACCACATGTGCATCACTTATTCTCTTATAAATATAATTTCATTATTAAAACAATCATTTTTGTTGCTTATTACTATTGATTCAAGATGGGATTTTGTCAAAACAGTAATATTATTTTTGTACTTGTATGGTTTTTTCAGAAACGCGTTTGGCCCGTCCTCTGGAACAATATGTTTTTCAGGACTGTTGGTTGCTGTTGTACGAATAGTGCGTGGTGCAGTTGATAGTGCAGCAAATGAAGATGCGAGTGGGATGGTGAACGTGATTCTTAGATGCTGTGTGAATGCCCTATTATCAGCTTTTGAATTTCTTAACAAATTCACCATAAACTTTGCTGCAATAACTGGTGAAGCTTATTGTGCTTCTGCCAGGTTGAGTTATGAACTTCTAAGACGTAATCTTCTCTCAGCTGTTGTTGTGGAGATTGTTTCCACTCGTCTTTTGGCTGCAATCATCTTTGTTCTGTCAGCCATATATGCTATTGTGGTCAGTAGTCTCTCTCTTTATCCTCTCTTACTTTGCTTCTAGTATGCACGGGTCAAGACGGGTACTTTTTTATACGGGTAGGATTGTGTTGCCCGACTGCCAGGGTACAGTAATGATATCATCTCAATAATAAGTAACTATTTGAAGAAACTGATTGAGGAGGCTTTATTCAGTGAAATTACACTTTTGGCAGCTTTTGTCCCATTTGACATTTTTTCATTTTTAGCGATAAAATATAACCTGAATCAGACACTTTTATAATCATGAAACAGGCCATGTTCTTTCTTTGAATTTTTTTTTTTTTAGTATTTATACTGATGCATAAGGCAACGGGTATGCAGGTGTGTGCGATACTAAAGGCAGCAAGTGATCTAGGGGCAGATTCCTACGTTGTAGCGGCAATGGCTTTTGTAGTGGTGATAGTGATACTGGGGTTTTTGGTGCACGTGCTGAACAATGTTATAGACACGGTTTACATTTGCTATGCTATCGATAGAGACAAAGGGGAGGTATGTAAAGCAGATGTTCATGACATTTATGTTCATCTCCCGATTAGTCGCAACCAAAATCCTTCCTATTTAAATGCCAGAACTCCACTTCTTGTATGATTATCATTGGGTGTCCTCTATAGCACTCGAGTTTTGTATTATGTTAGTATCACAAACTGATTCTTTTTGTCGGTTTAATAATACAACCTGCTAGTGTTAATTAACATTATAAAACCAACACGTCAAGATTTTGCTTAGGGGTTTGAATATTTGTTTTCTTGTTGGTCTCATTGTTTACCTAATTTATCATGGGTAAGCAATAAAATCTTGTTCGTGGGTATGCTTATACTTACAGAAGACTAATTTTTCCTTTTTTTGATTTGATATTGGGGGTTTCTATTAATTGTTTGTTGTGTAACATTCAATGACCTCATGGCTGTTGGGTGTGACTTGATTAGCGGTTTGGTATTTGAAACTAGAATTAATCGGAAGGTCGACATGAACGTAAATTGCCGGGTTTTATTTTATTAATTAAAATAGATGTGAATGGCAATTGCTTGCGTGGAGGATAGCTTGGTAAATATGGATTTGCATGCATGGAATATGGATGGTTACACATCGTGGAGGAATTAATGTACACGTGTGGGAATTGATTTGAGATTCAAGTTGGATCATGGTTTATCCATAATATTATCATGTTCTCAAATTCAAATGTGAAGCTTATCATGGTACGGCCGATTATTATGTATTTGATTAGGATTAGTATTCTAGTTGGTTTATTATAAATACCAAGGCTAGGGTCAAGTCATATGTACATCGATATATCTCTGGAGTCATAATAAAGAAGTCTATGTTCCTGCCCGTGGACGTAGGTCGTGTTTGGACCGAACCACGTTATATCTCGTGTTCGTTTATTTTCTGTTTTCCGCATTATTCTAACGCTTGTATTAGGTGTCTCGATCCTAATAATGGCTTGTGAGCAGCAATAAGGTTATGTAGGTTCCATTTGTGGGGTTGAGTTTGATGTTTAGAGCAAAGGGAGTACCCTCAGCATGCTTTCGGCATGCTGAGGTGGAAGCTTGGTACCGAGCCAAACACCATCCCACCCCCTTAGGTACCGCAAGATTTCAGCCCTCTTCGGTGGATAAATGCCCAGGATGCCGAGGGTGAGAGAGGAGAGAGGGAGGAGTGAGAAAGAGAGGAGAGAGGATAGAGGGCATTTTTTTAATAAAATATTTTGAAGCGTACGAAGCATGGGTAGTACGGGGGTTTAAGCATGAGTAAATCATTAGTGATGTAGCGCGAAGCATGGGATGCTTCTCGGCATGTACTCCCTTTGCTCTTATAAGTAATTAATTATCGTTTAAAAAGAAAATAAGGAGAATTTCATACATATTCTTACAAACTTCTTTAAATATATCCTTACGGAGTTAATATTAATTTATATATCCTTCTAAAGACTCTAAACTCTCAAATATGTTCTTATACTTTAGTTAATAGTAATTCAATCATTTAAAATTAAAAAACATAATAACTAATCTAATCTACTAGTAAAATCTCTTAACTACTTTATCGCTAATTATTAATGATTAGTCTATTGTAAAGCAAGGTAAAAATTTCACTCCCAAGACGAGCATCATCATACGTACCACACTATTTATCCTTCTTTTCTTGTACTAGCAAATTGAAAGGGGGTTAATTAAATCATTATACGATGTTTCCTTCCGAATTAAAACTTGTATAAAGAATTACTCATTCACAATGGAAGCGGTTCCGGAACCAACGGTTACAGACCAACAAGCTCTTCGTGAAACCTGAGATGAATAAGGTATTGACGTGAAATAGAGAGCTACGAGGCCTAATAGGACATCACCAGCGTTTCCAGAAAACCTAAATATTATCGAGCATGACTATATGTGTCGTATCTAGATTAAGCTTGTTGTTCTTGAAATTAAGCTCATTGATTACCATTATACCTATGATGAAATCGCTAAACAACTAAAAGAAGCTAGTACGACTTTGGAGTCTGCTTCTAATCCTTTGATGGTGGAGGATGCTGGTGAAGTAGGAAGAAGATAAAGACGGAAGAAGGGTATTAAGAGATTTTACTTGTAAATTAAATTAGAGATTATGTTTTTAAATGTCTAAATGATTTAATTACTATTAAATGAACTATAAGGATGTATTTAAGAGTTTAGAGTCTTTAAAAGGATATATAGGTAGGGTGTGTTTGGTGAAATAAACTAGGGCTGAAGCTGGGGTTAGAGCTGGTGCTGTGGTTAAGGCTGATTAATTGATAATCCCAAGTCCAAGCTATAAGATACTTAAAAAGACTTTTATATTAGGAATTATGAGAGATTATGTTTTTGATAAGCCATCTAAAAGGCTGGAGATTATAAAAGGTCCCCTTATATCCACATAAGACCATGCACATCCATCATGCAAAGGGCCATGTGATGATTGCTCACGACCGTGAAGATCATCGCCCCACTCGGTGATGGCTCGCTCACGATTACGGGTGTGACCACCATCGTGAGGGTTAGCGCCTATTTATTTTTTTTCTTTCTTTGTGATGTGAAACATGTGATGGATGCATGGGTATGTGTGATGGGATAAGGAAATGGTGGATTGGTGGGGGAATGATGTGAAGACAAAAAAGTAAGTAAAATATGTGATAGATGCTGATAGTCTAAATCAGTTACCAAACACATTAACTAAATCTTATCTTATAATATTATTAAAAGAAAAGGATGATAACATCATCATCATCATCCTTATTAAAAGAAAAAGATGATGACATCATCATCTTTAATTATAGCAAACTTTTATCAATTACAACCTTATAATTTACAAATTTTCTTAATAACCCCCTAATAATTACCCCTTAATTATAACAATGATCAATTACAACCTTCTATTTCACAAATTTTCTTAATAACCCCATATAATTACCGATAACAACCTCCTATATTCAATATATTTACCTTTCTTATATCAAGGGTGATTAGTTAAAAATCGAAAATAAATTTTAGATACTAAAGTTTTTAAAATTTTCAAACATTTCATATTTCTAGGTGATTAGTTTTGGTAAACATATAATATATAAAAACAATATATGTTAATTATCCTACAAGATATGTGTAGATAGTAAGATTAAGTTAGAAACTTTCTAATGCCATTATCTATTAGTTTAAAACATATTTATTTTAAAAACAATTAAACATGTTTAAATTCACCATAATATGAATTGAAATATTAGCAGCTCATTATTTCATTTTTTAATAACTTTTCAAATATAGAATGTTTATTAACGGGAGGATCGTAACTATTGTAGGCATTTATATCTTAAATCTATAAACATTACTTTATTTCGACATCACACATGTTGTTATGATTCTTCCTCATTTTGATAGTTATCAATTACGGAGAATTAACAATCCTCTTCATTATCTTCAAAGAAACCTTTATTGAAACAATATTCAAAACCTGGGAAAAAAT
Organism: Pulicaria dysenterica; assembly: GCA_947179395.2. Taxonomy (NCBI): domain Eukaryota; kingdom Viridiplantae; phylum Streptophyta; class Magnoliopsida; order Asterales; family Asteraceae; genus Pulicaria; species Pulicaria dysenterica. The sequence goes on along the minus strand of OX359290.1, from coordinate 97,449,207 downwards.
TATAATTAAGAAATTCTAAATAAAACAACTATTTTTATAATACGTTATATATTACAATGAATATTTTGCAATTATATTTTATATATATGGTTGTACTCTTAAATCGTATACATCAAAAGAAGAAAAGGTCCCCGAAAAATGACTTCGCCAAATCATCGGTCACGCGTTTCTACTCGGTTGTCTATTGTACTCATCCACGCGATTTCACTTTCTTCTTTTGTAAGTATTCATAACCTTCCTTCCTTCATAAACAACCCCAAAATCCATAATTTAATCGGCGATCAAGAGAAATGGCATCGCAAAACCCTAGAAATCTCTACCCAGAAGTTATTCAATCAAACCCAGATTCAGCCTCACCATTTTCATATTCATCATCTTCTTCTTCATATACTCCTTCTGCTCCATCTCTATACCCATCTCTGGATGATATGAAAGACCTTCACGAAAATCTCTTCGTTGACACTCATCCTTCTTACGATCCACACGTACTCGAATCTTTCCAATCATCTGAGGAAGTCATCATTAAAATCCCTGGTTCAATCATTCACTTGATCGACAAGCAATACAGCATCGAGCTCGCTTCTGGTGAACTAGAAATAATCCGTCTCCGTCAAGGCAACGCCGTCGTCGCTGTCCTCGCTCGTATTGGTGACCTCATTCAATGGCCGTTAGCAAAAGATGAAGCCGCCGTCAAATTAGACGGATCACATTACTTCTTTACTCTTCGCGTCCCTTCCGACAATAAATCTGATGTTGAATCCGAAAATTTGTTGAACTATGGCTTAACGATTACGGGGAAGGGTATGAAGAAGGTTTTGGGAGAATTCGACCGTGTTTTAGAGGAGTATAGTGCCTTTTCGGTGAAGAGCGTTGCGGCGCCGGTTGGGGTGGAGTATGGTGGTTCTGCGGAGGCGAAAGCTGCGGCGTATTGGACAACGTTGGCGCCAAATGTGGAGGATTATAGTGGTTCTGTTGCGAGGATGATTGCTGCGGGATCTGGTCAGTTAATTAAGGGGATTTTGTGGTGTGGGGATGTGACTGTGGATAGATTAAAATGGGGAAATGAGTTCTTGAAGAAGAGGACGAAACCTGGCTCAAAATCTGAAGTTAGTCCCGAAGCTTTGAAGAGAATGAAGAGGTATTATTTTGTTTTTTCTGTTTGTATTTCAATCCATTATATGATTCTAATAATTGGACGGATCTGTTTGTACACGACGACATAATTTGTCCATATACAAAAAGTAAAAACAGTAAGTAGTTGAGTTATTACCCATAGACAATTTTGTTGGTTAAAAATTGTGGTGCACTTAACAAAATAGCATATATTGACTTCTAAACTTGCAACAGGGTTCAAACATATTTTCAAACATGTCAATATGCAGAAAATTTTATTGCAAGTTATAAGAAATATTAAAGATTTCGATTTTGGTTCTACAATTTTGACATGAAAAGCCATAAAGTTTCAGGCTGCACTCAATGCTATGATTGGGCATTTTACAACTTGTTTTTAAAAAAGGTGTTCTTAAGTTTCATTTAGGGAAGGAAAGGAAAGAAATGGAGGGGTTTGGAGGGGGAATGTAAGCTTATTTTGATGTCAAATCTCTCCTCTCAAATTTGGGATGTTTTGGAAGTTTCAGGTTCCTTTCCTTTCTTTTCATTTTCTCCCATACTTAAACTCGAGAACAGGGTGTTAGAGAAGGAAAGAGAAGGATTTTGAAGGAAATTTAAAAAAGAAAGATTTTGAAGAGTAGTCTAGTGACGACTGCCATGACTAGACCACTTTTTTTAATCTTCATCTTTTTGTTAATCACATAAAGCTTGTTGTCTCCTCACCACCACAATGAAATTCACATGACATGATGAAACCATGACTTGGCCTCCCCTAGTAATATGAGATAGTCATGGATCCATGACTTGGGCATGATGCCCACTACTAAGCCTGCTCTTAGAGCACATGTAATGGGGGCGTCATCCACTTCGTTGTGGTCAGCTATGGGGATGACACCACTACACATGGTGTGTCATGGCCATGTGAACGTGTTATAATTCAATATGGATGTTTTATTTATGTTCAATCGTTTTGTTTCATTTATCAGTGAACTGTGTTATAAAATTATAATTCAATAAGATAGCCATTTTAATTCTAGGCTTGAACTATCTTTGAATCCAAGAGAGAGAAGTAACTGATACACAAAAGTAAAAAATGGACTCTTCAAGGATGTTTGCAATATTTAGTATACTAGATAGCATTTATCGTAGAATATTAATTGGAGTTTTGCTTTTGATGGATATGATATCCACATTGTTGATCACTGATCATTGATGTTTAGTGGTTTCAGTCCGCAAGATTTTTTGGAGTACGTTTACCATTCTGGCATAATGCAAGACATATGAACATGTTGATTTTGTTTCAGGGTTAAGAGGTTAACAAAAATGTCAGAGGGTGTGGCAACTGGGATTCTTTCTGGTGTTGTGAAGGTATCTGGAATCGTAACGGGTTCTATAGTCAACTCCAAGCCTGGCAAGAAATTTTTCAATTTTCTCCCTGGTGAAATAGTTCTCGCGTCCTTGGACGGTTTCAGTAAGTCCCCCTATTTAATTTTTTTATCTATTTATGTTTCCAAATGCAGTATTATTGAAAAAATATACAAACATATACCAAAGGTTCTTTCTAGCTTTCTTGTCTCGCGATTTTATAATATCAAAGCACCCTTTAAAGGCAAAAAGTTCATTTGTCTATGGATAAAACATTTTCTGGGTCATCTTTGTGTTTTTTGTTCTATGATGTCTTCATTTGCGTTTACCCCATAGTAAAAATTAAACTTATTCCACTGCCAATATTCAGGAATTGTTGAATTGGGGATATTCATTTTTATATATGTATGCTTGTGTCAGTATGCAAATGTAGCTCGGATAATTTCATGGTTTTCATTTTTGTTGCCTCTGCTCGAAAAAGGGTTGTCACTCCCTTTTTCCCTAAAATAATTATCCAAACTTCAGAATTAAGTTCGACAGGGCTGAATGATGAGAATCAATAGAATTTTCTACGCTTTTTCTGATTTGTCTTTCCGGGCTTTTGTACACAGACAAAGTATGTGATGCTGTTGAGGTGGCGGGGAGAAATGTGATGTCAACAACATCAACTGTGACCACAGACTTTGTTTCACACAGGTATTATAAAGAAACATTTAGCATGGCGTAAAATAGAAAGCTTTACTTTATTAAGCTGATTCACATTTAATAAAAAATAGTGAAATGGCATAGCATGTTTGAGATTTAACTTAAAAGATTGTTTTATATGTGATTATATTATAATAAAATGTTGTCGGTTTAATAGGTGCTGTTCAAAAATGAAAACAATAACAGTTGAAGAGATTATAAACACTTGAATTACATAATATGCTACTTTTAAGAGATTATAAACACTCGATTTCATAATTTGCTTCCCTTTGCGTTAGGTTTCTTTGCTTTGTATGCACAAAAAAGCTTTCTTATTGATGGTTGCTAATTGATTTTGATGGTGGCAGACATGGTGAAGATGCAGCAAAAGTGACACATGAAGGGATGAATGCAGCAGGGCATGCAGTAGGGACGGCTTGGGCGGTGTTCAAAATAAGGAAGGCATTGAACCCAAAGAGTGTTATTAAGCCTACAACTCTAGTAAAAGCAGCAGCATCACAATCGAAATCCTCTAAATCCAAAACATAAAACGACCAAGTGAGGCTTCATTGTGTAAATATTTATATGATAATGTGTCAATATGTTGTTAATGATGTATACGTTTGATTCATTTCATTAGTAACTTCATGTCACGGTTGGATTCATTTTCATAATAAAGACGGAATCTGTAATTATAGCTTTCTAGAATTAACGTTTATTTATTCTTTTGAAAGGCGATGATCTTGATGAATAACCCATGAATCTTCCCTTATACAAGACTTCAAAGATGTTGATGTATCTCCAAGAGGTGAGTGTGAGTAGCCCTTTGCTACATGTAGCAACATCTTTTAATCTACATATTTAATACAAACACAAATCAAAAGTCTGAGAGAAATTAAAAGTTTGCATGGATGTTTGAGTAGCGTTTACGAACTACACATCAAGCCCTTCGCTATATATATATGTTACTTAGTAACTAGTCTTGAATGGCTTGTAAGTTTGTAGGTCAAGAACTACACCAGCAATTGATCCGACAGCAGCAGCTACAGAAACCAAGAGGCACCCGAAACTAAGTATCTGAAACCCGATCCATTGGCTAGACCATCTTTTGATCTTCTTTTGAGACATATACATTTCGACAGGGAAGTAAACAGTCAATGGCCAGAACCCCAAGGCTCCTAGTAACCCCACCACATCATTGAAGAAAGGCATGAGCATGGCTATGACCGTCGTAACTATCACAAAAAAAGTCCTCCACACGACACGAAACAAGTTAACTTGAAAAACTCCATAAACAGGAATTGGGAGGTCATATTCTGCAGTCACAAAATCACTCTTTGACCATCTTTGTGCACTCCATTTCTCAACAAATGCAAATAACGGTTGGCAGTAAACCTGAATGCAAATTGATATCACAAGTTGGTTATTGTTCTTGTTAAGATTTTCCAATCAAATTACGGATCGAAAAGCATATTTAAGTACCTGATAAGCACCAACAAGATGCACCACAATCGCGATATTGGCTATGTCAAGTAGCCAATACGGGTCATAGAACCCGAACCCGGTTAGAAGGTTTCCGGGGGCCTCGTCCCCGAAAGCAGCATAGCCCATACACCCACAAAGCATATAGAATGTTGTTGTGACAAAAATGCTCAAATAAGTTGCCTTTTTCATTGTCTTGTACTCTGCTGGAGGTGATTTGATTGTATCCTAAAAAGATAAATCAAGAGTATTAAAAATAACATTTATCTATTAATTAAGTTTCCCTGATTTTTATTTTTATTAAAAAAAAACAAAAAAGTTAACCTGAATTTCAATAAGGATGATGGAATAAGAATATGCAAAAGCAATAGCCCCTAGTGCTTGAAAGCTCCTCCATAACTTTTGGGTGGAACTGACTGTACCAGCAGGAGTCACAGTTCCTATGCTTATGCCAGTCAAGCTCCCTTTGATTTCCTTATTTTCTACAAAACTCATATACTTAATTAAGCTTAAAAAGCAGAGTTCATATATAATAATATCTTTCCTTAGAAAACAAGTTATATTGTACATTTTTGTGAATAGTTTTAAAAAATTAAAAATCATATTTTTATATTATACGTGTGTTACTTGATCTTGCTAAATTAATTTCTATATATGCACGTATACTATTCGTCAATTTTCGGGTTAGGTCTACCACTATATATATATATATATATATAACGTGGTCTTAAATCTAATTTATAGTTCAAGTGAGTATAAGTACACAAAATGTATATTTATTCTCTACCTGTAATCCTTGCATTAATTTTAATTAGGACATCAATCATTGATCTTGAAAAAATATCTTGTTTTGTACCCAACTTTTTATCAACTTGGCAAGTACCTTTTATATCCCTTGTTTGTCTTTGAGGGAACATGATAAAATTATTAAAAAAAGCATGAAAACAATTTGCAATAAAGATTTTAGTTTGGTTCAATAACATATGATTGTTATATAGATTAAAATTCCATATATTTCTGCAAGAAAAACTCAAAATTTTCAAGACTATAAGAAATATAAATTTGTGTTTGTGGTTTTAAAACTACACACACCTACCACATGACTTTTATCCGAGCGGTATCTGATGTATTAGGTGTTTCTTAGGATTGTTAATTCAAATCGTAGGCAACAAAAGGTGTAGATCTAAGTATAAGATTAAAAAGAGTATTTAGTATTTACGTTCTGTCATTAGAAAAAAGTACTCTTGCAGTCTTACACGCACCTATGGTTTCTGCAATCCCAAGGGCAAGACCAACAAAAGAGTAAGTGAAAGACATAATAGCAGCAACGATGGAGAGCCACCACACTTGGTCGAAATCTGGGATCTGGGAAAACACTATTTCGATTATCCCGAATGTTATCATGTAGCCATTGCTTGACATGTGACACTTGTTCTTCCCATGACTCTTGTGAAAACAGTTTGATCTTTTTATTGCCCTACAAAACAAATATGACATATATTTACACTTATACTACACATTCATTAACACTTAGCTAAGTAAATAATATATATATAGTGTCTTAATTACATCATGCTGACTGAGGCTGCGATTGTGTAGCCGATTGCAACCCCGAATAAATTGATATACTGTATCATCCCACATATTTTCACCTTACGTCCCCCTAGATGGGCTTTGACAGCGTCCATGTAGGTATAGCTTCTAGGCCCGGTGACAGGGTCACCGCTCCTATAACACTGTGATAGCAAATTAGAAGTGTAGAGAATGACCAAAGCAAATAGAATCATAATAATCGGGCCAGCAACCCAGCCGAGCTGCCCGATGGCCCATGCCAACGATAGGACTCCTGACCCGATCACCGCGGTGATTATATGTGATGATGCCATCCACAGGGTACCTTAACATTCACCAAAAAGAAGAGAAAAAAAGAATCATATAATTATATAGCTATTAAAAAATGAGAGGGATAGATCGAGATATTACCGGTACGCTTTAAACGACCATCATCATCAAAGCTCTTTGAATAGTTTGTATCGTTGTTGATTGCTTGGGTCTCGGTATCAACATGGGTTCGAGTTTCAACTTGCAAATAGTGCATAACAACATCCTGTCTTTCTTCAACCTAGCAAGGCCAATAATTAAATATATATGTAAATAATATTACGCAAATAGTGTATAAAAAGAGTTTTATCTATCTGCATGTACGTGTGTGAAGGAATTAATATTAGCTAGGATAGGATGCATTAATTAATTAATAAATAGAACTTACAAGTCCATGATGGATTCTTGATGGCATGGTTCTACTTCTTGGCAACATGATTCTGAAGGTGGTTTAGTATGAATAGTAGCTTTTGATGAAAACTAACGTACTTAAAGAGAGACTGGGGTGATGTTTTATATATATATATATATATATATATATATATAGGAAATTAGAAAGTGATATTAATTGATGTTAAAGCAGGGGCCAAATGGCGATATATATAGAAGCCAATTCACATGTTTGCTAACGTATATGGTCGGTCGGTATTTGTGGTAATTATGCCTGCATATATTAATATGATTTGGGTCATACGTACGTAAGATGCATGCATGGGTTGGGTGTAACTAAGTCGACTCGAACACGCACTCCTTTCATCCATCCTTAAGGTGTAAAACTTGAAGAACCTCGATCCAGCATTCATTAATTTTATAAATTAATTGTTATTTTCAAGTTCAACTTGATTAATGGGTTGGACATATCGCTGTCTTTGTCAAAGAGGTATGATGTCCATTATTAGGTGTGTTGTCCTTGTTATCAAAATGCGGTGCACTCATCAGTGTGGTTAGACGTCATTATCCTCTTTTAGAAAAGCTTGTAAATTATTAAGGTGTTTCGGCCATTATAGGCCTTAGTTTGTAAGCTTGTAAGGATGTTTTGCCTATATAAAGGCTTGTAAGTTTGCATTTGGAGAGCACGACAAACTCTCCCCCTTTGTACAATATTCCAAGTAATAAGAGGTGTGTTTCTAAATCTTCTCCCAAGTTCTTTCATATAAGTATTTTCTTTTGTATTTCAGTTTATAACTTTGTACTGATACAAAAGATTGATCCGTTTTGTGGTCCTTTCTTTTGGTATCAGAGCTTGTAAACAAAGTTCTTTTGGGAATGGAAGGCTAAAAACCTTCTCCTCAGGGTTAGCTTAAGGGTTTGGTCATATTAATCTATTGTCGTCGGCTTCAAAACTATTTAGACAATTTTAAACCTTTATTTATTATATTACTATCTTACTCCTTTATCCCTGTGAACGATATTCCTTTAATGCTCCTTTGCAAAAGGCTGAGTACCGTTTTTAAACAAAAGAGATGTGTTTTTGGGAAAATTGAGCAAAGGGCTGGCATTAGTGGTTGGTATCCATTAATAGGACTGGTAAAGCTTGGTAAGACAGTTCTATAATAAGTAAATGTTTCCTAATGTCTGATCGTTTTGAGCAAACTATAAGAGATTGGTATGACCATTCCCGGACCGCTAATCTTGAGTTCCTAAATCTTTCTGAAACCCAAAACCCAAAAATTTCTGATATTTTTAATAACGTTTCCTGTATTTACGATAAGCTAGTGTTATTTGCTAAAATTTCAATAAAAAACTTTCATCAAACCTCTCAACACCTTGAAAAATTAGAACATCGTCTAGACAAGTGTGAGGAAAGGATCAGAAAAAACCCATAGTGAAACCACAAAAGGCCTCATACAGATATCTACTGAGATCCAGGAATCAAAGCCACTCACTAAAAAGGAAGTCCTTGATCTCGTCAGAGAAATTTCACAACAACCAAAGATAGTAGAAGAGCAAGCCTTAAAACTATCCGAGGATCTGAATCATAAGATCCAAAAGGTAGAACAACTTTTGAAAGAAGTAAAGTCCTTAATAGGTGAATGAGCTTAACCAATCAAAAGGTTAGCTCAGATTACCTAGAAGCTGTTAAAGCAACTGAGGAAATTGAATCACCTGCACTTGGGTTTGTAAGACCATCAGACTACAAATCCCTTGTTACTCTCCAAAATACAGTAGTTATCAAGCAAAACAATACCCTTATTTATCTCCTACTAAAACAAGCTCAAAGGCTAGGAGAATTGGAAGAAAAGCTTGAAAAGATAAGACAAGGAGTTGAAGCCATAGGAAAACGTGAATCAGATCCATCCAACCTTGAAGATTCAATCGGAAGTCTCACAAAGAGGTTAGATAACCTGTCAGTAAACAGAAAAGCCCCATCAAAAGTAAAGCACGGTCATATCTACGTATTTAAAGACCCAAATCAAATCTTCAAAGAAGAATACGAGAGGGAGACCAAGAAGAAGAAATGATTTCAGGACAGAGGCCGAGTGTCCTGAGTAGATCAGCAACACAGACTCAAACGGATCTTCCCACTCAGGAAGATCAGATACGAAGTTACAGACAAATGGCTCGAAATAGATACAACTTTAATCGAGGGCTTAGGAGAAGACTCGGAAGAAATTACAATAGGAGCCTGGAGTTAGTGCTCAGTCCAGAAAGACAGCTGGAAATTTCGAGACAAAGAAGGGCTGAACTAGTTCCTGCAGAGGTCCTGTATGGAAGTAATAGACAAACCATACAACACCAAGTCTATCAACATTATTCAGAACAAAGAATACTTTGTGTGGGAGAAGCACAAGTGGACCTAAGGCTTTGCAATATTCAAAGCTATCAAAGGCTCAGAGACACTGGAATGCAACATATCCACCTCGGGATGTTCATGATCAGACTCCATACCCTGCACAGAAGAGGAGCTGGGACAACTGCTGTAGTTGTTCTACGAGATACAAGATGGGGAGATGAACGTCAGATCATTGGAACCATGGAAGTTGACTTATCAGCTGGAACACAACTCATTTATATGGTACTAGACATGGTACTCAGTATAGATGACTTCCACAATCATATTCAGGTAGCCATACAAACTCATGGCTATAATGAATGGCAAAGTGGAGAAAGCAATCTTTTGATAACTTTAAGCCTAATCGGAAGAATTTCCAACACAAGCTATACAGGCTTTGAATACAGTGTGGAAAATGTCGTAGACCATCAGGCTACAAGTGGAATAACAGAAATTCCAGGAGAGAGACGAAGTATTGAAGACCTTGAAGGCATGAACTGGAATCTCAGACCAGCATCAATCACTACAGTCAGAATACCAGCCAGGGTGGAGGTAAATCACAGGCTAGACAGATCTACTAGCCTAAGGTTCGGATCCTATCGTAACAATCCCCAGCCACCAAGGTTCTCTATCGATTCACATGATAGAGAAATTCATGATAACGGACATCTAATGGAAGATGAGGAACAGTTTATTGGCATATGTCTTCAAGAAGAAGTACCCCATAATCCCATGGATGTATGCTTTTGTACATCGTGCTTAGAAGATGCCCGGAAGATACAAGACGAGCCCTTGAACAAAATCAAGCGAGGAAACAAACCAAGAGGGATGCAACGAAAGAAGTAGGAAAATTGGTCAACATTAGGAGAACACTCAGGAAAATGGGATTATTATGTCCGCTATGATGGTCTTAATGAGACAACTCCTATAGACCAAATTGTAGCAACAGGATGGGATGATTATGAAGATGGCTCATGGAAAGATAATATGGACGAAGGAAAGGTGATCATCAAAGAAGAAGATATGTCATCATCAGAAGAAGATGATATGAAGGAAACTATAGAAATGCTTCGGCTTTTATCAGCTAAGTTCAACCATAAAAGTAGCAACCAAATATTACATGCAACAACTGATAATGGTGATAATCAAGAGAATGAGCTTGATTACCCAAAACTCAAAGAATTCACAGAATTCATTCACAAGATCGATAAGGAGTATCAGGCGTTCCCCTCCACATCTGAAGGAGCAAGTGTATATAATCCTCCAAATGAACCAATCATGGGCCCCTCGGTATACCCACCTGCAAGAGGATTCGCACAAGGAGTATACACTCCAAGTTATCAGTTTCCGAAAGGAAGCGCTCATTCCAGAGGAGAATTTGGTACATATCATAATTCTCAATGGACATTACCTCCGGCAATGTTAGGGACTGGTGCAATGCTCGTTTTACCACCAGACCCAGGCTTATGGCTAGATGTAATCTCAAGATGGGAATCAATTACCATCAACAGGCTAAATGATACCACCTGGCAGGACAATAAGTCAAAGCTGACTTTTGTCGAAAATCTCCTTGGAGAAAATGAAAAGAAAATGTGGCAACAATGGAGAACGACTTACCCAGATGCGTATGAACGACTTGAAGCAATTGCTGATGATTACCAGAATATAACTTCACAAATAAGGCAAATAATCCTCTTAGAAGATCCCTACACAGGGTCAACCGAAGAACAGGATAGAGCCTACAGAGATCTGGAAAGATTGACATGCGAAAATACAAGAGATCTATGGAAATTCTTGAATGAATTCAGAATTCTAGCATGTAAATCAGGAAGGCTATTCTTCCCAGCCACAACAGAGAAGTTTTTCACAAAACTTCCACCAATACTTTCGAAAAAGATCGAGGAGGCGTTCAGAAACAAGAATCCAGGAGTTACTGCAGGGATACTCCCAGCAATCAAATTTACTCACACATACATTACGGAAATATGGCAAGAAGAGCCGTCGTCGATAACTGACCTCAAAGAAGACTGGGACATAGTGTCAGCAGATGTAAGTGATCAAGATACTGTATACAGTATCTCTGAAGGGGAAGGGGGAGCTACAATTTCAAACATTGGTGCAATTGTTGAATAATCCCCTTTAGAAGAAAACGCATTTGTCATAACACAAGAAGAAACTGAAGAAACATGTTTCATGTTTCACCCAGAAAGTCAAGAGGACATTCATAGAAGAGTCCAAGAGGCAGGATCATGGAGGCCAAACAAGGAGCTCCCTGAGCAAAGTAGGAATTGTGAGCATAAATGGCAAGAGAATGCAGTAACAAATTTCACTTTCTGCCATTTTTGTGGAATTGCCACCACAGATATGTCCAGAATACATTGCCCAAAATGCAAAGTCACTGCGTGTGCCCTTTGTTCACCATAATATCTTGGAAGAACGGTATCGGTGAAAAGACACAAGGAGCCGGAAGCCACAGAGCAGAAAGATTTTATCCTAAAAATGTATATACAAAAGGATAATGAATGGAAGCAAGCCATAAGAGATCAAGCTTAAGAGACAGCTGAATAGAAACTAAAAGAACAAGAGCTAAAAGGGCAACTTGAAAGTGAAAGACGAAAGGCTCAAGAAGAAAGACAGACCTTAATGAAGGACTTAAACGAAATGCTGAGAATCACAGAATCTATGAAGGCTCAAATCTCAGAACTTCAACAAGAAAATGAAAATTTACAAAGGAAAGTAAAAGAAAAGGATGTTGAAGAAATAATTTCTCCCTTTGGAAGACAGCAGGTAAAAGCCTTAATAGAAGATGAAGTTCAAACCACTATGAAGGCCGAAAACAACACTAATGTGCCAAGAGTAAAAAGGATCAATAACCAACTCTATAATGTTGAGGTAGAATTCGATATACCAGGCATAAGGTTATTCAAAGTCAAGGCAATCATTGATACTGGAGCAACATCGTGCTGTGTCAGCAAATCAGCAATACCAACAGAAGCGCTGGAAGAAATGAACAAGATTGTTTATTTCAATGGTATCAACTCAAGGCAGCCATCAAACCAAAAGGTCAAATCAGGCAATTTCCGAATAGAAGGGAATAAGTTCCGAATACCACTAGTATATGCACTGGACATGAAAACTGGTGATGGTATAGACATGCTCATCGGAACGAATTTCACAAGATCCATGAATGGAGGAATAAGAATTGAAGGAGATGAAGTAACACTCTACAAGAAGGTGACAAGGATAAAGACAACCCCAACAACAGAAATAGCAGCGCCAGCGATAGAAGAACTAGAGATTGATGAAGAATTCTATCAAGAATTACAGCAAAGGGTGTTCTTTTCAAAAGAAGATGCAAAAAAGCTAAAAGAAAGGTTCAAACCAATCCTGGCAAGATTAAGGGAGCAAGGATACATTGGAGAAGAACCCTTGAAGTACTGGAAGAAGAATGGTGAAACTTGTAAGTTAGATATCATAAATCCTGATATCACAATACAAGATAAACCATTAAAGCATGTGACCCCAGCTTTAGAAGCATCATTCAAAAAGCACATAGATGCATTGCTTAAACTGGGAGTGATCAGACCAAGTAACAGCAGACACCGAACGATGGCAATGATCGTTAATTCAGGAACAACTATTGATCCAGCTACTGGTAAGGAGACAAAAGGAAAGGAAAGAATGGTGTTCAATTACAAAACCCTAAATGATAATACCTACAAAGACCAGTACTCGCTTCCAGGAATCAACACACTCCTGAAAAGAATTGGGAATTCCAAAATCTTTTCAAAATTTGATCTTAAATTAGGATTCCACCAAGTTGCTATGGCAGAAGAATCAATACCCTGGACAAAATTCCTAGTACCAGGAGGACTTTATGAATGGCTTGTAATGCCCTTCGGGCTCAAGAATGCACCGGCAGTCTTTCAGAGAAAAATGGATAAGTGCTTTAAAGGCACTGAGGAGTTCATTGCAGTCTACATAGATGATATCCTTGTATTCTCTGAAAATGAAAAGGATCATGAAAAACACTTGGGAATAATGTTGAACATTTGTCAAGAGAAAGGGCTAATTCTCTCCCCAACCAAGATGAAAATAACAGTACCTGAAATTGAATTTTTAGGAGCTATAATCGGGGAAAACAAAATAAAGTTACAGCCACATATTATCAAGAAAATATGTGACTTTGATGAGGAAAAACTCAAAACAAAGGCGGGCCTAAGATCGTTCTTAGGAATACTAAACTACGCAAGGAATTACATTCCAAAGCTAGGTTTATTGCTTGGCCCCCTTTATGAGAAGACAAATCCTCATGGAGATAAAAGGATGAAGCCCTATGACTATGAAATAGTCAGGACGATCAAACAAAAGGTACAAAAGTTACCAGACTTGCAAATACCCCCAGAAGAAGCTTATATTATCATTGAAACTGATGGATGTATGGAAGGATGGGGAGGGGTATGCAAATGGAAAACGAAAAAGGAATACCCCAAGAAGGATGAGAAAGTATGTGCCTACGCCAGCGGAAAGTTCAAAGTCATGCAATCCACAATTGATGCAGAGATTAACGCATGCATCAACTCCTTGGAAAAACTAAAAATATACTACCTGGACAAGAAAGAAATAACTCTGCGAACAGATTGCCAAGCAATCATTAGTTTTTACAATAAAACTAATAGTAACAAAGCATCTAGGGTTAGATGGCTAAAGTTTGCAGACATCGTAACCGGCACAGGGTTAAAAATAAACATAGAGCACATTGATGGGAAACAAAATGTACTAGCCGATTCCCTTTCACGACTAGTAAACCTTTGTTTTGCAGGATGTACAGAGCAAGTTCAAGTAAAAGAAGTCATGATGAAGAGTCTTCAAATTACGGAGGAACTATTACAAGACATTGCGCAGTAAAAAAGGATAATGACGTCTAACCACACTGATGAGTGCACCGCATCTTGATAACAAGGACAACACACCTAATAATGGACATCATACCTCTTTGACAAAGACAGCGGATCAATCTTTTGTATCAGTACAAAGTTATAAACTGAAATACAAAAGAAAATACTTATATGAAAGAACTTGGGAGAAGATTTAGAAACACACCTCTTATTACTTGGAATATTGTACAAAGGGGGAGAGTTTATATTATGAGTAAAAAAGTGCGATTTCACTAAATTTACACACAAACAATAATTATATAATTGTTTAATAGGTGGATTTTTTTTACTTGAACTCGTGACTATAAGTTAAAAGGAAATACACCTTATACCACTAGGATACAAGCCTTTTGATTTAAGAGTCGTGCTACAAACGCATATGCAGTTCCAAAATTTAAGAGTCGTGCTAGCTAGAGTTGTTTGATTAGACTTAATTACGAACTAATTTTTTCAATTGGGGAATTGTTTTTTCACCCGAGCCTTAAGGCTGCACGTTCTGGGTTACCTGCAGATAACCCTTACCTGATGCCACATCAGCGCCACATCATTCTCCCTCCCTTACCTTTCTCCTTTACCCAATATCAAGTTATACCTTACCTTTTCTTACCCAATCTTTTTTCACTTTTTTTTTCTTTTTTTTATTTCAACAAATTAACAATTATATAAATAATATAATTCATTAATCTAATTAAATAAAAATTCAAATAAGACTACAAATAAAAATTACATAATTTAAACTAAAAAAAACCTAAACTTTTAAAATAAAAAAAAATACATAATCTTAAAAACTAAAAACTAGTCGTCTCAGTTGTCGGGGATTTGAATACTCCAAATGGGTTCGACCAAATCGGACCGGAGGTTGTTATGAGTGTCCCGGTTTTTGACTTCTCGAACATTTGCTGCCCGTTGTTCCTCGCTGATAGTTACTTCTATATCATCCGCTACAAGTTCGTTGTCATCGAAATTTCAAATCGCACGGCCTTCGTTTTCGAGAATCATGTTGTGTAATATTATGCAAGCATACATAATATTTCTCAATTTTGCCATCGTCAATGCTCGTGCCGGGTAGTGTAGAATGTGCCAACGTTGTTTAAGCACACTAAATGCACACTCAACGTCTTTCCTCGCCGATTCTTGTGCGGACTTAAACTTTTTCCTTTTGTTGTTTTGTGGGCACGTAAATGATTTGATGAAAGTTGCCCACTCCAGATATATACCATCGGCAAGATAATATCCGTGTTTGTAAGTCACTCCACTCACCTCAAATGTACAATCCGGTGCTTTGTCGTCGTACACGTCGTTGAATATAGGCGATTGATTAAGAACATTGATGTTATTGTTAGAACCGGGAACTCCGAAGAATGCATGCCAAATCCATAGATCATGAGATGCCACCGCCTCTAGCATAACTGCCGGATGCTCATGATCACCTCTCATATATTGGCCTCTCCATGCTACAGAGCAATTAGCCTAAGCCCAATGCGTACAATCTATGCTACCTAGCATGTCGGGAAAGTCGTGCTTCAATTCATGTGCGGCGTACAAATTCTGAACATCATCATGAGTAGGCTTGCATAAATATTTTCTTTTATAGAGATGGATTATACCTTTGCAGAAATTGTCTAAACAATCGCGTGAGGTCTTCTCGGACATCCTCAAGTACTCGTCAAGAGAATCAGTAGCCGTTCCGTATGCCAGTTGTCTGATAGCAGAACTACCATTTTGTTCCGGTGAAAACCCTTTCCGAGCTCTAGCATCCCACAACCACGTGAAAAATTCATACTTTTGACCGAGATCATGAAGTATACGCTCGAATAAACCTTTGCTCATCCGAAAACGTCGCCTAAACATATCATCATCGTATACAGGGGTCTCGCAAAAATACCCGTCGTGTACGGGTCAATAAACTAGTTAATATTAAAATAGATTGTTCAGATTTGATAATTAAACGTATATATCTATATAAATAGTTATTCTAGTTTAATAGATTTTATTCATGTTATTCTTTTATTTATAGTGAAGATATTCTTCTTTAAAAAAAATTATCTTTGTGAACAAAAATATATAAAATATTAAAAGAGTCTTAAAGTCGAGACCATAACAATCCTTCCATGCAAATTAATCAAGCATTCAAGCCCATAAACTGTGATATATAAACAGAATATATAAAATTTATATCATAAATATATGATTGTACGAGTATATAAGTTGTTTTCTATGTGAATGGCAGCTGTTAAAACGAAAGATCATTTGTTTACCACTTGGTCTGACTTTAAAGGTCACTCGTAATGTATTGCATTTTAGTGGCGGGGTTTATCTCCAGTTAATTTCAGCTCTTTAAAGGAGCTCCTTCAATGAGAAATCTCAAAAAGGGAAGAAGTTGTCTATGAATACCATGATTTTCACTTTGGTTTGAAAATGATATAATTTTTGACTTCTTGTATTTTGCTCTAACAACTTGCTAATCATTTTAGTTTATAACATGTTTTCATTTTCCAGCGAGAAATTAAAAAATAAATAAACGTAACATAGTAAGTATCTAACTAACACAAGACCATATATAGCTTTGACTTTTGAGGAATGTAAGAATAAAGAGTGAAGACATATGAGAGAATGGTTTACTAAAAATGGGAAAAAAAGTTACCAACCATTTTAAGATTACAAGAATCATGCCAAATTGACAATGGACACTTCCCACTTTGGATTCCAATCATTTTTCTAATATGCAGGCTTGTAACCTTATGTACGTTGTTCATTTTTCCTAATTACTTGTTCACTTAATTAGGGTTGTTGTAACTTTGCCCAACTGATAATGAGAGGACTATTCTATGATCACTATTAAGCATTTTACGGTGTCATTTTTCGTCTAATATGTGATATTAGTCAACAGTACATGTAATAGCAGTTTAGTGTTTGGAGACAAAGAACCAGTAGTAGTAAGGTTTAGGTATCAAACTCCGATACACGTCTGTAACTCTTGTTACACAATTACCTCGTTAATTGATACAACAATATCGTACTTAAAATCCATCCCGAATGTCGACTTTCAGTAGTATAATTATTATGAGTAATTTGGTAATGTGAAAGGAACCCACGCAAAACATATAATATATGCATTATCTTGATTGCCGTACATACACAGAAAGTGGAGGTCAACTGATGGAGAAAGACATTTCAACAAAGAAGGTAAACCAGTAGGTTTATTTGGTTATGAGTACTCTTGCTTATTATATCTTTTACTAGTGCTTTGTGACTAATCACACTACATACAATCAATACCAACTGTTTATTTTTTCTTCTTTTGTTGCTAAAATGCGCATTATTCGTGTCTCACACAACCCACCATATATCATGGCATCATCATGCATATCCACTCCTTCATAAGTCATGATTATCCCATACACATGACTCCTTCAATAGTAACTTGTAATTTTAGACTTAACCAATTATTCAACAACATTCAAATGACCAAGTATGTATAGATAGTGACGAATCTAGAATTTTTGTTGACTGGTATAATCGTGTAATGATGAAAGAAAATAATTTAAAATTAAGGGTGTTGATCGGGTTTTTTCTTGAGTTTTCAGTTAACCGGATCGTATTAATGAGGTTTCGGTTGTTGTTTTGTACTTTAGGGCCAAAAATAAAAATAAAACGCAATTTATAGGAAGCCATGTTAGTTAAATTGTTATATTTAAGGTAAATTAAAATATTTTAAAAGTATAAATCAAAAATTAAACTATATCTTATTATTTTTTTATATTTTTTTTCATTTTTCCTTTGATTTTGGTGACATCTTTCCGTTACTTCCCACGCTTTTGAAGCTGTGTCAAATCCGTATGAAGATAAATATAGTTCCAATCGATGCTTTTGTGCGATGAACTCCATTATTGAAGAAGTTACTTAACTAGGCCCAAGATTAAAGACCCCCTTAATAATGCTTCAAAATTCAAATCAAGTTTTTTAGAAAGACATTTTTGTATTTGGGCCTTCATATGGGCCTCAGCCCAAGATCACTTTAAGCCTTAGTTTGAACCGGTGAAAGTTTAAAACTTCAAATTATCAAATATTTTCATACCTATCAATTTGTCAAGTAATCAAGCAAAATATCATGATAATGTGAAGGCTATCTATATAATAGTGTTTAAGAGATGTAATTTATAAAGTCTATATAAAAAACATAATCCTAAAATTTAAATGCAATATGGACTATTAATGCCATTAATTTAAAAGATAAAATTAATCTCTTAGTACTAAGACTTAAAAATAGATGTTACTAAACATTCTTCTTCTTGTATTTAAATAACGTGATAATTTTAATGAGTATGAGATTTATTATTTTCGTGATATTCACAAATTTCAATACAAATTGCTCTCTTTTATAATGAATCACTAATTAGGTTGGCAAGTCGAAACATTCCTTTGATTATAATTATAATTATTAGAAATAGAGTCTTAAAGAAGATGACCATCAAGTAACTAAATTATTAAATTACACTTATTCACCAAATCCCTTGGAGACTTTCAACCCAAATCGTTGTTTCACTATTCATAAGAGTTTTTATGGTGGATATTACTATATTAGGGGAGAAGTCTAACTCTCATCATGCGAATACCTTCAACCAACGTCCTTCTTACTTCTCTTTACCGGTTTAATAGGGCCGGCTTTAAGATTACGGAGATCCTATATAATTTAGTAAACGTTTACGTAGGCTCTAAATAACCTTTTTTTTAGCAATAAACAATAATTCTTTGTAGAAAACAATTTTGAATATCAAATAATAATTAATAGCAACTCTCACTCATAGATAGGTATTCATAGTACTACATGTGGATAAAGTTTTTAACCTCCCATTAAAGAGAAATTCTGTTCGTGAACACCTCTTAAATTTTTCTAAGGCGACCCTAAGCTTAAGATCTTTTAACAAGGTTCATAAGTATTTTAAAAAATACTAGTTTAACACCTCATGTATAAACATGGGTAATTAAAGTTAATTTTGATGCTTCTGTATAGTAAAGCATACAAAAAATATAAACAAATAAGGAGTATAAACAAAATTAATTAAAAAGATAATTTTAGTTTTTTAAAATGATAAGTATAGCTCATGTCTTCATAATAAACTTTTTATAATTTTCATAGTTATCTATTAATTAACTTTCAACTTTCCATACATAAAACAAAGTTGTTATTTATAAAAACTAAAAATAATATATTTTTTATTTTTATCCACAACGTTAAAGGCTGTGATCATTATTTTCCAACAAGTAATACTTCGTGTATGAATACATATATCGATAGCAAATACCATATATATAAATAATATCACAGAATAAATAACAAATCACGATATAAAACAAAAGTAACAAAAATAAGGCACTTGAAAGATATTTTATGATGTCAACTTCGAAATAATTCTCAAATTAAAATAGTATCACAAATCATATAATGAAAACTCAATCGGTTAATCTAATCAGATTGTCTATGTGTTTATATTTAAACTACGAAAAAATTGTATCTATAATTTGAAATATTTTTTGTTAAAATATTTTAGTCTTAACAAATCAAATCAACTAAAGAGTAAGTTACATTTTTAGTCTTTGTGGTTTGTTTCAAATACGGTTTTGGTCTCTCTTTATTTTGAAATGTCTAAAACACTCTTATCTAGGGGTGTTCACGGGGCGGGGCGGGGCGGGGCGGGGCGGGTAGTGGCTTTTTTGTAACCCGCAACTGCGGGGCGGGTATCTAATATCAAAAACCGAAACCGAACCGCAAGCAGCGGGTACCCGTTGTGCGGGTACCCTAGTTTTCGGGTTTTTTCGGGTCACGAGTTTTACGGGTATCGGTTTTTTCGGTTTCGGTTCACGCGGGGCAGGTCGGTTACTCGGTTTTTTTGAACACCCCTACAGTCTTATCCCATTATATTATTTAGTTTCTTAATATTTAATTAATTTTTAAAAAAATAAAGTATATTTAAAACTTAAAAATACAAAATTAAAAGATCATCCTTTTTGCATCTCATTCTTCCTTCTTCTTCTTCTTTTCTCTCTCTCTCTCTCACAGACCATCTACATCCAATTTTACTCACTGTCGGCCACCACTGCCATCGACCACCTTGTGACCCCGACAACACATCGTCATTTTAGTCTCTATTTTTGGGTCTCTATCTCTCTCTTGCCTTAGGGTTGGGCCGATTAGAGCTTCAATTTGGGTATGTATGTGTGGGTTAGGGTGACGATGGTGGTAAGGTAAATAATCAGGAGGATTAGGACGGAGGTGTTAGTGGTGTTTGACAAAGGCATGACGGTTTATGTGTTGTTGAAAAATTAGGGCTTAAATTAGGGTCTCTTTGATATATGTTTGGGTCATTCATTGTGGGTGTTTGTGTGTTGTTTTAATGGGTTTTATTTCAGGCGATAGCTGGAAGTGGTTTGTGATTGTGTCGGCGGGAGAAGGTGGTTACGTCTCACGTCGTCGACAAGGATGATAGTCAGTCAAGTGTAGAGGCAGAGAGCCTGGGATGGTTGAAGATGGGTTAAAGATGAAAGAGACGTCGGCCGGTGAGATTTCCTATGGCGTAGGAGTCGAAGACAGTGGCATTCATATCTGGTGTTTTTTTTTTTTTTAGAGTTTTCAATTTAGATTGAACTTGATTTTGGTTGTTCGATTATGGAGTTTTCAAATTAATTATGGTGTGTTCAATTCTTGGATGTCGATTCTATATGTGGTAGATAGGGGCAGGCATTGAATTCCAGGTGTGGTCGTGGAATTGCCTGCGTATGAGTGAGAAATCTTGGGTTTATAATGGGGGATTTGTGACTTTTAAAATGATTATATTAATAGAAAAATCATGAGTAAATTACACATTTATATTACTTATTTCACTCTGAGTCCCTAAACTATATTTATTACGCTGGGAGTCCCTGAACTACGTATTTTGTCACACTAATGGTCCCTGGTCACTTAAAAAGACGGAAATACCCTTCTTAATTTAATTTATTCTTTTATTTAACTTTTTATTTATTTAAATATTATTAAGTTACATTAAATAATAATATAATATAATAATAGTAATTTAATTGATTATAACCACCACCATCACCTATTTCTACTACCACCACCACTTTCTACCACCTTCCAACTACCATCTGCCACCACCTCCCCCACCTCCACCACCGTCTGCCACCATCTAAAACAACTCCCACCACCAAACACTCAAATTACCATGACTAAACAACCGTCTATCACCACCACTTACCCTGCCCACTCCCACCGGAGACCCCAACCTCACCACCGCCACTTCCAAGAACAAAAAAAAACGCCGCCATCAACAAGAACAACCGAATATCACAAACCATCCTCAAGAACAAGACTGAAACATCAAGAACAAGATTCAAATATCAAGAACAAGATCTGAAACAAAAAAACCCAGATGGCTGGCGGTGATGACTGGTGGTGGTGACTGTCGTGGTGGCTAAGAGAAAGCAAGGGAAAACGATCTGAAAACCAGATGGCTGCAAAACCAGATCTAAAAACCGATCTGAAATCGAATCTATATGAAGAACATGATGGCTGCAAAAACGAGATCTGAAAATCGATCTACAAAGACGATAGCTGCAAAAACAAAAAATGATCGCTGCCAAATCGATCTGAAATGACCATGGCGCCGAACAAAAAACGATGGCTGCAAAAACCCTAATCGATGGCTACAAAAACGCAAACCCTAGCCGCCACCGGAAGAGGAAGGTATGTGTCTATGTGTGTAGAGAGAGAGAGACAACAGTACTAAAAAACCCTAATTTAAAAGGAGAAAGAGAGAGATACAGAGAGGCGAAGATGATGGTGGTGGGCTGTGCGGTGGGCTGACGGTGATGGTATTCTCTTGCGATGGTGAAAGGAACGGTGGGGAGGCGATATGATGGTGGTGGGCTGTGCGATGGTAGAGAAGAAGCAAGGGGAAGCGATGGTGGTAGGAAGCGTTGTGGTAGAGAAGAAGGAAGGTAAGTTAACGGTGGTGGTCTACGGTGGTGGTGGCTGAGAAAATGACCGGCGGTGGTGGCCGGCGGTGGTGCTGGTGGTGGCGTTGGTGGCTAAGAAAATAGGGCATCGAGAATGAAGCAGATTGGGGTTTTATATATTATATAATATACATATATGTGTATTAGTTTTATTTTTGAATTATTTATAATTAAAAAATACAATAAAAAAAGAGTTAAGGGCATAATGGACATTTCGACTGATCAGGTAAGGGTATTTTAGACATTTTATCTGGACAAGGGACTATCAGTGTGACAAAGTACGTAGTTCAGGGACTCACAGTGTAATAAATGTAGTTTAGGGACTCAGAGTGAAATAAGTAACATAGTTCAGGGATCAAATATGTAATTTACTAAAAAATCATTTAATAATGAGTTAATTACATTTTTGGTTCCTGTGGTTTACACAAAATCACAGATTTAGTCCTTGTGATTCATTAATTACGGATTTAGTCCTTATGCATTACCATTTGTTTCAATGTTGTTTCCTGACCCACTTAAAAAGACTAATATACCCCTCACCCCTTAATTTATTATTTTCTTTTTAAGTTTTATTTATTTAAATATTACATAATTATTATTAAAAAATAAAAATACATAATTATTATTAAAAAATAAAAATACATAATAATTATTTTTTATTTTTTAATAATAATTATGTATTTTTATTTTTTAATAATAATTATGTAATATTTAAATGAATAAAATTTAAAAACAAAATAATAAATTGAGTAAATTACAAAAATCGTCCCTGTGGTTTGTCAAAAGTAACATCTTTGGTCCTTTATAATTAAAAAGTACAGAAATCGTCCCTGTGGTTGACATTTTGTAACACTTTCGGTCCTTTAATCTAACAGCCGTTTACTTCTCCGTTAAAGCCCCTCATGTGCCTTGCACATGAGGGTATTTTGGTCTTTCTACCACTAATCCATGTTTCCAAACAAGCTTTCACACTACTAACTCTTTTTCTCTCACACACACTCTCTCTCTCTCAGCTCTCAATGCATTTACAGATGAAGAACATCATATCAACACCAACAAAATTTAATCAGAGATTTGTTTTATAATTTTCAGATGAAGAACAATAACAGATCAATAAAATACCAGATGAAGAACAATAACAGATCAACTCCTAACCAAAAACCCAAAAGTGTGAATTTCCAGATAGAGAATTTCCAAAAACCTAAATGCGTAAATCACTAAATTTACCTAAATAGATTAACATACAAGAACCTGAAGACGATGAATACATTCACACTAGATCCTGAAAACGAGAAGAACACATTCTGATTTTGCTTAAAAACATATACGCCTCCAGATCTACAAGGAGCAAGTGACAAAGGGTAGTTGACTGAAGTATAAACCCCTATAATCCCAACTCGATCCGGATGAAGAACAACAAGTTCAATGTATTTCCACCTTACATCTGCTCGAAGGCATCAGTAGCGATGGAGAAAACCCTAGATCTACTCGATTGAGGGCAGGCACAAGTAGCGGTGGTAGCAGATCTGCTCGAAATCTAAATCCCAAGAAATCGCTGGTGGTAACAGATCTTCACATATGGACGGTGGTGGTTGTGAAACAGGGGGCGGCGACCAGAGGGCGGCGAAGTGGTGGTTATGACAAGGTGACGGTTCAGGCGCGATTCGTTCAGATCTGGTGGTCTTTGCGGTGGCGGCGGTTTGTTCTACGTGCGGCGGAGAAGAAGCAGGACGATGATGATGGTGGTGGGTGTGGGTGACGATGATGATGGTGGTGGCTGTGGGTGACGATGATGATCGTGGTGGCTGTGGGTGATGATGATGATGGTGGTGGTGGCTGTGGGTGACGATGATGATGGTGGTGGCTGTTGGTGTCGAAACCAGAGAGAGAAAGAGTCGAGAGCAGGGAGAGAGTCTAGAGAGAGACTGATAAAAGAGAGTTGGTAGGGTGCTTTTTAGCGTTTGGTTACAAGGATTAGTGGTAAAAAGACTAAAATACCCTCATGTGCAAGGCACATGAGGGGACCTTTAACAGAAAAATTAACGGACGTTTGTCTAAAGGACCAAATGTGTTACAAATTGTCAACCTTAGGGACCAAAAGTGTTACAAAATGTCAACCACAAGGACGATTTCTGTATTTTTTGATTATAAAGGACCAAATGTGTTACTTTTTGCAAACCACAAGGACGATTTTTGTAATTTACTCTAATAAATTAAGGGATGAGGGGTATTTTAGTCTTTTTAAGTGGGCCAGGGACCAACATTGCAATAAATGGTAATGCACAAGGACTAAATCCGTAATTAATGAAGCACAAGGACTAAATCTGTGATTTTGTGTAAACTACAGGGACCAAAAATGTAATTAACTCTTTAATAATAAAAAGAAAATAGAGAAGATCCGGGACAGGGGCATTTTGGTCCTTTTAAGCTTGGGAGGGACCAAAAGTGTAATGAAGTTGCAGTGAAAGGGACCGAACCATAACTTTTCGGATTCAGGGATCAAAATCGTTATTTAGAACAAACCACTGGGGACCTAAAATGTAATGTACTTAAATTGAAAATCTTGAACAATATGCAAGTATTAAGGTTTTTGGCGTATAAACATCTAATTTTAAAGACGTTTAATGAAATAAATAGATATGATTAAAATAAATAAATCCTAAAAATAAGATAATAACATAATAATCGTATTTTAATGTATATTAAAAAGATTAAAGATTGAAAGTTAAAATATATTAATTAATACTAGTAAGGTGCCCGCGCAATGCGGCGGCGGCGATTAAAGAACAATGTTGGTGAATACTTGTGATGGTGAGTACAGAGGAGACAAAGATGCTTACGAATGAAGCTTGAATTTTACAATAAAATTGAAATAATTTAGATAATATTATTCATCAAATTTATGTTTTATGAAAGTATTATTTAATAATGGGTAATATTGTTTATGGAGAAATAATACAGGTTGCTAACATCACCTAATTTATGTGATGTTGCTCACACATACCAATTAAATGAAGGATACTAAGGTCATTTGAGTGTTTTAATGATTTAAGTAGTATGTGAGAGAACAAACATCACCTAAGTTAGGTGATGTTAGCTGCATAGATCATTTCCCCTATTGTTTATACATTTTTACTTAAAATTCATAGGACACGGTTAAATAGTATTAAGAATTTGAAGATTATGAGTACTATTTTTAAAAAGATTTGAAATTTATGTTTTTAGAGAAAAAGAAGTTATAATTAGTTTTAATCAAAACATTTATTGTTAAGGGGGAGAAGAAAATGTAATGTTTAATAAATGGGAGGTGATCCTCACACAACAAAAGTGGTCCATGCACAACAATGTTATGCAGCATCAACATGTACTATGTGTAGTAACTGCTTGTACATTGTTGTGCATGACTAAAATTTGTTGTGTGAGGATCACCTCCCTTAATAAATTGATGGTGAAGATTAATGTAAATAAAATTAAAGGTAGTTTAGTTTTGATTGAAACATTAAGAATTTTCTATTTTTAAAGAAAAGAGAATGTTGTATAATTAATATAGTAGTATAGATTTAAAATTTAGAGTAAAATTATATAAAAGTGCGTAATTTGTAACACAACCCTTTACTAGCCTGATCAAATTCAATTATAATTATTGTTATTTTTACTATAATAATAATATAATATACAGGTGGATAACTAGTGGATATGATAAGGATTAAACAAGATGGAGAGGCTGAGAAGGCTCATGTGAACCTATGATTATCCTTACTTTTATCAATAACTCAAAGTGTGGGGCCCTCCGCCGCAACCGAGCACATGATCTGACGTCGGCGGCTGCCTCCACCGCCCCTAGAACAGTGGAGTGGATAGCGTTTTTACTACTATTCGAAGTTGACGTTTTCTTCTTCCCGATACTTTAACCTTCTTCTTCACCACATTTTACAAACTTGCCATTACCCATCGGTGCCCTACTGCCGTGTATATATATATATATGCTAAAAAATAAAAATAAAACTCGCGATTGATTAAAATATTAAACGAGGTAAATCATATGACAATAAATTTTATAAAATTATGTCAACTTAGTAGGAGGGGTTGACAATGTTCTTTTACGCAATCAAGTGGAACCGTTTTTAGATTATTTTATAGTTTTTCTTTGGAGGGGAAGAATCCATCCGAATTTGATTTTAGAGTAACGTATCGAGAGGTAGTTTGATTTGGTTAGATCACTAGAATCTTTTGAATTCACAGGTTTCATCGTTCCTGTTTAAATGAAATTCTTTTAGTTCTAATAAATCAGAAGAAATTTAATGATAGAACATGAATTCAGGTACTTCTCCGGAAAAAGAAGTTGCCCAAGTGTTAATTAAAATATTGTGAAACTTAAGTGAGGTACTGAATCTTATTACCATGATAAAGAGATTCAATTCATGAATGTAATGTTTCAAAAAACAATCTTTTATTATATATAACAAAATTATTATATATAAATCATTTATCTTTTCATAACAAATACCCTGGTATATTTATGATATTGTTAAGTATTGATATATCCGGTTAGTAAATTTTGTTGGAGAAAGTTAAAATATATAATTGGAAGGGTGGAAAATAAGCATGGAAAACAAGAAAGGAGGTTGAAAATGTTGGTTAGAAAAATTAAATAGTGAATAATTGAAAAGGTATGTGTGACGGGTGGCTCGTGGCGATTTAATAATTGTTGGGTTGGTAAAGATCTAGAAAGATATTGGGTCCATGGGAGGTTTTTTCCGTCTTCACTCTCACTTTCTTTTCTGCATACATTCTTTATTCATTACAAATTCACTCTTACTACCTCTACATTATTATTTATTAGTGCGGTAGTTTAAATAATACTACATATTTTATGTTGCTTACTTTTTATTGAACAGGGATAAAATAGCGTGTTGGAAAACGGAGTTTTGATATCGTCATTATTTAGATTTAATAAATATAAAAGATTTTATTCAGATTTAACTAATATATAAAAGGGTAATGAACAACCTAGTCTACATGTTTATGTTTTTTGATTGGTTATAAAGTCTACTTTTTATGTTTACAATGTGACTTTGACATCATTAAATTACTAAAACTATGATCTAAATTCATAGATTAGGGTGTATCTATAAGCACCCTATATAATATACACAAATTACATACTACAAGGGACAATCTAAAGGCCTATTATACCGATTGGTTCAATTTATGTCCCATGCTTTTAGACACCCTCTATGTTTAGACCAAAAATAAGAGAGGTTTTGAATACGGTTTGCGAGACTACTGAAACATGTTTGAACACCATCTTTGAACACTTAGTCATATCTTTGTTTCCGAATTGTCCAAGAATAAGTGTAAATCACCCCTTTAAACATTAATTTTTTGTGCCTTTAAAACCCAATCTTTCGGCCTAGTAGATTAAGTCTCCCAAGGTTTAGATTTGGAATCATATTCCACCTAAACACAAATTTGTTACATTGCTTGATTACTTGAGAAGAAACACTAACATCTCAAAAGAGGTGGTTCTCTTTTTCCTAACTTTCTTCACATAAAGAGGACATAAATCATTAATGCATTGAACACCTATTTTTATCAAATTCATCCTCATGTGTAATTTTTATGCATTATGCTTCATACTAGTATGTTAATTTTTCGAGGAACAATTTTAACCCAATAAAAAAGTATTTGTTAATCTTCGGGATATTCCTCCATAGCGTAACGGATTTACCATAAGAAAGATAATTTTTGCTTGAGCTTTGAATAAAGAAAGATAATTTCCACACTACCAAGTACACTCTTGCTAAGTTTCAATTGGCCACCATGAGAAAGTGTGTCACCTTTCTATTTAGAAAGTTCCTTTTGAGATTTAAGAATTTAAGGAGACTTTGATTCGCAACGATTCATTGGTAACTCTTATTAGGAGCCCAATATAAGAAATAGGAAATGTAACTTGATTACAATTAGCAATGTTAGCATTTGATCAATATCTTGGTCTTTACCACAACACCGAGTAAGTTACTCTTTCGTAGGTTGACTTTAAGACTCATAAGATCCAAAAACAAAGCAAATCCGTATAAGATTTCTCACACTCGTATCATACCAATCGCCAATGAAGTAGCGTCATCCACATTTTGTAAATGGATGATGAGGGACCGTCATTAGGCAGATTAATACCATGAAAAATACACTTTGAATTCGCTTCCTACATCGCCATGTTCAATCCTTCTATAACTATCAGGAACTAAAAAGGTGGCATATGATCTGCCTTACCCCTTTCTTCATCTTAAAATTCAAAGTAGGTAATCCGTTGATTAAAGTAAAACTAGCCTCTGAAGATAAACATTCCATGATCCACCATCTCCATTTAATTCCGAACTTCATTTGGTCCATAACTTTATCTAGAAACTTCAAAGACACTGAGTTGAAGGCTTTATTAAAGTCAACTTTCATTATGAATTCTTTTTAGCCCATGAAAGAACCTCACTAATAATGAGAGGCATGTCTAGAATACTTTTCCCCAAAGGAAACTTGCTTGCTCATGCCCGATGATAGAGTTGACGACAACCTTTTAACCATTTGCCAATAACTGAGCAATGACCTTGTAAAGTGATCTGATCAATCTGATTGAACGATAATAAACTAAAGAGAGCAGATTGTCACGTTTTGAAACCAATGTTAAAAAAGAATACAACGTACGATAAAAAAAAGTCATCTTACCTCCCTAATAATCCCATCCGTTGCCCCATACCTTCTTCGAGTAGTAACCCTTGTCTCCCACCTCAAGACCGTCATTCATCTTTTTTGATCTGAACTCCAAGATATCTCCAAACTCTGTTTCTCCATCATCAATATGAACATCACGAGAGCATTTAGTTTTCCCTAGCAAACATTCTTAGGATTTCACAAATTTGTTCAAGACAAGTTTAATTGTGTTGAGTTAGAGATCAACATGTTGACTTTATGGTTCCCATAAACTTGGATTTGTTCAACACAAACTTTAAGGTTCTGACTTGTTCACCACCAATCCAATTTAGGAAAACACATGTTTCTTTAACACAAACCGATTATTGATGGTTCACCCACATCTATGACATCTCCGGTCATTAATTGTTTATACACATTTGTGATTTAGATTGCATCCAACTATAAGGATAGGGGTGGACAAATTTAGATACAGTTTAGGGGTTTGTTTATGTGTTCAAATATAAGAACCTATTTCTTCTTCTTCATCATCATTATCATCATCTGCTATGTAAATCTATGTTATCAAGTATCAAACAACGATTGAAGCAATCACACATTTATGAACTCGGTTTTTTAGTTTGTCCATATAATGAGAACCGCCAACAATTAAAGTCACGTACAAAATGAATTGCTTGAGATAACTAGGGCTAATAACATTGTATTAATACCCTTTCGGTATATACACTATCTACATTATACTATGATTAAAGTCATAAGTAAACTAAAATTCATATGAACACAATTCACCAGGTCATCTTTTTGATTTGATTGATTCTTTATCAAGTTCATCTTCGTCGAGTTTGATTTGTTCATGTTCGTGTTAGATGTTTGATTTTACTCTTCTAACAACATTAGAGACTGTTTTAAAAATTAATTTAACATCAAAATACAGACAATTAACTAGTAAACACACGCATAACCTCAATCATCCTAAAACCTTAGTCAAAATTAAGATTAATAAATTATACCTCGATTCTCCTTCTTTTAACTCGAATTTATGCAAGTTTATACTATTAACAATTTAGTCCCTTAATTTAAATCTTTGGATATATGACAATTTTTGTCCTTCTACACGCAATTACACATATAATCTTACATGATGAAATAAAATAGCAGTCTTAATTTACAAATAATATAATATTTTTAAATAAATAATTACATAACTGGAAACTAGACAGGATCTTTTTGCGAGGCGTGACGTGACTAACTATGTGCATGACTTGTTAAAGCGTGAATCTTATGTACACCATCGTCTCCACCATCGTCTCAGATCGGTTCTCGCATTAAAAATGTTTATCAATGGAACTTCTTCCTAACTCTATATATATATATATATATATATATAGAGAGAGAGAGAGAGAGAGAGTTAGGATCTTCAGGGAATACTTATAAAAGAAGAACAAAGAGAACACATTTGAACCCTTTGATAAGATTTAATCTAACAGCAGATAAGAGACCACGTTTCATATTTTGTTTGTGTTTAGGGGCATATTGGGTAATAATAAAAAAGTAGTGGTGTTCATCCCTCCCCCCTCCCTCTCTCTCTCTCTCACCATTTTACCATGTTCCCCCTTTCCCAGTGTTTACATCATCACTTCTGAGTTTGTTTGCTGACACCAACAATAGAAACTTCAGCCCTACTTACTTTTCTACATTCTTACTCCGGCAGGAGATTTGAAACTCTGTTGACTATCTCTACCGATTCTAATCTTCTCGCCGGCCGACACTCACCATCCTTCTCGCCGGTCAACAACTACCGGTCTTCTTGATTTTTATAGTGACACACGAAACCCGCTTCGGTCCTCTTTATTATATTTGATTTTTTGCTAGACTCATCACAAGGCATCTTTAGGTAAGATTTTGGTGAATACAGGTAAATAATGAAGATTAATGTTCACATAGCTTCTTCTTTGGGCTTAGGTATGATTTTTGTCAATTAAATAAAACTAATATCTCGTAAATCTTAAAGCACTGGATAAAATATCTTGGGTTATTCCCTGTCTACGCAAGTAATTGATTCGTAGATTTGAAGTTGCGATTGTTGTTCTTAGTATTTATATCTGGGTGGTATTCATTATGATTTTAAAAACAATTTCTTTTTTAGTTTGAGTAAATATTGATGTATGTAATGAGTTTTTTAGTAAAAGAATGCTTTATTAGGAATTATCTTGGAGATAGAAAGCAAAGCGAGTGTCTGTTGAATTATTGTATGTTTTTGGTTTTACACGGATGATAATGGTGTACTCAAAGGAAATGGTCTAATTGTCTAGTCAAATGTGGTATTGGAGAACAATTAGTGGTAGCTAATTTCACAGAGGGTATATATAGAAAATATGCATAGATATATGTATCTGAATTTGGGTTAATCTGATATTATGTATCAGATTTACTTATAATCCTTCTCACTTTAGCAAAGACTCTCAGTTGTAGATTATACTATACTTCTTCTTTATAGTGTATTCATAGGTTTTGAATGCATTAACTTTGAGTGTGTTAATTGTTTTCTAATATATGCATCAGTTTTTTAATATATGAATACAACTTTAAGCATTAAAACATGTGCATTAATGTTGGATGTATGCGTTGGTGTTTAAAAGTATGAATGAACATTCGTGACAAGATGCACGAATTTCGTTTAATGCATTAGTTTCACCAGATAATTATAATGTCTTATTAGAATTTGGATTCATTACTTCTTTAATTTTTTTTTAAACAGCCAAGAAAATTTTCATTCATCAAAGGAACCCGTTAAGTTACAAACTAACATCGTTACATCGCATTGAAATACACTATAGCTCACCACTTAATATCACAACTACTCTCTTATTAATTCTCACATTTTACAACTCTGAATGCAAAATTAAGGCGTAAGCAGTAGAGTTGGCCAGCACGTGAACATCAAACACAACAGCAACATACAAACGGCACGCAGGGCTAAACCAAACAAGAGCTTGGACAACATCATCGAAGCTTTGGGACATCATGAAATACCTGCGCATCACCAAACAACATCTAAAACATTAAACAAACAACAACAACAAATAGCCTCTAAAGTGCAGCTCAGCAAACTTCCTTTTAAACCAACGACTTTGACAGCACTGGGCAGAATCAGCCTACCCAAAGCAATTGGGCAGAAACAGCATATCCAGAAACAGCACAACCATACTTCGAATTTAACAGCATCATGCCCAAACAGCGCATAAACGAAACTCAACAGCAACAGTGGACAGCACAGCAGGCATAATTACTTCTTTAATTATGAACATGTGAATTACTTTTTATTGCAGTAACTATTTGGTGCATGCATTAGTTATTAGATGCAATACTTATTGAATGGATATATTAGTTTGGATCCTTGTCTGCTGCTACATCTTAATACAATTTGTAGTTTTCAATGATCAAGCTCGGGCCTTAAGTTATGGTCTTATCTCATCTGAACTTCATATTAATGAATATGTTAATGAAAATATTATCTAAGGATGAAATTATTCAATTCCGTCATCTCGGTACACCAGGTATGTACTTTTGGTTCATCTATTTTGTAGTATTCTCCTTTTACATATTCAATTTCTTCTACTTCTATTCCTTTTTTCTTTCCTTCATAAGATCGATACAAACCAATAACCAACTTCGTGCATCAAATTTGATGCATCTTTAAAAAAAATCAGCAACCATTTATCAAATCAACGAGGATTAAAAAATCCGATTTTAATCATTTAATGTCATAAGGAAAATTTTAAATTTTTATAAGACACTTTCGATTAAAAATTTAACGTGTTTAAAAAAACTGTAGAATCTAGAAAACGATAGTAACTACCAAAATGGGAATCGAGAAAATTTTTATTTTTTTGGTTTACAAGTTTACCTTTTGATCTAAGTAACCGTCAATTAGTGAGAATCTGAAAACATCAGAACCCTTAATTGAATTTCAATCGGACGCAAATGAGGTGTTCTTCCTGTTCTTTATCTATCTATGTTCTCCCTAGAAACCTACCCTATATATATATAGTAGGGATCCGGTACAAAATATTTTATGGTACTAAAAGTAAGAAAAAATCTCAACCATATGATCTCTTCAAAAGTCAACAAAAAAAAGTCATTAATTTAACTGAATTTTCGGAATTAAAAAATTAGAAAAGGTTAATATAGTAAATTCAATAAGTAAAAAAAAAGAGGCAGAGAAAAACACGTAGGCGAAAATCAACTACCACCGTAGCTTTTTTCTTTCCCGTCGGCCAGATTTCAGTAGCATAAACCCACCGTCGTTTTTTTCTTTCCTGGCGACCAGATCTCAGTAGCATCTGATGCACAACTCGGCCATAGATGATTGATGCACAAAAATCAACAACTGATGAGCAAATTTAAGAGTGATACATTCAATAATGATGAATACAAATATCCGATACAAAAGATGCACCGGTGGTCAGAACCCTAAACTAAATTCAGAACCAGCTTTGATGCACACCAAAAGTCGAATGTGGAA
This sequence comes from Pulicaria dysenterica, assembly GCA_947179395.2. NCBI lineage: Eukaryota > Viridiplantae > Streptophyta > Magnoliopsida > Asterales > Asteraceae > Pulicaria > Pulicaria dysenterica. The sequence goes on along the minus strand of OX359290.1, from coordinate 97,415,729 downwards.
GCAGCGGTGGTGAAGCGGCGGTGGTGCAGAGGCGATGCACCATCATTTAATAACTGTCGCCGATGCACAAGAGAAAGAAATTACAGATTAGATGTAGGTTTCCCGTTGCGGTGGTGGTCGGCGACGTGAGGGAGGCGGCGGTTGCAGGTTACAGACGCGATGGAGGCGGCAGTTACAGGGAAGAAACACGAGATTTAGGCAAGAGTTTGAGGCGAAAAAGCTTAGGGTTAGCGGCCAAGAGCGGCGCCGGTGTGGAACTGAGATTTTTAGGAGGCGATAACCATGGGAGGCGGCTCCAGGGCGACTTCATCAGTCGAGAGTAGAGTGCGATTTTAGGGTTTTTATGAGGGGTGGGGAAGGGAAACGTGGGCATGAGGTTCGAGGAGAGAGAATTTTTTTTTTCAAACTTCCTATTTCACCTTTTTATCTTTAATGTCACTTGTCAATTCTATATTACTTCTTACATTTAGTACTTTAAAACATTTTTTACTTGAACCTAACTCTCTCTCTCTCTCTCTCTCTATATATATATATATATATATATATATATATATATATAGGCACTGTTCTAAAAAACGCGCCATGGCGTGAGGCGTGGCTCTGACGTTAAGAAATGGACCATGGCGTGAACATTAGGCGTGGCGTGCGCCAAGGCTCGCCCGCCAAATGACGAGTTTTTTAAGGCGTGGCGTGAAAAAAATTAAAAAATTTAAAAAAATTAACTTTTTTGTGTCGGATTTGCGATCGTGTATATTGGACTTTTATAAATTTGATTTTTGTAATTTGTATAATGTTACTTTGCTCTCAATTTGTATGATTATCAGCAATCTGCATAAAAATAAGTATACACTACATACATATAATTATAAAATACAGACAAAAATACCGCGTTAAGTCACGCCTTAGAAAACGCCATGGCTTCTATAACTTGAGGCTTGACCATACCGCCACGCCGCGCCTTACGTTATTTAGAACCTTGTATATAGGTGATGTGATGATCGAGACCGGGGAATATATTACAGTGGTGTTAAAATGATAAGAGTGGAACAGAAAAAGATAGGAAGAACAAATAATATGAAGCTATCGTGATAATAAAAATTAGAAAAATTAATGGTGATAAATAAGTTGGGAGTGTAAAATAAATGCGCATGGTAAATAAGTTGGAGTGTTCTGTCTCTGAATTCCCTCTAAAACAAGGGTACTCTCCTATGTTCTCTCTTATCTATTTATGCATTTGAAGTTTAGACTTTAGAACCTCTTGTATTTTATAATTAATCAAATTAAGTTAAAAATCATTACAAGCTACTCCATAAAATAAAAACTGCCGAAATACAATGTAGCGTATATGAGATAAAATACTATTTACTTTCTATTACCTCATGTTGGTTACCATTATATTATAATTGTACAAAAAAAACTACATATATAATTCATTTAGGGGAAAAAAATACAAAATATATTGGTTTTGCAAAAAAAAAAAGTTACCCAATTATGAAACTATTTCATCTCCAAGCCTCTGTAGTCTAAGGCACCGTTTTTCAAACCCAAGAAATCATAACCAGTGCTGTTACCACTTGTACCATTCATGTTAGCGGTACAACTGCATTCCTTGCTGTCCTGTATCCCCAAACTGCACGCAAAACATATGATCGCACCGCCGGAGTTTCTCCGGCCGGTCATCAATGGCTGACGGTGATACTCCGAGGACTGATGGTGTTGCTGTTGTATATATGACGATGATATGACGTTTTGAAGATGATGATGATGTGGTGGGCCGATTCGTAACTCCAAATTCAAATCTGGGCATCTTTCTTGATTTTCCGGCGAGGTGTTCTTGATTTTCCGGCTGTCAGGAGAATGACATGGGATTTTCACATCATCTTCTACCTCTTCGTTTTTAACAAGATTATGGGTTGTTGTAGTAGGAGCAGAGGGTGAAGTGGTGGCAAACGAGATGGTGGCTGTGGTGGTGACGTCTGGTGAAGAATTCACATTACCGGCGGAGACGGTGGCGGCAATGTTATTCGTTTGGTGATTGTTGGGGTCGGTTAATGGCCGGTGAGTCGCCGGATCAATTCCCCTGTTTAACAGCTTTCTTCTGATATGTGTATTCCAGTAATTCTTTATCTCATTATCCGTCCTCCCCGGCAATCTTCCGGCGATTAAAGACCACCTGCAAAATCCCAAAAAGGAAACTTAAAAAATCCACCAAAGTATTGAAAATATGTTTGCGATTTAGGAATTCATAAATTCTTTACCTATTAACCCTTAAATGAGTTAAATCATTAAACAGTTAAAAAAGAAACATAAAAGGTGATTTTTTTAGTGAAGAAATTAATCTTTCACCTCTATTTAATTGTTTTGTGAATAAACAGTGGCTAGTACAGGTGCTGTTGTGATTCCAGTGTTGTTTTTCAACAAAGGAAAATTAAGAATATTATAGAAATAGTGGAAAATTGAACCTACTTGTTACCAAGGAGGCTATGGAGTTTAATGATGAGTTCATCTTCTTCTTCAGAGAAGTTGCCACGTTTGAGATCAGGACGGAGGTAATTGATCCAGCGGAGACGGCAGCTTTTGCCGCAGCGGAGGAGTCCGGCGGCTTTAGGGAGGGAACGCCAGCAACCTTCGCCGTGAGCTCTGATGTAAGAAATAAGACGATCATCTTCTTCTTTGGTCCATGCACCTTTGTTTGTGTGCGCTTTTTCACAACATGGTGACCTTCCCATTTTTATTTCTTTCTTTCTTCCTTTCTTTCTTGTTTAAAGTTTTCCTAATTTTGTGAGAGATAAGCCGGCTGTCCTGGGTATTTGATTTGGGATTTTATAAGCTTTTGACTCATATATAGCCATAGGGCGTTGTGTGTGTGTGTGTGTGTGTGAGAGAGAGAGAGAGAGAGAGAGAGAGAGGTGTATAATTGCTTCTAGATGCGAGTTGGTGAGACAGGTTTGAGGGAGTGGCTGGTGGGCTTGTGCTTATGATGATATTACCATAACATATAATATAAAAATATAAAAGATATTTAGTGATTGTTGAGCTCGTTTATGTTTATAAGAGAAAACATATCAGTATCGATCTTATAACAATAACTCTAGTCCATATTTAAAGTGTTAAGTATAAAAATGTTTCAATGATTTTCCTTATCTTTTAGTTTTAAAAATTATAAAAATAATTAGTGTGATTGTCATTTTGTTTTACTTTGAGTTCTTTAGACTAATTGATGTTAAATCCTGTCGTTAAAAGCTCTCATATGCCTTGCACATGAGGGATATATTAGTTATTTGTATGATATTCATGTTACCAAGCACTAATAACCCTAAATCATTATTTACCCCATCTCTCTACTCCATTACTCTCATAAACACATGCAAGGTTTTGCAGACTCACCCCCACTGGCGGCCCTCCGTTCTACCACCACTGTAGCTATTGTGACAGGGGTTGCCTTTAACACCGCCACCGCCACCATTATTCCCCTCAATCCCGCCACCGCCATAACAACTATCCCCATTATCGGTTTTAATCTTAAGCATCGTCTTCGTCGCTCAGAAGCATCATCATTGTCATCACATCCATCGCTGCCGTCCGCCTCCATGAATATCAAACTGGAAGATACCATGATCGTTGCTTGGAGAAAACCACTGCCTCTATGACCATCAATCCATGACCATCGGCTGTCACATCCACCGCCACCATGGCCATAGATAAGACGTACGATGGATCTGGAGACTACAATCGGTGAAGATTTGGAAGCTACAACTGAATCGTCATCACCACCATCACTCATATCTAAACCACCATTGCTCATATTTGAACCGTAACCATCACGTCGCTTGATTTACGACCGCCACCGACGTAATTACAACCGCCGCTGACCATGGAGTCCCAGCTACCTCCGATCTTGGAGTCACAGACACCACCTCCATCGCTCAAATTTGAACCACCTTTGTGTGTTTGGAGATTGGAGAGTAGGTTTTTCATTTTAAATTAATCTGAATGTTTAGGTATAGATAAATACGGATAAACACAAGTTTTTAATTTTTATTTAAAGTTGACTATTAACTAGATTTCAGAAGCAATAATGCGTGATTATAGGTTTTTTTATTAATATGTTCTTGTTCACCAATTTGGCTTCAAATTTGATTCTTGATTATGGTTATGTTTGTTCAAGTTTGAAATATACAAATGTAGATTTAAGTTTGTGATTATAGGTTTTTCTGTTTGTATAATTTCTTCTAGATTTATCTGATCTGTAGATCAATATCAAGGTTGTTCGTTCAAGTTTATTTAAATTTGATTTGATTATAGTTTAAGTTCGTTCAATATGATTCTTGATTATGGCTAAGTTTGTTTAAGAATTAACTAAAATTATAGTTTGTTTAAAAATATATTTACAATCTTAATTGTATATTTTTGTTTATTAAATAAGATATTAAATATAATTAGAAGTGATAAAAAATTATTTAAAAACCAAAGAGCTATAAGGTTGTCTGAAAACAAGGATAGTGTAGAAAAAGATCAAAATACCCTCATGTGCAAGACATATGGGGTGTTTTAACATCCAATGTTAACGTCAGTTAGTGTAAATGACCGAAAGTGAAACAAAATGACAATCAGATTGACTAATTTTATAATTTTTTAAGTTAAAAAGATTAAAAGTGAAAATCGGTAACAACTATATAAGGTCCATTTTTGTTATTAAATCATATTTAAATATAAAACCAAAAAAATCTATAGGGTATACTTTTTTTTAATGATTTTTTGTATTCATAGTAAGGTCACCCGTACAGGGTGACCCGAATTCAATCGGGGGAGGAAAAAGACTTCTTCAGGTAGCTCAGCTTGACCCTTATGCCCTCCTCCTTCGGGTTAGGGGGTTGGTTTCCCACACCCAATTCATCCGATCGGTTTCCTTTTTTTTTGTAAGAGAGAGTAAGGAAGGAAAAAAATTGGGTTAGTTGAGTTATGCTATACTTAGGCTTGGAGGTAACAGAGAAAAAGAAAAAATGATATGACACTAATATGACATTTGCGTATGAAAAAAGGACTTGGGTGCCATACTCATGGTCTAATAATTGTTATTAACTGTGGTATTTGTATTAGTTATCTATCATTAAACCTCTACACTAATGACATAGATGTAATACAGTTATTCAGTTAATATGGTGAAAGACTTGTAAACTAATTCAAAGTGTTATCGGGCTATCTTATTTGAACCGAGTTATCTTGCAAAACTCCCGATAAGATACCCTAATTCAGACTCTATATATGCCTCTCTAGAGTTACTATTCAGCTTGAGATGAATAACATGACTTATAAAATTCCAAGTCACATTTTTCTATGATATTTAACCATCTTTTGCCTCATCAATTATATTTGAAGAAGGTAATTTGACTAACATAAACGGTCAAGATTAATATAGTATTTACTATCCATTCTTTGTATATAGGTGAGATCCCCCTCATTTACAAAACTCCCAATTTGTAATGAACCTATTATCCATGCTTAAACACAAGGTTTTTAATAGTAGAGGTGTATACGATCGGCGCCAAGCTAAACTATGCTCGACTTTGTTGTCTAAAGCTTTCAGCCCGTGAGAATTTTCAAAGCCTCTAGCTTTAATTTGTTTACTTTTCTAATCATATATGCATGTATATACAACTATTTTTAAATTTTATTATATTATTATGATTATGATTGTCTAAATAATAATATCTATCCTTTAAAATTCTTATTATACATAATACTATATTATTATATTTGACTTGTGTAGACTCATAAACTTATCGAGCTCACTGTCCAAGGCTTAGGCTCAAACCTGTTTATTAATTGAGTCTAATTTAATGTGGCTGCTTGTTTTTGTTAAGTAATGGGGCTGTTTTCTTGTAACTTGTATTGGGGTTCCTGCTTGTATTCTGTTTGCTGCCTCTAACCTCTGGTTAGGGGTGGCTTTCATCTTTTCATTTTTAATAAAATTCCGGGTGCAATAGGTGGGGGTGATGGCGGAGCCGAAGCTCCTTCCCTATTTGCTCCCTTTGTTTTGCCGTTCAAAAAAAAAATTTGAGTCTAATTTAAGCTCAAGCTAGGCTTGAGATTGTCTAAGCTCAGCTCATGATGAATTTTTAACAAAACTTATTTACACTTCTAGTTTATGATTTTCTCAAATTATAAGTGTTTTTTTTTAATCTTTGATAGGAATAAACTTATCTTATTTTATGATAAACACTAAATTATTTCATAATAATCATATCCCCATACATAGTATTGGTATTACATCTAGATGTAAACGAGCCAAGTAATTACTCGTGAGCTACTCGAACTCACATCATTAAAAGATCGAAACAAGCCGAGCCAATTAGATTAAGCCAGCACATCTAGTAAATGAGCCCAAGCTCGAGGTTCAAATAGTGAGCTCATTTAAGCTCGTGAGCATATACGTGCTTCATATACAAAATTAATTTCTTTCTTTGTTGATTGTTTATATATATTCTTTTAATTTAAATTCAAAATAATACTCCACACTTAAACAAGCCAAGCCGAAACGAGCTTAACCGAGCTTCATAAATTTTAAACGAGCCGATCTGGAGCTCGAGTTTCATGTATCTTAAGTGAGCCAAGCTCAAGCTCGGATCTAAAAAATCCTAAACGAGTCCCACTGGATAACTACCGTGTTTAAGCTTGACTCGGCTAGTTTATATCCCTAATTAGTATTAAACTATGTGCTTTGTAGATATAATCTAATCTTAGTTGTAATCATAACTAGTATTAAAACAAAAATTGACTCACTCTAGTTCCATCAGTTAAATAAATCCCAAGGCTCTTATGATCTTGTTCTTTTTTCGGTTTTCACAACTTAAAATCTTGCAAGAAAATTAAATTCATAATAACAAAGAAAATAAAATCAAAACTTTATAAATAAACACATGATAGATATCAGCAGTTTTGGTCATGCTTTGTATTAAAAATAATACAAGGGATGAATAAAAAAGTAAGATGAGGTTCAAGTAGGTGTAAAGTGAGGTGTAGGTAATAAAGTATAAGATGGTTACAAAGTGTGATCCTTTTGAACAACTTTTAGGTCAATAATTATATAGAGTAATTAATTAGCTAAACTTCCCAAATTCTTCAACTACATTTGCATTAATTTACTACCAATATTTATTTAATTATGTTGTTGGAACTAACTTCACACATTTGTGGTTCTGGTGACCCTTTCTTTTGTCATGAACTTTATACATGATATTTTCTACTATGGTAGAAAATATTCACATTTCAAATAAGTGAATAGTTTCTACAGATCTATCAAAGTTATGTTGAAGTAACATACAGATTTACTTAAAAAAGATTTATATTAAAGTTTCATAATTTGTATTTTGGAAAGAAAAAAAAGTGAGTTAGATGTGATGAAAGTCAGAAAGTATGTATTGGTGGAGGTCTTCTCATGTATATCCATCTATCCATAAAGAATTGAAATGGTAGTTGCCCGACTTTATATATATATATATATATATATATATATATATATATATATATATATATATATATATATATATATATATATTGCTTCTAGAAGGTAGAGTATGAAGTTGGTTAAAAAGATATACGGAAAGGGAAAAGTGTAGTGTGGTTGTGGTTGAATGTGGGTATTGGTTTACCTTTCACTTTTCTCTCCCCCCAACCTTGTGGTGCAAGTTTAGGCATAAGTAGGATTCACAATTGGGGAGGTTGGTTCACCATTTTCTTGTTATTTTCCCCTCAATTTGCACATCACTTGTCACCCACTACCCATCACACTCATACCCTCTCCCTCCTCTCTTTCTAATAAGTGTCTCTTTCTCGTAAGAAATTGGAGGATCAAATCTGGCTGTATATATTAGGTTGGGGGTTTTCTTTTAAGGGTTTCCTCCATAGAGTAAGGTGTGATACTCGAACCTTGGTTAAATCCAAATAAAAAGGGGCGGTTGAAAACCTGTCACCAAACAATTTGAACCCACACTGGAGAGACGGGGAAGTGTCCTCATTTTCCGGTCAAAAAAAAAATTTATCACCTAAATATCCATTCTCACAATAATCATATTAATGAGTCATTAATGATGGTCACAAATGGATCTCACATTAAGAGTGATTCTTAAATACACCATTTCCTACATATATATATATATATATATATATATATATATATATATATATAACCTTCCTTAAACATATAACCTAAAGAACCACCTCTGGTGATGACACGTGACATATTTTTTAGGGGCATAATTAAAAAACAAAAAAAAATCAATCGCTACTTATTGCCCACCAACCCTTTTCTAAAAAAAAACCCATTTAACTTTAAATGACCATAACTCGTTCGTTTTTAGGAATTTTAGCAAAAAAATATATCGTTAGATTCAGTTTTTTGTCCTCTTTCAAACAAGATCAGACTTGATCTATTTCTAAAACTTTTTTTTTTTAAATAAAAAATTTTCATTTTGAGCTAGGTTTTATTCTAAAATGCAAAATGCAAAAAATCGAAAAATGAAAAATATGAACATGCAGGTCAAGGAGATGCTTCCGAAAATGCAAAATATGAAAAATTCAAAATGCAACCTAACATGATTCATTGAAAATGCAGTCCAAAATTTGCATTTTCAAAAAAATAGAAAAATATGGGAAGAGTGATCTTGATTGAAAGAGGATTAAAAAACTAAAAGATTTGTATAATTTTTTTTGTTTAAATTCACAAAACTTAAAAAGTTATTACAGTTTAAAGATTTTTAGGTTATCTTTTTTAAACGTGGGTTTGTTGAGGGGATTTTCCATGTTTGCACTTTTACATGTTAATTAATACATGATAATTACAATTATATCATCTTTAATCTCATCAGTTGATTTTGATTATCCAATAGTCCAGATTGGTTCTTTAGGTTCTATATTTAATCCATGGTTCTATGTTGATCATATATATATATATATATATATATATATATATATATATATATATATATATATATATATATATATATGTATGTATGTATGTATGTATGTATGTATGTATGTATGTATGTATGTATGTATGTATGTATGTATGTATGTATGTATGAACCACTCTTAGTAAGAGAACAATTTGTAACCACCAGTAATGACTCATTAATATGTGTATTTTGGTCATTTATATATTTATATAATCGTAAAGAGTCCAGTGGACAAGTCATTAAAAATGAAACTTTATTTTTCCATTTATAACTATAGTTAATGCTAATTTAAGAATTGTTTTATTGTGAGAATCGCAGAAACAATTTAAAACCATCATTAATGTTCATTAACGACTCCTTAAAATATTTTGGTCATTTATATGTATAATTAACCATTAACTACGTTTGTGTGAAGGAGTCACTGTTTAACGAGACCTGAGTTCTTCCAAAATAGCCCTATTAATGAGTCATTAATTAATTATCCCCTATTACTAGCCATTGGTTTATTATCATCAACGATTAAGACGATAAAAACGATCACAATAGCAGACAGTTACAATTTATCACATAAAGATACAGATATGAATGACATATTTGCACCGGAATCAAATAACACACGGGCAGGCACAGAGTTTATTACAACATACCCGTAATCACATCATTGTTTCCGGTAGCCTCATTTACTGTCATCTTAAAGGCTCTCCCTTCCGCAGAAGGTGGAGTCTTTCTCTTCTGACCTGCAGAAGACGATCCCCCGACATTGGCTACCACTTGCTCTGTCCCCGTTGATTTCTACTTAGAACAAGCTCCAGCTCGATGACCCTCTTCGTGACAGTTCCAACACACATTTGTTTTAAATCGACAGTATGACGGTTCATGACCAAATTCACCACAACGCAAGCACCGACGAGTCTGCGGTGTGCATGGTCTGGTATGACGAGATTTGCAAGTTCCACACCAAGGCTTACCTTGATTAGACCCCGAACCCTTAGATTTTTTATCTCCCTGTTCTGATTGTTCTGCCATTTGCCCTTATTTTGATTTCCGCTTTGGTTCCCACCAGACTTGTGAGATGATCCCTTTTCTCTATTCATTTTCTCCCTAGCCCTCACATCACCCTCAGCAGCTCTAGCTAAGGTGAATGCCTGAACCAATGATGTAGCCAAACGGGTGTTACCCCGATATTCAGACAATAATGCTTGAACAAAATGTTGAATCTGTGCAGGTTCATCAGGCACCCACTGCTTTGCAAACCTCAGGGTTTCATTAAACTTGGTGATCAATTCATCAACTGACATCCTGTCATTCTGAGCCAAATCCATAAACTCTCGTTTCACTTTTGCCAGTTCAAAAGCATTGCAAAAGTATTCACAAAACTTATTCTAAAATTGCTCCCAAGTCACATAATTAATCATTTCCCTGGAAAGATGTGCTATCAAATAATCCCACCATGTTGCAGCTTGACCTTTCAATCTTCTGGTTGCAAACTTCACTCTTTCTGATTCCTCACAATTACGGGCATCCAATGCCTTAACAGTCTGTCAGTCTCTCTCAGCCAATTTAATGTAACAGTAGGGTCGGAGCTTCCAGAATACTCTGGTGCTGGCAATCCATAAAATCCTTGTACTGACATCTCACATCTCGGCTTATAATTTTCCTATGGTGGATACCAAGGAATAAAGAAATTTTGTGGCTGTGGTTGATGAGGCTGTGTACCTTGTGGAATAGGTACAAAAGGTAAAGATCCAAATGGTGTTGCCACAGTACTAAATGGAGTTGCAGTAAAAACATGAGGTGGCATGGGCTGGGTGAATACAGTTGATTCTCGGGGCATATGAATGGTTTGGGTTTGCTGAGAAGATTGAGTCTGTTGTTGTTGTTGCTCTAATTGTTGAATTCTGTTTCTCAGAGTTTGCAATGTATCCTTTAACTGAAGCACGTAGTCTTGCTGATCAGATTCACCATTGTGAGATGTACCAGCTCGGTTGTACTGTTCATTTACTGCTGTAGAGGACTGATTGTTGATTCTTCTGGGGGGATGCAGGGGTAGTTGTCCAGTTATCGTTGTCAGCCATATTCTGTCTCATACACAACATCTCACCAGTTGTTAGATTTAAATCCGTTAGTATAATCACACTAACTACTCTCGAAGCTACACTACTAATTACCCACCCTGGGAATAATGGACTGACCAGAGCCTTGGTTCGAGTATTGCACGAAATCACCAATGCAAATCCTCAAACCAGTGCTCTGATACCAATTTGTAACACTGTACTTTTTAATTAACTTAAAACTGTGTGCGGAAGCTTGATTAACTTAAATACAATAAAAACATAAAATAAATACATCTTTTGTTGTTTTAGACTTTACAAATTTCTACTACAGTGTTAATTACAAAATAGGCTCTTAACAAAAATTATCAGTCATCAGAGTGAATGGTCTGTCCATATTCTCAGCCATACTTCACCAGAAAGCTTACCAAAAGTTATCTGCAAAATATGATAGTGGGGAATTAGCACAAAGCTAAGTGAGGGAATAGATATCTAAACATATACAAGGCAAACAACCCAAACACATAGCTCACATCACCAAGAGAACCGACGGTGTTGCAACCACCTACAACCATATGTCGGCTAAAACATAGGTTTACTGATAGCCCTGCTAACATGGACAATAGTACCAGCACTCTTGAATACAACAAATGCATTTCAAGATCAGATACTGTAAAATCCCTAAGCAACAGGCCCAGCCGAAATCACCAAGCTGATCTCCGAAAAACAACATGTATACATATGAACAAGATATAAAGTCCAATGAGCATAGTTACAATCAGGATATCACATCCTGCATATTCAAAGATATGAATCTATTAGATTGTGTGCATAGATAGATAACATGTATCATCGTGTCCAATACTATGTGACACTAAAGGATCACACTGCTACACACCCAATTAGAACCTTATGGATTTTACCTAGATATGTGTAACAATAATTAATTAGTTTAATTAATTATTGAGAAGAAAAATAATAATAGCTATTTATTATTTAAAGAGGAGAAGTTAATATTTAGTTTAAATATTAACGGGACCAATTAATTAATAGTTATTAATTAATTAGAAAGGTCAAAGGATATTTTCTGTAATTACTTAATAGTTTAATTAAAGTTGGGCTTTAAATTAAAAGGGTTTGGGCTTTAATAAGGATATATATATATATATATATATATATATATATATATATATATACCTTATTAACCTTAGAATCATAAAACAAGTAATCACAAGTTAAGAAAAACCCTAAGCACTCCTCTCTCCCTCTCTCCCTCTCCCTCTCTCCCTCTCTCTCTCTCGGCGACGTGGTGAAAACCGAACCACCAAGGGTGGTGGTCGGCGGCGACGCAACACACACACACATTGGGGATCAAGGTTTAATCCTTAGGCGGTCTAGCAGCCCGTTCGAGGTAGTGCAGTAGCGGTGGATAACCTGCAACAATCTAGGATTGATGAAAAGTTTTGGTTTGCTCAAAGGTATAATTTTTATCCCTTACTCTGTATTAGTTCTTATATGAGTTAGATGAGATCACTGGAGGGGGTTTTGTTTTTTATGTTGGATTATGTGCAGAGATAATTAACGGGCATATTGTATCCAATGTTATAAGAGACTAAAGGGTCACACTGCTACACACCCAATTCAGAACAGTTGGATTTCACCATTATTCTGTGTGGAAATAATTAATCAGTTAGATTAATTATTAAAGAGATAAACGAATAATTAATCATTTGTATTAATTATTGAGAGATATAAATAATTATCCAGTTTGGATTAATTATTAGAAAGGAAATAAATAATAAATAGTTATTTATTATTTAAAGGGGAATAAATATTAAGTTTTAATATTTAACGGACTAAGTTAATTAATAGTTAATTAATTAACTAGTAAAAGTCCAAGGGGTCAAAGTGAGAAGAGATGAAAGTTTAATTAAAACCAGTGGGCTTTTAATTAAACGGGCTTAGGTCCAATCTAATCCTTATAAATATGTTCTTTAGGCTTAAGGATTAAGGGGTGTTACACAAGGGACAAAACCTAGCCGTCACTCTCTCTTGCTCTCATCGATCTCGGCTCTTTCTCCCTTTTGCCGATCTCTCTCGATCGCACTCTCTCTCGGGTCTCTTCTCTCTCTCGCCGAATCGAAGCAAGCAAAACACCAAGGTGTTTTGCGATCTTGATCTCGACGCACACACACATACAATCAAGCTTGGAGCTTTGTTGTTTCGGGTGATCCAGGAGCGGTCTAGCAGCCAGTTCAATCGGAGGTGCAGTAGTGGTGGACTATCTTTAGCAATCCTAAAGGTTTTGTTCAGGTATAATCTTATAACCTTATCTATGGGTTGTTTGTTAAGAAACTATGTTGATCAATGTAAGTTTTAAAGATCCTAACCCTTTTGGAGTTTAGAGGGTTGTGTTCAATCTAGTTCTGCTTTTAGGATTGAACCAGTAGAATCAAACCCAGGTCTGACCAGTTTGAGTCATAAGGTGGTTTGGTCAGGTTCAAAACCCTTCATTTTATTCCGCTGTGCATGTATGATATGTCTTTTACCCCACAAAACCCTTCAGAATCCACTCACCAAAGCTTGAACAGCTTACACTCAGGAATCTAAATCACCGAGTCTTCTCATTTCCTGAGAACAGGTAAACACTAGTCAGTATATGTTTCAGAATACTGATTCATAATAAATAATACACTTATTAATACATTACATGTACACATGTATAATACATACAACACATATGTATAATCAAGTTCGCATACGGTTTTATTACAAATACCGCATCATCATAACACTTGGTAAAATCCACTAACTCCCTAGCTTAGGCAATACATTAAATTCATCCCTTATGTCATGGTCACAATTGTTAAGGAATTCCAAGTTATTCTTCAAAAAACAGAATAAGGCTTCATGCGGTTTCCCTATCATGCGGTTTTATAGTCATAAGTCCAAAACCGATCAAAGTGTTAGGGAAAATGTCAAAGTCCCAAATCCCGGATAGGTCATGCGGTTTTATCATAAAACCGGATCCAATTCTCAAATCCGAATAAGCAAAGGCAATCTATGCGGTTTTACTCAAATACCGAATAATCATTCGGTTTCTTTAAAAAGAGCCGATCAAATCACAAATCCGTATAAGCTAAGGCAAATCATTCAGTTTTCATGAAATCCAATTAAACGTGTGGTTTGTTGTCACAATCCGATCAAGCATTCGGTTTTTCAAGTTTGGACAATAATTCCATATTATTCGGTTTCTAACATAAATTAATAGTTCATTCGGTATTATCCATTTGTTATGCGCTTTCTGTGTAAATCCCATATATACTATTCGGTTTCCATCCAATTCCGAATAACTCATGCGGTTTTACCAAAATCCCGGATGATTCATAGTTAAAAATCCCGATTGATTCATGTTCTTATCTATTTAATCTAATTCTTCAATTCTGAGTTAATTGATGTTCATGTACAAGAATGTATATTTCCTGAAAGCATTATAAACACATAATAAACATCAATTTCTAACATGCAATCATCCTAACTTCATCAAATCATAAGCATCATGCGGTTTTCATTCTATTTCTATAAAACCGAATATAAATAACAATTAACATTCAATTATGCTAACCTTATGAGTCAAATACTGCAGAATCAAAACAATTAATTCCAAGATGGAAAGATGAAGATGATTGTTCTCCTTTGTTCTTCCCTTCTCGGCCGAGAGCTCCACAAGAAAACACACACACATAATTTTTTTTGATCTTTGCATGAACAGATGAAATTGGTGGCATGTTTAGGAGACTAAGTGTCCAACATTAGGACACCTCATTCTCCACTATCCTCTTATTTTTATTTAATTAGCATTTTCTAAATTAAACATAAATTCAAATTTAAATAACACATAATAATAATTACATAAAAAATAAAGGTAATTAAATCCACATGATCAAGGTGTAAATCTCATGTTTAATATACTATTTACCTTATTAATCTAGGCCAGTAGAGAGGGTGTTACAATTCTGACGTCTGAATGTTATTCATATATTTGTTGTTTGTTTTTTGAAATATCTGAATGGTTGTATTTATCCGTTTTATAATATTTTATATTCAACTGTTACAAATATAACTAAATTTTTAACTTTTCTAATTATAAAGTAAATTATTTTAATAACAAATATCAAACCGTAATAATATAGGGAAGTAAAATAAAAAATATATAAAAGAGAGATTTGCGGCGCCCGATGTTAATCGTGAAAGGTGTCTATATATGTAGAGTAGTGAAGGAGTGGAGGAGTGGATATTGACGTGAATTAGTGAAAGAAGAAATATAATTGTTATAGTATAATGAAAAATAAATTATGTTGAGATGTTATTAGAGGTAATTTTATCTCTTATTCATTAAGGAGTTTTAAGAGGTTTTCGGATCTTAATGATAATAAAAAATAAATAGCTCTTATATCTTAATACCTCTTATTGATTCAGATTAAAATGTTTTTAAGACGTTTTTCGAAAAAGAAACGAACCCTTAGTATTATAAAGCTAGGCTTGATGAAACTATACACACACACACACACACACACACATATATATATATATATATATATATATATATATAGAAATGTTCAAATGAGAATTAGAAATTATATGAGAATGGAAGACTTAATCTCAGCCACTCATTTTGTAAGTGGAATCCATGGATGGAGAGCATGAGGGGATAGAGTGTGGCATGGTGCTTGTGATGAATTCATGGATAGGAAATTGGACGGCTTTGATTGAGTTTCTCATTCTCATATAATTTAAGGTTCTCATCTGAACCTCCCACTATATATATACACCGGTGGTGCTACTTCATATACAATTAAATTAGAAGATTTTATTTATATATGTGTTGGTATAGTAGTTATAAATGATATATATATATATATATATATATATATATATATATATATATATATATATATATATATATATATATATATATATATATATGATATATATATATATATAAGTAAGACTCTAAATGTGAAGTACAATTAATTAAATGGTATCCAATTAAATAAGTTTATATAAAGTGTTTAACATATAGGAAAAAAAAGTTAATAGGACAGATTAAAAGGTATATCAATAGAAAAGATAACAGGACTGGTAATTAAGTTAAGGGTTTAGTTCTTGAAAGTACATCAAAATTGTCACTTTTTGCTATTGTGTATACTCATCTTTCTAAACTCCAATTTAGTATATTAAACTTTCTAAAACTCAGAAAAAATACATTGGGTTACCTGCTAAGCAGGTAACGATGACGTGGCATAGGTTTTGCTAAGGTGGCATCTGATTTGGAACTGACATGTATGATCTTTGTTTAAAAAATAATTGAAAATAAAATAAATATAATTAATAATAATAATAATAAAACAAATGGTGATCTTCAAGAACGGGATGCGACCTTCAAGGCTTCAACATCATCGATGGATTTGAGAACCACCGGCCACCGCCTTCGTTCTCATCGACCTCCGGCGAAAGAGGAAAAACCACCGCCCACTGCCTTCGTCCACCGCCTTCGTTCTCATCGACCTTCGTTGATTTCAGATCTGCAGCCGCTATCCCTCCCTGCGGCGGGGGAGAAAGTCGCTTAGTAGCAGACAACTCGCTGAAGAAGAATCGTTGAAGAAGAATCTGAACAGATCTGAACTCGTTGGTGGTGCTGCTGCCAAAAGTCGGCGGCGGTTGTGGTGTTGCTGCTGCATCGTTTCTCCAGATCTGGGTTTCATCGTAATTGTATAAATCTGAACTCGTTGGTGGTGCTGCTGAACAGATCTGAACATCTTCATCATCTTCATCGTTTCTCCATTCGTTGGTTCTGGAACGATTGATACCTCACAAACAGATATGTGATTTTAGGGTTTTCGTTTTTAGGTTTCGTTTTTGTAATTACTTGTTCATCTTGTTGATTACAAGTTTTTATTGAGGTATAGATAACAGGTTTTTAGGTTTTTGGATTTTGAGTTCACGAACCCAGATCTTTGTGAGTTTGGTTCTGGATTTTAGGTTTTCTGGATTTTTAGGTTTAGTTTTTGTAATTACTTGTTCACGAACCAGATCTTCATGTTGAATGTTCAGGGATCAGGCCACAAAAAATTAATTTGTGAGTTTGGTTCTTGTTGATTACAGGTTTCGTTAATTGTGATTTCGAGTTCAATTTTAGGTTTTCTGGATTTGCTTATGTTGATTAGGGCTTATGTTGAATGTTGAATGTTGAATGTAGAAGAACAAGATCTTCATGTGTTCTTGAATGTTGAATGTAGAAGAACAAGATCTTTATGTGTTCTTGAATGTTGAAGATGAAGATCTTCTTAAAGGGAGTTAATATATTATGTGGCAAAAAATTAATGATGTGGCATGATGAGATGGAATAAAAAAAGTAAAAATAAAACAAATTATCGGTTACCTGCTGAGCAGGTAATCGGGTGTATTAAACGGTAGTTTTGAAGATTTCGATGTATTAAATGGGAGTAATGAAAGATGAGTATACACAATAGCAAAATGTGACAACTTTAATGTATTTTTAGGAACTAAACCCTTAAGTTAAAGGGGTTTTTTCCTCACTTATTATGAAAATAACATTTGCCTATTTATCATGATCCTTGCCCTTGTTAATCAACTTGAGGAGAGATAGAGACATGTGGATGGATGGGCACTTGTTAATTCATGTGTTTATGACTTTATGTGGCCTACCGCCCTACCTTATCAACTTTGAGTAGAGTTAAAAAAAGGGAGTGATTTGTACATCATTTTTTTTGTTATACATATTCAAATTATATGTTTTAAATACGTAAATAAGAAATAAAGTTTATAATAAAATAAGAATATAAATATCAATTTTTTGTGTACGGATAAATTGTGTTATATACAAATCAAAATTTCCCCAAAATATACCTCTTGCTTGAGGCTAAATTAATAATAGCTTCATTGTAAATTTAAAATGATTTTAGAGAAATATGATTTCCAGTCACCAAAAGTTAATGTATGCATGTAATTATACACTACAATAAAGATGTCGATTATATATATTTTTTTATCAATATTAATACACGTAAAAGCATGGAGAAATACAATCAAGCGTGGAATAAATGAGTGTTACTAATTTCTACTAAATCTTTACATTTGAAAGTATGAAAATCGAAGTTAAAATTAATATGTATTAGTGTGGACAAATTAACTAAATGTTCACACTTCTAAGCGTGAAAATTTTGAAAATAATTCTAGAGTTACAAAAGTCTACGCTTTTAAATGTGAACTTTTTGAATCATCTATTAATTACTAAATTCACACATTTAAAAGCGTGGATTTTTAAAGGCAAATGTACACGCCTTCAAATGTTAAGTTTTTTCTATTTCTAACAATACTTATTTTTAAAATATTTTTCACAATTATAAGTGTGACAATGTTTATATTTTTTACACGCTTCTTATGAAGCGTGGATAAATGACATATTTTTTGTAGTTATAACAATAGAGTATTATAAACAAAAAAAATCATTAAATAACATTATTGTTGGCAAATTTTGAAAACCCAATGTAAGGGAAAATGTTAATAAGAAGAACTATTAAATTTATATGAGTAGTTAAAAGATAGTGATTAGGTTTAGATAAAGAAGATATATAGCTAACATGTCTAACTTCATGGGTTGATTGCTTGTTGAACAAACACTCTTCCTATAATTTTAAATCCACAAGAACTTAATTGTTGTAAAGTTTGGTATCCTTAATTAAAGAGCAAATGGTTGGTATTAGACTAAATGAATCCACTAACTAATCCCTAATCTAATCAAGAAACCAAGAAAAATTTAATAGAATTTAATAAGGGGGAAAAAAGTTTGCGCTAATTGCTTGGTAGGTTCGACCTAATTCTCTTAAATGAGATGATTATTCTTGTTCAAAGAGGTAATAAATTTAATTGGAATCCCATTTGAGTCCCGAAAAATATTGTTTTGATCGACATGCTGTTAATACGTAGTTATCGTACGTCTATTCGGACCTCTTAGGTGTCTAAATTGACTCTCTGTGATGTTGACGTTTATGAGTGTTTGACATACATATATTGAAATTGTAATGGTTTGATATGATACGTTTGGTATATAGAAAAGAAGAAGTCCAAATAGTAGCACCTATGAACTATAGAAATATATATAAAATCATTTAAAGCGATTGTATAGTATAATTATCTGTTATATATTTATTTATATGTATAATATTCATTTAAATCTTATAGATGCAATGTACGTAGTGTGACTCAATCAGGATCTAATATGAACTTTAAATGCGAACGAGAACAATTACACTTAACTACTCAAAAAACGGAATAGAGTATGAGTTTCTCTGGAAGGATGGACTCAAAATGTAACCCACAATTGTGAGTTTAAATCCAACTTACTAACCACCTCTAAGACAGTACTAGTACTATTTTTATTATAACAACAATAATAAACCAGTTAAGACAAATAGAGCGAGAATGGAATGGTTCCAAGACCATCACAGGACCGAATTTGTTCACAGGAGGGTCCTATTTAATGCTTACATAGAATACAACACTTTCAAACAGATCTAGCTGTTAATCAGAAGGATGCTAATGGCCTTGTTCTTCTTCATATTCTTCCTCCACCACCGATCGAGTCTCTTTTACAAGCCTTTTTTTGTTTCTGTAATTATTAATCTTTCTATTTTAATTAGTGAAAACTTATATCTCAAACAAGTAAGTAAGCGACCCATTAGGCCAAATATACCCGAAAGTTAATTAAGAATCGTGTTGCCAGATGGTTGAAAAAAAGAATTAAATTAATTAAGGTACGTAGTAGTAGTGAATGAAAGCTAGAATTGAGTTTCATTCATTTTCTATAACAAGATCTTGATGTTACATGTAACAAGAAAGGGCCACTTGCATCTCCTAAAATTGTGACCAATTCTGCAATTGGGGGAGATGTACAACAATTTAAACCATTATTTGTAAATAGGGAAAGACACCATGAATGTAATTGACACACATTAATAATATGCATTTATATTTTATTAGTTTAATTTAATTTGCTACGTTTAACATACAATATATGATGTACTTACTGCTTAATCACTTAAATGTACTTTATGATGAAATGATATAATAGTGTTCTTATGTTTCATTCAGTATTTTTTTCATTTAAAGATGACAATTAAACTACCTGAATGCTTAACGATTATATAAATTCTTACGGTGGCATATGCATATGTAAATGTATATTAGTTATAAGATTATGTCAAAGATTATATCATTTAATTAACAAAGACGAATAATAGTATTATTCAATCATTATGTTCATTCATATATTCATTCTTGTTCTATTCGGTTGAATTAAACAAAGAACATGGTCAAGCCAAATGTAGAAAATGATCTAGCCTCGTTTGTGTTTGTTCACTTTGTTTAAAACCTAATAGTTTTGGTGACTGATGTTATGTTATGAAATGACTAAAAAATTCGGTATTATGGTATCAACTATCAAGTAATAGAAGTGGTGGAATACAAGACATAGATTATTTAGATTATTAATTCAATTTATACTCATTCTCTAATAGTTAAGTTCAAATACTTATTGTATAATAGAATATTTAATTAATAAGAAAGCTATAATGAATAAATAAATTTAATTATTAATATAATTTATATTGACTTATTTTTAAACATATTTTTTTATTTATAAAAGGGTTCTCCGGTTATTAATTGTACAAAATATCGCCATTAACATAAACTAATAATTATTCCATTTAATAGTTCAATTTTCTAACTATTATTTCCATGATTAATTTAAGTTTTTATAATTTTTTCAGTATGTTGTAATTGTTTATACAAGATGCATAATATTTACATTATATAAAATTAAGAGATTAAGATTTTTAAAAGAAAACGTGTTAATTGTATTATATTTTAGTATAGATAAAGATGTAAATTCATAACTAGATTAGTAAATGTCTTGGTTCTAAATACAACAAATTATCTCCTTAAAGCACAATACTTTGTTGTATGCTTTTTTTACCAACCATGATTTATGAATATAGTAAAGGTTAAAAAAAAGGTTTGTTTTTGGTGGAGGGAGGAAAAAAGATGTGAGAAGGAAGGTTAAAAAGGGAGGTTGAGGTACCGAACACACACACACACACTGCCAAACAAGGAAAGACCAACTGCATGAGTTTAGGAAAGTGTTAGGTGGATAACGGAGGGAAGTTGGCAGATTCAATTATTTTCACATGCCGCACACACTCTCTCTCTCACATACACTCCCACACACTTTCAATAAACCTAATCAACATATTTTATTTTATTTTTCTTAATTTCTAAACTTAAATAAAACATCGATTTAGATTAGCTTTAGATAATTTTATCCATTTATTTTAGAAAAATAAATCTCTATAATCTATCTAAATTGAAATTTTAATTTAATTTTTAAGAGTTCAAGTTATTTAATTTTAAATAAATTTATTAGAGATGAATTTATACGTCATTCTTAAAACTTTAAAAATTGTATATGTCTATCCTAATTCATAAATATAACATCTACCTTTTAATTTAAAATTTTCATAAACCAATAAATAACTGACTTTATTGTTTGTAAACGTAATTATAATGATCGATAACTTGTACATGAAATATAGTCATGTCTCGTATCATAATATCACATTTCTGTCATACATATGCACTCTCTCTCTCTCTCTCGTGTCAACGCTTACATCGCTGGTCTAGATGTTGAGGTCATATGTAACCTTTTTTCTAAGGGTTAAAGTCACTGAACACAAAGAGGCTTTCCCCAATGTTCTGATATGACACATTAACTTTTTTTTTCACATATGACCATTTAACTTGTAAGAAACCTGTTATTATAGCCATTTTGGTGATTTTGACCTGCAATAGCAGGTCACCTTCTTCCCCAATTTCCTTCACTTCGAATACAAACTTTGAAGCCAAAATTCTCCTTGTACACTTAACGAAAATCAATGATTCTTGATTCTAAGGAAAGGTAATCGAGTTTTTTATCAAGTAGTACAAAAAAAACAAAAAAAAAAGAGTTTAAAATGTGTCAATTCATCGAAATACCGTAAGGGTGTCGAATTGGTATTTACCAACTTTAATTAGCAATAACTTGGCCTACACTTGATGGTTTTTCATGAATTTAGTGTTCATTGAAAGGTAAAAAGATTATCTACGACAATCTATAAAAAGAATGACGTAAAACGATCAAGAATCGAGCAAAAACAATCTTTTTTCTGCCCTGTTTTCGGAAAAAAAACCCAAAAAAGCGAGACTTTGAGCTCGAAATTCTCTCTCAATACTTGACGAAAATTCATGATTTTGGTGTCATTTGAAAGGTATAATGATAAATTACAAGATTCTACAAAAAATCACAAAAAACGACCAAAAATCGACCCAAAAATCGCAAAAAACGGGCTGAAACCGACTTGGCAGGTTGCAGGTCGCGTTTTGGCCATATCGACACGGTTTTGGTAAGTTAAATGGCCATATGTGTAAAAAAAAAGTTAATGTGTCATATCAGAACATTGGAGAAAGCCACTTTGTGTTCAGTGACTTTAACCCTTTTTCTAAACTCTTATTTCTTTTGTGCTTTATAATTGCTTAGTACTTTTGTTATAAATGTTTAATATTTATTACTTTTAAAAAAATAACATGTATATCACACAAATATTTAATCTAATAACTTATAATATACACACCAGTATTTGCATAGTGTTCTCAAAAGCTTGTACATTATGCATCAACAGTTATACATTGTTGTTTATGACTTGTAATTATGTATAAGCACTATGCTTTGCATGTCGTCCACTCGCCATTTCCGTCTTCGTCATCCTCACGACGAGCTTAAACGAGCAACAGTGTGTGTGTACGTATGTATGTATGTGTGTGTGTGTGTGTGTATATATGTAGGGGATGATTCAAATGACAACTATTTTTTCGTACGAGAACTGCGAAAACCAATCTTAGTCCTCAATTAAAATTTATCAACGACTAAGAAATTTTGACGACTCGATTAATGACGCATTAATGAGGAATTTTTTTAAAAGTCAAGCCTCGTAAATTAATGGCGGCTCATCCAGACGAAATTCACAGTTAGGTAAATACACATGTGTGTGTGTGTGTGTGTGAAAATGTGTGATATTGTAGATGTTAGTCATACATGTCATGACTAAGGTTGTTTAGTCCTAACCATGTTATAAGTTAAGAAGCTGATATAACAGTTAGTGATGACTATATAATGACTAAAATATTCTAACTTGTACACTAGATTGAGAGTAAGAAGAGTAGAGCCCATTATAGGCTCGTTATCCTCCATCACGGCTAGTATCTGGTCCGTCTTTTTTGTTATCTTTGTCATCTGCTCCTCTCATCATCTATAACGTCCGTGATAAGGGTTTTTTTTTTTTTTTTCTTGATTTTTGAATGTAGACTTCCGCATGCAACTAGAATTTAGTAGGTCATATGATGGGCAGTTATTATTACAGATTAGTAATAAGTTAATGATGCTAAATTTGTAATCTACGACAACAGTTACAATGTATTAAATTAACATGAACACTCAACTTTCAACAGCTAACCCATTTTCCATTCTCTTTCCTTGGCTTCCCAACCTCGCTCTCCTAACCCTTCGCACTATAGGAAGTGCTTGTCGCAACCCCTCTCACACAACCCATCAGTCACCTTCCCGGCTTTCCCGCGGTCACTCCCCACCCTTCTTGAAAAAGAGGGGAAAAAAATTGTAGTTTATACTAGTTGGTTAAAAGCAAAAGGAATACACTAAACAATGAATACTCCAACCATTATCTAATCCTTGGTTTTTTTAAAGTAAATCTTACTCAACTTAAAGGAGAAAAAACGAATAAACGAGGAGGGAGGAAAGAAAACTTAGAAGTGGAATATAATGGAGGTATTAATAAACTTAACACATAAAAAACTAATTAATTAAATCAGCATGTGATCAGATCTAAAATTTGATTACTTTAATGAAACCAACACAAGAATTATAAGTTCGTACATTCTGGTGGAAACATGAGTATGTTGTGGACGATTCCATTATTTATCGTATTAATTAATCAAACTCAAAAGTCAAATAATCTGAGTTTTTAACTTTAATAATAATGTTCATATATATGTTCAGGTAAATCCTTTTAAATAGATTCAGGGAAACAACGCTACAGCACCCTGTATCCCCTGCATTAAAAGTTGTACCTTGATCCAGATTTGACAGTTTTACAGTCTACTCACTTGGCCTTTTTACGGACTTCATAAACGTAGCTGAGAATCACCACAGCAGCAGCAACCACAACTCCGACAGCACCTTGTGCCAATACAGCGCTGTCCTTAATTTTTTTAGGACTTGAATTGAAGCCTAATTCAGACAGTTTCTTGTGTGATATTGCATAATCATTAAAGAATGCATCTTCATCCTGGAAAATTAATGTTCAATAATTTAGCATAACATGGGAGGAACGTAAATTTAGAGCAACATACTCAATATAATAATGCAAAAGATAATGAAAAAGACACCTACCAACTGATAAAAATATATTATACCACATTAGTCGTACCATATACTAAGGCATAATTTTTTGAAAAAGATGTGTTAACCAATCAAATAAAACAGGGAATAGATTGGTCTTCATGTGCAAATGTAGCATTAATTTTACCCTTGCTATAAATAATACAGTTTATATTCTCCTAGGAACAACAAGAGAATCTGATCTAAGGTAACCACGTTTCGTTAACATCACTCCAACTTTCTTTTATCAGCAAAAACTCAAGCTCAACTTTTTCGCAATTACTCGTAAATAACTAAAAATTAGTGACCTAAATGGAACAGTTATAATTTAATGATTTTTTTTTAAAATTAGCCTGTTCATTTGAAACATAAAGTCTTCAATTACGAATTATATTTCATAACTGTCCATTTAGGTCACCTGGTGTCAAATGTTATAGAATTTTTTAAAACGAAGTAATACTTGAACTAACTTTTAGTTGTTAAGACTTTTGTGGAGTAGAGCAATATTGAAACTTGGTTATTGTTTCATGATTTTCTACCAAAGAAAAACATATAGAAGGTGAAGACCAGATCGACATATAGAAAGCGAAATGGCATTAACTAGGAATTTAAATTTAATATTTAAGTAACGAAGTACATGAAGGCGTTAATGTTAGATATATTATAAGCTAGATAAATCAACTGCATTAAGGAATTGTACTGTAGATGTATGAGTTTGAGATAGAATTAGAATCTAAAGTCATGTTGTACCTAGGAGGATTTAGTTTCATATGACTAAAGCTTGTACAGTTGTACCAGAATAAGAACACAACCTGTGAAAGGTTGTTGGCAACATAGGTGAGACTGGCTATAATTTTAATGTTCATAGGGGGGGACAAAAAAAATTATAAATGGGAGCAGACCAGTAGTCAGAGTCCAGAGAGGGTCCCAACTGTCAAAACTAATAATCTAGGCAAGCCAATCACACAACTGTTTTTGGCTTTAATGTTTGTTTGTTTATATGTCCCAATTAAGTCATTAACTGTAGGTTCCTACCTTATTAAAGAACATGTTTGTTGGGTGGGGTGGGGTGGGGTGGGGTGTGGGGGAGGGGGGAGGGGCTGGCTACAACTGCTTTGCTCGATAAAGCAATTATAGTCCAAAATTGAAGTCAAATAATAGAAGCTTTAAACTTTTCAAAAGGTTCTAGTTAGAATTACATATTTGCAGTGGCTAACCATGATATACTGATAGAAATTTTGTTCTAAAGCATTGTAGACATTTTTCTATTAATGAAGCATTTGTATAGAAGTACTGACCTTTGTCAAAATTAGTATGTACACTTATATGAAACATGTTTGCCAAAAACAAATGAACAAAATTGCATATTAACTTCCAATGATTTGAACAAATTTCATAGGTGATTATCTACATACAGAATAGTTGAGCATAAAGTGGTGGCGTCTTAATCTATGACGCTCAATAAACGCTACCTTCATAATAAATCAAGTTTGATAATAAGCATCTCATAATTCTTGTTCATAAAGCTAATTAGTTAAGGAAATGCTGTTGTTGCCTATGTATTAAAAGAATATATAATCATTTCCTTATTCTTTTTTGACTTAATTGGTCAAATGGTCCTATATGAACCATTTTGTGACGAGAAATATCCTTTCTAACGTTGACCGTTAGTCTACTCAGTTAATTCAAGGGTAATTTGGTCTCTTTACCATCTTTTCTAATTTTTTATTAATGAAAATAATATTTAATCTATTTAAATAAAAATATATATTCTCTCCCTCTTAATACACACACACTCTCCCCCCTCTCTCACTCTCTCACCCTCGATCCGTGGTCCATCTCCCTCACTCTCGATAACCACCGCCCACCACCACCCTCTGGGCACCACCACCGTTGGCTCTCTCTCTCCCGAACTCTCAAAACCACCGCCACTTCACCATATACCAACAAAAGCCACCACCTCGGCACCGCCATAGAAAACCCCACCATTGACAATCTACCGCCACCATCGACAATTTACCAACGGAAGCCACCAATCCGCCACCGCTATAGAAATCCCCCACCGAAAACCCTATCTACCAACACCACAATCACCGAAAAGCTCACCACCACCACCACAAAAAACCTCACCATCGACACCATAAAAAACCCTAACCACCATAGACACCTCTGTGCAACATAGAAACATAACAAACCCTAGATATGTACCCTAACCGTGTGAAAACCCTAGATCTATACCCAAATCATGTAAAAGCCCTAGATCTCTTTGAAGATGAGTCCAGCGGTGGTGCTTTCATCATGAGAGAGAAAGAGAGAGATGTGGTGGTGGTGTGGTGGTTACACCGCGAAAGAAACAAAGAGAGGAAAGAGAGAAGTCGATGTCACCGTGAGAACAAAGAGAGTAGAGAGAGTGCTGGTGGTTGTTGCCGGCGATAGGGCGGCGGCGGTATGGTTGTTGTCCAAAGAGAGAGTCTACCATTTTTGAGAACAAGATGAAGGGACAAGGGACGTATAATAAATATTAGTAATTTAATTTTAATGAGTATATAATAAATATTAATAATTTGATTTTAATGAATAAATAATAAAAATAAGGGTAAAATTGTCATTTTACCTTGATTTAACGGAGGAGATTAACAGTCAACATTAGAAAGTACCTTTCGCGCCACAAAATGGTTTATAAAGAACTGTCTTCACCACTTTTGAAGTTAAAAGACTACAGCGGACAGAAATAGCTAAGTTAAAGGACCATTTGACCAATTAACTCTTATTTTTATTAGATAAAGTTACACCATTGGTCCTTGATCTTTATCGTAATTTCACTTATGGTCTTTTAAGTTTCAAAGTTGCGTTGACAGTCCTTTAGGTTTCACTTTGTTACACAAGAGGTCCTTTATCTAATGAACCATCTATTTCAGCTGTTAGTGAATTCGTCTCACCTTCCATTTCCGCAATCAAGTAACACAAATACACTCAAAGATCTGACTTAGATCTGCAACACTCCAATTTTCAAATTCCAAATATTTTATAAGAGATCATTAAACATTAAATCCAATTGCACACAAAGATTAAAACGACTTGTATGTAGCGATTCCATTTCGGCAACACACTCCGAATCCATTGAATGAAGCACACACGATACAAATAACATCTTCATTTCAACCATTCCAACTAAAGAAGATCAGAAAACGACACACACGCATAAATCTTGGATCTTTAAATCCAACACACACACAAACACCTATATACACAAATCGTTTGAATTGAACTTGAAATTTTGATTCCAAACAAAGCTCCGAGTCTCAGACAAACAAAATTTGGAGAAAACCCACACAGAAAACCTGAAATATGGACACACACACACACACACACATATATATATAGGGGAGGGTTCATGCGAGAACCGTTGTTAGTGCGAGAACTGCGAGAACCAATCTCAGTCGTTCCTTGGATATGGGAAGTATCATGGATGGAGAGCGTGGAGGGATAGGGTGTGGCAGGGTGCATGTGAGGAATTCATGGGTGGGCAATGACATTGAAGGAGGGGGAATTAGACGGCTTAGATTGGTTCTCGCGGTTCTCGCGCTAACAACGGTTCTCGCATGAACGGTTCTCGCATGAACTTTTGTGTATATATATATATATATATATATATATATATATATATATATAGAGAGAGAGAGAGAGAGAGAGAGAAGGTAAACTAGTGGTGACTATGGAGCAATGATGGAATGGTGGTGGCACTGGCATATTTAGTCTTCCTCACCACCGGTCTCTCTCTCCCCACTTCGTATTTCCCACCACCGCACTTGCTCAAGGTTATATATGACTAGAGATTTTGGGTTGAACAAAATCCCTTTACCATATTCGACAAAAAAACATTGTGATTTCTTTACTCCATTTTAACCTTGCTCGTTCGAAATTTTGACCCTCGAAATATCCTTCGACTTTGCCCCCTTCTCTGTAAATCCTAAGTCCATACTCTAGTTTTTCCTGTCCCGAGCGAAAGCAAAGATAGGGAGGATGTTGAAAGGACTAATGGGAAATTCAGAAGAGGGTCAAGTAAAGGACCTCCGGCGCAACAAAATGAAATCTAAAGGATTGTCAAAGAAACTTTGAAATTCGAAAGACAATATGTGAAATTTGGGTAAAGATAAGAGACCAACGGTGTAATTGTCTACTATTATTGTTGTTGTTGTTACTATCATCATCATCATCGTCATGAAGTACCTTGATTTTCTTAAACCTGTTAAGGCCCACAAAAGATAACAACGAAAACAAACCTTTGCAAGATTGTAGGAGTGAAGAGAAATACACACATATAAACTCCGAAACTGAAGCTAAGGAAGATAATAGAAGGTAGAGATGAATCATTTGAAGAGCTGTACAAGAACCTAGAATCAAGAAAGGGAAATTGTGTTCTGCGACTTGGCTAACATAGAGTTAAAGATGTATTGTGATAACTTGTTAAATGGAAATAATGTTGGGGGCAGCCCATTTGATGCTATAATTGGAAGTATGTGCATTGGATAGGAATGTTAATTGTAAAATAGGCACCAGAAAAAATGAAAAGTTTGTGGGACCCAAATCTTATGCATGATTAAGGAGCACTTTAAAAAGTAACCATAAGTGGTCCTCTAGGTTACTAATGAAGAGGATGCTAGGCAAACAGTGAAATAGATTAGTTCCATAGTTGCAAAGTGATATACGAGCAACCCCGGGGCTATGCCAAGTCATATAATGATAATATGGAAGAAGATTTATGATAGAGAAAATGCTACTACTAGTCCATATTCTTATATTTCATATCCACAACTAGAGGCCCAGCCCAATTGGCCCAAGGTTAGTTCAAGAATAGATAATATAAATAGCTGAAGGAGGGCAGAGAAGGGTATCGAGAGTATTCAGTTTAGTGTTATCGGCTCTTTAGAGCTTGGGCAGGAAGACATCGTCTTCTCTGATTAGGGCAGAGGAGTTCTATTCGATCTCCATCTAATTTCTTGTTTCTTCTTCTACTTTGTTCTTTTAATTCAATCAATTCAGTAACTAATATATATATATATATATATATATTGATTTCCTATTTCTGGTTCCCTGTTCTATATCATCAATTTGCTGAATCGGTTCCTATCAATTGGTTCCATTGCCGGGAAACCATGGAGATGGATGAGGAGAGTTTGCTGTTAGAATTACGACTTGATTCACAGAGTCAAAAACTCGATCATCTAGAGACCCAAATGAGAGATCTAACTCAAGCAGTTTGTTCCATGGTAGAGACGCTAAAAAAATCAATTGCGAAGATGAGTGGTTCCGACAGTCACAGCGAACCACCATTTCAGCAAAGTTTATTAGATCTCGATAGGAGGATGCAGTTGTTGCTGAACAGGAACGACAAACAACTGGTATCGACTAATTTGGAGGGATCGACAAAATTGAAGGCCGAGGGAGAAATCCCAGATGTATCTTCAAAGGATTTGCAAGAAGAGTCTAGTGATTCCAGCTTCACAAAGGAGGATTCGAAGGACGAAGTGATGGAATTCAAGGAGAAACTAATAGAAGGAAGGCCAACTAAAATTTTTTCTGAACTCAAAAGACCAAATCTGTCATCGATTACCTTTGCTGGGAACGCACAAGAGCTGTTTGATGAAAGTCCATAACCAAATTCAATCAAGGATAAACCACCGAAGCCCTCAAATTATTTGTTCTTGCACAATACTAGGTATGCTTTTGATGGTCATGAGTCTCCAAATAGTAACAATCACTATTTCCAGTTCAGTGAGTAATCTACTTTCTATTACACCTAAATCCTTCCTAGGCCCCCACAGTGGAAACCATTGTAGTGAAATGATGCACCTGATGACAAGGTATTTAAGGTGTTTGGTCTTTTGTAGTGCATATCGACTGGTGGATGAAATTCAGTACACTAGATATTGTGAAGTATGGTATGATGTATCAGGTCGAAAGCCACTGAAACCACCGGATTTTACATACTCTTTTATGATTCAACCATCTTCTCACCTAATTATGGCTAAACCCCCAGTTTCCGTAAATTTTTATACTGCTTGGCATGGTTTTTGTGATCATCAGTCGTCTTCAGAACTGACCAAACCTCCAGATTATATTATGATGTTTTGGTCCAATAAGCTGTTAATTGGTGACATGATCCATGGCTGTCAAACTGAGTCTCAAACCCAAGGATTACATACTCATTTACACATGATTAATTTGTATTTCGAGTATAGTATCTTGGGGTTTATATGCAAGTTGTTTCAGGAAAGTTGTAAACCAAAGTTCATTGGTTGGGACTCTTTGATGTCTCTATTGAACAGAACAGGTCATGCTCAATAAACATAGACCTTATTTGGAAAAAGCAAATACATGGGATAGTAATAGTTAAATTGCAAACAGATGAGGCTGAGCAGGTTTTAAGTACTAA
This sequence comes from Pulicaria dysenterica, assembly GCA_947179395.2. NCBI lineage: Eukaryota > Viridiplantae > Streptophyta > Magnoliopsida > Asterales > Asteraceae > Pulicaria > Pulicaria dysenterica. The sequence goes on along the minus strand of OX359290.1, from coordinate 97,384,721 downwards.
AGTTACTAAAATGTATGATGGTTGTTCGTCCATGCTTTCTGCAGTGCTGTTTTTTTACTGGTGGCTAGCTAATATGGTCAATGAAGTATTTTCTACGACTGGGAGAATGATAAGTGTCTTAGATTGCTCCATGTCAAGGGAATGCTCGAACAAATCAGCTGATCGTATGGACAAGCAGAAAGGTAGCAAAAGTGATGTCGTTCTTGAAGATCTCCATAGTGATATCCAACCTATGTTTGAAATTCCAATGGGCATACAAGTAGCAGCTCGAATTGTGAGTAAACAGGGTCAAATTGTTCCTAAAGGTGGTGTTGTTACTTCTAATTTTAAAGTCACAAACACCGATTGGGTCAGAACTGAAATTGAGTATCATAGGTTCATGGTTGATGGGATTTCTTTATTTATGGGGCAGAATTGTATAGGGGTCTACGTGAGTTTGATTCGAGCTATTATTAATGGTGTTCAATGCGAGTATGGTAAGATATATGTGGCCAAGGTTCTTGCTGTTGGAACTGAAGAAAAAAAAAGGGTTGTTTACGAGCTAAGTAAGTCCGGTGGTGTTCTTGCTCTCATGTATACAAATCATGACAATGTTAAGGAAGGTCTCCAGATTCATATTCAATATAGAAAGGCCCTACACATGATGTTTTTCAAAAAATCAGGCCTGGGAAACTTCATGAGAGATCTTCATAGTGGAGTTCCCGCTGTCGAGGTTCGTCAAGCTGTTAAGAAAGTTGCGAATATACTTGAGCAGAATCTTGACACTAAACAAGCTGTCCCTGTTTCTACTCAGCTCTCTAAACTGAAAACTTATGTTCAATTTAAAGTAAATGGTCGGAATCACAAGGACACCCTAAAGAGAAGTTTCTCAGATGCTGCAGGAGACAGAGCAGAAAAGGAAGTTAGGAAGCTTTGGATGATTCCATGGCAAGGTACTAATAAAGATGATACAAGGAAGGATTTATTCCAAGTCATTTGTCAAAATTCAGGCTTGAGGACAAGCCTTCTTTATGGGGGCGGTATTGATAGAGAAAATGCTACTACTAGTCCATATTCTTATGTTTCATATCCACAACTAGAGGCCCAGCCCAATTGGCCCAAGGTTAGTTCAAGAATAGATAATATAAATAGCTGAAGGAGGGCAGAGAAGGGTATCGAGAGTATTCAGTTTAGTGTTATCGGCTCTTTAGAGCTTGGGCAGGAAGACATCGTCTTCTCTGATTAGGGCAGAGGAGTTCTATTCGATCTCCATCTGATTTCTTGTTTCTTCTTCTACTTTGTTCTTCTTTTAATTCAATCAATTCAGTAACTAATATATATATATTGATTTCCTATTTCTGGTTCCCTGTTCTATATCATCAATTTGCTGAATCGGTTCCTATCAATTTACAACTAAGGCTTCACAAAAACTTGTTTTTATGCTCTGGGTATATCATAGGCATTTTTCTTGATCTTTTTCCAACAGCAAACTCACATGTGCATAAAAATCTTCGTGGCTGGCTTCGATTTAAGACTTTATCCAAAGAGAGAAAAGGTAAAAAGTTCTGGAGACCTAACAAATTAAACATTTAAACAAAATGGCTTTTGTAGGACTAAGATGATAACTTCTTTTGTATCATGACACTTGTTACTTGATTCGACTCTTCACTCTTACTAGACTCTTATTAATCAAACTGTATAATATAAATACATAGAGCTTTTAGATAACGATAGATTTGTTTGTTTGGATTTAATCTGATAATTATTGTAAATGGGTAAACATAAAATTGCGCTCCAGGAGCTCTATTAATAGGACTGCCGGACCGGTAGGCGGTAGCACAATATTTAGAGGACTGCTTACACATAAAGTACAGAACTTACTCGGTAATGTTTACACTTTTTAGGCAAAGTAGAGGATTAGCCAGGGTCACCTAATGGTTCCGCCTGTTATTAATATAAGTTCTTGTATGATTATAGTCTTTATAGATATCTATGATGTCATCGAATTAAAAATAAAAAGCACGTGGCAAAAGACGATGCACGAAGTTAAATTGACTATTTGCTCATTGTTACTAACAAGGTTTTTTAGCCCCGCGTTGCGGGGGCGAGGCATGCTTAGTGAACATATATAACGACATAAGTTAACTAAAAGTAATTGTTATATATGTAACATAAATTGATGGGAGATTTTTAGTGAAAATTACACGCCAAAAAAAGAAATTTACGTTTTTTATTACGAAACATCTTAGTATTACATCTTTGACTTCTTTAATAGACCATATAACATTGAATACATTTGCGTAAGTTGAATTTTTTTATCAAACACCGAATGAGCACTAATAAAGAAAACATAAGATCCTTTTTACCAAACACTTTGACTTCTTAAAAGTTTAAAAAAACTATGTTCACCGTAAATGAATAGCCCTATATCTAGATGAATTGTAACTTAAAAGAAGAAAAAAAACTAAACACTATTCCTAAGCTACAGGAAAAAAATATCGTAACCTAAAAGTAAAAAAAAAACACCTAAATAAATTATTCAAAAGTAAAAAAAAAGTGTAACTAAAAAAACACTATTTATTAGCTACGAAAACAAATGAGTTAACTAAAAAGTAAAAAAAAAACTTTTTACCAAAAACTTTGATTTTTTAGAAGTTTAAAAAAACTATGTTCACCGTATATGAATAGACCTATATCTAAATGAATTGTAACTTAAAAGAAGAAAAAAACTAAACACTATTCCTAGGCTACAGGAAAAAAATATCGTAACCTAAAAGTAAAAAAAATACCTAAATGAATTATTCAAAGTAAAAAAAATTGTAACTAAAAAAAACACTATTCATTAGCTACGAAAACAAATGACTTAACTAAAAATTTATAAAAAATTGTAAACTAAACAAAAAAAACACTATTCCTAAGCTACAGGCTGTGAATAGTGATAACATTTTTGATAAATGTTAGAGTTTTCAATACCAAATACTAAAGCTATTGACTGTGGCCACAAGATTTCACAGTTATGATTTGGTGGACATGTCACCAGTAACAAACTTATGAAACTATATATCTGGTCAAACATGAGGATTTTGATAGTAAGGAGTAAGTACTTCAAAACCTATTGTTATTTTAGTACATATATAGGAACCGTTAGCAAGATAATTATGGGTTATAGCTACTATGTTGCTTTATTTTCGCATAATATAGAAGGGGAAATCATCTATACACCTACTAGCAGATAACTTAGGTGTTGTTGCATTGACATACCACTTAAATGAGGGGTATTTTTGTAATATCAATGTTTACTCATGCTTAAGTGGTATGTGAGTGCAACAGTGCAACACCACCGAAGTTAGTTGCTGCTGATGTCCAGATGATTTCCCCAATATCAAAATGGGCACCTAAGCATACGTTTAGTTGTGGAAAATTTTTCCCAAGTTTTTCATTCTCACTTTTCTAGAAAAATGGAGTTTTCATTTTTTAGAGATGAACCGAAAAGTTAGAAAATGAGTTCAGATGTAAAGGAATGGAGTTTTCAGACTGGTGGTTATAACTTAGTAAACAGAATGGAAAATTCTAGAAAACTGTCCCTCACACTTTTCCAACTACTAGTTATAAGTTGGAAAACTGGAGGTGTTTTCCACAACTAAACACCCACCTAAATAGTAATAATATATCAAAAGTTGTATCCCTAAAGATCATGTATTGATTGAAATCACAGTTATTTATATAGAACAGTATACCTTGGCATACAGCTCAACATAATGCCGGAACACAGGATCATCCAGCAATGCAATGTCTGTAGGAAGTTTCAAAAGCCCTTCTGATTCCCCTTTCAGAAGTTCCCTGGTTCCACAATATTAGTGCCATTTCATTTATTAGAAAAATAGAAGAGAAAAAAGAAAATTCATTATTTGACAATAAGATAAAAGGAAAAGGAAGCTTCATCATGTTTTACACAAAATATGAGTTATCAAATTTCAGCGGCTCCTTAGTCCAAGGGCCTTCAAAGCCTGATCTATCTGCATGTGCTCTTCCCTGCAGCATTAAAAAATCCAGCAAGAAATAAGCAAGATTATTAATATGTATGGCAAAAATGTCTACATATTTTAAAGATTTTAACATAGAAAGTTGAAACACACTCTTTGGAAGTGTCGCTGCAAGGGAAACAAGTACTCTCAGGTATTAATCTAACAAGTAATTAGCAACTTACCAGAGTGTGTCCACCTGACAGGGCTACAATATCCTTGTCAGCTAAACCCATGCGATAAAATATGTCTCTCAAGTGTGGTGCACCTACAATTAGTATAAGAAAATCAGTAGAAGATTATACCTGATCTTTACATCAGTATGCTACCGTGTTGATAAAAGAAACATGCAAGTAAACATCAACACAAATACTCCAGTGGACACTTCAACTATGAAAGACCAAAATGAGTTATGTAGCAAGTACTACGGAGTGAAAAAATTGGTGGTAAATAAGTAACAGCATTTTTATGCCTTTTGCATATAACAAGTGTTGATGTCAACGTGCATCATTGGGGTATTTCGGTCATCTGAATTGACCAAGTTGACATGACAATATAAAATCACTTCTAGAAGACAAAAGTGTATGGTCGGAGAAGTTTGAAAATTGTGATGATATCATTCATTGTATACAAGGTTTCCTGAAGATAAGGATAAAACTCCTGAAATTTGTTGAGAGGATAGGCTCGATGCAACATTATCAGAATCTGGTACCAGAGCGAAATGTCCAATATACCCTTGTTGGAACACGAAGGGAAGTCAGATAAATTGTCCAAGAGTGGAGATGTTGCAATTCTTTTGAGACATCCTAAAAGATAATATATTGCATCCTGTGAGACATGAGGAAGTATTTGTTGATCTAACCTCCTCACTAACGATGGCAATGGATTTGCAGCAACTCAGCAAGTATGCTTTAGGATTTTAACTGGCTTATTAAACCATGCATGAAAGTTTCAGTAATAAAGTATATATCAGTATTATCATGATAACCGATATGTTCAAATACTTCAGGAATAGCGAAGTGGTGTTCAAATACAAGCACATTTGAGATCATTTAAAACAAGACTGAAAATAATGCAAGGTAAGTATAACATGAACAATGAAGCGAAGGATTAGAAATGACACGAGAACTGTGAACAGATTTTATGCTCTATTATATACCCCCCTCTCCCCCCGGTTTTTTCCCTAACCTGGAAATATTGCCATAGAACAGCCTTCCATTGTAGTAGTTTTATTAAAGGGTCGAAACAATGATGATGTTACAGTAATGCTTAACAAATGCCTGTACCATGTTCATGATATAACTGGATTGAGTAAATGAATGAGAAAACACCAAGATAATATTTGAGTATGCCCATCAACAAGAGTCTGGAAGAGCAAGTTTCAGCCGAGCTAGGACCTAATTTTCCGTTCCTAGTAGATGAGCAGTTACAACTTTGGCATGCATACATGCACAACCATAAAGGAATGACAAAAGAAGCCAAAGATATACAACAATTCCTCTGCAAGGAAGCACACTACCACAAGTTAATTTCATTTCATTTCAAATGAGTCAAATCCATAAAGACCAGCAAGTCACATTCAAAATTATTGTAAGGGTTAAAGTTTAGTTTTCTCTTAGTATTAAAATTCTTTACCCTACTAAAGACTTATGAAAGATTTATAAACATTTGAAGGGGGTATTTCTCTTGTTAAAAAATTAACTTGGAATATGCCCTGATGGGAAGTCTCAAAAGATCGCATATAAGTTTGTTCTCGCCTTGAAAACATCAGGATGGTTAAGTTCATAACAGGAGTTCTTAATTAAAATGATGACCTCCCACTACCAACATTCAATCTCTGCCACCATATATACGTGTGCATACCAACAGATGATCATTTAAGATTCTCTACTTTCAGTAACGGAAATGAAGACTTCAAAGTTGATCCAGGAAATATCTTGTAACTACCAAGAAGTTATTCAAAACAGACCTCAATTTTTACATAAGATTTGGATTAATGTAAAAAAGTAAGATCAAGAACCTTTGGTAGCATTTGGAAGTCTGCCTTCCTTAGGGGAGATTGTTGAATCCTGGAAAACAGATAGAACTTGTTAATAAAGAGCAAACTTATTGCAGGGAATAAATTCCGTCACATTCTTATATCTGTGCTTTTGGCTAAGAATACAATTTCAGAAACTAATTAAGCACAAACAGTTAAAACATAGGACCATTGCTGAAGGAAAGAAGCAAGAAAAAATAACAAATTTTTTTTCAAAGAACAAACATGTGATAAAATCAAAATACCTTTCTACCAGGAACGAAATCAACAGTCGGACCACCAGTAACCTCCACCGCAACAACACCTGCAAGCTACAAACAGAAAGCCTGTAGGGGTCAGAAGTCAATTTAAGATGCAAGTCCAAGGAGGTGTTCAATTTGGCTCTCTTTTTTCACTACACAAATGATTTTCAAAAGGCCAAACATATCTCAATCCCCAAGAAACCCCTCTTTCCAAATTTATAGAAAATAACTTATTTAGTATCATTGAATTCACCTGATATAGATCTGCATATGTAATTCTTGGATGTTTGGACTTTACTTCTTCTGCAATAAGTAAGAAAAACTGAAGTAAGAAATAGGAACACAGGTTATTCAGGTCAATATTTTTCGTATTGTGTAGGCAAATATCAGTTATAGCAAGAAGAATGCTTTCAAGATTGCAACAGGAACACAGCAAGCCTTTGTCCAAAACTAACAAGAGTAAGCTGAAAATAATAACATTGAAAATTAAGGGGAACTAAAAATTTTAGGAGGAATAAAAGAGGCTCATTGCCGCCACACAGAACTAACAGAAGACGATAACAGAGGATGTCTTGTATCCACATGTTCAAGAAGCGAAGTTTACCAACATAGCCTCCTAGGAAAAAGTACTGAAAACCACTACTTATAGATAAGAAAGATTACTTTTCATATGATGATTAAACTTCTTAAACATCACCTTAGAGTTTTCACCAACATAAGATGGCTTTGGATGACAGAAAGTGGCACCCATGGAGAATGTCAGTTTCTTACTTTTGGATCTTCCTCAGAAGATAAAGTGAATTGGTGCATGTTTAAACTCAGTTCAAGATTGCGGCATTAATATGGTCTCAAGGAAAATCTTATAACACACACTCAAGCTTGGTTCTGGTCCAAACCCTAAACCTACTGAAACCTACTTGCAATGATAAGCATATCCCACAAGGGAGGTGATTACATGACCTAATACCTAACAACAACAGAAAACACAATTAAAGTCAGCCAAAAACTACTAAGAATAACTAATATAGACCAGCAGCACTATAGCTTTGGCATCACAAAACCCTATGGATCGTTTTCATTATTCTTAAAAGTTTATGCTCAAGCAACCCCAATCCAAATCTCATAAACATTACTTGGTAGGATTTCATCCAGAAATCACTTTAAGTTTGAAAAGTACTGTTTAACAGTGATGAGCCAAGAAAATTAATTAGCAGAAAGACAAACAAATGGCAAGCTTTTCTTTATTTATAACCAAATATTCCTCTGCTTGAAGCAGAAATCATTTTGCCCCAATCCTAGTCCACATGAAACTATGATCATACACAAGTGATCAACATGAAGTTTAACAGTACAAACTATGCATCAATATAAGATCCTTCAAGTAATTAACATCAACCTTCAACAGCATAATATCAACCTTAGTAATTTGTATGAGTAAATATCACAATTACTTTTGTCCAGATATAGTTTAGCATCAAACTTACTAACTCATGATGTTAATAAAAACTACTCTACTTGACACATAAAAGCCTAATTTGAACTTTTTACGGTACAGAGGGAGTAACAAGTTTCTCATAGCTTTATTTTGAGATAAGGAACGCCCCAATTACCATAAGTATCATGCCTAAAATAGCAATCACATTGCCAAATCCTATTTGCATCAAATAAGACAACTTCAAGTAAATAAAAGTGTACGCCCGTGAATGCAATATGGTACTCCAATTTGAACTATAAGATGAGTAAGTTTACCACAAAAATCAATAGCAATCTTTAATCCGTTATTAGAACCGTGACTATACTCGTCCTCGGTTCTGATCGAACCATTTGGACCTCCGGTCTTCGTGTTCACGTCGTATGTCCCAGCGTCATGCCACCTACAACAACAATTACATCATCATCATCATCACGAATCTCGTTAACAATAATCTATAATTATATACATGATTAAGAGAAAGATGTATCATACGCTAATCGAAGCATGATAGGTGCGCAATTCTTGTTGGAGATAAAAGCACGAAGCTCTCGACGAGCTTTATCAATCTCCTTCATGTATTCGGTGTCTACAATAGGCATCGCCATTGATGAATTGCACACAGTGAAGGTGAAACTGTGTGTGAGTGTTCGTGAAGTCTGAGGACTAGGGAAAGAGCAGGCCACTGAAGATATAGATAGATAGGCTAAAATTAAGAGCCAAACAGAAGCTGTGTTCCGGTGTGGTCGAGTTTAGTCAAACGCTTCCTGCACACTGCAATCGAAAGTCAGAATCAGCCAACGTCGTTTGACTGAGAATACAGTATCCATCATCTACGGTTGTTTCATGTTGACCCAAAAAACTTAATAACATAGTAATCATCTACTTTTTTCTAATTTTAAAAATAAAATTTCTATCTATAGAGTTCTACAAAACTGTATCTGCAAATTTGCAAAAGGGTAAATGACAAAATGGTGGTAGTTGTATTGTTCAGTAAGTATTTTTGATATAAAACTTTATATGTATCTGGTATTTGAAACTAATGTGGTTAGGGAGAGACAATTTCTTTATTTTATCTTTAGAGTTTTAATTTTTTTAGAAACAGAACTTAAAAATACCGAACATGTTTGAAAACGGTTCTTATTATGACAAGTGCGAGAACTCTAGACACTCGATTAAAATAAATATATTGATATTAAAAGGAGAGTGTCCACTATTGGCTCACTTATTAATAGGGGTGTCTTGAAATATAAGTTTTATTATATAATGACTCATCTAGACGTAATTCACGGTTAGATAAATATATAAATGATTAAAATACCATTAGTAATCAGTATTAATGAAGGTTACATAAATGATTTACGCGAACGGTTTGCAAATGAGCTTATGCTAATTATATAAAATCAAAATACAGAAAAAATCTTGAATAATCTTGATTTATAAAGACGATCTATTATTTCATCGACACGCTGACACAACCCACCCACAAAAAGAAAATAAAACTGAAAGCATCCCTTCTCAACGCAGCCCACCCTTAACCACTCATGTTCTTTTGATAATAGTGTTGTTTTGCAAAGAAGGTTTCACAAAAACATCTTCCCTATAAGATATGATGTGCATTTATCCCAGAGCCGGAACAACAAATACACAAGAAACTCAGAGTTTATTGGATTTAAAATTACGATCCATATCTCTTTCTTATTATCTTATGTTTTTAGCTTATCTAGTCCTAGTTTAGCTCCTTTATTTTCGAGTTTGATTATTATATATTAGGTTGATAGGTTTTCTCCTAATGTATCCGATTATAAACAAGAATTAATAAACATCGATACCTTGATTTCTTTATGGTATCAGAGCAGTGATTCTGCTCCGACGAAAAGATGGCCGGCGATGAAGAAACCGGACAGAAAGACAACGGCGGGAACACTGTCAATTACAACTCACCATACTACCTTCACCCTTCAGATTTTCCTAGACAAATGCAGGTCAATGATGCATTATCAGATAAGAATTATCCAGATTGGTCACAAGAGATAGAGAACTTCCTGTTTGCGAAAAATAAGATCTGTTTCATCGATAGGTCAATCAAGAAACCGGAAAAGACATCCAAATTCCAAAGAATACATGCCATGGATGAGAGTAGATGCGATGATTAAGGGATGGCTCACCACCGCCATGGAGAGGGAAATAAGGGAAAGCGTCAAATATGCGAGCACCGCGGCGGAGGTGTGGTCCGATCTGCAACAGCGATCTGGGAAAGAAAGCGCACCAAGGGCATACGAACTGAAGAACAGAATTGCTGAAACACGACAGAATGGAGCCACCGTTTCGGCTTATTACACGAAGCTTCGATCTATATGGGATGAGATTCAGTCCGCATCTCCCACCCCTCGATGCACTTGTGATGGTTGTACATGCGATTTGGGTAAACGGCTCGTTGCGCATCAAGAACAAGAAAGGCTATATGAGTTCCTCATAGGTCTCGACAGCCAGTACTGAGCCATCAAAACCCAAATTCTGGCCACCAAACCTACACCGGGACTCACGATAGCCTACCACCTTGTTGCAGAGGATGAACGGCAGCGATTAATAACCGAAGACAAGAAACCCGTTGTGGAGGTCGCTGCCTTCAAGGCCTTTGTTCCTTCAAAACGTGAACAAAAAACCAAGACCCACTCGAAAACAACAAAACAAGAAACAGAAACGCAACATTGTTCTCATTGTGATCGGGATGGACACAATCGAGAAGGCTGTTTCAAACTGGTTGGTTATCCTGAGTGGTGGCCAGGGAAAACAAAAGGAGATAAGGCAAAACCGAAGGTCTCTTGCTTTGAGGGTGGCACGAGTCCTATACCGGGACTCACCGTTGAGCAATACAACGCCTTTTTGAACCACTTTGAGTGTGGAACCAATACAGGTGATGAAGGGAACAAACGAGTAGCCAACATGACAGGTAGTTTTAATAATAATGATGATTGGATTATCGATTCCGGTGCAACTGATCATACAACCTATCTTAGTGACATCCTTGTTAACAAACGAAAGAATTCCTTTGAGATGCCTGTGGTCATTCCCAATGGTGATACCATTCCGGTTGAGGGTAAAGGCGACTATACCTTACCGGAAGGCACTAAGATTGAGGGCATTTTATATGTGCCAAAATTTACTTGCAATCTTCTGTCTGTTAGCCAGTTGACCAAAAATCTTCAATGTTCTGTAACATTTTTTCCTGATTTTTGTGTCATGCAGGATCTCCGTTCGAGGAGCTTGATTGGTGCGGGTAAGTGCAAAGGAGGTCTATATCGAATGGGGGTTTTTGGGAAAGAGAGGAAAGCAATGACGGTCACTATTGAAAGATGGCACAAAAGGTTGGGTCACACGTCACAAGAAAAGTTAGCTAAAGTTGACTTTCTCAAAGGTGTATCTATTAACTTAAGAAGTAGTACTTGTGATTCTTGTTTCAAGGCTAAACATACGAGATCCCCTTTTCCATTAAGTGAAATAAAAACCAAAGAATGTTTTGAATTGATACATTGTGACATATGGGGAAAATATCGGGTTCCTTCATTCTCGGGTGACAAGTTCGATGTAAGGGGGAGACCCGGGGTTTTCTAGGTAAGGGATAAAGGGTTATAAAATATATGACATTGAAAGCAAGAAGATGGTGGTGTCACGGGATGTGAAGTTTCATGAAAGTACTTTTGTCTTTCCCATTCAAAACAATCAATTTGATGTTTTTGTTCCAACACAAACTGAAGAATTCGAAAATCGAAAACATGGTCAATTCTCTGTCATTGATGAAGTCGAGGATAATGGTTCCAATTTCGGTTCACAAAACGAGAATGGACACACACTTGAAAATGGTGAAGATGGTTCAGATTATAGTCATGAAGAAATACCCTCTCAATGTTGGAGTATGCCCACGGACGCACGTACGCCATTAGGATCACTTCCAATATAGTGTGGGCCTATTGGGTCACACGCCGGGGATCAATCCTGACAGCAATGAAGGATGAGGGACTGAAAGTGGCAAAGTGGAGAAGTTGGTGTGCAGGAAGATTCCGCGACGCGGAGCAAGTCGGGTCACGCGACGCGGAGTTTCCGCGGCGCGGAAATTGGTCTGACAGCATGCAACTTTTGGCTCCACCTCCCCATTTGACCAATGCATGGCCAAGCTTTTTCTAAAAGCCTGTGGCCGGTCTTTGGGGCAGAATAAGGTCGATTTGGCCACTTTTTCCAGATTAACTCTTTCACTCTTCTCTCTCTCAAGTTTTGTTCTTCTCTCTCACTCACTTAGAGCTCCCATCGTGAGTTTCATTTTAGAGTGATTGTGAGTGAGTTCCAGGAGATTAAGAAGAGAGATTGTTGTTCTTGTGTGGATTCAAGGCTTTGAAGTCCACACAAGCTTGCTAGTACAAGTGGATTGAAGAAACCCGGGGTGGACTTACAATAGAGGGAAGCTCCTTTGCTTTCTTGTCAACACCATTTTCTTCAACAGGTTGCTGGAGCTAAGGAGAAAGGTATATCTTCTTTCTCTTCCTTTTCCCATGTTGCAAATATCATGTTATAGAGTTTGGTCCATTTTGGGGTTTTTATGCTTTGCATGTTTGTTCTCTTGATTTGTATGGTGATTCCTTGCTTCCGCTGTGTTCATAGAACCCCAACACTCAAAACCTTGAAACTCACATTGATAAGGGTAACTCTCGACCGAAGAGGGATCGAATGCAACCCAAGCGCCTGGATGATTTTATTGTTGATTTACCCCCTTCGGTTGACCATGCACATACCGCATCAACTCTAGTCTCCTCAACGGTACATCCTATTGCCAATTATCTTTCATATAATAATTTTTCTGAAACTCACAAGATTTTCTTGGCGGCCATCACGAATAGCGATGAGCCAAAGACTTTCAATCAAGATATGCAGGACTCGAGATGGGTTAAAGCTATGAAAAGGGAAATACAAGCCCTTGAACAAAACAATACATGGACCATCGAGTCTTTGCCTGAGGGAAGACGAGCCATTGATTCTAAATGGGCCTACAAGATCAAATACAAGCCAAATGGAGATATCGAGAGGTATAAAGCAAGACTTGTCGCAAAAGGGTTTACTCAGATTGAAGGAGAAGATTTTCATGATACCTTTGCTCCGGTCGCCAAACTGGTCGCTGTTCGAACTCTATTGTCTGTGGCTGTCAAAAGCAATTGGTTCATCCATCAACTCGATGTGAACAACGCCTTCCTTCACGGTGATCTTGATGAGGAAGTATATATGAAAATACCACAAGGTTTTTCCACCGAAAACGACAATCGAGTTTGTCGGTTGAGAAAATCTCTCTATGGTCTCAAACAGTCCTCTCGTAATTGGTATCAAAAACTTACCACTGTTCTCGTCGATCTTGGTTTTTCTACATCCAAGGCAGATCATTCTCTTTTTATATACAAGTATGATGACATTTTTCTTGCCCTTCTAATCTATGTTGATGATGTTATTGTTGTTGGAAATGATTTCAAGAAGATACAAGAAGTCAAACAATGCCTTCATGATAAGTTTAGTATAAAAGATCTTGGAGAACTGAAGTACTTCCTTGGAATAGAGGTCGCTCAGACACATCGAGGCCTTGTTTTGAGTCAAAGGAAATACCCTCTTGATATTTTGAAGGATAGTGGTATGGAAGGATGTCGTCCAAGTACCTTTCCAATTGAACAAAATCTTAAGCTGGTTATGGATGATCAGGAAGCCAAGGTTGATTCCAGTAACTATCGACGTCTCATTGGTCGCCTTCTTTATCTCCAGGCTACTCGTCCAGATATAGCTTTTGCAGTTAACACTCTCAGTCAGTTTGTTTCAGACCCTCGACAAAACCACATGGATGTTGCCTTTAGAATCCTTCGATATCTCAAGGCTACTCTCGGGCAAGGGATACCTTTATCAAAGGAAGGTGGTACTAATTTGGTTGCTTACGCCGATTCGGATTGGCTCGGTTGCCCTCTCACTAGACGTTCTCGAACAGGATATATTGTTCTTTTTGGCGGTGCGCCTGTCTCGTGGAAAACCAAAAAGCAATCAGTTGTTTCACGCTCTTCCGCTGAGGCTGAATATCGTGTCATGGCTTCTACTGTTAGTGAAGTCATTTGGTTACGCTGGCTCTTACAAGAATTGGGCTTTCCACAACTCGACTCTACTACGCTCTTCTGTGACAACCAAGCAGCCCGACATATCGCTAATAATCCAGTCTTCCACGAGCGTACTAAACATGTTGAAATGGATTGTTACTTTGTTCGGGAACGTGTTGAATCAAAGGAAATCTGCCCAATGCCCATCGACTCGAAGCTTCAACTAGCTGATCTTCTAACAAAAGGACTGGGAGCTAAACAACTTCGTTTTTTACTTGACAAGCTTGGCGTTATCAATTTACACGCTCCAGCTTGAGGGGGAGTATTGGATTTAAAAATTACGATCCATATCTCTTTCTTATTATCTTATGTTTTTAGCTTATCTAGTCCTAGTTTAGCTCCTTTATTTTCGAGTTTGATTATTATATATTAGGTTGATAGGTTTTCTCCTAATGTATCCGATTATAAACAAGAATTAATAAACATCGATACCTTGATTTCTTTAGAGTTCAATCCTTAGAATATCCAAAGATTTGTCAGTGTCTTTCTCGTATTCAACCGAGGTTCGATCTTCTTATGTCTTTGCATTTCCCCGAAACAAAAGAAAACCACGCTGACTACACGCAAGTCTTAACCAGCAAAGATTAACAAACAACCCGAATCCTAAAACTTTAATATTTAATGTACACAGCCGTTTTGTACAACAAGCAAGAAATACTATTATTTTGATGCCAATTTTGAAGTACCCAAAAGGATGAAAATGTTATCTTTCAGTCATGCCTCTATATATGCCTCTCTCCAATCCATAAAAGAATGGATAGCAGCATTAAGATACCGTCCTCCATTGTAGCTCAATTTGGATCTTTCCGTTCCTTGAATCAATAAGATGGTACTTCTCATTGATCCTTTTGTTGTGCACCACATCCCCCAGACTGATGTCAACATAACCAAGTGATTCCTGTTTTTTCAGACAGCAAAACAAAACAAGTAGTTGTCACCACTACGATATCTCAACAACAATTTAATAAAGCCTGTTTGACCATAAAAAGTCAAAATTACCTTAGGATGCAGCAGCCCAATTCTCGACGAGGCACTAGCAACTTCCACATGTAATTTATCATTCACGGGGGGTTCCTCTAGTGTGAACTTGAACTCCTCATCCCATCTTGGATCTCGGTTCTTCTTTATGTGCTGCACCCCAAGGAAATAATTAAAAACATCAGAACCTTATAGATTTATATAATAAACAAAAAGGTTAAGGGGCTGTTTGTTTGCTGCTTAATGACACTATTCAGCACTAAATGCTGAACGAGCATGTTTGATTACTGCCTCAGAATGAAAACTGTATTATTCAGACCACAAAATTATTCAGTGCTTAATAATTCTGTTTTAACAAACAGCCCCTAAGTGTTACAGAATGATACCTTTGTTTTTTTCTCCTCTCCTTTGAAAAGGATCCGGACATATGGATTTGTGTGGTGTTTTCCTTCAACGTCTTGAGCTTCGTGAATTCTAACAACAAGTTCACCACCACCAGGGGGTGTTCCTTCAGATGCCTTCTGAACAGCACCAGCATCTTCAAAAGTCGGCATATCTTCTTCCTTGAAAGGTTTATATAACAACTCTAACACAATTTGGCCTCTTAATTTCTCATTTTGAACATCATTGAGATCCATATTCTTCAACAGATCGAGTGTCACGACCTTTGGCTCATCAGGCACAAGTTCCTTCAAGGGAACCACATTCATGCCCATTTTGTCATGTTTGCCAACCTGAAAATTGGGCAACAAAAGTTAACCTAATGGAGAGGAGCATATAAATATCAATATATAAAAAAAAGTTAAATTTAAGCTTAAAAGTAGAACTAAACTCTTGTAGCAAATGAGCAAAAAGAATGTAAACATTGGCAAGAAATCACCTGTTCCCAGTCATAAACTTGAACCTCGACAGCTTGTGTTTCTGGGTCTTTAACAACCATATTGAATTCCTCATTCCATTCAGGATTCAAATTCTTATGCTTCACAGTTGTCTTCTTTGATGGAAGCTTACTTTCCGTGAGCTTTATTTTCACATATGGATCAGAAGCACCTAAAAGATCTTTCTTTTTCAACTTCATTGCCTTCAGAACCTTGACATGAAGGATGCCTACTGGTTTCTTTAATGCTCTGCAAATTGCCAAGAGTCAAATTGGACAAGATGTTGACTCTCACAAGGATATGCTGAATTCTCAATAGTTGCAAATAATGAACAGATATAAACGTACTTGGATGGATCCAAAATTTGTACTTCTAGGGTTCTAGGCCAAAGATACATGTTGGCAACTTGATCTTTGATTTGTTCCTGCACCATGATTGCTCTCAAGATCATTCATTTTCCAAATTAGAGTCAATAAATTGACATGAAGACAGTATAATCAACCATGATGTTCATTAAAGAAATGCATATGATAGCAAATGGCAAAACCAAGATACATAACATAACCTGGAACTTAATGAATGTTTAAAGTTTAAACTCTACTATCAATAGCTGATAACATCCAATATTCTATATACATGATACTTCTGAAATTATGTAAGCATAGATAGCATATACAGCCAAATATGATTGAAGTTGCTAGAATATTTACCTGGACAAACCTATACAATCCAGGAATTGACATAAGGTCAGCCCCAAAAAGCCTGAGCCCAAAATCAACATGTGGCTGCAAAATGAACAATCGGAGAGAAAAAGTAAAGTTTATATTAACAACCAATCACTTCTCCATCACTTAACATAAATTTTCTTATCTCTTTTAGCAAATTATAATCCTTCAGTATGCGCACACACCCGTGTATGTGCATATAGGCTGGTGATTCTGATAATGGATAAATATCATACTTTTCAATAATGAGTAGAAAAAATTAGAGCTTTGTAAACTTAATTAGAGTACTCTGCAAAGAATTAATCTGAACGAATATATAAAATGTTCCTGGACAGAAAGGTTGCCACAAATGTTTAATAAAGAAAACAAATTCTTTCACAGTATTTCGTAGAAACTTTAAAGAGATTAAAGCCTTTGTCCTCAATTTTTCGGGACTAGCAAATAAAGTTAAGGTTCAAGATTAGTTTGTTTGACCCACAAATATAGTTTATCTTTTTTGTGTCTTGGAAACGAACAAAAAAGCCTGATTTACCTTCTCCATTAGAGACACACAGATTTTAGCAAAGCACGGAAAGCTAGGAACAAGTGGTTTCAGTGTGATACGAGGTGCAGCGAAGACTTGTAAATCCACCACCTGAAATTATTATGTTAATCAGAAAAACACACAAATAAAATAAAAAACATTTACCCTAACAAGTAAGAAAAGGCAGATAACCTGAACTGTTGCTTTTAGGCCAAATGCTTTAGCAACAACAGCAACATTAGGATTTCCAGCCCACTTTAGGGATGGTTCCATGATCAGCTCCTTCTCATCTGTAACATAGACCTTCATCCCTGAAAAGAAAAACTTAAATAACTTAAGCCAACTCCTAGCATTTGGTAACTATCTTAACACTTGAATTTGTAACAAAATTAAAATGCAGCAGTCTAGCACTCTAGCTTACTTAAAGCAAACATTCTTGTTTTCAGTGGGATAAGAACCCTTTGTTGCTTAGAGCTTCATAGCATTAGTGTAACAAAAAGCATGGGTTCTTCAGAAGTAGTTAGGTTTTTATTTTCCTTCAGGTGATTTGACCTAGAACTTTAACTTGAGACATAAGGATTTATTGTAACGGATGTTTGAGGCTTGTTTGAAGGAACGCATTAAACATCTTAAACTAATTTTATGTATGAATAGTATTAGGTTTGAGATAAAAATTAGGGTTTAGTTCCTAAAAGTACATTGAAGTTGACACCTTTTGCTATTGTGTATACTCATCTTTCATTACTCCCATTTAATACACCGAACTCTTCAAAACTACCGTTTAATACATCTTAACCTGTGATAGCAGGTTAAGGGTGATGTGGATCCGGTTTTGATGATGTGGCATGTGTTTTGAGTGATGATGTGTAAATTTCTATTTTACAATAACTAAAAATAAAATATAATAATAATAATAATAATAATAAAACAAGATATGCTTGGTGAAGTCCCGCCTTCAACATCATCGATGGATTTGAGAACCACCGCCCACCGCCCACTGCCTTTGTTCAAGATCTGCTTGGTGACGTCGATGAAACCCATATCAAGATCTGCTTCGTTCAAGATCTGCTATGTTTAAGATCTGGTTGAATATCTCCGGCCGCCTTCACTACCGCCTTCACCACCGCCATCGTTCCAGATTCCAGATTAAATCGACAGATTCCGGCCTCCTTCAACACCACCTTCACCACCGCCTTCACCGCCGTCATCGTTCGAGATTCCAGATTCAAATCGACAGATTCCGGCCGCCTTCACCACCGTCTTCACCACCGCCATCGTTCCAGATTCCATATTCAAATCGACAGATTCCGGCCGCCTTCAACTCCGAGTAAGTTCCAGATTCGATTAGGGTTACAAGATTCGATTTAGGGTTTTGTTTACAAATCTGTTAATATGCGATTTAGGGTTCTGTTAATATGCGACTTAGGGTTTTGTTTACAGATCTGTTAATATGCGATTTAGGGTTTCATCTTCATCGACGATGGTTTTGTTTACAGATCTGTTCATCGAATCATGGTTCATGTTTCTGGGTTTCATCTAATAATATGCGATGGTCTTGTTCACAGATCTGTTAATATGCGATGGTTTTGTTCATCGATTTAGGGTATTGATTGTTTTTGTTTCTGGGTTTCATTTGCTCGTTTCATGTTCTTTATGTTTCCGGGTTTCATGTTCTTGGTTACAAGATTCGATTTCATTTGCTAAACATTGCGTTTTCATTTGCTAAACATTCGATTTCATGTTTCTGGGTTTCAAGTTTCTGTTAATATGAAGATGTTCTTGAAGGAAGAACACCAATATGAAGGTGTTCTTAATTGTATGATGTGGCAAAATTTTATGAGATGGCATGATGAGGTGGAATAAAAAAAAGTAAAAATAAAAAAAATTACCGGTTACCTGCTGAGCAGGTAATCGGGTGTACTAAATGGTAGTTTTTAAGAGTTGAGTGTATTAAATGGGAGTAATGAAATATGAGTATACACAATAGCAAAAGGTGACAACTTCGATGTACTTTTAGGAACTAAACCCTAAAAATTAACCTCAGATATAGGATTTAAAAGAGGGTAAAATGAGCAAACATAAGCTAAGGTTAGAACAAACATTTTTCCCGTATGAAACAAAGATCAATTAGACTAAAAACGTAGACAAAGTTCCAATATTATAACTCCTTCCATCACAAAAAACGCAAGTATTTTGAATATATTTTAATCCAAATGTTAACAATTTGCTCATTAACAATCAATAAATCATTACAAGATATTGGCTGCGATGTTGACTGTGGTCAACACTTCTACTAAATTTTGTATTATTAAGGGTTTTACAAGTATTTGATTATTAATCAAAAACGTTAATTTAACAATGTGTTGAGTCAAACAATACCTTTTTTCAAACAAAGAAGTAAAAGAAAAAATTAATAACTTTTAGCACATCTACCACAACTGAAGACAGAACTGTAATATATTGAAGCATAAGCATAAAACATTTAATCCAAGTTTTGGTTCGTAAATAAAATTAAAAAATGGAGTTTTTGCCCTCAAAGACTAGTCCTTGATGGCTAAATTACCCCTTAGCTCTATGTATATTTATAAGATGCTTTTTTTTATAAGCCATGGGCAACACTATCCTAAAATATCATCTAGAAATTTATCATGCAATTTAAACTAGATTGTTTTTTCAAGGACGAAGAATGATAGGTCAAGATTCATAACTAAAATCATCCCATAATTATAGGGCAAGAAATTGTATAAAGTAACAATCAAAATGTGAGAAGGAAATACAAAGGATTGAACCTTTATATCTACAACTGAGTGATTAAAATTCTTTATTTTGCAATTCAAGTGATTGAACCGACTTTCCTTTCACAATCACGTGGTAGCCCGTAGCCATCTAAATTTGTTAAAAAATCTACCGGAACATTCACCAGTAAAAAACTATTTTCCAAGAGAAATAATGAAATGGTGTTGATAGGCCAAAAGATCCCATGATAAGAGAAGAATATTACCTTGAAATGTAGGAGGCAAAGACCCTAATGTAAGGGTCTCAAACTCAACCGAATCAATTTTGAACTTTGGAATTTGTTCAGCAATAATGGGTTTTGCTATATCCTTTGCAGTCTTGCATATTGCCTATGGATATAAAAGATTACTAAGTTGTTCTACAGTTAAATAAACTGAATAATTTGAAGCAATTTGTGTTACTAAAATACCTTGTCAAGATAAGGCCACATGTATTCTATGAACTTGTTTAGCCAATCAACCTACATTCATCCACAAAAACATCATACCACCCAAAAAAAAATGCAGCCATTGAATAGAATGTAGAATAGTCTTCAATCATAAAATACATACCCGGTCAAAATCGGGATTTTTAACCCACAATGGTATCTCAGGAAGCATACTTTGCAGAGTGTCAGAGTCTCGTTCAACCAAAGGACGAACAGTAGGATCCTGCCCAAATTGTTCACCATTACAAAGAAATAAATAAAGGGCTTCAAAATACTTTTATACGCGATCGAACAAGTACTTGATCAAAGATTCTAAACCAACAGATTGACTATACAGAAACATAGAATCAATCAACTGCTACATCAATAACCATCTCCCATTCATAAAGTCTCTGATTTTTCAAAGAACAAAAACAAATCAAACCCACGACAAAAGAAAAATAAATAAAATCTTCTTCCTTTGAGCTCTTCAAGAACCTTTAGAATATCAAGTTATTATTCAAAAACGAGAAAAGACAACAGTATTTTAAGCTATTTTCTGAAAATCCAAATCATACCCTTTAATCTGAATCTAAAAGAAACTGAAAGTGGACTTTCAATCTAAATGAACTGGTGCATCTTATGAATCCCAATGATCCGATCTTTACTTAACCATTAAGGCATATAAACACAATCAAAATCATCAGAGATTTTTAAATCGATCAACTTAAAATCAAGAATTACATAGAATCTTGGAGACACACAAACAAGAACAATGCAAATAATGACATAAGATGCATTAATCTACACGCAGAAAGAAAAAAAGCACACAAAACACAGTGAGAGAGAGAGAGAGAGACCTTGACATCAGTGGGTTGAAAGTAGATGAAGAGATAATAACCGATTACAAGGCCAGCAGAAACCCCAATTCCAAATCCAGAAAACCCCAACAAAGTGCTGATTACACCCATCCCAACTCTTCAAGATTCTTCTTTTGTTACTTGTCAACTTGAAATCGAAAGAAGCCCACAAAGTGCTTCCCCTTTGAGTGGTTCAAGAATCTGCAAATCTCAAGAACTTTAAAGGAAAACCCCAACTCACGCAGCTCTTGTGCGTTCCCCCGGCCGGCTAATTGAAGAGGTGCTGAGATATATTGAAATAAGGATCCAATTTGTAATAAAAGATTAAAAAAAAAAAAAAAAAAAAAAAAGAAGAAGAAATCCACCTGTCCGATAGTCACCTTCATTGTCAAAGAAACGGTTCGATTGTCTACGTGCCTACCAAAGTCCTTTTCAAAAGAAAATCTTTGATTTGTACAAACTACAAAGTAATATTATTTCTAAAAATAAATTTTAGTGAATTACAAAAATATCCTCCTATTATTCGTTCATGTCTAAAACTTCCATTTTCTTGATGAAACTATTGTGTCCTGTAACACCCTAAAATGGAGCCTAGTTGTAAACACTTGTACGTGTAGCTATAAAAGTTGTACTTTGACTTTAACTGGTGTTTTGTTGTTAATTAAAGTAGAAATATATTGTTAAATGGTGTTTTACACATTAATTGGTGTTTTAAACATGAACTGGGGTTAAATGGTGCTAATTGGTGCTAATTGTAGATAAAAGTGTGGAAATCCCTTGCAGCCGCAAGGGGTATTTTTGATAAAAGCCCTTGCTGCCACAAGGAAATCCCTTGCTGCCGCAAGGGGGTGTTTTTCAGGAAAGTTGTCAGTTTTGTTGTAAATTGTGTGTTGGGGTGTGGGATATTTCGTGCGGCTGTAAACTAAGGTGTTTGCGGGCGCAATGCGTGTACCTTGTAGTTTACCGTCAACGGACGATGAAATTGCTATTTGGGCATAAGCATATAGCTTATGGCCAAAAGCACTAGAAGTACCACCCTTGCGGTCGTATGGTTAATCTCTTGTGGTCGTAGGGGGTCTGTTGTTGTTTCTGCGGTCGCAGGAAAAGGTTGCTGCGGCCGTAGGGTCATGTTTTAGAGGAAGTACCACCTACGGGTGAAGGATACTTATTACGGGCGTAGGGGGTGGTCCCTGCGGCCGTAGGTCATGGATCTTTAACAAAACCCTCTACGGGCGTAGAGTATATACTTTACGGCCGTAGGAGTTGTCCTGCGGGCGTAGGAATATGTTCCTGCGGCCGTAGGAGACTGTCAAAAACCATGTTGGCTTTTTTTTAGCCAATTGTTCGTACAGTCAAATGTAGTGTATGTCTACTAGTGTTTAATCTGTGTCTATTGTGTTAGGTGATTCGGACGACGTTAGAGATACTCAATATTATATCTATCTTCTGTAATCTCGAGGTGAGTACCGGTTTCCCATGAGTCTCAGTAAGTAAGTTGTCCGTTGTATATGTTGATATGTGACTGGTGTATGATTCATGAAAGATGAAAGATGTTATGATAGAAATATACAGTGTGTTTATGAGAGACAATGCAGGCCATGATAGAGATATTGTATGCTACGATAGAGTTGTATACGCATGATTGCTGTGAAAGAAAGAGAATACTATGAAAGAACTATGTGGTAATTGTGTGCTATGATAGAATTGTATTTGTATGTTTGTTTACCAGCATGAAAGATATTAACTGGTGTGATTATATGCGCGCATGAAAGATATTTGTATATGTTAGACTGTCCGGACATTGGGGGCTGTATAACAGTTCCCACCAAAGAGTAGGGTCAGTCAGGTAGACGGGTGTTAATATCTGACTGGGTTCCCAGTGTCCTGAGGGACGAACGGGGGAACTTAACGGTACCCATGAGTATACGCTTGGGGTAGGTTTCTGCAGGCCGCCGTTCCCTAATATTCAGGTTCTTTGCTAGACTGGAACCAACATAATAAACAGAGTGTACCATGTGGACTGCTCTTCGCTCCCCCACTGGTGCAAATGGGTTGTGGCTGATTCCCCAGATAGGATTGTTGAGTAGGGCTCGCTACCCTGCAAAATACTATTCCTGCTGACATGATTGGCGCACCACAATATGATAGGATAGCCTTGTGTGCTTTCCTGGTTTTTGATAGCATGCTTATTGATGCTCATGTGTAAATTGGTGCTCACTAGCTAGTTGTAGCTAACTGTGCAAGATTTCCCTTTTTCGCAGGTTAATGACTGATGGTCTGGCGAGCTTGGGTTACTCGTGGGTAATTGTAGTATTTACATTTGAGGAACACTAATTGTAATTTATATGCATGTGATCCGATTGTCGGTTGTTAGTTGTGGTAACACCTGTTATTTGAAATGTTAATAGTCAGATAAGCTTCTGATGATTTGTAAATGGTGGTTATATCCGCTGCAAGCTTTTGATAAATAAGTTTTAAAAGTTCAAATTGGCGCTAATTTTAAGCTCGTGAAACCCGGTGTTACATGTCCATCATCTATCACAATTTGGGATGAACTTATTAACCGAGTTTTTCAAACTAAAATATTGTTTAGCCGGTATGATTATCGGTTATAAGTTTTTGTTTATAAAATTCTAATTTATCATATTTTATATAATTTATAACTCCTTCCGTCTACTTCATCATTTAATAGATATAGTAATAGTAATAAGCATAAGAGAATTCTAGTATGTGTTTACTAGTTGAAGTCAAAAAGGGGAGGGAGTAATTATCCAAAGTAGCAATCTTAACCCCTAATTCAAAGGTACTTTGGTTTTTTTACAATTTTTCTAACTTTTTTTATAATATATACTTCATCCATTGAGAACCGATTTTAGTGCGAAAACCGCGAGAACCAATCTTAGCCGTTGATTTGATAAATGGAATTCATGGATGGAAAGTGAGGGGGAATCAAGTGTGGCAGGGTGTATGTGAGGAATTCAAGAGTGGGCAATGACATTGAAAGATGGGGAATTGGACGGCTCAGATTGGTTCTCGCACTAAAAATGGTTCTCAATGGAACTTCTTCCTATAATATATATATATATATATAGGGGAGGGTTCAAACGATAACTGTTTTTCGTACGAGAACTGCGAGAATCAATCCTAGCCGTTGATTTGAAAGTGGAACTCATGGATGTGAAGCGTGGGGAATCAAGTGCGGCAGGGTGCATGTGATGAACTCATGGTGGACAATGACATTGAAGGAGGGGGAACTGGACGGCTCAGATTGGTTCTCGCGGTTCTCGTACGAAAAACAGTTCTCGTTTGAACTTTTGCCTATATATATATATATATATATCTTTATTAAACAAATAATATATATCTTTTTTAAATAAATAATATGGATCACCCTCTCTATACCCACAAACACAACACACACACACACTCTCTCTCTCTCTCCATCTCTCCTTCTCCCCCCCCCCCCTCTCTCTCTCTCTATCTCCGTCTCGATCACTTACATCTCCCTCTAGACAGGCAGATAGCCGCCTCCACCACCATCCACCGCTAGCCGCCTCCACCTCCATCCAACACCATCGTTACCACCTACTAGCACTGTCTGTCGCCGCCACCTACACGCTTCCTCTCTTTCTCTCTCTCCAAGGACCACCACTAACATCCACCGCCACCACCTACCAGCCACCACTCGTCTCCGCCACCGTAAACCATATCTACTAACTCTCCACCATCGACACCTCATGTGCAACACTTAAACACACAGAAACCCTAAATCTACACCCAAATTGTGTAAAAACCATAAATCTATAACCAAATCATTTGAAAACCCTATAGATGCTTGCAGATGAGGCGACAGTGATGGTTTGGTAGTTTCGATTTCCGGCGAGAAACAGCGGTGGTGTGTATGTGTGTGTGTGTGTGTTTTCTTCTTCTTCTAAAAACCCTAATCGTATGAAATTAAGAGAAACTGTTGTTGTATTTGTTTGAAAGGTGGTGGTGGTCAGCGAGAAACAGTCGTGGTGTGTGTATGTGTGTGTGCGTTTTCTTCTTCTTTTGAAAACCCTAATCGTACGAGATTAAGAGAAACAACGGTGGTGTTTGTTTGAAGGTTGGTGGTTTCCAACGAGAAACAACAGTGGTTTATATGTATTTGCGCTTTTCTTCTCCTTTGTGAAACCCTAATTAATTGTACAAAATTAAGAGAAGTAGCTGTGGTATTTGTTTAAAGGGTGGTGGTTTCAGGCGAGAAACAGCGGTGTTGGGTAGTGGTTGTCGGCGCTAGGGTTGAGAACGAGAAAGAGAGACAAAAATGAAAGAGAGAAGAATGGTTATTAATAATATATTTATAATATACAAATATGATTATTAATTGAATCTAATGTTAAATAATAAAAGTAAGGGTAAAATTGTCATTTTATCCTGATTTAACAGAGTTGACTGACTGTCAACGTTTGAAAGGACCTTTCTCGTCATAAAATAATTTACAAAGGACGGTCTTCACCAGTTTTGAAGTTAAATGACTAAAATGACATAAAACCTTAGTTAAATGACCATTTGACCAATTAACTCTTTTTATAAATGTACCATAACATTCAACGACATATATAATTTTGTAAACATGTTAATTATTGATTAGAGCATTAGAATAATTAAAATAGACAATACCACTACCACTAATCAAGAATAACAAGGGTAGGGTTGAACTAGAAGTGTGCATACACTTATTATCATTTTTTTTGTTAAAATAGTTAATACTTAAAACATGTTTAAATAGAATATTAGTAATAATAGTTCATACCATATATAAAAAAACAAGAATTTGGCACTTTGATAAAGACAATAAGCTAAATTAGTATAATTGTTGTTTACTTCAACAATTTCTTAGATTCAAATGCGTTAGATTTTTTATAGAAAATTAAGAATACAATCATGTTATTACCTACACTAATTAATTTACATACAGTGAAATATCAAAATTTTGTGGGTTCAACTGTAGCCATTCTGACCATTATCATTTTTTTGCCGTACTCAGGTCCTTCAATTTACAAAAAATGTCAAAAATGACCCCTTTTAAGTTTGAAAAATATTCTATCTATGCTTCTCTCTTCTTCCCACACCTTACTTGAATAGAAAGTCTTTTTACTTTATCTTGAGCACAAGAACGATCACCAGTCGGATCACCCAAAATTGTTCTATCAAGTGGCACTATGCAACTGTTCTTTCCCAAGCAAGCCTGTTTCAATTATCAATGTATTTATTAATCATTTATGGGAGAGTTTCAGTATACACATAATAATATATGATAAGAAGTATAAACTCAACAGAAGTTTCATAGGCACAAATGGAATTTGGATGCAATGCATCTCGATTATAAGCATATGCATCTACATATTATGTTTGCTTCTAAAAATGTGGTTTGGAGTAATTATTATTGTTCTTACCAAATAGTGGTTATTTTAATGCATCTCAATTATATACACATGCATCCAAAATATTGTTTTTATATTGTTATATATATATATATATATATATATATATATATATGGGAGAGTTCATGCGAGAACCATTTTTAGCGCGAGAACCAATCTCAGCCGTTCCTTGGATATGGGAAGTATCATGGATGGAGAGCGTGGAGGGATAGGGTGTGGCAGGGTGCATGTGAGGAATTCATAGGTGGGCAATGACATTGAAGGAGGAGGAATTGGACGGCTTAGATTGGTTCTCGCGGTTCTCGCGCTAACAACGGTTCTCGCATGAACTTTTGTCTATATATATATATATATATATATATATATATATATATATATATATATAACAACGGTTCTCGTATGAACTTTTGTCTATATATATATATATAGGGGAGGGTTCATTAGTGAATCGTTGTTAGTGCGAGAACCGCAAGAACCAATCTCAGCCGTTCCTTGGATATGGGAAGTTTCATGGATGAAGAGCGTGGAAGGATAGAGTGTGGCAGGGTGCATGTAAGGAATTCATGGGTGGGCAATGACATTGAAGGAGGAGGAATTGGACAGCTCAGATTGATTCTCGCACTAAGAATGGTTCTCAAATGAACTTCTTCTTATATATATAGGTGGTTTTACCTTTTCAACTACTTTCTTGGCATTAGGAGCTTGACATGTTCCTTGAATATATGTACCACATGATCCCCAAGGATTTCCAAAGCTCACAAATTGGATTTCCTTGATAAATTTTTGAGGGTCACAAATAAGTTTAGCTTCTGGTTTAGACCTTCCTGCAACGGACTTGAGAACATCTCCTTCCATGGTCCACGAGTCAAGATTTGGTGGATAGTCTTCATACATATAGCTACAAATGATATCTCGATTTACGGTGTTGATCATGACACCATCTATGGTTCCACTACTCTCCTCATACACGACGAGAAGGTTATTTCTTGGTTTTAAAAATGACCTTGGAATATGGTACCTGAACGAGTTTGCATAAAATGAGTCAAAATGTCGAATTGATGTTTGTTTATATTTGAAGCCATTTTCGTGCTTACTCGGTTTGTGAAGGTGCTCCTAAAGGAGAACGATAATTCTCCCAATAACGACCTAGGTTATGACCGTTAACCCAAATTACTCCTTTGCCCATCCTTTCCATCTTGATTGCTACCGGATTGTTTCCTTCTGGGGCATTAAAATGCGTCTACAACATGATATTTCATTCAAAACATGAAAACAACGAATATAGGTGGCAAAGCATACTCTTTTCAGCATATCATAGAAAAAGTGAAAAACATGTTTAGGTTCAATAAGATATATTAATTACTAAGTGAGTAAGGTTTAGCCGATTTGGTCATTTTATTATAAATTCTAAAATTTATAAAGTTATGCATTCTAAACAAGTGTCTAAATGTGAGTGTATTAATGTTTAGATGTGATTGGTTTTCTTAAATAATAATAACATAAATACGAAGTCATCCATTTTGATCATTAACGTCATTTATTGCAAACATCAAGTTAAATTGGAAAAGTTCAAATACTAGATTTGAAAAGTTAAAAATAGTTATAGGGGTTTGAAAAATAGAACAAAAATAGTTAACACATAACTTGTAACTTTTCCTATCAAATAAGACTTAAATTACTTTATTAGAAGACTAAATCAACTTTGTTGTTTGTTAAAAACATGTAGGAGAAACTATTTATCAAGCATCTAGGGGATTTATATATTTAATCACTTGTTTTACTTGTTTTCATTTAAGTGATATATATGTTACAAAAGTTTAATTGAATGTAAAATCAAAATCAACTTACTTTAAGCAAATTATTATAAATTTTCACATTCAAAGACGAGAAAAATATGCAAAAAAAAAAAGTAAATCTCGTGATTTGTTACCTTATACCATGTAATAGGTGTTCCCGGGCCACTGACCGGGCCCCATTTAACTTTTGTTGATCCTTCTTCTGTGAATAATTGAAGCGATTCACCCTCGATCCCAACCTAAATACACTCAAATGCAAACTTTTTAGGATTGTAACAATCACCCTATTTTACTCATAGAAAAGCTTGTGAGTGTATATATATATATACCTTATGGCCCCATTGGTTGAGTGTGATATCAAGAGTACCACTACTCATACCCTGTAACATAACAGCTCGAATACCAGAAAACCTCTTCTCCATATACGCTCCACTGTTCTTAACTCAATGAAAACAAGAGGCAAAAGAAAATTGTTGGAAATTAGCCCTCTAAACATTATTAAATGTCTTTTGACTTTCTTGATTTATATACTAATGTAATGTATTATGTAGTGTAATTAGACTGATTTATTTTCCTGATTTAGTCATTCCATAAGTTGAGGAAATATCCTCACAATAAAACACAACCAATTCAAATCTTGCACTAAGCACAAATTATGTCATTAGAAATCAAATCAAGTTCAATAGTTATTATGATATAAAAATTACCGGTAGTCCCACTGTCATTGCCAAGATTGATATATGATTGACTCCGAGCTTCAAACTCACAGGTTTTGAGAACGTAAACGACTTTTCGATGAAGCTCCCATGTCCAAATCCTAAGTAATTCTTCAAAGTTGTTACTTTTTTTTCTTTCTAAAATGATGTTTAGTTAATTTTGGATGGATATATGATGAATCTCACCTATATATTGTCCATTAACAAATGTCAATAAAGCATCTCCAAGACTTTGAATTTGAATAACTGGCAAAATATCTGGTCTCATAGGTAGATCATCTTTATCTAGAGTTAAACTACAGTTAAACACAAAATGAAAGATCATTGAGAGATTAAAATTTAAACATAAATATAACTGGAAGACCCTTTTAATGTTAAGGATGTCTATTTTACCTGGTACTATACCACATGTAATCCGTGGTATCTTTAGTCATGCCGGTGAGTTCTAATGGTGTCTTACTTTGAACCGGTAAATCATTGAATGTTGGAATAGACTCCCTGTAGCTTTCCCATTTAAAACTGTTGGCTTTTTTTGAAGGGACAAAGTTCCTTGAGTTATGTTGTGATATGATCTGTTCTTTTTTCATAAAAATAATGTTAGTTTTACCATTAGGTCCCATATGAATGAATGTCCAAAGAGTGTATAAGGAAAAAACTCACAAGTTCTGTGTTAAAAACAACATTTTTGCAATCAGGAAGGATGCTAACAGATCGTCGAGGGAGAAAATACTTTTTCCCCCTAAAATCGATGGTGCTGTGAATTTTCTTGTGTCTATTGCTCAAGAAAGCCGCGCAAAGCTTGCTTTCGGGTTTCTCAAAGGTAACGATCTGCAAAACATGCATAAATGACCATTAAAAGTGGGTCTATTGCCTTCTTGAACGTCATAATGCAATAACAAATCAGCCAAGAGATGTTAATAAGCTAGTTTTCTTTTCTCTATGAATTATCATTATATCTTTCTTTTATAAAGCTACAAAATTGCTTACTTGGACAAATTGGTTAATATCCTGTACTTTAGGAGTACCCAAAAGAAAAGGCTTCTTTGTCAATCTCAAAGTCTTATGGAGGTCTCTAAGGTGACTCCATTTGGGTTCTCTTATCAAACCTAACATGAAATTAAAATAATATTAAGCCATAAATATAAATAAATTAACATTGAAGAAGACAAAAAAAATGTAAAAAAAATATCCCTAGCGGAGTCTGAAACCACAACCACATTGTCAAACACCTTAGATAGTTACATCTAGGCCAACGTCTATTAGTATAGCAGATTGTAATCTTCTTAGAGAAATGATATATCCTTCTAATTTTTGTTCCTACTTATCCTCCTACTCATTTGATCAAGACAAGTGTCAAAATCAAGTGAGGAGGTGAAGAAAGAGAATCAGTGGAGTACACATGTCATAGGAGGATGAAGTAGGAACAAAAAGTAGGAGGATATTTAATTTCTCATCTTCTTAAGTTGTTCTCAAACATGATCGGCTATATTATCTCATAAACATTGAAATTGTCCCAGCAAAATGTCTCAATTTTCATTTAAAATAAGAATCTTGCTCTTATTATGTAAAAAAAACAAGACTGGTGACATTTAACTCAGTTTATGATGATCTCAATCCTAAGAGAAATGGTAAATTGCACTAATACAATGAATATTGTTTTAATTTTCATTGTATACAATGAATTATTAATTAAATAAGATAATACGGTCAACATACATAAATATCAATTGTATGTGAGTTGTATACAAAGTGAATTATGACAAACTTCACTGTATACAGTTATAACAAAAAACTAGACCCAAGTGAAAGTTATGTGCATACAATGAAAGGATTATAAAATTTAATTGTATTTTTTTTTTTAAAAAAAATTGGATGTATACAATAGTCACTAATACAAGATTATTTATTTTAACAGCAAGATGATTGTTATTGAAAATTTACGCGGTAAGTGTTAACGCCGGTTAAAAATTGACATTGAAAATGCTCACCAAACTCGTCAAGGGGAGCTTCATCATAATAACGAGTGGTCACAAATGACGAGCTAGTTCTTCCAAAGTTGGTTCCACCATAATACTAAAACGACCACAAAACTGATTAGAAAGTTATGAAATATTTTTCTATGTTTCCATTTAAAACGTACTCGTTTAACACACATTGAGTTCGTACCATGTAGTAATTGGTCATACTTCCATTATTCATAAAGAACCGAGCAACTGAGAATGCGATATCCTCAGCTGCTCTTTGAGACGGTGGATCTCCAAAAACTCGATATCTGTAATCAAAATAACAACAAAATGACACAAAACTAAATTACAACTAAAAATGAAAATATTTTTAAATGATAAATATGTTAAGCTTACTGTGCAGTCCAATTTTCAGTCCATAAAGAAGGCTTATCAGGGCCATTAGGGCCACCAAAAGTATCTGCACAATGTCTTCCATTACAGGTACTTATCTAGGCACAAATACCAGTGTTGAAATCTAATCAGACATTCAACTTTTAGATTTAACTACTACAACTACAAGTTTATCTAATCACGTAAGTGAGGTATTTGGAATGTAAAATGTAGACGTCCATAGAAACGAACTCAGTGTAAAAATTCTTCTTTAAGAGCTACACATTATATATACTGTCAACAACTACACAACCAATTAAGTAACACATAATTAATCCTCAAATCAACATTAAGCTATTAGAAATAAAGAACTAATCTTACTTCCAATATTAAAACAATCCTATCAAACCCTATTACCCCAAGTGGCTAAATTGCATAAATGACGTTGAGTAGAATTTTTAATATTAAATCAACATTAGAATTTATATGCTTCAATTTCAACCTCCAAACAGAGGCTCGTATGAGAAGAAAGCAACTTCAATGTCGGCTAGGGCTACATGATACTCTCTAATGGAACAGCGCGATTATGGTAGCGGGTTCTTTTACTTGTTATCTTGCGACTTTGTAAACATTGGACTCTAGTAATAATTTTTATTTTTATTTGTTCTAGCTGGAATGGTTGCCCTGACATTTATTCAGAGGACACTCTTACAATATATTATTTCTTTTAACAGATATTTAACGTTGTATTAAAAAATTTAAGAGGTTGTTCGGACTACCGGGGCTACCTATTGAGTCCGCCCCTGGACGTCTATACTTTTACTCACGGGTCATATAAAAATTAAAAACTATAAGTTACCACATTTGAAGGTGCATCCTTTTGCTTGCACATTATCCATGGGATATCTGGATACAATCCTGTAGCTGTATCTGCTGCCCACTTCACATACTGAACACCCTTTTCTCTGTATGATTCTTGGACATGATTATACTCGTTTTCAACCTACAAATTAGTACAATATCACAAAATAAAGCTCGATTAATTAAAAAACTAATTAACCTCATTTTTAAACTAACAAATGATTGGATTCGAAATATAATGATCGATAAACCTGTGCGAGGATGATCGGGCCTCCTTGAGGTGCAAATAGCTTCTCGGTCTTCATCATATTCACGATCATTTCGATGAATCTTTTCATATGAGTCTACACAAATCCATAACATTTTGGTTAATTATATGCATATGTAGAGTTGTGTTCAATATAGTCTATGTAAAAAAAATAGTCCTAATTTTAATATTTAATCACATGTGATTCAATATAAAATCACATGTGATTCACTATACAATCACATGTGATGGTAAAATCATTACATGTTAATTACAAAAATACCACTTCGTCCAAATTTTTAAAATTCAATCTGGACCATTGATGAAGCTGATCCAAGGGCTAAGATTAGTCTATCAGGACTATGCAATAAGTATGAACTATATTGAACATTTATCTGCATATGTATACTCTTATATAGAAGATTGAAAACTATAGCCATTAAAAAAGATTGAAAATATATCTATAAAACATTATATATCCGCCAATGAATTTAAGTTTATTAGATGTTAAGATGTAACAACTAAAATTGTAAATCCAAGTGTATATATATAGCTATTGAACGAGTTTTAAGAAGATTACCAACCATGTACGGTTCATTATACGAGCGAAATACGATATTGGGGACTTCTCTTAACCAAAACGGCAACCCTCTGCACATATATATAACTTAAAAAGTAAATACCAAAATCAAATTATATGTTGTAATCACCCTCTTTGGTCTAATTTGAAGTGAATATATGTATGGGTTTTACCTAGATCTTGTTTTGAGTGAGCATGAGTGTGGGAGGAGGGGATGTCCAGATCTACGAGTACGTGTATGTTTTTTTATGACGGATTTTATGTGTGTATTTTTCTTGACACAATTTTGACAGTGTATGTGTGCGAGTGGTTTCGAGTGTATGTGTTTGTAAGGGCCGGGTTTCATGGGCGGACCTATGTGTGTCCGAGCGGTAGTACGGGACCCCGGTCATTTTTGCAGAAACAATGTAAAATTTCAACGTTTTCGAGCCGGTGCTACCGGTCAAATTTTAGGGTGCCGCCAGTGATTTTTTGATGACACCAAAACCAAAGGAAAAATGAATTTTTTTTTTTACAAAAATGATAAAATATAGTTCAATCTTCAATTTATACATTTAAAATACTTTAGTTTACCCTAAAAATAGCAATTTAGTTACCATGACTTCATATAAATTGTGTTTTGTTTTAATTTTGGTCCTAAAATACCGGAGCAACAACTAAAACCTTATTAATCCGACCCGATTAACTTAAAATCCGAGAAAAAACCCGAACAACACCCTCAATTTTAAGTAATTTTATTTTCACCGTTATATGGTGCCACCGGTCACAAAAATTCCTAGGTCCGCCCCTGCCGGGTTTATTGTTCGAGAACAATGATAGTAGTTGTAATTAGTGAGATGTTGCTAGTCGTGATAGTGGTCGTTAGATGGTGATGGTCAGAGAAACTCGGGAAAGTGTTGACGACTTGTAAGATGGTGACAGAGTGATGGTGGACATTGCTTAGTGATTGTGTTCATGATTGTAGTTAGTCTTCACAAACACTTGAAAAACTTGTTACCATATATTTACGTTTAGTTTTGTTGCAAAAATAACATTTACATTAAATTAATAATTAAAATAATCATTATAAAATATTCATAATAATTAATTAACAATTAATTTTTGATAAAAGATAATAACATGAATGGTGAGACAGATAATAGGTAAAAGAAATAGGGTAAAACTAGTGCAATGTGCAAATCCTATAACCGGGTAATGTTTAAGTCAGACAATGTTTATGATAAAATATTGTTAAAAATAAAAGTTTGGGGGTTTAAATGGTAATTAAAAATAAAGTTTGAAGTTAAGTAATAATCTTTAAAAATATAAATATAACTAATTAGCTACCTAAGCATAAAATATATATTACCCAAGATTCCATTCTGCCTGTATGAAGGGCCCAAGTCGTAGGATTGCATACATATTATTTTCAGCAATCAACTTGATAAACTTTACCAAATCATATCTTCCTGTAAAATTATACTGAAACCCAAAATAAAATAAAATAAAATAAAATTTCAAAAATAAAATCTCATAAAAAATTTAAAACAATAAATAAAAATAACCTGGCCTTGAACAGGCTCATGAACGTTCCAAAAAACATAAGTTTCAATCGTATTTAATCCTCCTTCTTTTGCCATCTTTATAACATCCGGCCACATCTAATCACAAAACACAGATAATTAAATTCCAAATTCTAAATGCATATTGAAAACACAAATAAATTATACCTCGGGTGTGCTTCGGGGATAATGAATGGAACCCGAGAATATAAGTATTGGCTTCCCGCTAACAACAACAGACCTGGCATTATACGTCACGGGTCCAGGAACGTATTCGTTGTCATCAATATTGGCAGAAACCAATATCAACGAAATGGTGATCAAGAGGATCACATATTCAGAGTGGTTTCTGACATTCATCTTTTTCCTAAAATTTAACTTCGGACGACAAGTTTAAATAGTAGATGATTTTGGTGATTAATGGAGGTTTTTAGAAGGAAGAAAATAATAAAAATGGGACATGTTGCCCAGAATGAAGGTAGAAAACGTGCAAATTGAATAGTTCGTATTATTTGAAGAAAATATTATTATTTTTAAGAGAGATAAATGCGGTTATTACAAGGCTTAAGAGGATGTATCGGTTGAAGGCTCCCTTTATTTAGCATGTTTTTGCTATATTTATGCAAATTATATTTTTATATATAAATAATTCTTAAATTTTAAATTGTAAATTGCTCAGTTATAAGCCTAAAAAGAAGCAAAGATTTGTGGTTGTGGCTGCGGTATAAAAAATATTGTAATTTTTAAGTAAGTTTTTACTGAACACTGGGATGATCAGTTTTAGAACTTTTGTTAGCAGTAGCATAATATTCACAGTTTATTTCATGTTATAATTCGTTATTTATTCAGATAAAACACACAAAATATGCTAGTAAAGTCTTAGATAAAATGTCAAAAGTGAATTAGTAAACCTATATTTGACTGAATCCTAAAACCAAATCCTAAAAACCTAAAAATTTACTCAAACTAAATTAATCACCTAAATACGCAATTAAGGATTCAAATAGTTAAACTGGGTCTAATTAATTGCTTAGTAAGTTAAACCTATTGGGTTATAACTAAGACATTTAATAATGAAACAAAATAATATGATTATATTTTCTTAGACTTAATTACTATAATAAAGAGATAAAAACAATACTCAACTTTTTATATTAACCGGCTTTATAAATAAATATATTTGTCTATCTAATTGAATTGTTATTGTTAACATATGCATTAAATTTATATTTTTTAATCAGAACACAAATAGTTGCACTGTAATTTTATTAGAGGTTGACGTTATACATAAATAATCTTTAATAAAAATAACATTGTTCGTATTAAATTGATGGGTAGGTCCTTCCATGAGAATGATCAAATTAAAAGTGATAATACCATAATATTCTTCAAATTTGTAGAAAATAAAGAAAGATACAAAAAAGAATAACTTGAAATTTAAATTTGTTAAAAAGTTGAAATGAAAAAATGAAAAATAATAATAACTAAGACTGTTATATCGTTTTTAATTTTCATGTTTATACAGATTTCATATTCTTACTTTTGGTTTTTTTTTTCAAACTACAACGATACTTTTTTTTTTTTTTTTTTACGATTAACATCCACAATCCTCTATTTAAATGAAAGTTATACTAAGGCTCTTAATTACTAAGTTTGTCTTCATGTTAATGTAACTTTTTAATGTATTTTGTTGCTATGGTGTTCATCATGTTTTTATATATAAACATTCATGATTAATGTATTTTAGACATTTGGATCAAATCTAGTCACCACATCAAACCCCACATAAATCAAATTATTGTTAACATCCTAGCTAAGTCAACCATTATATTATATTATCATACAATTTCAAGGAAAAAAAACATGTGCCTAAAATAGCTAAAAGCGCATTTCATAAACAAATGCATGGCAGCTCAGTTGGATAAGGATTTGCTACATAATGTATAGGTCTTGATTTCGACTCCTACCTCTCCCATTTGGTTTTTTTATATTATGCGGTTTGTTTTTAGTGCTGCCTTCTCATATAAAAGCTTTAATATATGCCCTGTTTGTTTTATTCTTTTTTTGTATATCTTAGTTAATAATCTATGTACGCGTTAAATACTTTTTTTGTTTTTAAATTTTTGCATATTCTTTTTAAATTTTATTTGTTTTTTAATTTTGAGTATACATTAATTTTATTTATTTCTTGATTCTATGTACGTATTAAAATATATATTCTTTTTTTTTCTTTTAGACAGATGCTTTAACCAAAATAGATTATATCACATATGTTAAATTGCTTTTTTAAAGAATATATCACTTTAATTGTTACTATTATAATTACATTTGATAGACGCTTATTCTATTTAAAGTA
Organism: Pulicaria dysenterica; assembly: GCA_947179395.2. Classification (NCBI taxonomy): domain Eukaryota; kingdom Viridiplantae; phylum Streptophyta; class Magnoliopsida; order Asterales; family Asteraceae; genus Pulicaria; species Pulicaria dysenterica. The sequence continues at coordinate 97,347,768 of OX359290.1, read as the reverse complement.
TAAAAAAGGTAAACAAAATCTAAAAGTTTTATGATTGATGATATTAAATTTTACATCTTATGATATAGTAAATTTAAAGATAAATAATAATTAAAGTTGAACTTTATTCTAATGATAAACAAGTTTCAAGAAAGAAGAGAAAACAGATGACCCAAAGCGAAAAAACCTATAATCAAAGCTGAGAATATACTTTTTTTTTCGAAAGGTAACGATGTTATTACGAAAAAAAGAAGGCCTCTACAAGTTGATAGAGGGCCTTCAAAGTACAGTGCACAAGTAGAAAAAAACAACCTACCTGCCAACTATTTGTTCACAACCTTAAGAGTATATCGTCAACTACTTTTTTACTTAGTATTATTTATATAACACTATTGCTTAGTATTTTGTCACCCTCTTTAATTTATACTCCAGCTCGCACTATCTTATTTTATTTGTTTTTAATTTTTCTATAACAAGATTAAAAAAAATTTGTAAGAAAAGTTTTTACTTGAATTTTCTATATTATTTGTAATTCTTTAGACTATAAAATTTGTATTGTAAACTTTAAATCAATGATTTTTATTATAGATGTATTTATAAAAATAAAAAAGAATAAAGATAGAACGACTTTATAATGTAATTTTTTTAATAATTTTTTAATATAGAAACATATAGTGGTATATATATAAATATATATTAAACCAAATGAAAAAAGTGTATATAATTACACAAACAATACATATGTTTTATATTTTTTTATTTTCTTACCAACTAAATTGATATACGGAAAAAATCATGGATTATGGATATATTTCTTTTATTAGTTTACTTATTAAAAACACATTTCTTAATATATGTTTTTAAAACTCACCGCGAAGCGTGGGCTAAAATACCTCGTTAGATACATAAACGTGAAATATGGTGTGACTATGGACCCACTCACTCTCATACATCAAACATGTGTTAATATCTTAGCTTTTTGTGTTTTGTTTTATTATTTCATATTTTCTTTTATATATACAACTTCATCCTTTCACATTATACAATTCTCTCTACGCTATACATCTAATAATATACATTGTGAGCTCTCAGAAACACCCAACTTATGTGTATGATTTTGTAAGTCTTCCTAAGTGATTTGTATATGAGTTTCACAGGGCAATTGAATGTATTTCAAGAACTCCATGACATTAAGTATTTATTCTAAAAAAACAATAAAAGACAATAAAGTTACAAATTTAAACTTATGGAGATTTAAATGAAATAATTGTACTTTTAATTAATGTAACAAAATGAGTGAGATACATCTTCGAATAGAACGATTTTATAAAACGAGCCAGCGCATTAATTGCCCCACTTCCAGTGGCGGATCCAGGAAATGGTGGTGATGGGGGCACTAATTAGATAACATATTAAAATTAGTCTATTTCTATATTTTATACGGGTCGGGTCGGGTAGTTTAAAAACATTTTATATCCATTCTAGAGATTCAAAGGAGCTCACCTTAAAATGGAGACCGAGTTGTAGTAGTGAGCGTTGAGGGGGTTAGAGGAACACCGATATAGCAATGTATTTAGATATTTTAATTAGGATACACACTTCTAATATATACATTATTTAACAATTAACCAATTATTTATACTATGAATAATAATGATGCATTACTTATGTCCTTCCTCTTATCAATTGCTTTTATGATAATTATTATATTATACTTGTCCCAACTCAACAAAATAAATAAATAAATAAAAACATGAAAAACTAATATTAAGACATTTGTGCCAAAATCACCATGTGGCCATCAATGTTGATTTAATAGACCAAATTACCACAATAGAATCTATTCCCACTTCAACAAACCATTTTACTCAAAACAAAAAAGAAACACATCAAAATTAAAAAGAGAAAAAACCACTTTTCCACATGCCAACTTAAAGCTCTTTTTTTTTTTCTTCAAGGTATTTCTTTTTTCCTTAAACTGGGGGGCTTATCTTATTTTTGGTGAGGACATATATTTAACTCTCATAAGTTATACCATGATATTTTAGAAAATATCGGGGGCCTCCCCCCCCCCCCCCCCCCCCAATTGCATACTGGATCCGCCAGTGCCCACTTCTAATTATTTGTTTCACCAATCTTGACCGACACATGTTTTAACCCGGCCTAGTTCACCTATTTTGCCACTTATAAATAACATTTAAGAAATAGAGAAATGTTCAATATAGTCCATACTTATTGCATAGTCCCAAGGGACTAATCTTAGCACTTGGATCATCAATGGTCCAGATTGAATTTTAAAAATTTGGACGGAATGACATTTTTGTAATTAACATGTAATGATTTTACCATCACATGTGATTGTATACTGAATCACATATGATTTTATATTGAATCACATGTGATTAAATATTAAAAATTAAGACTATGTTTTTTATATGGACTATATTGAAAACAACTCTTAAGAAATAATGTTACTATTTTAATATAAATCTCTTGGTTTTTTTTGAACGGTAAGAAATTTCATTAAAACTAGCAAGACGCTAGAAAGAGTACTATAGTAAATATATAATAGAAACAAAATCAGAAACAACTAAAAGGGATATTACACCATGTACTCTATTTCTATATAAAATTGGAAAAATGATAACCAAAGTTCTTAAAGCTGTGGATAAGAATAAAAAAAATAAGATTTTAAGTTTTAAACATTGTAACCGTGAGGCATGATAGAAAAGTTTGAATGTTATTTAAAAGGTGATTTATGTGGATTTTTGATAAAAATGAAAGGTTAATTATGTAACATGAGTTATGATTTTTTAATTTAAAAAATTAAAGTTAACTGCCCCTAGTGTTGTGGTTATCATTGCCCATAAAATTGATATCACCTGCTCTTTGTTTAATCCAGAAAAAGAAAGAACCTGAATTTGAGCAAAGATCGAACCCACATTAATCCTCTGATTCTGCGAGAATGTTGTATCATTTCGTCTGTCCCAAATTAACCAACAGAAGGCATACACAACTACACAAGTACACACTACACAACATACAAAAGGGCCTTCTTATTTTCACCTGATAGACTCGTAGCATCAGCCCAATTGAACGATGTAGGTGCTGTTGGGCAGCCCCAAAATTCAAGGCCCACCATTTCCTAATTTCACCCAAGACTTAGAATAGCCACATTGCAATGTATTAACAAGTAGTCCTCCACTTCTTCCTCTGAATTACACAGTGAACAAGAACAAGAATTAACGATGTAAACGAGTCGAGCCGAGTCGAGCTTTACACTAGTCGAGTCAGGTTCTTTAAGAATTGCAGAGCTCGAGCTCGTTCAAGCTCGTGATTTGAGGCTCGAGCTCGGCTCGTGAAGTATTGTACGAAGTTCGTTAAAGCTCATTTATTTTTTTTGTTTTTTTAATAGTTTAAATTATTTAAATAGTAAATAAAAAACATTTGAACTCTAAATTTTTTGCATATTTAATGATATAAAAACAATTTAAATTTTGAATATGTAACCTTCTCATATTTAATGGTATACAAATATATAATATAATTATATAAGTAATAAATAAAAAGTAAAAAATAAATATAATACCAAAGCTCGTTTAAGCTCGCGAGCTTAAACGAGCCCAGTATACAAGGTTCGGGCTCGAGCTCGTTTAATAAATGAGCTTTAATATAGGCTCGAGCTCGTTTAGGCTCGGCTCGTTTCGAGCTTTTCACGATCCGAGCTCACGAGTAGCTCGGCTCATTTACATCCATAAGAAGAATTGAGCATTACTCCCCCTTTTTTGATGATTTACCTTGGTTGGTAGTCTTTGATGAAAAATCCTCCAAGCTAATTAAGACATTAATCTTAGATGGCACCCAATTATTCCAAACGAAGGGAACATTGCATGAGGTACGATGATTGAAGTAGTCAAAGGCTTTATATAATGAGGAAACAACCAGATGATTCCAAAGCCCATCTCCAAGACCCGGAAGAAACATCTTGATTAAGTTCAAACCAACTAGAAAAGGGAATATATTTATTTTATCAAAAGTGGTGTGAATCTTAAGTATGTTCCTCCAAACTCCCGAGAGGGAACCTTTGGGATTGACTTTCTCCATACCACCGTACGTGAGTGCCATGCAAGGATTGAACCACACACAAAGAACCCTCTTCAATTTTGAATCGCCACAACTATTTGGCTAAGATTGTGTGCATCGGTCACTAGATTGGCCGTGTGAGCCTCCCTCACTCACGCAAACACCATCGCCGGCCTCCGTGAGGTCGCCCTCACGGTCACATACGTGACCACCGTCGCTAGCGTGAGAGGAGATGATGTGAGAGAAGCTTATTTTTTTTTCTTTTTTGTGGTGTGAAGAATGTGATGGATGCGGGGTTTGTGTGATGGGATGAGGGAATGCATGGTGGGGGAATGATGTGGCTGTGTGAAGCATGTGATGGATGCACATGGTCTAAAAGAGCCATATTCATTGATTTGAGACTGCCAACACCAAGTCCCCTTTGCTTTTTATCTGAGAGAACAACTCCCACGAGGTCCAAGCTATTTTCTTGTTGTTTTTGCTACCTCAAAAGAAATTTAACTGAAGGCTTTGCAGCTTGTTTATAACTTTAGACGGAGCTTTGTATAATGAGAAAAAGTATGAATCAAGGCTACCACCAACAACGGACTTCACCAAGATGTAAATCTCTTGGTAGTCATATGTATCAGCGGTTTGGTATTACAGTGCCGAGGTTATAAAAACGAGGAGACTTAATCCGTCACAATAAATAAACATAACAAGTGTACTTCTATTTTAATACGTTAAATGGTTGTAATTTCTAATGCCTTAATTATTTATGTAGATAGTATGTATTCAAATCTTAAATATGAATAATCAATCATGAAGAAAACAAATAACTGATATTGTATATTTAAACAACTGATCTAGAGATAACAGTGCACATTTACATTTATCTAAATTGTATATTTAGTTAAAAATTATCTTACAATTCTTTAAAATAATTACATATGTTATCGTAGAAGGATGATACATGTCATCATAATATATTATTTTTAAAATTTTAGAAATGGATAATTACATATGTTTATCATAATTAATTAAGTTTCTTAGTTAAACTAAACACTATCTCACAAGTCACAATTTTTAGAAGTTTGAAATGGATAATTACTATATAGTTTTATAATAATTAATTAATAATATCTTAAAATTGAATAAAGAATTACATGTGTTATTATAGGAAAATGATACACGTTACCCTAATATCCAGTGACACTTATAGATATAGATTTAAAATCTGAACTTTTGTTACGAATAATATCAAACGTTATATATAAGATAAACAACGAAATACCTTTTATCGAGCAAAACATGAGCAATCTAACTTCTAACTATATATATTATTAAAAGAATAGGTTTTTATAAAAAACCTTCCTTTTAAGAATATAATTTGACTAATAGAAGTCTTTTTTTTTTTAAATATAAATTAAGTTTACAAACAAATATGATGTCATCATCCTTAATCCTAACCCTCACATTTTTTAATTAAATTTAATACTTTTTACATTAGATATTTATTAAATTTTACCTGTATTCAACTCACGTGAGTTGTTATATTTAAAATTTTAATATCTTAGGTGAATAGATTTTATTTATTAAATATTAAAACAATATGTTAATCTTATCTTTATTTCAATCTTATTTTTATTTGAATGGTTTATTTTCATATTTTTAGATTTTAGGTGATTTTATTTGTAAGAAAACAATATTTCAATCTATATTCATATGGAGAATAAACAAACTTCTTCATTATCTTCGAAGAGACCTCCGTGCAAACAACCTTTAACAAAAAAGAAGAAAAAACGGGTGATAAACACTTTATATATACGTTTTACAGTTATTTTATTATATCTCTTACAATTTTACATCATCAAATATTATACTTTACTTTAAACATTCTGTGTGTTTATACACAGGGTGATAAACTAGTAAACTATTAAATGAATACAAAATGTAGAGTAGATATGTACGCTAGTCTGCCTCTAAAACATTATATATCAGTTGTTTGTTATATGAAAGATAAGTTGTAATCTTTTTACTAATTAGAGAGCACGGAGTGGGCGGTGATTTTGGCGTGGAAGAGGGCCGATGGCGCCGTGGTCGGAGGTGCCACCACACCATGGCGGCGTGGTGAATCTTTGGCGTGGTAAGTACCGCTTGCGCGGTGGAGATGTGGTGACCCATTTCTTTTCCTCTCTTTTTTTCTTCTTCTAACATTCTGATATCTTCTTTTTTCTCTTTATTTGTACAAATGTATTTCAAGGAGGAGAAGGAGAAACCTGTGGAGAAGGCGGCTGGAACTTTTAGAGGGAATAAACCCTAGATGAAGAAATCTAATTTTTTATATTCACGTCATTGCAATCCTAATTTACACATTTGCCCTTCTCTTTTTATTAGCTTAGGTACTTCTCAATTTTTTAAAATGATTTTTTTCTTTTTATTACCTTTGTACATTGTACTTGCTCTCATAAATATGTTCCATATTCTCTCTTTTTTTGTTTTATGGCGTTTTTTTTTTCCTTCATTGAGAATTTTAAGTGAAGTTTTATTTAATATATATATATTGTTGCTTATAGTTTTATTTTTATTAAATATTATTATTAAATGTGAAGTTAATAAATAAGGTGGGTCCTACAATTTGATGTGGTGGGGGGTGACCACTACGGACTTGTGTGGTGAGCTGAGTGGTGAGAGTGAAAAGCTGACGTGGCAGTGTGGTGGGTGTGGTGGGAGATAACCACTCCCCCCACTCTTAGATCAATATAAACATCACTATTCAAAAACCAGCGACGAGATAAAAAAGAGTAACGGATTTAATATAAGAAAATAAAATTATTCATTTTCGTTATAAAAACTAAAAAAAGAGTTAGTTTTGCACGCTTCCAAAAATATTATATTTTTCGTGAATTATTAAAGAAATAATTTTGAGGTGGAAAATACTTAGCATGTCAAGTTGACAATTAATAAAGAGAAAGGAGAATCATCAATCGTAGACGTGAAAAACGGCGTAGGCTTACTATTTTAATCATTTAGCAGCAGATCATGGTGCCCACCAAACATTCTTTGAATTTACACATAACCCCCTCAGAGCTATATCTTTTATAAATTAACCCCCCATACCTTTTCTTCTTTTACTTCCCTTTCTTTTATACCTCCCTCCCCTTTCTTTCGTGGAATCTCTACTACACCTGTGGTCCATCATTTTCTTCTTCTTCTACTATCCACTGTTATATAAACCATTTTTCCACCATTTTTCCATCTTCACCTTCACCAATTCTCTCACTTCCAGAGCTTCTTTAACGGTAAATTTCTTCTTTCTGTTGGTTAATCTCTGTATTTGGACTTGAATGATTGTGTTCTTCTACATCTTTACTTCAACTTAATTTTAGCTGATTGGATTACTGCTGGACAGTTAGTTTTTGTTTAGAGTTCAAATTCGCACCAATTGCTTTCTCCGTTGATTTGGTCTTCAGTTTATGACTTAAGTATAATTTTCGGTTTAGTTGTGCTACAAACTAGTCTAATTTTCTAGGTTCAAACCTCAATTATTAGTTTTGACCTTTTGGTCTGTCCCATTGTCTGTGTTTCTAGGGTTTATAGCTCAATTTACCCAAATCAGTCTTTTTCTGTTATCTTGATTCATTCATCTTTAGAGCCTTGAAGCTCAATTTTTGGTTTTGGGTTTGCCCTAGTTGTCTAGTTGAGTCTTATTATGTTGATGTAAATCTTCATTTGTCCTGTCTTTCTTGAGTTTGAAGTTAAAGTGAGCCAACTTGGTTTCTGTTTTCTTGATCTGTATGAATATGTATATTGTAGGGTTTTTGAGGAAGTGAGATTGGTTGATTGACACAAGTTGAAGATTCTCTACATGTGAATGTTGAATTAGGCAGATTTTAGTAGCTTATTTAGTTGATTCTTTAATGGCAATAGACGATGGAGAACTCAGTTTTACCAATCAAGAGATGTTTTTAGGTTCAAATTTCAGTGATATCCCAAGCAGTGGCTCCTTGAACAGCTTCTTTGATGAGATCTTTAACGACACACATGCGTGTACTCATACCCACACGTGCAACCCACCAGGACCTGATTCCTCACACACGCACACATGTTACCATGTGCATACCAAGATTCTACCTGCTATGAGCAATGATGAGAATACCCCCACTGATGACACGGCTGAGTCGTTGGAGAATAAGAGCAAGAAACGTCCTTCAGGGAACCGGGAAGCAGTGAGAAAGTACCGCGAGAAGAAGAAAGCACGAACTGCTTCATTGGAAGATGAAGTGGTTAGATTGAGAGCACTGAATCAACACCTAATGAAGAGAATTCAAAGTCAAGTAGGATTAGAAGCAGAAGTAGGGAGGCTCAAGTGTTTGCTTGTGGACATTAGAGGGAGAATTGATGGAGAAATTGGGTCTTTTCCTTATCAGAAACAACATCCAGCTAATCAGAGCCTTGTTAATTCGAATTTAGGTGGTGGGTTCTTGTTGAATCCATGTGAGATGCAGCGGGGCGGTGCATCAATGCACCATGATCTTGATGTCAACGACTGTGACTCTGAGGATCTGCAATGTTTAGGGAACCAAGGTTCAATGCTCGATGAGTTTCCAAGCTGTGGAGCTAAAAATGGTCTTGTAGGTGTCAATTCATCCAGTGGAACTAAAAGAAAAGGTAAACAATAGTTCATCTTCTTTATTTCATTGGTTATCCGGCTTATTTGACTCGCATTTTGGTGTTTAAAGTTGATCTTAGAAAATGATGGGCTTTCTTTTGTTAACTTTCCAATCCCGAGTTCCATTATAGATTGGCAACCGGTGTACTCAACTTTGTTGCAATAGAACAATAATTCTTGTGTAGATACAAAAAGGACTCTGTTGTGAGAATGAGTGTTTCAAGAGTTTAATGAATTAGAGTGTAATTATTGCTTGTCTTGTTTATATGTTCTTCTGATTTCTGTTTGTTTTATCTTTGAAAGCAGGTGTTCGTGCAGCAAAAACCAGATGAACAGCATATGGATAACATGATCAATCCTTTGTGTACAATAACTTACAGAGACAGTCTGCAAGATAACTATAATAAAATGCTCCATTTTTTACGTTCTTTCTTGTTGTTCCAGTTGTGTTTCCTTGTTTATTCTCGTTTCAATAATCTACTACTAGAAGTTCAGCTAGCCTGTATTTAACCTAGCCATACTATTAATGTTCTTTACATGTTGCTGTTTTTTATCCCTATTTGACTACCAAAGTACCAAGAGGTTCAAAGCCTATAAACCAGCCAGCCTCAACTGGTGCCAATCTCCAGCACAGTCATGGCACCCGAGAGTCTCAAGGACGAGGATCAGTTTTTCTCATCAGCGTGGTCCGAATAATTAACTGAAAAACAGAAACGCTATGTTGAGGTATGAACCAAACAAGGTTAAACTACTTGGACATAGCCACAAACGCAGTAAAAGAAACTCAGGCTCACAAACAGGTCATATTTGATACAACAGTAACTATTCGAGCTCTCACCCAAAGTAAAAAAGATGATCTTTGAGTACATAATCTAAGAATAGAAAGGTAATGTTCAAATGTCATCATCTTCACGATAAATGCTTTCGGCCATTTGCCAAACCTGTAGAGCATTGTCTTCAGCAACACTAGATATGACCCAGGGTTCATTCTTGTTCCATGAGAAGTCGGAAATTTTGGCCTTGTGACCGCCATGAGAAAAGAGGAGCTCTGGAGGGCCGTCCTCTGCTTCTCCTTCCAACTGTTCATCTCCAATCCTGAAAAACATTACACACTTCATAAAAACTCTAAAATAAACCAATGATTTTAGAAATATGAACTTCAGTTTGAAGACGGTACCTGTTTAGATCCCAAACCATTAACCTTCTGTCATCAGCAGAAGACGCAAGCACAGTTTCATGGTTTGGATCCCACTCAACCTGAAATACCTCCTCCCTGCACAAGTACATCATTCTTATTAACCATCCATCGCCAAAGATCAATATACTAAAATTAGCTATAAGTAATTCTCAGAATTAATTAGCATAGCATGTTTGTCCAATTTTCTTATCTTGTATTCACATGTATGATTTTCATTAGCTTTATTCACTTTATTTTATCACCAACCTTATTATTTCTTATAAGTTAAAGCCCTGATTGTAAGGTAAAATCTCAGAGCGACAAGAACAGTTAATAGAAAAGCCGAAGGGCAAGAGACGTACGTATGACTACTTAAAACATGCAACGGTGCTGTCAGCTTCCGCATGTCAAACAGACCGACAGTGGTATCTGAAGACGCAGTAGCCAGGACCCACTCATTATATGGATTAAAAGATAAGTAATTCACCTGGAATATGGGAAGACGAATAGAAAGAACAATCAATAATAGAACAGAGCCTTCAGTAATATACATGGATACAATGTTGCAATCCAAAGATAGAAAAACTGAAAATTTTCTGGCAATTGATTCACCTCTTTCTCATGAACTACGACGGCTTGTTCATGCTTATTTGTGCGCAAGTCCCAAATCATCAGCTTGCAGTCATCCCCAACAGATCCAAATAGACTATCATTCATCAAATGCCACGAGACATCTTCAACCACACTCCCATGATCCTGTAGCCAGATTTGGTTGTACTTTTTAGCAATCTTATTGCTTGCTAGTTACCCATAGTTCCCATAAAATCAAATAGAAGCAAGAAGTTTACCTCATAAATATGTATTGCATCAAGGACTTTACTTTCAGGCATTGTGGACAAATCCCACAAGCAAATCTTGCAATCATTGGAACCACTTAAGAGGTAACCCTCTCTAAAAGGGTTCCATGACAGCCCATAGCCTTCTTTGTCATGACCCTTCAATCTGGCATCAGGCTCACAAGAACCTCCTTCATGATCTAAGGGTTGCTTTGTTGAGTCAAACACATAGATTTCGGAGGAACTGGTTTTTGCTGCAACGATTGAAGGAGTCTGTGGCATGCACCTTGCCCTGTTGACCTCTCCATCGACATGTATCTTCTGAATAACCTCTACCTACAAGTACATCAAATAACACATCCATTGTAATCAAATCAAGGACTAGCTTTACTTATAATCAGAAAAATCTTGGCAATAGATTTCTCTCAATAACCCTCCACTTATGATGTGAAGTTCCACTAATTTCTTTCAGTGAGAGTGTGAGACCAGCAGTTTGCATATTCATTATAAATATCACCTCTTGGTGAATGTGTTCACATATGGCACATGGCCTACCAATCTCACAAAATTTTCACAATCTCAAAAAGTGACCCCAATGGAAACCAACAGGTCGTTACTTTCTACCAACTGTGACTCGCAAGAAAATCACACTTTGTGCGTCTAGGTACACAATGCAGTCGGTCATTTCATCGAACAGTTTGCGTGCACATAAAATCATATCAATTTTTAATTCCAATAACATCTCTAACCTCTTTAATTCAGTAATTTCTTTATCAAAAGACTTCTGGGCTACACATAAGTGTGTGCAGACACGCGTTTATGTATATATATGTAAGTAGAATTGAAATATTCTGCCTTTGCCACTCGCATATGGCCATCACATTGACCTTACCCCGGAGTGTTTTGTGCATAGATTTAACATGATTTCGGGTCAGATCCTTGCTAGTACCGTATATATTCGTGTAACAAATGCATTAGAAAATAAAAGAAAAATTATTTGATCGGCTAACCTTAGGGATCCTGTGGTTTTCCAAGTTGGTTTCAAGTGCTGATGAAGGATTGACCGGCAAGTGGGCTTCGGCAACCAAGAGGAAGTTAGGACAGTCATCGGATGTGTGCGTTCCAAGGATCAACTTATGAACGGCGAAGGTTCCGTCAGGGTAAAGCGACGGCGTTGATGGGAGCCATTGGACGGTGAGCGAAGGCCACTCAAGGGAGTGAGAGACAACTAGGTCGTACAAGAACGGAGTGTTCTTCCTCCAGACACTGAATTCCTCTTCAACTTGGTAGTCTTCGCCGCCGGTATCTTCCTCCGTCGCCATTTCTCCCTTCTTTCGCTAAATGGTTTTTCCCGCGTTAAATTAGGGTCACAGGCATGGGGTATGGGAATAAGCGGGAAGTATTATAGACGAAGTAACGGGCCCTGGCCCGGTCCAAATAGAGCCTCACGATATGAGCCAGCTGCCATAGTCCCATCCCCATTTGTTTGATTTCTATCTAAAAAACAATTAATTAAATTTTGGGAAATATGTAAGAAGTTTTAAATATATATCATCTCAATTCTCAACTGTTGGTTTATGGTTAGAGCATGTGGTATGCTATTCACACTGTGTTGATCGGGCTGGTGTGATCAGTTACACTGTCTTCTAATGACTTTATTTTATTCTTTAGTTATATTAAAAACATACTTTATAAATCCTTCTAACTCGTTTGAAATAATTGTTCTCATAGTACTCTCTCTTTTTACTACGCTTTTGCTTTCCAAATTTTATTTACATAGATTTTTAATTGAAAGATGGAATCATCTTTATCTCCCTCGCGTCATTTTCATCTTCTTCATTAGTCTCAAATTTATCGATGAAGCGATAATTTTTGGAAAATGCGTTGTATGAAGGAGAATGAACTAATATCTAACATTACGACATTAGATACTTGTATTTCCTTAAATATGTAGGTTTTTTTATGTCTTCTTTAATTCTATTTACGTTTTTAATCAATTATATCTTATTTCTAGTAAATAAATGTTACTTAAATTTAATTTAATTTTTAATTACTTGAATATGTTTTAAATGAATAGCTAATTGTATTTAAAACAGGGTAAAATATTGGTAACTCCTCGAGTTACAGTAGGCAAATATCTAAACCAAAAACTTCTATATAATCATCATTTTTTACTTGTCATCTTCACTGATTCCCGACCAGTTTTTAAAATTATTTATCATTTATGTAATCTTTAAACTTATACTTGAAAATGGTTTAACCCATAAACTTTTTTAATCCTAAAGTTTTATTTTATGAATGTTTTAACCTTTCATTATCCTTTTTCTTCACAACCTATCTTAACTTGCAAGTTGCAACCTATACATCCCTTTCGCCACCAACCACAAACCAATTGTGCACATTCGCATAAAAAATAAAATAATTGAAGAGTTAGATCTCTTGACTCTTAATTTGCAACCCAATGCTCGTATTACATTCTAACTTGTGGCTTTAGATTTCAAATTAGTATGGAAGGTTTAATAATTTCTAATTGAACTCTATATAAACAAGTTTAAAATCTAAATTTAAATGATTTCGTATGGTTTTATACAAAAATTTATTATCAGTAAAAAAATTTGTAATAAAAGGTTTGTATATTTTGAGAAAAAAATTTATATATCGTTCGACTAAATATTTCTAATTTATCATATGCATTTGATAATGACAGGTGTTAAAATTAAAAAATAAAATAATAAAAAATTAATATATTATATATATCATTACAGGAAAAAATTTGGCGTTTACTACATTCAAAAGCAAGAGAGTTATTTATTTTAACTGCCATAAGTATATCAAACAAGTAAATTTTAACACGCGCTTCACGGCGGGGTAAAAATAGTATCTCGTCTACTTTAAAATTATATTAAACTTTAATTTTTAATAAAATACGTCTAAACAACTCTATAAAAAATAATTTAAAAAACTTTGAAATTTTAGCCATGACTTCAGTCACTAATATTAATATAAATAACTATTGAGTTACACTAAATTGTTTTTAATATAAATAATAAAATATAATAATAATAATAATAGGTTTTGATTGTAACATCCTCTTTGCCGCCCTAGATTAATTAAGTTAATTAATTAATTGATCTTGGGATTTTAATTGTTCATGTGAATTAATTGTG